>JAXFYN010000104.1:0-600000 GCA_036172215.1 Camellia granthamiana | reverse complement strand
CAGTGCGACGAGCAAAATAGCGCGAGTGTCAACTGCACAAAACAGTGCGATGCACAAAATAGCGCGAGTGTCAATTGCACAAAACAGTGCGACGCACAAAATAGCGCGAGTGTGATCTGCACAAAACAATGCGACGCGCAAAATAGCGCGAGTGATAAACTGCACAAAACAGTGCGAAACGAAAAATGGCACGAGTGTGAACTGCACAAAACAGGGCGACACGCAAAATAGCGCGAGTGTGATCTGCACAAAACAGTGCGACGCGCAAAATACCGCGAGTGTGAACTGCGCAAAACAGTGCGACGCACAAAATAGCGCGGGTGTGATCTGCACAAAACAGTGCGACGCGCAAAATAGCGCGAGTGTCAACTGCCCAAAACAGTGCGACGCGGAAAGTAGCGCCAGTGTGAACAGCACAAAACAGTGCGACGCGCAAAATAACGCGAGTGTCAACTGCACAAAACAGTGCGACGCGGAAGTAGCGCCAGTGTGAATAGCACAAAACAGTGCGACGCTCAAAATAGTGCGACTGTCACCTGCACAAAATAATGCGACGCGCAAAATAGCGCGAGTGTGATCTGCACAAAACAGTGCGACGCGCAAAATAGCGCGAGTGTGAACTGCACAAAACACTACGACGCGTAAAATAGCGCGAGTGTCAACTGCACAAAACAGTGCGACGCGCAAAATAGAGCGAGTGTGATTTGCAAAAAACAGTGCGACGCGCAAAATAGCGCGAGTGATAAACTGCACAAAACAGTGCGACGCGCAAAATAGCGCGGGTGTCAACTGCACAAAACAGTGCCACGCGCAAAATAGCGCGAGTGTGATCTGCACAAAACAATGCGACGTGCAAAATAGCGCGAGTGTCAACTGCCCAAAACAATGCGACGTGGAAAGTAGCGCCAGTGCGAACAGCACAAAACAGTGCGACACGCAAAATAGCGCGAGTGTCAACTGCACAAAACAGTGCGACGCGGAAGTAGCGCCAGTGTGAATAGCACAAAACAGTGCGATGCACAAAATAGCGCGACTGTCAACCGCACAAAATAGTGCGACGCACAAAATAGGGCGCGTGTCAACTGCACAAAACAGTGCGACACGCAAAATAGCGCGAGTGTGATCTGCACAAAACAGTGCGACGCTCAAAATAGCGCGAGTGTGAACTGCACAAAACACTGCGACGCGCAAAATAGCGCAAGTGTCAACTGCACAAAACAGTGCGACGTGGAAAGTAGCGCCAGTGTGAACAACACAAAACAGTGCGACGCGCAAAATAGCGCGAGTGTCAACTGCACAAAACAGTGTGACGTGCAAAATAGCGCGAGTGTCAACTGCACAAAACAGTGCGACGAGCAAAATAGCGCGAGTGTCAACTGCACAAAACACTGCGATGCACAAAATAGCGCGAGTGTCATTTGCACAAAACAGTGCGACGCACAAAATAGCGCGGGTGTGATCTGCACAAAACAATGCGACGCGCAAAATAGCGCGAGTGATAAACTGCACAAAACAGTGCGAAACGAAAAATGGCACGAGTGTGAACTGCACAAAACAGGGCGACACGCAAAATAGCGCGAGTGTGATATGCACAAAACAGTGCGATGCACAAAATAGCGCGACTGTCAACTGCCCAAAATAGTGCGACGCACAAAATAGCGCGAGTGTCAACTGCACAAAACAGTGCGACACGTAAAATAGCGCGAGTGTGATCTGCACAAAACAGTGCGACGCTCAAAATAGCGCGAGTGTGAACTGCACAAAACACTGCGATGCGCAAAATAGCGCGAGTGTCAACTGCACAAAACAGTGCGACGTGGAAAGTGGCGCCAGTGTGAACAACACAAAACAGTGCGACGCGCAAAATAGCGCGAGTGTCAACTGCACAAAACAATGCGACGTGCAAAATAGCGCGAGTGTCAACTGCACAAAACAGTGCGACGAGCAAAATAGCGCGAGTGACAACTGCACAAAACATTGCGATGCACAAAATAGCACGAGTGTCATTTGCACAAAACAGTGCGACGCACAAAATAGCGCGAGTGTGATCTGCACAAAACAATGCGACGCGCAAAATAGCGCGAGTGATAAACTGCACAAAACAGTGCGAAACGAAAAATGGCACGAGTGTGAACTGCACAAAACAGGGCGACACGCAAAATAGCGCGAGTGTGATATGCACAAAACAGTGCGACGCGCAAAATACCGCGAGTGTGAACTGCGCAAAACAGTGCGACGCGCAAAATAGCGCGAGTGTCAACTGCACAAAACAGTGCGACGCGGAAAATAGCGCGAGTGTGAACTGCACAATACGGTGCGACGCGCAAAATAGCGCGAGTGTAAACTGCACAAAACAGTGCGACGCGCAAAATAGCGCGAGTGTGAACAGCAAAAAACCGTGCGACGCGCAAAATAGCGCGAGTGTCAACTACACAAAACAGTGCGACGCGCAAAATAGCGCGAGTGTGAAATACACAAAACCGTGCGACGCGCAAAATAGCGCGAGTGTCAACTGCACAAAACAGTGCGACGCGCGAAATAGCGCGAGTGTCAACTGCACAAAACTGTGCGACGCGCAAAATAGCGGGAGTGTGATCTGCAAAAAACAGTGCGACGCGCAAAATAGCGCGATTGATAAACTGCAGAAAACAGTGCGACGCGCAAAAAAGCGCGAGTGTCAACTGCACAAAACAATGCGACGCACAAAATAGCGCGGGTGTGATCTGCACAAAACAGTGCGACGCGCAAAATAGCGCGAGTGTCAACTGCCCAAAACAGTGCGACGCGGAAAGTAGCGCCAGTGTGAACAGCACAAAACAGTGCGACGCGCAAAATAGCGCGAGTGTCAACTGCACAAAACAGTGCGACGCGGAAGTAGTGCCAGTGTGAATAGCAGAAAATAGTGCGACGCTCAAAATAGCGCGACTGTCAACTGCACAAAATAGTGCGACGCGCAAAATAGCGCGAGTGTCAACTGCACAAAACAGTGCGACCCGCAAAATAGCGCGACCCGCAAAATAGCGCGAGTGTGATCTGCACAAAACAGTGCGACGCGCAAAATAGCGCGAGTGTGAACTACACAAAACACTGCGACGCGTAAAATAGCGCGAGTGTGAACTGCACAAAACAGTGCGACGCGCAAAATAGAACGAGTGTGATTTGCAAAAAATAGTGCAACGCGCAAAATAGCGCGAGTGATGAACTGCACAAAACAGTGCGACGCGCAAAATAGCGCGGGTGTCAACTGCACAAAACAGTGCCACGCGCAAAATAGCGCGAGTGTGATCTGTACAAAACAGTGCGACGTGCAAAATAGCGCGAGTGTCAACTGCCCAAAACAGTGCGACGCGGAAAGTAGCGCCAGTGTGAACAGCACAAAACAGTGCGACGCGCAAAATAGCGCGAGTGTCAACAGCACAAAACAGCGCGACGCGGAAGTAGCGCCAGTGTGAATAGCACAAAACAGTGCGATGCACAAAATAGCGCTCTGTCAACCGCACAAAATACTGCGACGCACAAAATAGCGCGAGTGTCAACTGCACAAAGCAGTGCGACACGCAAAATAGCGCGCGTGTGATCTGCACAAACCAGTGCGACGAGCAAAATAGCGCGAGTGTGAACTGCACAAAACACTGCGACGCGTAAAATAGCGCGAGTGTCAACCGCACAAAACAGTGCGACGTGGAAAGTAGCGCCAGTGTGAACAACACAAAACAGTGCGACGCGCAAAATAGCGCGAGTGTCAACTGCACAAAACAGTGCGACGTGCAAAATAGCGCGAGTGTCAACTGCACAAAACAGTGCGACGAGCAAAATAGCGCGAGTGTCAACTGCACAAAACAGTGCGATGCACAAAATAGCGCGAGTGTCAATTGCACAAAACAGTGCGACGCACAAAATAGCGCGAGTGTGATCTGCACAAAACAATGCGACGCGCAAAATAGCGCGAGTGATAAACTGCACAAAACAGTGCGAAACGAAAAATGGCACGAGTGTGAACTGCACAAAACAGGGCGACACGCAAAATAGCGCGAGTGTGATCTGCACAAAACAGTGCGACGCGCAAAATACCGCGAGTGTGAACTGCGCAAAACAGTGCGACGTGCAAAATAGCGCGAGTGTCAACTGCACAAAACAGTGCGACGCGGAAAATAGCGCGAGTGTGAACTGCACAATACGGTGCGACGCGCAAAATAGCGCGAGTGTCAACTGCACAAAACAGTGCGACGCGCGAAATAGCGCGAGTGTCAACTGCACAAAACTGTGCGACGCGCAAAATAGCGGGAGTGTGATCTGCAAAAAACAGTGCGACGCGCAAAATAGCGCGATTGATAAACTGCAGAAAACAGTGCGACGCGCAAAAAAGCGCGAGTGTCAACTGCACAAAACAATGCGACGCACAAAATACCGCGGGTGTGATCTGCACAAAACAGTGCGACGCGCAAAATAGCGCGAGTGTCAACTGCCCAAAATAGTGCGACGCGAAAAGTAGCGCCAGTGTGAACATCACAAAACAGTGCGACGCGCAAAATAGCGCGAGGGTCAACTGCACAAAACAGTGCGACGCGGAAGTAGCGCCAGTGTGAATAGCACAAAACAGTGCGACGCTCAAAATAGCGCGACTGTCAACTGCACAAAACAGTGCGACCCGCAAAATAGCACGAGTGTGATCTGCACAAAACAGTGCGACGCGCAAAATAGCGCGAGTGTGATCTGCACAAAACAATGCGACGCGCAAAATAGCGCGAGTGATAAACTGCACAAAACAGTGCGAAACGAAAAATGGCACGAGTGTGAACTGCACAAAACAGGGCGACACGCAAAATAGCGCGAGTGTGATCTGCACAAAACAGTGCGACGCGCAAAATACCGCGAGTGTGAACTGCGCAAAACAGTGCGACGTGCAAAATAGCGCGAGTGTCAACTGCACAAAACAGTGAGACGCGGAAAATAGCGCGAGTGTGAACTGCACAATACGGTGCGACGCGCAAAATAGCGCGAGTGTCAACTGCACAAAACAGTGCGACGCGCGAAATAGCGCGAGTGTCAACTGCACAAAACTGTGCGACGCGCAAAATAGCGGGAGTGTGATCTGCAAAAAACAGGGCGACGCGCAAAATAGCGCGATTGATAAACTGCAGAAAACAGTGCGACGCGCAAAAAAGCGCGAGTGTCAACTGCACAAAACAATGCGACGCACAAAATACCGCGGGTGTGATCTGCACAAAATAGTGCGACGCGCAAAATAGCGCGAGTGTCAACTGCCCAAAACAGTGCGACGCGGAAAGTAGCGCCAGTGTGAACATCACAAAACAGTGCGACGCGCAAAATAGCGCGAGGGTCAACTGCACAAAACAGTGCGACGCGGAAGTAGCGCCAGTGTGAATAGCACAAAACAGTGCGACGCTCAAAATAGCGCGACTGTCAACTGCACAAAATAGTGCGACGCGCAAAATAGCGCGAGGGTCAACAGCAAAAAACAGTGCGACCCGCAAAATAGCACGAGTGTGATCTGCACAAAACAGTGCGACGCGCAAAATAGCGCGAGTGTGAACTACACAAAACACTGCGACGCGTAAAATAGCGCGAGTGTCAACTGCACAAAACAGTGCGACGCGCAAAATAGAGGCAGTGTGATTTGCAAAAAACAGTGCGACGCGCAAAATAGCGCGAGTGATGAACTGCACAAAACAGTGCGACGCGCAAAATAGCGCGGGTGTCAACTGCACAAAACAGTGCCACGCGCAAAATAGCGCGAGTTTGATCTGCACAAAACAGTGCGACGTGCAAAATAGCGCGAGTGTCAACTGCCCAAAACAGTGCGACGCGGAAAGTAGCGCCAGTGTGAACAGCAAAAAACAGTGCGACGCGCAAAATAGCGCGAGTGTCAACAGCACAAAACAGCGCGACGCGGAAGTAGCACCAGTGTGAATAGCACAAAACAGTGCGATGCACAAAATAGCGCGACTGTCAACCGCACAAAATACTGCGACGCACAAAATAGCGCGAGTGTCAACTGCACAAAGCAGTGCGACACGCAAAATAGCGCGCGTGTGATCTGCACAAACCAGTGCGACGAGCAAAATAGCGCGAGTGTGAACTGCACAAAACACTGCGACGCGTAAAATAGCGCGAGTGTCAACTGCACAAAACAGTGCGACGTGGAAAGTAGCGCCAGTGTGAACAACACAAAACAGTGCGACGCGCAAAATAGCGCGAGTGTCAACTGCACAAAACAGTGCAACGTGCAAAATAGCGCGAGTGTCAACTGCACAAAACAGTGCGACGAGCAAAATAGCGCGAGTGTCAACTGCACAAAACAGTGCGATGCACAAAATAGCGCGAGTGTCAATTGCACAAAACAGTGCGACGCACAAAATAGCGCGAGTGTGATCTGCACAAAACAATGCGACGCGCAAAATAGCGCGAGTGATAAACTGCACAAAACAGTGCGAAACGAAAAATGGCACGAGTGTGAACTGCACAAAACAGGGCGACACGCAAAATAGCGCGAGTGTGATCTGCACAAAACAGTGCGACGCGCAAAATACCGCGAGTGTGAACTGCGCAAAACAGTGCGACGCACAAAATAGCGCGGGTGTGATCTGCACAAAACAGTGCGACGCGCAAAATAGCGCGAGTGTCAACTGCCCAAAACAGTGCGACGCGGAAAGTAGCGCCAGTGTGAACAGCACAAAACAGTGCGACGCGCAAAATAACGCGAGTGTCAACTGCACAAAACAGTGCGACGCGGAAGTAGCGCCAGTGTGAATAGCACAAAACAGTGCGACGCTCAAAATAGTGCGACTGTCACCTGCACAAAATAATGCGACGCGCAAAATAGCGCGAGTGTGATCTGCACAAAACAGTGCGACGCGCAAAATAGCGCGAGTGTGAACTGCACAAAACACTACGACGCGTAAAATAGCGCGAGTGTCAACTGCACAAAACAGTGCGACGCGCAAAATAGAGCGAGTGTGATTTGCAAAAAACAGTGCGACGCGCAAAATAGCGCGAGTGATAAACTGCACAAAACAGTGCGACGCGCAAAATAGCGCGGGTGTCAACTGCACAAAACAGTGCCACGCGCAAAATAGCGCGAGTGTGATCTGCACAAAACAATGCGACGTGCAAAATAGCGCGAGTGTCAACTGCCCAAAACAATGCGACGTGGAAAGTAGCGCCAGTGCGAACAGCACAAAACAGTGCGACACGCAAAATAGCGCGAGTGTCAACTGCACAAAACAGTGCGACGCGGAAGTAGCGCCAGTGTGAATAGCACAAAACAGTGCGATGCACAAAATAGCGCGACTGTCAACCGCACAAAATAGTGCGACGCACAAAATAGGGCGAGTGTCAACTGCACAAAACAGTGCGACACGCAAAATAGCGCGAGTGTGATCTGCACAAAACAGTGCGACGCTCAAAATAGCGCGAGTGTGAACTGCACAAAACACTGCGACGCGCAAAATAGCGCAAGTGTCAACTGCACAAAACAGTGCGACGTGGAAAGTAGCGCCAGTGTGAACAACACAAAACAGTGCGACGCGCAAAATAGCGCGAGTGTCAACTGCACAAAACAGTGCGACGTGCAAAATAGCGCGAGTGTCAACTGCACAAAACAGTGCGACGAGCAAAATAGCGCGAGTGTCAACTGCACAAAACACTGCGATGCACAAAATAGCGCGAGTGTCATTTGCACAAAACAGTGCGACGCACAAAATAGCGCGGGTGTGATCTGCACAAAACAATGCGACGCGCAAAATAGCGCGAGTGATAAACTGCACAAAACAGTGCGAAACGAAAAATGGCACGAGTGTGAACTGCACAAAACAGGGCGACACGCAAAATAGCGCGAGTGTGATCTGCACAAAACAGTGCGACGCGCAAAATACCGCGAGTGTGAACTGCGCAAAACAGTGCGACGTGCAAAATAGCGCGAGTGTCAACTGCACAAAACAGTGAGACGCGGAAAATAGCGCGAGTGTGAACTGCACAATACGGTGCGACGCGCAAAATAGCGCGAGTGTCAACTGCACAAAACAGTGCGACGCGCGAAATAGCGCGAGTGTCAACTGCACAAAACTGTGCGACGCGCAAAATAGCGGGAGTGTGATCTGCAAAAAACAGGGCGACGCGCAAAATAGCGCGATTGATAAACTGCAGAAAACAGTGCGACGCGCAAAAAAGCGCGAGTGTCAACTGCACAAAACTGTGCGACGCGCAAAATAGCGGGAGTGTGATCTGCAAAAAACAGTGCGACGCGCAAAATAGCGCGATTGATAAACTGCACAAAACAATGCGACGCACAAAATAGCGCGGTTGTGATCTGCACAAAACAGTGCGACGCGCAAAATAGCGCGAGTGTCAACTGCCCAAAACAGTGCGACGCGGAAAGTGGCGCCAGTGTGAACAGCACAAAACAGTGCGACGCGCAAAATAGCGCGAGTGTCAACTGCACAAAACAGTGCGACGCGCAAAATGCGCCAGTGTGAATAGCACAAAACAGTGCGACGCTCAAAATAGCGCGACTGTCAACTGCACAAAATAGTGCGACGCGCAAAATAGCGCGAGTGTCAACTGCACAAAACAGTGCGACGCGCGAAATAGCGCGAGTGTCAACTGCACAAAACTGTGCGACGCGCAAAGTAGCGGGAGTGTGATCTGAAAAAAACAGTACGACGCGCAAAATAGCGCGATTGATAAACTGCACAAAACAATGCGACGCACAAAATAGCGCGGTTGTGATCTGCACAAAACAGTGCGACGCGCAAAATAGCGCGAGTGTCAACTGCCCAAAACAGTGCGACGCGGAAAGTGGCGCCAGTGTGAACAGCACAAAACAGTGCGACGCGCAAAATAGCGCGAGTGTCAACTGCACAAAACAGTGCGACGCGCAAAATGCGCCAGTGTGAATAGCACAAAACAGTGCGACGCTCAAAATAGCGCGACTGTCAACTGCACAAAATAGTGCGACGCGCAAAATAGCGCGACTGTCAACTGCACAAAATAGTGCGACGCGCAAAATAGCGCGAGTGTCAACTGCACAAAACAGTGCGACCCGCAAAATAGCGCGAGTGTGATTTGCACAAAACAGTGCGACGCGCAAAATAGCGCGAGTGTGAACTGCACAAAACATTGCGACGCGTAAAATAGCGCGAGTGTCAACTGCACAAAACAGTGCGACGCGCAAAATAGAGCGAGTGTGATTTGCAAAAAACAGTGTGACGCGCAAAATAGCGCGAGTGATAAACTGCACAAAACAGTGCGACGTGCAAAATAGCGGGTGTCAACTGCACAAAACAGTGCCACGCGCAAAATAGCGCGAGTGTGATCTGCACAAAACAGTGCGACGTGCAAAATAGCCCGAGTGTCAACTGCCCAAAACAGTGCGACGTGGAAAGTAGCGCCAGTGTGAACAGCACAAAACAGTGCGACGCGCAAAATAGCGCGAGTGTCAACTGCACAAAACAGTGCGACGCGGAAGTAGCGCCAGTGTGAATAGCACAAAACAGTGCGATGCACAAAATAGCGCGACTGTCAACCGCACAAAATAGTGCGACGCACAAAATAGCGCGAGTGTCAACTGCACAAAACAGTGCGACACGCAAAATAGCGCGAGTGTGATCTGCACAAAACAGTGCGACGCTCAAAATAGCGCGAGTGTGAACTGCACAAAACACTGCGACGCGCAAAATAGCGCGAGTGTCAACTGTACAAAACAGTGCGACGTGGAAAGTAGCGCCAGTGTGAACAACACAAAACAGTGCGACGCGCAAAATAGCGCGAGTGTCAACTGCACAAAACAGTGCGACGTGCAAAATAGCGCGAGTGTCAACTGCACAAAATAGTGCGATGAGCAAAATAGCGCGAGTGTCAACTGCACAAAACAGTGCGATGCACAAAATAGCACGAGTGTCATTTGCACAAAACAGTGCGACGCACAAAATAGCGCGAGTGTGATCTGCACAAAAAAATGCGACGCGCAAAATAGCGCGAGTGATAAACTGCACAAAACAGTGCGAAACGAAAAATGGCACGAGTGTGAACTGCACAAAACAGGGCGACACGCAAAATAGCGCGAGTGTGATCTGCACAAAACAGTGTGACGTGCAAAATACCGCGAGTCTGAACTGCGCAAAACAGTGCGACGCGCAAAATAGCACGAGTGTCAACTGCACAAAACAGTGCGACGCGCAAAATAGCCCGAGTGTGAACTGCACAATACGGTGCGACGCGCAAAATAGCGCGAGTGTAAACTGCACAAAACGGTGCGACGCGCAAAATAGCGCGAGTGTGAACAGCAAAAAACCGTGCGACGCGCAAAATAGCGCGAGTGTCAACTACACAAAACAGTGCGACGCGCAAAATAGCGCGAGTGTGAAGTACACAAAACCGTGCGACGCGCAAAATAGCGCGAGTGTCAACTGCACAAAACAGTGCGACGCGCGAAATAGCGCGAGTGTCAACTGCACAAAACTGTGCGACGCGCAAAATAGCGGGAGTGTGATCCGTAAAAAAAGTGCGACGCGCAAAATAGCGCGATTGATAAACTGCAGAAAACAGTGCGACGCGCAAAAAAGCGCGAGTGTCAACTGCACAAAACAATGCGACGAGCAAAATAGCGCGAGTGTCAACTGCACAAAACAGTGCGATGCACAAAATAGCGCGAGTGTCATTTGCACAAAACAGTGCGACGCACAAAATAGCGCGGGTGTGATCTGCACAAAACAATGCGACGCGCAAAATAGCGCGAGTGATAAACTGCACAAAACAGTGCGAAACGAAAAATGGCATGAGTGTGAACTGCACAAAACAGGGCAACACGCAAAATAGCGCGAGTGTGATCTGCACAAAACAGTGCGACGCGCAAAATACCACGAGTGTGAACTGCGCAAAACAGTGCGACGCGCAAAATAGCGCGAGTGTCAACTGCACAAAACAGTGCGACGCCGAAAATAGCGCGAGTGTGAACTGCACAAAACTGTGCGACGCGCAAAATAGCGCGAGTGTGAACAGCAAAAAACCGTGCGACGCGCAAAATAGCGCGAGTGTCAACTACACAAAACAGTGCGACGCGCAAAATAGCGCGAGTGTGAAGTACACAAAACCGGGCGACGCGCAAAATAGCGCGAGGGTCAACTGCACAAAACAGTGCGACGCGCGAAATAGCGCGAGTGTCAACTGCACAAAACTGTGCGACGCGCAAAATAGCGGGAGTGTGATCTGCAAAAAACAGTGCGACGCGCAAAATAGCGCGATTGATAAACTGCACAAAACAATGCGACGCACAAAATAGCGCGGTTGTGATCTGCACAAAACAGTGCGACGCGCAAAATAGCGCGAGTGTCAACTGCCCAAAACAGTGCGACGCGGAAAGTAGCGCCAGTGTGAACAGCACAAAACAGTGCAACGCGCAAAATAGCGCGAGTGTCAACTGCACAAAACAGTGCGACGCGGAAGTAGCGCCAGTGTGAATAGCAGAAAACAGTGCGACGCTCAAAATAGCGCGACTGTCAACTGCACAAAATAGTGCGACGCGCAAAATAGCGCGAGTGTCAACTGCACAAAACAGTGCGACCCGCAAAATAGCGCGAGTGTGATCTGCACAAAACAGTGCGACGCGCAAAATAGCGCGAGTGTGAACTGCACAAAACACTGCGACGCGTAAAATAGCGCGAGTGTCAACTGCACAAAACAGTGCGACGCGCAAAATAGAGCGAGTGTGATTTGCAAAAAACAGTGCGACGCGCAAAATAGCGCGAGTGATAAACTGCACAAAACAGTGCGACGCGCAAAATAGCGCGGGTGTCAACTGCACAAAACAGTGCCACGCGCAAAATAGCGCGAGTGTGATCTGCACAAAATAGTGCGACGTGCAAAATAGCCCGAGTGTCAACTGCCCAAAACAGTGCGACGTGGAAAGTAGCGCCAGTGTGAACAGCACAAAACAGTGCGACGCGCAAAATAGCGCGAGTGTCAACTGCACAAAACAGTGCGACGCGGAAGTAGCGCCAGTGTGAATAGCACAAAACAGTGCGATGCACAAAATAGCGCGACTGTCAACCGCACAAAATAGTGCGACACACAAAATAGCGCGAGTGTCAACTGCACAAAACAGTGCGACACGCAAAATAGCGCGAGTGTGATCTGCACAAAACAGTGCGACGCTCAAAATAGCGCGAGTGTGAACTGCACAAAACACTGCGACGCGCAAAATAGCGCGATTGTCAACTGCACAAAACAGTGCGACGTGGAAAGTAGCGCCAGTGTGAACAACACAAAACAGTGCGACGCGCAAAATAGCGCGAGTGTCAACTACACAAAACAGTGCGACGTGCAAAATAGCGCGAGTGTCAACTGCACAAAATAGTGCGACGAGCAAAATAGCGCGAGTGTCAACTGCACAAAACAGTGCGATGCACAAAATAGCACGAGTGTCATTTGCACAAAACAGTGCGACGCACAAAATAGCGCGAGTGTGATCTGCACAAAAAAATGCGACGCGCAAAATAGCGCGAGTGATAAACTGCACAAAACAGTGCGAAACTAAAAATGGCACGACTGTGAACTGCACAAAACAGGGCGACACACAAAATAGCGCGAGTGTGATCTGCACAAAACAATGCGACGTGCAAAATACCGCGAGTCTGAACTGCGCAAAACAGTGCGACGCGCAAAATAGCACGACTGTCAACTGCACAAAACAGTGCGACGCGCAAAATAGCGCGAGTGTGAACTGCACAATACGGTGCGACGCGCAAAATAGCGCGAGTGTAAACTGCACAAAACAGTGCGACGCGCAAAATAGCGCGAGTGTGAACAGCAAAAAACTGTGCGACGCGCAAAATAGCGCGATTGTCAACTACACAAAACAGTGCGACGCGCAAAATAGCGCGAGTGTGAAGTACACAAAACCGTGCGACGCGCAAAATAGCGCGAGTGTCAACTGCACAAAACAGTGCGACGCGCGAAATAGCGCGAGTGTCAACTGCACAAAACAGTGCGACCCGCAAAATAGCGCGAGTGTGATCTGCACAAAACAGTGCGACGCGGAAAATAGCGCGAGTGTGAATTGCACAAAACACTGCGACGCGTAAAATAGTGCGAGTGTCAACTGCACAAAACAGTGCGACGCGCAAAATAGAGCGAGTGTGATTTGGAAAAAACAGTGCGACGCGCAAAATAGCGCGAGTGATAAACTGCACAAAACAGTGCGACGCGCAAAATAGCGCGGGTGTCAACTGCACAAAACAGTGCCACGCCTAAAATAGCGCGAGTGTGATCTGCACAAAACAGTGCGACGTGCAAAATAGCCCGAGTGTCAACTGCCCAAAACAGTGCGACGTGGAAAGTAGCGCCAGTGTGAACATCACAAAACAGTGCGACGCGCAAAATAGCGCGAGTGTCAACTGCACAAAACAGTGCGACGCGGAAGTAGCGCCAGTGTGAATAGCACAAAACAGTGCGATGCACAAAATAGCGCGACTGTCAACCGCACAAAACAGTGCGACGCGCAAAATAGCGCGAGTGTGAAGTACACAAAACCGTGCAACGCGCAAAATAGCGCGAGTGTCAACTGCACAAAACAGTGCGACGCGCGAAATAGCGCGAGTGTCAACTGCACAAAACTGTGCGACGCGCAAAATAGCGGGAGTGTGATCTGCAAAAAACAGTGCGACGCGCAAAATAGCGCGATTGATAAACTGCACAAAACAATGCGACGCACAAAATAGCGCGGTTGTGATCTACACAAAACAGTGCGACGCGCAAAATAGCGCGAGTGTCAACTGCCCAAAACAGGGCGACGCGGAAAGTAGCGCCAGTGTGAATAGCACAAAACAGTGCGACGCGCAAAATAGCGCGAGTGTCAACTGCGCAAAACAGTGCGACGCGGAAGTAGCGCCAGTGTGAATAGCACAAAACAGTGCGACGCTCAAAATAGCGCGACTGTCAACTGCACAAAATAGTGCGACGCGCAAAATAGCGCGAGTGTCAACTGCACAAAACAGTGCGACCCGCAAAATAGCGCGAGTGTGATCTGCACAAAACAGTGCGACGCGCAAAATAGCGCGAGTGTGAATTGCACAAAACACTGCGACGCGTAAAATAGTGCGAGTGTCAACTGCACAAAACAGTGCGACGCGCAAAATAGAGCGAGTGTGATTTGGAAAAAACAGTGCGACGCGCAAAATAGCGCGAGTGATAAACTGCACAAAACAGTGCGACGCGCAAAATAGCGCGGGTGTCAACTGCACAAAACAGTGCCACGCCTAAAATAGCGCGAGTGTGATCTGCACAAAACAGTGCGACGTGCAAAATAGCCCGAGTGTCAACTGCCCAAAACAGTGCGACGTGGAAAGTAGCGCCAGTGTGAACATCACAAAACAGTGCGACGCGCAAAATAGCGCGAGTGTCAACTGCACAAAACAGTGCGACGCGGAAGTAGCGCCAGTGTGAATAGCACAAAATAGTGCGATGCACAAAATAGCGCGACTGTCAACCGCACAAAATAGTGCGACGCACAAAATAGCGCGAGTGTGAAGTACACAAAACCGTGCGACGCGCAAAATAGCGCGAGTGTCAACTGCACAAAACAGTGCGACGCGCGAAATAGCGCGAGTGTCAACTGCACAAAACAGTGCGATGAGCAAAATAGCGCGAGTGTGATCTGCACAAAACAGTGCGACGCTCAAAATAGCGCGAGTGTGAACTGCACAAAACACTGCGACGCGCAAAATAGCGCGAGTGTCAACTACGCAAAACAGTGCGACGCGCAAAATAGCGCGAGTGTGAAGTACACAAAACCGTGTGACGCGCAAAATAGCGCGAGTGTCAGCTGCACAAAACAGTGCGACGCGCGAAATAGCGCGAGTGTCAACTGCACAAAACTGTGCGACGCGCAAAATAGCGGGAGTGTGATCTGCAAAAAACAGTGCGACGCGCAAAATAGCGCGATTGATAAACTGCACAAAACAATGCGACGCACAAAATAGCGCGGTTGTGATCTACACAAAACACTGCGACGCGCAAAATAACGCGAGTGTCAGCTGCCCAAAACAGTGCGACGCGGAAAGTAGCGCCAGTGTGAATAGCACAAAACAGTGCGACGCGCAAAATAGCGCGAGTGTCAACTGCACAAAACAGTGCGACGCGGAAGTAGCGCCAGTGTGAATAGCAGAAAACAGTGCGACGCTCAAAATAGCGCGACTGTCAACTGCACAAAACAGTGCGACGCGCAAAATAGCGCGAGTGTCAACTGCACAAAACAGTGCGACGTGCAAAATAGCGCGAGTGTCAACTGCACAAAACAGTGCGATGAGCAAAATAGCGCGAGTGTCAACTGCACAAAACAGTGCGATGCACAAAATAGCGCGAGTGTCAATTGCACAAAACAGTGCGACGCACAAAATAGCGCGAGTGTGATCTGCACAAAACAATGCGACGCGCAAAATAGCGCGAGTGTTAAACTGCACAAAACAGTGCGAAACGAAAGATGGCACGAGTGTGAACTGCACAAAACAGGGCGACACGCAAAATAGCGCGAGTGTGATCTGCACAAAACAGTGCGACGCGCAAAATACCGCGAGTGTGAACTGCGCAAAACAGTGCGACGCGCAAAATAGCGCGAGTGTCAACTGCACAAAACAGTGCGACGCGGAAAATAGCACGCGTGTGAACTGCGCAATACGGTGCGACGCGCAAAATAGCGCGAGTGTCAACTACACAAAACAGTGCGACGCGCAAAATAGCGCGAGTGTGAAGTACACAAAACCGTGCGACGTGCAAAATAGCGCGAGTGTCAACTGCACAAAACAGTGCGACGCGCGAAATAGCGCGAGTGTCAACTGCACAAAACTGTGCGACGCGCAAAATAGCGGGAGTGTGATATGCAAAAAACAGTGCGACGCGCAAAATAGCGCGATTGATAAACTGCACAAAACAGTGCGACGCGCAAAAAAGCGTGAGTGTCAACTGCACAAAACAATGCCACGCACAAAATAGCGCGGGTGTGATCTGCACAAAACAGTGCAACGCACGAAATAGCGCGAGTGTCAACTGCCCAAAACAGTGCGACGCGGAAAGTAGCGCCAGTGTGAACAGCACAAAACAGTGCGACGCGCAAAATAGCGCGAGTGTCAACTGCACAAAACAGTGCGACGTGCAAAATCGCGCGAGTCTCAACTGCACAAAACAGTGCGACGCGCAAAATAACGCGAGTGTCAACTGCACAAAACAGTGCGACGCGCAAAATAACGGGAGTGTCAACTGCACAAAACAGTGCGACCCGCAAAATAGCGCGAGTGTGATCTGCACAAAATCGTGCGACGCGCAAAATAGCGCGAGTGTGAACTGCACAAAACAGTGCGACGCGCAAAATAGAGCGAGTGTGATTTGCAAAAAACAGTGGGACGCGCAAAATAGCGCGAGTGATAAACTGCACAAAACAGTGCGACGTGCAAAATAGCGCGAGTGTCAACTGCACAAATCAGTGCCACGCGCAAAATAGCGCGAGTGTGATCCGCACAAAACAGTGCGACGTGCAAAATAGCGCGAGTGTCAACTGCCCAAAACAGTGCGACGCGGAAAGTAGCGCCAGTGTGAACAGCAGAAAACAGTGCGACGCGCAAAATACCGCGAGTGTCAACTGCACAAAACAGTGCGACGCGGAAGTAGCGCCAGTGTGAATAGCACAAAAAAGTGCGATGCACAAAATAGCACGACTGTCAACCGCACAAAATAGTGCGACGCACAAAATAGCGCGAGTGTCAACTGCACAAAATAGTGCGACCCGCAAAATAGCGCGAGTGTGATCTGCACAAAACAGTGCGACGCGCAAAATAGCGCGAGTGTGAACTGCACAAAACACTGCGACGCGCAAAATAGCGCGAGTGTCAACTGCACAAAACAGTGCGACGTGGAAAGTAGCGCCAGTGTGAACAACACAAAACAGTGCGACGCGCAAAATAGCGCGAGTGTCAACTGCACAAAACAGTGTGACGCGTAACTAGCGCCAGTGTGAATAGCACAAAACAGTGTGATGCACAAAATAGCGCGATTGTCAACCGCACAAAATAGCGCGAGTGTCAACTGCACAAAACAGTGCGACACGCAAAATAGCGCGAGTGTGATCTGCACAAAACAGTGCGACGCGCAAAATAGCACAAAAGTGAACTGCACAAAACACTGCGACGCGCAAAATAGCGCGAGTGTCAACTGCACAAAACAGTGCGACGTGGAAAGTAGCGCCAGTGTGAACAACACAAAACAGTGCGACGCGCAAAATAGCGCGAGTGTCAACTGCACAAAACAGTGCGACGAGCAAAATAGCGCGAGTGTCAACTGCACAAAACAGTGCGATGCACAAAATAGCGCGAGTGTCAACTGCACAAAACAGTGCGACCCGCAAAATAGCGCGAGTGTGATCTGCACAAAACAGTGCGACGCGCAAAATAGCGCGAGTGTGAACTGCACAAAACACTGCGACGCGTAAAATAGCGCCAGTGTCAACTGCACAAAACAGTGCGACGCGCAAAATAGAGCGAGTGTGATTTGCAAAAAACAGTGCCACGCGCAAAATAGCGCGAGTGATAAACTGCACAAAACAGTGCGACGCGCAAAATAGCGCGGGTGTCAACTGCACAAAACAGTGTCACGCGCAAAATAGCGCGAGTGTGATCCGCACAAAACAGTGCGACGTGCAAAATAGCGCGAGTGTCAACTGCCCAAAACAGTGCGACGCGGAAAATAGCGCCAGTGTGAACAGCACAAAACAGTGCGACGCGCAAAATACCGCGAGTGTCAACTGCACAAAACAGTGCGACGCGGAAGTAGCGCCAGTGTGAATAGCACAAAACAGTGCGATGCACAAAATAGCACGACTGTCAACCGCACAAAATAGTGCGACGCACAAAATAGCGCTAGTGTCAACTGCACAAAACAGTGCGACCCGCAAAATAGCGCGAGTGTGATCTGCACAAAACAGTGCGACGCGCAAAATAGCGCGAGTGTGAACTGCACAAAACACTGCGACGCGCAAAATAGCGAGAGTGTCAAATGCACAAAACAGTGCGACGTGGAAGGTAGCGCCAGTGTGAACAACACAAAACAGTGCGACGCGCAAAATAGCGCGAGTGTCAACTGCACAAAACAGTGCGACGTGCAAAATAGCGCGAGTGTCAACTGCACAAAACAGTGCGACATGCAAAATAGCGCGAGTGTGATCTGCACAAAACAGTGCGACGCTCAAAATAGCACGAGTGTGAACTGTACAAAACACTGCGACGCGCAAAATAGCGCGAGTGTCAACTGCACAAAACAGTGCGACGTGGAAAGTAGCGCCAGTGTGAACAACACAAAACAGTGCGACGCGCAAAATAGCGCGAGTGTCAACTGCACAAAACAGTGCGACGAGCAAAATAGCGCGAGTGTCAACTGCACAAAACAGTGCGATGCACAAAATAGCGCGAGTGTCAACTGCACAAAACAGTGCGACCCGCAAAATAGCGCGAGTGTGATCTGCACAAAACAGTGCGACGCGCAAAATAGCGCGAGTGTGAACTGCACAAAACACTGCGACGCATAAAATAGCGCCAGTGTCAACTGCACAAAACAGTGCGATGCGCAAAATAGAGCGAGTGTGATTTGCAAAAAACAGTGCGACGCGCAAAATAGCGTGAGTGGTAAACTGCACAAAACAGTGCGACGCGCAAAATAGCGCGGGTGTCAACTGCACAAAACAGTGCCACGCGCAAAATAGCGCGAGTGTGATCTGCACAAAACAGTGCGACGTGCAAAATAGCGCGAGTGTCAACTGCCCAAAACAGTGCGACGTGGAAAGTAGCGCCAGTGTGAACAACACAAAACAGTGCGACGCGCAAAATAGAGCGAGTGTCAACTGCACAAAACAGTGCGACGCGAAAGTAGCGCCAGTGTGAATAGCACAAAACAGTGCGACGCTCAAAATAGCGCGACTGTCAACTGCACAAAATAGTGCGACGCGCAAAATAGCGCGAGTGTCAACTGCACAAAACAGTGCAACCCGCAAAATAGCGCGAGTGTGATCTGCACAAAACAGTGCGACGCGCAAAATAGCGCGAGTGTGAACTGCACAAAACACTGCGACGCGTAAAATAGCGCCAGTGTCAACTGCACAAAACAGTGCGATGCGCAAAATAGAGCGAGTGTGATTTGCAAAAAACAGTGCGACGCGCAAAATAGCGCGAGTGATAAACTGCACAAAACAGTGCGACGCGCAAAATAGCGCGGGTGTCAACTGCACAAAACAGTGCCACGCGCAAAATAGCGCGAGTGTGATCTGCACAAAACAGTGCGACGTGCAAAATAGCGCGAGTGTCAACTGCCCAAAACAGTGCGACGTGGAAAGTAGCGCCAGTGTGAACAACACAAAACAGTGCGACGCGCAAAATAGCGCGAGTGTCAACTGCACAAAACAGTGCGACGCAAAAGTAGCGCCAGTGTGAATAGCACAAAACAGTGCGACGCTCAAAATAGCGCGACTGTCAACTGCACAAAATAGTGCGACGCGCAAAATAGCGCGAGTGTCAAATGCACAAAACAGTGCGACCCGCAAAATAGCGCGAGTGTGATCTGCACAAAACAGTGCGACGCGCAAAATAGCGCGAGTGTGAACTGCACAAAACACTGCGACGCGTAAAATAGCGCCAGTGTCAACTGCACAAAACAGTGCGATGCGCAAAATAGAGCGAGTGTGATTTGCAAAAAACAGTGCGACGCGCAAAATAGCGCGAGTGATAAACTGCACAAAACAGTGCGACGCGCAAAATAGCGCGAGTGTCAACTGCACAAAACAGTGCGACGCGCGAAATACCGCGAGTGTCAACTGCACAAAACTGTGCGACGCGCAAAATAGCGCGATTGATAAACTGCAGAAAACAGTGCGACGTGCAAAAAAGTGCGAGTGTCAACTGCACAAAACAATGCGACGCACAAAATAGCGCGGGTGTGATCTGCACAAAACAGTGCGACGCGCAAAATAGCGCGAGTGTCAACTGCCCAAAACAGTGCGACGCGGATGTAGCGCCAGTGTGAATAGCACAAAACAGTGCGACGCTCAAAATAGCGCGACTGTCAACTGCACAAAATAGTGCGACTCGCAAAATAGCGCGAGTGTCAACTGCACAGAACAGTGCGACTCGCAAAATAGCTTGAGTGTGATCTGCACAAAACAGTGTGACGCGCAAAATAGCGCGAGTGTGAACGGCACAAAACACTGCGACGCGTAAAATAGCGCGAGGGTCAACTGCACAAAACAGTGCGACGCGCAAAATAGAGCGAGTGTGATTTGCAAAAAACAGTGCGACGCGCAAAATAGCGCGAGTGATAAACTGCACAAAACAGTGCGACGCGCAAAATAGCGCGGGTGTCAACTGCACAAAACAGTGCCACGCGCAAAATAGCGCGAGTGTGATCTGCACAAAACACTGCGACGTGCAAAATAGCGCGAGTGTCAACTGCCCAAAACAGTGCGACGTGGAAAGTAGCGCCAGTGTGAACAGCACAAAACAGTGCGACGCGCAAAATAGCGCGAGTGTCAACTGCACAAAACAGTGCGACGCGGAAGTAGCGCCAGTGTGAATAGCACAAAACAGTGCGATGCACAAAATAGCGCGACTGTCAACCGCACAAAATAGTGCGACGCACAAAATAGCGCGAGTGTCAACTGCACAAAACAGTGCGACACGCAAAATAGCGCGAGTGTGATCTGCACAAAACAGTGCGACGCTCAAAATAGCACGAGTGTGAACTGTACAAAACACTGCGACGTGGAAAGTAGCGCCAGTGTGAACAACACAAAACAGTGCGACGCGCAAAATAGCGCGAGTGTCAACTGCACAAAACAGTGCGACGAGCAAAATAGCGCGAGTGTCAACTGCACAAAACAGTGCGATGCACAAAATAGCGCGAGTGTCATTTGCACAAAACAGTGCGACGCACAAAATAGCGCGGGTGTGATCTGCACAAAACAATGCGACGGGCAAAATAGCGCGAGTGATAAACTGCACAAAACAGTGCGAAACGAAAAATGGCACGAGTGTGAACTGCACAAAACAGGGCGACACGCAAAATAGCGCGAGTGTGATCTGCACAAAACAGTGCGACGCGCAAAATACCGCGAGTGTGAACTGCGCAAAACAGTGCGACGCGCAAAATAGCGCGAGTGTCAACTGCCCAAAACAGTGCGACGCGGAAAATAGCGCGAGTGTGAACTGCACAATACGGTGCGATGCGCAAAATAGCGCGAGTGTAAACTGCACAAAACAGTGCGACGCGCAAAATAGCGCGAGTGTGAACAGCAAAAAACCGTGCGACGCGCAAAATAGCGCGAGTGTCAACTACACAAAACAGTGCGACGCGCAAAATAGCGCGAGTGTGAAGTACACAAAACCGTGCGACGCGCAAAATAGCGCGAGTGTCAACTGCACAGAACAGTGCGACGCGCGAAATAGCGCGAGTGTCAACTGCACAAAACTGTGCGACGCGCAAAATAGCGGGAGTGTGATCTGCAAAAAACAGTGCGACGCGCAAAATAGCGCGATTGATAAACTGCAGAAAACAGTGCGACGCGCAAAGAAGCGCGAGTGTCAACTGCACAAAACAATGCGACGCACAAAATAGAGCGGGTGTGATCTGCACAAAACAGTGCGACGTGCAAAATAGCGCGAGTGTCAACTGCCCAAAACAGTGCGACGTGGAAAGTAGCGCCAGTGTGAACAACACAAAACAGTGCGACGCGCAAAATAGCGCGAGTGTCAACTGCACAAAACAGTGCGACGCGAAAGTAGCGCCAGTGTGAATAGCACAAAACAGTGCGACGCTCAAAATAGCGCGACTGTCAACTGCACAAAATAGTGCGACGCGCAAAATAGCGCGAGTGTCAACTGCACAAAACAGTGCGACCCGCAAAATAGCGCGAGTGTGATCTGCACAAAACAGTGCGACGCGCAAAATAGCGCGAGTGTGAACTGCACAAAACACTGCGACGCGTAAAATAGCGCCAGTGTCAACTGCACAAAACAGTGCGATGCGCAAAATAGAGCGAGTGTGATTTGCAAAAAACTGTGCGACGCGCAAAATAGCGCGAGTGATAAACTGCACAAAACAGTGCGACGCGCAAAATAGCGCGAGTGTCAACTGCACAAAACAGTGCGACGCGCGAAATAGCGCGAGTGTCAACTGCACAAAACTGTGCGACGCGCAAAATAGCGCGATTGATAAACTGCAGAAAACAGTGCGACGTGCAAAAAAGTGCGAGTGTCAACTGCACAAAACAATGCGACGCACAAAATAGCGCGGGTGTGATCTGCACAAAACAGTGCGACGCGCAAAATAGCGCGAGTGTCAACTGCCCAAAACAGTGCGACGCGGATGTAGCGCCAGTGTGAATAGCACAAAACAGTGCGACGCTCAAAATAGCGCGACTGTCAACTGCACAAAATAGTGCGACGCGCAAAATAGCGCGAGTGTCAACTGCACAGAACAGTGCGACTCGCAAAATAGCTTGAGTGTGATCTGCACAAAACAGTGCGACGCGCAAAATAGCGCGAGTGTGAACGGCACAAAACACTGCGACGCGTAAAATAGCGCGAGGGTCAACTGCACAAAACAGTGCGACGCGCAAAATAGAGCGAGTGTGATTTGCAAAAAACAGTGCGACGCGCAAAATAGCGCGAGTGATAAACTGCACAAAACAGTGCGACGCGCAAAATAGCGCGGGTGTCAACTGCACAAAACAGTGCCACGCGCAAAATAGCGCGAGTGTGATCTGCACAAAACAGTGCGACGTGCAAAATAGCGCGAGTGTCAACTGCCCAAAACAGTGCGACGTGGAAAGTAGCGCCAGTGTGAACAGCACAAAACAGTGCGACGCGCAAAATAGCGCGAGTGTCAACTGCACAAAACAGTGCGACGCGGAAGTAGCGCCAGTGTGAATAGCACAAAACAGTGCGATGCACAAAATAGCGCGACTGTCAACCGCCCAAAATAGTGCGACGCACAAAATAGCGCGAGTGTCAACTGCGCAAAACAGTGCGACACGCAAAATAGCGCGAGTGTGATCTGCACAAAACAGTGCGACGCTCAAAATAGCACGAGTGTGAACTGTACAAAACACTGCGACGTGGAAAGTAGCGCCAGTGTGAACAACACAAAACAGTGCGACGCGCAAAATAGCGCGAGTGTCAACTGCACAAAACAGTGCGACGAGCAAAATAGCGCGAGTGTCAACTGCACAAAACAGTGCGATGCACAAAATAGCGCGAGTGTCATTTGCACAAAACAGTGCGACGCACAAAATAGCGCGGGTGTGATCTGCACAAAACAATGCGACGGGCAAAATAGCGCGAGTGATAAACTGCACAAAACAGTGCGAAACGAAAAATGGCACGAGTGTGAACTGCACAAAACAGGGCGACACGCAAAATAGCGCGAGTGTGATCTGCACAAAACAGTGCGACGCGCAAAATACCGCGAGTGTGAACTGCGCAAAACAGTGCGACGCGCAAAATAGCGCGAGTGTCAACTGCACAAAACAGTGCGACGCGGAAAATAGCGCGAGTGTGAACTGCACAATACGGTGCTACGCGCAAAATAGCGCGAGTGTAAACTGCACAAAACAGTGCGACGCGCAAAATAGCGCGAGTGTGAACAGCAAAAAACCGTGCGACGCGCAAAATAGCGCGAGTGTCAACTACACAAAACAGTGCGACGCGCAAAATAGCGCGAGTGTGAAGTACACAAAACCGTGCGACGCGCAAAATAGCGCGAGTGTCAACTGCACAGAACAGTGCGACGCGCGAAATAGCGCGAGTGTCAACTGCACAAAACTGTGCGACGCGCAAAATAGCGGGAGTGTGATCTGCATAAAACAGTGCGACGCGCAAAATAGCGCGATTGATAAACTGCAGAAAACAGTGCGACGCGCAAAGAAGCGCGAGTGTCAACTACACAAAACAATGCGACGCACAAAATAGAGCGGGTGTGATCTGCACAAAACAGTGCGACGTGCAAAATAGCGCGAGTGTCAACTGCCCAAAACAGTGCGACGTGGAAAGTAGCGCCAGTGTGAACAACACAAAACAGTGCGACGCGCAAAATAGCGCGAGTGTCAACTGCACAAAACAGTGCGACGCGAAAGTAGCGCCAGTGTGAATAGCACAAAACAGTGCGACGCTCAAAATAGCGCGACTGTCAACTGCACAAAATAGTGCGACGCGCAAAATAGCGCGAGTGTCAACTGCACAAAACAGTGCGACCCGCAAAATAGCGCGAGTGTGATCTGCACAAAACAGTGCGACGCGCAAAATAGCGCGAGTGTGAACTGCACAAAACACTGCGACGCGTAAAATAGCGCCAGTGTCAACTGCACAAAACAGTGCGATGCGCAAAATAGAGCGAGTGTGATTTGCAAAAAACTGTGCGACGCGCAAAATAGCGCGAGTGATAAACTGCACAAAACAGTGCGACGCGCAAAATAGCGCGAGTGTCAACTGCACAAAACAGTGCGACGCGCGAAATAGCGCGAGTGTCAACTGCACAAAACTGTGCGACGCGCAAAATAGCGCGATTGATAAACTGCAGAAAACAGTGCGACGTGCAAAAAAGTGCGAGTGTCAACTGCACAAAACAATGCGACGCACAAAATAGCGCGGGTGTGATCTGCACAAAACAGTGCGACGCGCAAAATAGCGCGAGTGTCAACTGCCCAAAACAGTGCGACGCGGATGTAGCGCCAGTGTGAATAGCACAAAACAGTGCGACGCTCAAAATAGCGCGACTGTCAACTGCACAAAATAGTGCGACGCGCAAAATAGCGCGAGTGTCAACTGCACAGAACAGTGCGACTCGCAAAATAGCTTGAGTGTGATCTGCACAAAACAGTGCGACGCGCAAAATAGCGCGAGTGTGAACGGCACAAAACACTGCGACGCGTAAAATAGCGCGAGGGTCAACTGCACAAAACAGTGCGACGCGCAAAATAGAGCGAGTGTGATTTGCAAAAAACAGTGCGACGCGCAAAATAGCGCGAGTGATAAACTGCACAAAACAGTGCGACGCGCAAAATAGCGCGGGTGTCAACTGCACAAAACAGTGCCACGCGCAAAATAGCGCGAGTGTGATCTGCACAAAACAGTGCGACGTGCAAAATAGCGCGAGTGTCAACTGCCCAAAACAGTGCGACGTGGAAAGTAGCGCCAGTGTGAACAGCACAAAACAGTGCGACGCGCAAAATAGCGCGAGTGTCAACTGCACAAAACAGTGCGACGCGGAAGTAGCGCCAGTGTGAATAGCACAAAACAGTGCGATGCACAAAATAGCGCGACTGTCAACCGCCCAAAATAGTGCGACGCACAAAATAGCGCGAGTGTCAACTGCGCAAAACAGTGCGACACGCAAAATAGCGCGAGTGTGATCTGCACAAAACAGTGCGACGCTCAAAATAGCACGAGTGTGAACTGTACAAAACACTGCGACGTGGAAAGTAGCGCCAGTGTGAACAACACAAAACAGTGCGACGCGCAAAATAGCGCGAGTGTCAACTGCACAAAACAGTGCGACGAGCAAAATAGCGCGAGTGTCAACTGCACAAAACAGTGCGATGCACAAAATAGCGCGAGTGTCATTTGCACAAAACAGTGCGACGCACAAAATAGCGCGGGTGTGATCTGCACAAAACAATGCGACGGGCAAAATAGCGCGAGTGATAAACTGCACAAAACAGTGCGAAACGAAAAATGGCACGAGTGTGAACTGCACAAAACAGGGCGACACGCAAAATAGCGCGAGTGTGATCTGCACAAAACAGTGCGACGCGCAAAATACCGCGAGTGTGAACTGCGCAAAACAGTGCGACGCGCAAAATAGCGCGAGTGTCAACTGCACAAAACAGTGCGACGCGGAAAATAGCGCGAGTGTGAACTGCACAATACGGTGCGACGCGCAAAATAGCGCGAGTGTAAACTGCACAAAACAGTGCGACGCGCAAAATAGCGCGAGTGTGAACAGCAAAAAACCGTGCGACGCGCAAAATAGCGCGAGTGTCAACTACACAAAACAGTGCGACGCGCAAAATAGCGCGAGTGTCAACTACACAAAACAGTGCGACGCGCAAAATAGCGCGAGTGTGAAGTACACAAAACCGTGCGACGCGCAAAATAGCGCGAGTGTCAACTGCACAGAACAGTGCGACGCGCGAAATAGCGCGAGTGTCAACTGCACAAAACTGTGCGACGCGCAAAATAGCGGGAGTGTGATCTGCATAAAACAGTGCGACGCGCAAAATAGCGCGATTGATAAACTGCAGAAAACAGTGCGACGCGCAAAGAAGCGCGAGTGTCAACTACACAAAACAATGCGACGCACAAAATAGAGCGGGTGTGATCTGCACAAAACAGTGCGACGTGCAAAATAGCGCGAGTGTCAACTGCCCAAAACAGTGCGACGTGGAAAGTAGCGCCAGTGTGAACAACACAAAACAGTGCGACGCGCAAAATAGCGCGAGTGTCAACTGCACAAAACAGTGCGACGCGAAAGTAGCGCCAGTGTGAATAGCACAAAACAGTGCGACGCTCAAAATAGCGCGACTGTCAACTGCACAAAATAGTGCGACGCGCAAAATAGCGCGAGTGTCAACTGCACAAAACAGTGCGACCCGCAAAATAGCGCGAGTGTGATCTGCACAAAACAGTGCGACGCGCAAAATAGCGCGAGTGTGAACTGCACAAAACACTGCGACGCGTAAAATAGCGCCAGTGTCAACTGCACAAAACAGTGCGATGCGCAAAATAGAGCGAGTGTGATTTGCAAAAAACTGTGCGACGCGCAAAATAGCGCGAGTGATAAACTGCACAAAACAGTGCGACGCGCAAAATAGCGCGAGTGTCAACTGCACAAAACAGTGCGACGCGCGAAATAGCGCGAGTGTCAACTGCACAAAACTGTGCGACGCGCAAAATAGCGCGATTGATAAACTGCAGAAAACAGTGCGACGTGCAAAAAAGTGCGAGTGTCAACTGCACAAAACAATGCGACGCACAAAATAGCGCGGGTGTGATCTGCACAAAACAGTGCGACGCGCAAAATAGCGCGAGTGTCAACTGCCCAAAACAGTGCGACGCGGATGTAGCGCCAGTGTGAATAGCACAAAACAGTGCGACGCTCAAAATAGCGCGACTATCAACTGCACAAAATAGTGCGACGCGCAAAATAGCGCGAGTGTCAACTGCACAGAACAGTGCGACTCGCAAAATAGCTTGAGTGTGATCTGCACAAAATAGTGCGACGCGCAAAATAGCGCGAGTGTGAACGGCACAAAACACTGCGACGCGTAAAATAGCGCGAGGGTCAACTGCACAAAACAGTGCGACGCGCAAAATAGAGCGAGTGTGATTTGCAAAAAACAGTGCGACGCGCAAAATAGCGCGAGTGATAAACTGCACAAAACAGTGCGACGCGCAAAATAGCGCGGGTGTCAACTGCACAAAACAGTGCCACGCGCAAAATAGCGCGAGTGTGATCTGCACAAAACAGTGCGACGTGCAAAATAGCGCGAGTGTCAACTGCCCAAAACAGTGCGACGTGGAAAGTAGCGCCAGTGTGAACAGCACAAAACAGTGCGACGCGCAAAATAGCGCGAGTGTCAACTGCTCAAAACAGTGCGACGCGGAAGTAGCGCCAGTGTGAATAGCACAAAACAGTGCGATGCACAAAATAGCGCGACTGTCAACCGCACAAAATAGTGCGACGCACAAAATAGCGCGAGTGTCAACTGCACAAAACAGTGCGACACGCAAAATAGCGCGAGTGTGATCTGCACAAAACAGTCCGACGCTCAAAATAGCACGAGTGTGAACTGTACAAAACACTGCGACGTGGAAAGTAGCGCCAGTGTGAACAACACAAAACAGTGCGACGCGCAAAATAGCGCGAGTGTCAACTGCAGAAAACAGTGCGACGAGCAAAATAGCGCGAGTGTCAACTGCACAAAACAGTGCGATGCACAAAATAGCGCGAGTGTCATTTGCACAAAACAGTGCGACGCACAAAATAGCGCGGGTGTGATCTGCACAAAACAATGCGACGGGCAAAATAGCGCGAGTGATAAACTGCACAAAACAGTGCGAAACGAAAAATGGCACGAGTGTGAACTGCACAAAACAGGGCGACACGCAAAATAGCGCGAGTGTGATCTGCACAAAACAGTGCGACGCGCAAAATACCGCGAGTGTGAACTGCGCAAAACAGTGCGACGCGCAAAATAGCGCGAGTGTCAACTGCACAAAACAGTGCGACGCGGAAAATAGCGCGAGTGTGAACTGCACAATACGGTGCGACGCGCAAAATAGCGCGAGTGTAAACTGCACAAAACAGTGCGACGCGCAAAATAGCGCGAGTGTGAACAGCAAAAAACCGTGCGACGCGCAAAATAGCGCGAGTGTCAACTACACAAAACAGTGCGACGCGCAAAATAGCGCGAGTGTGAAGTACACAAAACCGTGCGACGCGCAAAATAGCGCGAGTGTCAACTGCACAGAACAGTGCGACGCGCGAAATAGCGCGAGTGTCAACTGCACAAAACTGTGCGACGCGCAAAATAGCGGGAGTGTGATCTGCAAAAAACAGTGCGACGCGCAAAATAGCGCGATTGATAAACTGCAGAAAACAGTGCGACGCGCAAAAAAGCGCGAGTGTCAACTGCACAAAACAATGCGACGCACAAAATAGAGCGGGTGTGATCTGCACAAAACAGTGCGACGCGCAAAATAGCGCGAGTGTCAACTGCCCAAAACAGTACGACGCGGAAAGTAGCGCCAGTGTGAACAGCACAAAACAGTGCGACGCGCAAAATAGCGCGAGTGTCAACTGCACAAAACAATGCGACGCGGAAGTAGCGCCAGTGTGAATAGCACAAAACAGTGTGACGCTCAAAATAGCGCGACTGTCAACTGCACAAAATAGTGCGACGCGCAAAATAGCGCGAGTGTCAACTGCACAAAACAGTGCGACCCGCAAAATAGCGCGAGTGTGATCTGCACAAAACAGTGCGACGCGCAAAATAGCGCGAGTGTGAACTGCACAAAACACTGCGACGCGTAAAATAGCGCCAGTGTCAACTGCACAAAACAGTGCGACGCGCAAAATAGAGCGAGTGTGATTTGCAAAAAACAGTGCGACGCGCAAAATAGCGCGAGTGATAAACTGCACAAAACAGTGCGACGCGCAAAATAGCGCAGGTGTCAACTGCACAAAACAGTGCGACGTGGAAAGTAGCGCCAGTGTGAACAGCACAAAACAGTGCGACGCGCAAAATAGCGCGAGTGTCAACTGCACAAAACAGTGCGACGCGGAAGTAGCGCCAGTGTGAATAGCACAAAACAGTGCGATGCACAAAATAGCGCGACTGTCAACCGCACAAAATAGTGCGACGCACAAAATAGCGCGAGTGTCAACTGCACAAAACAGTGCGACACGCAAAATAGCGCGAGTGTGATCTGCACAAAACAGTGCGACGCTCAAAATAGCGCGAGTGTGAACTGCACAAAACACTGCGACGCGCAAAATAGCGCGAGTGTCAACTGCACAAAACAGTGCGACGTGGAAAGTAGCGCCAGTGTGAATAACACAAAACAGTGCGACGCGCAAAATGGCGCGAGTGTCAACTGCACAAAACAGTGCGACGAGCAAAATAGCGCGAGTGTCAACTGCACAAAACAGTGCGATGCACAAAATAGCGCGAGTGTCATTTGCACAAAACAGTGCGACGCACAAAATAGCGCGAGTGTGATCTGCACAAAACAATGCGACGCGCAAAATAGCGCGAGTGATAAACTGCACAAAACAGTGCGAAACGAAAAGTGGCACGAGTGTGAACTGCACAAAACAGGGCGACACGCAAAATAGCGCGAGTGTGATCTGCACAAAACAGTGCGACGCGCAAAATACCGCGAGTGTGAACTGCGCAAAACAGTGTGACGCGCAAAATAGCGCGAGTGTCAACTGCACAAAACAGTGCGACGCGGAAAATAGCGCGAGTGTGAACTGCACAATACGGTGCGACGCGCAAAATAGCGCGAGTGTAAACTGCACAAAACAGTGCGACGCGCAATATAGCGCGAGTGTGAATAGCAAAAAACCGTGCGATGCGCAAAATAGCGCGAGTGTCAACTACACAAAACAGTGCGACGCGCAAAATAGCGCGAGTGTGAAGTACACAAAACCGTGCGACGCGCAAAATAGCGCCAGTGTCAACTGCACAAAACAGTGCGACGCGCGAAATAGCGCGAGTGTCAACTGCACAAAACTGTGCGACGCGCAAAATAGCGGGAGTGTGATCTGCAAAAAACAGTGCGACGCGCAAAATAGCGCGATTGATAAACTGCAAAAAACAGTGCGACGCGCAAAAAAGCGCGAGTGTCAACTGCACAAGACAATGCCACGCACAAACTAGCGCGGGTGTGATCTGCACAAAACAGTGCGACGCGCAAAATAGCGCGAGTGTCAACTGCCCAAAACAGTGCGACGCAGAAAGTTGCGCCAGTGTGAACAGCACAAAACAGTGCGACGCGCAAAATACCGCGAGTGTGAACTGCACAAAACAGTGCGACGCGGAAGTAGCGCCAGTGTGAATAGCACAAAACAGTGCAATGCACAAAATAGCACGACTGTCAACCGCACAAAATAGTGCGACGCACAAAATAGCGCGAGTGTCAACTGCACAAAACAGTGCGACACGCAAAATAGCGCGAGTGTGATCTGCACAAAACAGTGCGACGCGCAAAATAGCGCGAGTGTGAACTGCACAAAACACTGCGACGCGCAAAATAGCGCGAGTGTCAACTGCACAAAACAGTGCGACGTGGAAAGTAGCGCCAGTGTGAACAACACAAAACAGTGCGACGCGCAAAATAGCGCGAGTGTCAACTGCACAAAACAGTGCGACGCGGAAGTAGCGCCAGTGTGACTAGCACAAAACAGTGCGATGCACAAAATAGCGCGATTGTCAACCGCACAAAATAGTGCGACGCACAAAATAGCGCGAGTGTCAACTGCACAAAACAGTGCGACACGCAAAATAGCGCGAGTGTGATCTGCACAAAACAGTGCGACGCGCAAAATAGCACAAAAGTGAACTGCACAAAACACTGCGACGCGTAAAATAGCGCGAGTGTCAACTGCACAAAACAGTGCGACGTGGAAAGTAGCGCCAGTGTGAACAACACAAAACAGTTCGACGCGCAAAATAGCGCGAGTGTCAACTGCACAAAACAGTGCGACGTGCAAAATAGCGCGAGTGTCAACTGCACAAAACAGTGCGACACTCAAAATAGCGCGAGTGTGATCTGCACAAAACAGTGCGACGCTCAAAATAGCACGAGTGTGAACTGTACAAAACACTGCGACGCGCAAAATAGCGCGAGTGTCAACTGCACAAAACAGTGCGACGTGGAAAGTAGCGCCAGTGTGAACAACACAAAACAGTGCGACGCGCAAAATAGCGCGAGTGTCAACTGCACAAAACAGTGCGACGAGCAAAAGAGCGCGAGTGTCAACTGCACAAAACAGTGCGATGCACAAAATAGCGCGAGTGTCATTTGCACAAAACAGTGCGACGCACAAAATAGCGCGGGTGTGATCTGCACAAAACAATGCGACGCGCAAAATAGCGCGAGTGATAAACTGCACAAAACAGTGCGAAACGAAAAATGGCACGAGGGTGAACTGCACAAAACAGGGCGACACGCAAAATAGCGCGAGTGTGATCTGCACAAAACAGTGCGACGCGCAAAATACCGCGAGTGTGAACTGCGCAAAACAGTGCGACGCGCAAAATAGCGCGAGTGTCAACTGCACAAAACAGTGCGACGCGGAAAATAGCGCGAGTGTGAACTGCACAATACGGTGCGACGCGCAAAATAGCGCGAGTGTCAACTGCACAAAACAGTGCGACGCGCAAAATAGCGCGAGTGTGAACAGCAAAAAACCGGGCGACGCGCAAAATAGCGCGAGTGTCAACTACACAAAACAGTGCGACGCGCAAAATAGCGCGAGTGTGAAGTACACAAAACCGTGCGTCGCGCAAAATAGCGCGAGTGTCAACTGCACAAAACAGTGCGACGCGCGAAATAGCGCGAGTGTCAACTGCACAAAACTGTGCGACGCGCAAAATAGCGGGAGTGTGATCTGCAAAAAACAGTGCGACGCGCAAAATAGCGCGATTGATAAACTGCAGAAAACAGTGCGACGCGCAAAAAAGCGCGAGTGTCAACTGCACAAAACAATGCGACGCACAAAATAGCGCGGGTGTGATCTGCACAAAACAGTGCGACGCGCAAAATAGCGCGAGTGTCAACTGCCCAAAACAGTGCGACGCGGAAAGTAGCGCCAGTGTGAACAGCACAAAACAGTGCGACGCGCAAAATAGCGCGAGTGTCAACTGCACAAAACAGTGCGACGCGAAAGTAGCGCCAGTGTGAATAGCACAAAACAGTGCGACGCTCAAAATAGCGCGACTGTCAACTGCACAAAATAGTGCGACGCGCAAAATAGCGCGAGTGTCAACTGCACAAAACAGTGCGACCCGCAAAATAGCGCGAGTGTGATCTGCACAAAACAGTGCGACGCGCAAAATAGCGCGAGTGTCAACTGAACAAAACACTGCGACGCGTAAAATAGCGCCAGTGTCAACTACACAAAACAGTGCGATGCGCAAAATAGAGCGAGTGTGATTTGCAAAAAACAGTGCGACGCGCAAAATAGCGCGAGTGATAAACTGCACAAAACAGTGCGACGCGCAAAATAGCGCGGGTGTCAACTGCACAAAACAGTGCCACGCGCAAAATAGCGCGAGTGTGATCTCCACAAAACAGTGCGACGGGCAAAATAGCGCGAGTGTCAGCTGCCCAAAACAGTGCGACGTGGAAAGTAGCGCCAGTGTGAACAGCACAAAACAGTGCGATGCGCAAAATAGCGCGAGTGTCAACTGCACAAAACAGTGCGACGCGGAAGTAGCGCCAGTGTGAATAGCACAAAACAGTGCGATGCACAAAATAGCGCGACTGTCAGCCGCACAAAATAGTGCGACGCACAAAATAGCGCGAGTGTCAACTGCACAAAACAGTGCGACACGCAAAATAGCGCGAGTGTGATCTGCACAAAACAGTGCGACGCTCAAAATAGCGCGAGTGTGAACTGCACAAAACACTGCGACGCGCAAAATAGCGCGAGTGTCAACTGCACAAAACAGTGCGACGTGGAAAGTAGCGCCAGTGTGAATAACACAAAACAGTGCGACGCGCAAAATAGCGCGAGTGTCAACTGCACAAAACAGTGCGATGAGCAAAATAGCGCGAGTGTCAACTGCACAAAACAGTGCGATGCACAAAATAGCGCGAGTGTCATTTGCACAAAACAGTGCGACGCACAAAATAGCGCGAGTGTGATCTGCACAAAACAATGCGACGCGCAAAATAGCGCGAGTGATAAACTGCACAAAACAGTGCGAAACGAAAAATGGCACGAGTGTGAACTCCACAAAACAGGGCGACACGCAAAATAGCGCGAGTGTGATCTGCACAAAACAGTGCGACGCGCAAAATACCGCGAGTGTGAACTGCGCAAAACAGTGCGACGCGCAAAATAGCGCGAGTGTCAACTGCACAAAACAGTGCGACGCGCAAAATAGCGCGAGTGTGAACTGCACAATACGGTGCGACGCGCAAAATAGCGCGAGTGTAAACTGCACAAAACAGTGCGACGCGCAATATAGCGCGAGTGTGAACAGCAAAAAACCGTGCGACGCGCAAAATAGCGCGAGTGTCAACTACACAAAACAGTGCGACGCGCAAAATAGCGCGAGTGTGAAGTACACAAAACCGTGCGACGCGCAAAATAGCGCGAGTGTCAACTGCACAAAACAGTGCGACGCGCGAAATAGCGCGAGTGTCAACTGCACAAAACTGTGCGACGCGCAAAATAGCGGGAGTGTGATCTGCAAAAAACAGTGCGACGCGCAAAATAGCGCGATTGATAAACTGCAGAAAACAGTGCGACGCGCAAAAAAGCGCGAGTGTCAACTGCACAAAACAATGCCACGCACAAACTAGCGCGGGTGTGATCTGCACAAAACAGTGCGACGCGCAAAATAGCGCGAGTGTCAACTGCCCAAAACAGTGCGACGTGGAAAGTAGCGCCAGTGTGAACAACACAAAACAGTGCGACGCGCAAAATAGCGCGAGTGTCAACTGCACAAAACAGTGCGACGCGGAAGTAGCGCCAGTGTGAATAGCACAAAACAGTGCGATGCACAAAATAGCGCGATTGTCAACCGCACAAAATAGTGCGACGCACAAAATAGCGCGAGTGTCAACTGCACAAAACAGTGTGACACGCAAAATAGCGCGAGTGTGATCTGCACAAAACAGTGCGACGCGCAAAATAGCACAAAAGTGAACTGCACAAAACACTGCGACGCGCAAAATAGCGCGAGTGTCAACTGCACAAAACAGTGCGACGTGGAAAGTAGCGCCAGTGTGAACAACACAAAACAGTGCGACGCGCAAAATAGCGCGAGTGTCAACTGCACAAAACAGTGCGACGTGCAAAATAGCGCGAGTGTCAACTGCACAAAACAGTGCGACACGCAAAATAGCGCGAGTGTGATCTGCACAAAACAGTGCGACGCTCAAAATAGCACGAGTGTGAACTGTACAAAACACTGCGACGCGCAAAATAGCGCGAGTGTCAACTGCACAAAACAGTGCGACGTGGAAAGTAGCGCCAGTGTGAACAACACAAAACAGTGCGACGCGCAAAATAGCGCGAGTGTCAACTGCACAAAACAGTGCGACGAGCAAAATAGCGCGAGTGTCAACTGCACAAAACAGTGCGATGCACAAAATAGCGCGAGTGTCATTTGCACAAAACAGTGCGACGCACAAAATAGCGCGGGTGTGATCTGCACAAAACAATGCGACGCGCAAAATAGCGCGAGTGATAAACTGCACAAAACAGTGCGAAACGAAAAATGGCACGAGGGTGAACTGCACAAAACAAGGCGACACGCAAAATAGCGCGAGTGTGATCTGCACAAAACAGTGCGACGCGCAAAATACCGCGAGTGTGAACTGCGCAAAACAGTGCGACGCGCAAAATAGCGCGAGTGTCAACTGCACAAAACAGTGCGACGCGGAAAATAGCGCGAGTGTGAACTGCACAATACGGTGCGACGCGCAAAATAGCGCGAGTGTAAACTGCACAAAACAGTGCGACGGGCAAAATAGCGCGAGTGTGAACAGCAAAAAACCGGGCGACGCGCAAAATAGCGCGAGTGTCAACTACACAAAACAGTGCGACGCGCAAAATAGCGCGAGTGTGAAATACACAAAATCGTGCGTCGCGGAAAATAGCGCGAGTGTCAACTGCACAAAACAGTGCGACGCGCGAAATAGCGCGAGTGTCAACTGCACAAAACTGTGCGACGCGCAAAATAGCGGGAGTGTGATCTGCAAAAAACAGTGCGACGCGCAAAATAGCGCGATTGATAAACTGCAGAAAACAGTGCGACGCGCAAAAAAGCGCGAGTGTCAACTGCACAAAACAATGCGACGCACAAAATAGCGCGGGTGTGATCTGCACAAAACAGTGCGACGCGCAAAATAGCGCGAGTGTCAACTGCCCAAAACAGTGCGACGCGGAAAGTAGTGCCAGTGTGAACAACACAAAACAGTGCGACGCGCAAAATAGCGCGAGTGTCAACTGCACAAAACTGTGCGACGCGAAAGTAGCGCCAGTGTGAATAGCACAAAACAGTGCGACGCTCAAAATAGCGCGACTGTCAACTGCACAAAATAGTGCGACGCGCAAAATAGCGCGAGTGTCAACTGCACAAAACAGTGCGACCCGCAAAATAGCGCGAGTGTGATCTGCACAAAACAGTGCGACGCGCAAAATAGCGCGAGTGTGAACTGCACAAAACACTGCGACGCGTAAAATAGCGCCAGTGTCAACTGCACAAAACAGTGCGATGCGCAAAATAGAGCGAGTGTGATTTGCAAAAAACAGTGCGACGCGCAAAATAGCGCGAGTGATAAACTGCACAAAACAGTGCCACGCGCAAAATAGCGCGGGTGTCAACTGCACAAAACAGTGCCACGCGCAAAATAGCGCGAGTGTGATCTGCACAAAACAGTGCGACGGGCAAAATAGCGCGAGTGTCAGCTGCCCAAAACAGTGCGACGTGGAAAGTAGCGCCAGTGTGAACAGCACAAAACAGTGCGACGCGCAAAATAGCGCGAGTGTCAACTGCACAAAACAGTGCGACGCGGAAGTAGCGCCAGTGTGAATAGCACAAAACAGTGCGATGCACAAAATCGCGCGACTGTCAGCCGCACAAAATAGTGCGACGCACAAAATAGCGCGAGTGTCAACTGCACAAAACAGTGCGACACGCAAAATAGCGCGAGTGTGATCTGCACAAAACAGTGCGACGCTCAAAATAGCGCGAGGGTGAACTGCACAAAACACTGCGACGCGCAAAATAGCGCGAGTGTCAACTGCACAAAACAGTGCGACGTGGAAAGTAGCGCCAGTGTGAATAACACAAAACAGTGCGACGCGCAAAATAGCGCGAGTGTCAACTGCACAAAACAGTGCGACGAGCAAAATAGCGCGAGTGTCAACTGCACAAAACAGTGCGATGCACAAAATAGCGCGAGTGTCATTTGCACAAAACAGTGCGACGCACAAAATAGCGCGAGTGTGATCTGCACAAAACAATGCGACGCGCAAAATAGCGCGAGTGATAAACTGCACAAAACAGTGCGAAACGAAAAATGGCACGAGTGTGAACTGCACAAGACAGGGCGACACGCAAAATAGCGCGAGTGTGATCTGCACAAAACAGTGCGACGCGCAAAATACCGCGAGTGTGAACTGCGCAAAACAGTGCGACGCGCAAAATAGCGCGAGTGTCAACTGCACAAAACAGTGCGACGCGGAAAATAGCGCGAGTGTGAACTGCACAATATGGTGCGACGCGCAAAATAGCGCGAGTGTAAACTGCACAAAACAGTGCGACGCGCAATATAGCGCTAGTGTGAACAGCAAAAAACCGTGCGACGCGCAAAATAGCGCGAGTGTCAACTACACAAAACAGTGCGACGCGCAAAATAGCGCGAGTGTGAAGTACACAAAACCGTGCGACGCGCAAAATAGCGCGAGTGTCAACTGCACAAAACAGTGCGACGCGCGAAATAGCGCGAGTGTCAACTGCACAAAACTGTGCGACGCGCAAAATAGCGGGAGTGTGATCTGCAAAAAACAGTGCGACGCGCAAAATAGCGCGATTGATAAACTGCAGAAAACAGTGGGACGCGCAAAAAAGCGCGAGTGTCAACTGCACAAAACAATGCCACGCACAAAATAGCGCGGGTGTGATCTGCACAAAACAGTGCGACGCGCAAAATAGCGCGAGTGTCAACTGCCCAAAACAGTGCGACGCAGAAAGTTGCGCCAGTGTGAACAGCACAAAACAGTGCGACGCGCAAAATACCGCGAGTGTCAACTGCACAAAACAGTGCGACGCGGAAGTAGCGCCAGTGTGAATAGCACAAAACAGTGCGATGCACAAAATAGCACGACTGTCAACCGCACAAAATAGTGCGACGCACAAAATAGCGCGAGTGTCAACTGCACAAAACAGTGCGACCCGCAAAATAGCGCGAGTGTGATCTGCACAAAACAGTGCGACGCGCAAAATAGCGCGAGTGTGAACTGCACAAAACACTGCGACGCGCAAAATAGCGCGAGTGTCAACTGCACAAAACAGTCCGACGCACAAAATAGCGCGGGTGTGATCTGCACAAAACAGTGCGACGCGCAAAATAGCGCGAGTGTCAACTGCCCAAAACAGTGCGACGCGGAAAGTAGCGCCAGTGTGAACAGCACAAAACAGTGCGACGCGCAAAATAGCGCGAGTGTCAACTGCACAAAACAGTGCGACGCGGAAGTAGCGCCAGTGTGAATAGCACAAAACAGTGCGATGCACAAAATAGCGCGATTGTCAACCGCACAAAATAGTGCGACGCACAAAATAGCGCGAGTGTCAACTGCACAAAACAGTGCGACACGCAAAATAGCGCAAGTGTGATCCGCACAAAACAGTGCGACGCGCAAAATAGCGCGAGTGTGAACTGCACAAAACACTACGACGCGCAAAATAGCGCGAGTGTCAACTGCACAAAACAGTGCGACGTGGAAAGTAGCGCCAGTGTGAACAACACAAAACAGTGCGACGCGCAAAATAGCGCGAGTGTCAACTGCACAAAACAGTGCGACGTGCAAAATAGCGCGAGTGTCAACTGCACAAAACAGTGCGACGAGCAAAATAGCGCGAGTGTCAACTGCACAAAACAGTGCGATGCACAAAATAGCGCGAGTGTCAATTGCACAAAACAGTGCGACGCACAAAATAGCGCGAGTGTGATCTGCACAAAACAATGCGACGCGCAAAATAGCGCGAGTGTTAAACTGCACAAAACAGTGCGAAACGAAAGATGGCACGAGTGTGAACTGCACAAAACAGGGCGACACGCAAAATAGCGCGAGTGTGATCTGCACAAAACAGTGCGACGCGCAAAATACCGCGAGTGTGAACTGCGCAAAACAGTGCGACGCGCAAAATAGCGCGAGTGTCAACTGCACAAAACAGTGCGACGCGGAAAATAGCACGCGTGTGAACTGCGCAATACGGTGCGACGCGCAAAATAGCGCGAGTGTCAACTACACAAAACAGTGCGACGCGCAAAATAGCGCGAGTGTGAAGTACACAAAACCGTGCGACGCGCAAAATAGCGCGAGTGTCAACTGCACAAAACAGTGCGACGCGCGAAATAGCGCGAGTGTCAACTGCACAAAACTGTGCGACGCGCAAAATAGCGGGAGTGTGATATGCAAAAAACAGTGCGACGCGCAAAATAGCGCGATTGATAAACTGCACAAAACAGTGCGACGCGCAAAAAAGCGCGAGTGTCAACTGCACAAAACAATGCCACGCACAAAATAGCGCGGGTGTGATCTGCACAAAACAGTGCGACGCACAAAATAGCGCCAGTGTCAACTGCCCAAAACAGTGCGACGCGGAAAGTAGCGCCAGTGTGAACAGCACAAAACAGTGCGACGCGCAAAATAGCGCGAGTGTCAACTGCACAAAACAGTGCGACGTGCAAAATCGCGCGAGTCTCAACTGCACAAAACAGTGCGACGCGCAAAATAACGCGAGTGTCAACTGCACAAAACAGTGCGACACGCAAAATAACGCGAGTGTCAACTGCACAAAACAGTGCGACCCGCAAAATAGCGCGAGTGTGATCTGCACAAAATCGTGCGACGCGCAAAATAGCGCGAGTGTGAACTGCACAAAACACTGCGACGCGTAAAATAGCGCGAGTGTCAACTGCACAAAACAGTGCGACGCGCAAAATAGAGCGAGTGTGATTTGCAAAAAACAGTGGGACGCGCAAAATAGCGCGAGTGATAAACTGCACAAAACAGTGCGACGTGCAAAATAGCGCGAGTGTCAACTGCACAAAACAGTGCCACGCGCAAAATAGCGCGAGTGTGATCCGCACAAAACAGTGCGACGTGCAAAATAGCGCGAGTGTCAACTGCCCAAAACAGTGCGACGCGGAAAGTAGCGCCAGTGTGAACTGCACAAAACAGTGCGACGCGCAAAATACCGTGAGTGTCAACTGCACAAAACAGTGCGACGCGGAAGTAGCGCCAGTGTGAATAGCACAAAACAGTGCGATGCACAAAATAGCACGACTGTCAACCGCACAAAATAGTGCGACGCACAAAATAGCGCGAGTGTCAACTGCACAAAACAGTGCGACCCGCAAAATAGCGCGAGTGTGATCTGCACAAAACCGTGCGACGCGCGAAATAGCGCGAGTGTCAACTGCACAAAACTGTGCGACGCGCAAAATAGCGCGAGTGTGATCTGCAAAAAACAGTGCGACGCGCAAAATAGCGCGATTGATAAACTGCAGAAAACAGTGCGACGCGCAAAAAAGCGCGAGTGTCAACTGCACAAAAAAATGCCACGCACAAAATAGCGCGGGTGTGATCTGGACAAAACAGTGCGACGCGCAAAATAGCGCGAGTGTCAACTGCACAAAACAGTGCGACGCACAAAATAGCGCGAGTGTCAACTGCACAAAACAGTGCAACACGCAAAATAGCGCGAGTGTGATCTGCACAAAACAGTGCGACGCGCAAAATAGCACAAAAGTGAACTGCACAAAACACTGCGACGCGCAAAATAGCGCGAGTGCCAACTGCACAAAACAGTGCGATGTGGAAAGTAGCGCCAGTGTGAACAACACAAAACAGTGCGACGCGCAAAATAGCGCGAGTGTCAACTGCACAAAACAGTGCGACGTGCAAAATAGCGCGAGTGTCAACTGCACAAAACAGTGCGACGAGCAAAATAGCGCGAGTGTCAACTGCACAAAACAGTGCGATGCACAAAATAGCGCGAGTGTCATTTGCACAACACAGTGCGACGCACAAAATAGCGCGAGTGTGATCTGCACAAAACAATGCGACGCGCAAAATAGCGCGAGTGATAAACTGCACAAAACAGTGCGAAACGAAAAATGGCACGAGTGTGAACTGCACAAAACAGGGCGACACGCAAAATAGCGCGAGTGTGATCTGCACAAAACAGTGCGACGCGCAAAATACCGCGAGTGTGAACTGCGCAAAACAGTGCGACGCGCAAAATAGCGCGAGTGTCAACTGCACAAAACAGTGCGACGCAGAAAATAGCGCGAGTGTGAACTGCACAATACGGTGCGACGCGCAAAATAGCGCGAGTGTGAACAGCAAAAAACCGTGCGACGCGCAAAATAGCGCGAGTGTCAACTACACAAAACCGTGCGACGCGCGAAATAGCGCGAGTGTCAACTGCACAAAACTGTGCGACGCGCAAAATAGCGCGAGTGTGATCTGCAAAAAATAGTGCGACGCGCAAAATAGCGCGATTGATAAACTGCAGAAAACAGTGCGACGCGCAAAAAAGCGCGAGTGTCAACTGCACAAAAAAATGCCACGCACAAAATAGCGCGGGTGTGATCTGGACAAAACAGTGCGACGCGCAAAATAGCGCGAGTGTCAACTGCACAAAACAGTGCGAGGCACAAAATAGCGCGAGTGTCAACTGCACAAAACAGTGCAACACGCAAAATAGCGCGAGTGTGATCTGCACAAAACAGTGCGACGCGCAAAATAGCACAAAAGTGAACTGCACAAAACACTGCGACGCGCAAAATAGCGCGAGTGCCAACTGCACAAAACAGTGCGATGTGGAAAGTAGCGCCAGTGTGAACAACACAAAACAGTGCGACGCGCAAAATAGCGCGAGTGTCAACTGCACAAAACAGTGCGACGTGCAAAATAGCGCGAGTGTCAACTGCACAAAACAGTGCGACGAGCAAAATCGCGCGAGTGTCAACTGCACAAAACAGTGCGATGCACAAAATAGCGCGAGTGTCATTTGCACAACACAGTGCGACGCACAAAATAGCGCGAGTGTGATCTGCACAAAACAATGCGACGCGCAAAATAGCGCGAGTGATAAACTGCACAAAACAGTGCGAAACGAAAAATGGCACGAGTGTGAACTGCACAAAACAGGGCGACACGCAAAATAGCGCGAGTGTGATCTGCACAAAACAGTGCGACGCGCAAAATACCGCGAGTGTGAACTGCGCAAAACAGTGCGACGCGCAAAATAGCGCGAGTGTCAACTGCACAAAACAGTGCGACGCAGAAAATAGCGCGAGTGTGAACTGCACAATACGGTGCGACGCGCAAAATAGCGCGAGTGTAAACTGCACAATACGGTGCGACGCGCAAAATAGCGCGAGTGTGAACAGCAAAAAACCGTGCGACGCGCAAAATAGCGCGAGTGTCAACTACACAAAACCGTGCGACGCGCGAAATAGCGCGAGTGTCAACTGCACAAAACTGTGCGACACGCAAAATAGCGCGAGTGTGATCTGCAAAAAACAGTGCGACGCGCAAAATAACGCGATTGATAAACTGCAGAAAATAGTGCGACGCGCAAAAAAGCGCGAGTGTCAACTGCACAAAAAAATGCCACGCACAAAATAGCGCGGGTGTGATCTGGACAAAACAGTGCGACGCGCAAAATAGCGCGAGTGTCAACTGCCCAAAACAGTGCGACGCCGAAAGTTGCGCCAGTGTGAACAGCACAAAACAGTGCGACGCGCAAAATACCGCGAGTGTCAACTGCACAAAACAGTGCGACGCGGAAGTAGCGCCAGTGTGAATAGCACAAAACAGTGCGATGCACAAAATAGCACGACTGTCAACCGCACAAATAGTGCGACGCACAAAATAGCGCGAGTGTCAACTGCACAAAACAGTGCGACACGCAAAATAGCGCGAGTGTGATCTGCACAAAACAGTGCGACGCGCAAAATAGCGCGAGTGTGAACTGCACAAAACACTGCGACGCGGAAATAGCGCGAGTGTCGACAGCACAAAACAGTGCGACGTGGAAAGTAGCGCCAGTGTGAACAACACAAAACAGTGCGACGCGCAAAATAGCGCGAGTGTCAACTGCACAAAACAGTGCGACGCGGAAGTAGCGCCAGTGTGAATAGCACAAAACAGTGCGATGCACAAAATAGCGCGATTGTCAACCGCACAAAATAGTGCGACGCGCAAAATAGCGCGAGTGTGATCTGCACAAAACAGTGCGACGCGCAAAATAACACCAAAGTGAACTGCACAGAACAGTGCGACGCGCAAAATATCGCGAGTGTCAACTGCACAAAACAGTGCGACGTAGAAAGTAGCGCCAGTGTGAACAACACAAAACAGTGCGACGCGCAAAATAGCGCGAGTGTCAACTGCACAAAACAGTGCGACGTGCAAAATAGCGCGAGTGTCAACTGCACAAAACAGTGCGACGAGCAAAATAGCGCGAGTGTCAATTGCACAGAACAGTGCGACGCACAAAATAGCGCGAGTGTGATCTACACAAGACAATGCGACGCGCAAAATAGCGCGAGTGATAAACTGCACAAAACAGTGCGAAACGAAAAATGGCACGAGTGTGAACTGAACAAAACAGGGCGACACGCAAAATAGCGCGAGTGTGATCTGCACAAAACAGTGCGACGCGCAAAATACCGCGAGTGTGAACTGCGCAAAACAGTGCGACGCGCAAAATAGCGCGAGTGTCAACTGCACAAAACAGTGCGACGCAGAAAATAGCACGAGTGTGAACTGTACAACACGGTGCGACGCGCAAAATAGCGCGAGTGTAAACTGCACAAAACAGTGCGACGCGCAAAATAGCGCGAGTGTGAACTGCAAAAAACCGTGCGACGCGCAAAATAGCGCGAGTGTCAACTGCACAAAACAGTGCGACGCGCAAAATAGCGCGAGTGTGAAGTACACAAAACCGTGCGACGCGCAAATAGCGCGAGTGTCAACTGCACAAAATAGTGCGACGCGCGAAATAGCGCGAGTGTCAACTGCACAAAACTGTGCGACGCGCAAAATAGCGGGAGTGTGATCTGCAAAAAACAGTGCGACACGCAAAATAGCGCGATTGATAAACTGCACAAAACAGTGCGACGCGCAAAAAAGCGCGAGTGTCAACTGCACAAAACAATGCCACGCACAAAATAGCGCGGGTGTGATCTGCACAAAACAGTGCGACGCGCAAAATAGCACGAGTGTCAACTGCACAAAACAGTGCGACGCGGAAAGTATCGCCAGTGTGAATAGCACAAAACAGTGCGACGCGCAAAATAGCACGAGTGTCAACTGCACAAAACAGTGCGACGCGGAAGTAGCGCCAGTGTGAATAGCACAAAACAGTGCGACGCTCAAAATAGCGCGACTGTCAACTGCACAAAATAGAGCGACGCGCAAAATAGCGCGAGTGTCAACTGCACAAAACAGTGCGACCCGCAAAATAGCGCGAGTGTGATCTGCACAAAACCGTGTGCGAGCGCGCAAAATAGCGCGAGTGTGAACTGCACAAAACACTGCGACGCGTAAAATAGCGCGAGTGTCAACTGCACAAAACAGTGCGACGCGCAAAATAGAGCGAGTGTGATTTGCAAAAAACAGTGCGACGTGCAAAATAGCGCGAGTGATAAACTGCACAAAACAGTGCGACGCCGCAAAATAGCGCGGGTGTCAACTGCACAAAACAGGTGCCACGCGCAAAATAGCGCGAGTGTGATCTGCACAAAACGGTGCGACGTGCAAGAATAGCGCGAGTGTCAACTGCCCAAAACAGTGCGACGCGGAAAGTAGCGTCAGTGTGAACAACACAAGACAGTGCGACACGCAGAATACCGTGAGTGTCAACTGCACAAAACAGTGCGACGCGGAAGTAGCGCCAGTGTGAATAGCACAAAACAGTGCGATGCACAAAATAGCACCGACTGTCAACCGCACAAAATAGTGCGACGCAGAAAATAGCGCGAGTGTCAACTGCACAAAACAGTGCGACATGCCAAAATAGCGCGAGTGTGATCTGCACAAAACAGTGCGACGCGCAAAATAGCGCGAGTGTGAACTGCACAAAACACTGCGACGCGCAAAATAGCGCCAGTGTCAACTGCACAAAACAGTGCGACGTGGAAAGTAGCGCCAGTGTGAACAACACAAAACAGTGCGACGCGCAAAATAGCGCGAGTGTCAACTGCACAAAACAGTGCGATGCACAAAATAGCGCGAGTGTCAATTGCACAAAAACAGTGCGACGCACAAAATAGCGCGAGTGTGATCTGCACAAAATAGTGCGACGCGCAAAATAGCGCGAGTGATAAACTGCACAAAACAGTGCGAAACGAAAAATGGCACGAGTGTGAACTGCACAAAACAGGGCGACACGCAAAATAGCGCGAGTGTGATCTGCACCAAAACAATGCGACGCGCAAAATAGCGCGAGTGTGAACTGCGCAAAACAGTGCGACGCGCAAAATAGCGCGAGTGTCAACTGCCCAAAACAGGTGCGACGCGAAAAATAGCGTGAGTGTGAACTGCACAATACGGTGCGACGCGCAAAATAGCGCGGGAATCAACTGCACAAAACAGTGCGACGCGCAAAATAGCGCGAGTGTGAGCAGCAAAAAACCGTGCAACGCGCAAAATAGCGCGAGTGTCAACTACACAAAACAGTGCGACGCGCAAAATAGCGCGAGTGTGAAGTACACAAAACCGTTGCGACGCGCAAAATAGCGCGAGTGTCAACTGCACAAAACAGTGCGACGCGCGAAATAGCGCGAGTGTCAACTGCACAAAACTGTGCGACGCGCAAAATAGCGCGAGTGTGATCTGCAAAAAACAGTGCGACGCGCAAAATAGCGCGATTGATAAACTGCAGAAAACAGTGCGACGCGCAAAAAAGCACGAGTGTCAACTGCACAAAACAATGCCAGGCGCAAAATAGCGCGGCTGTGATCTGCACAAAACCGTGCGACGCACAAAATAGCGCGTGTGTCAACTGCCCAAAACAGTGCGACGCGGAAAGTAGCGCCAGTGTGAACAGCACAGAAACAGTGCGACGCGCAAAATAGCGCGAGTGTCAACTGCACAAAACAGTGCGACGCGGAAGTAGCGCCAGTGTGAATAGCACAAAACAGTGCGACGCACAAAATAGCGCGACTGTCAACTGCACAAAATAGTGCGACGCGCAAAATAGCGCGAGTGTCAACTGCACAAAACAGTGCGACACGCAAAATAGCGCGAGTGTGATCTGCACAAAACAGTGCGACGCGCAAAATAGCGCGAGTGTGAACAGCACAAAACACTGCGACGCGGAAAATAGCGCGAGTGTCGACTGCACAAAACAGTGCGACGTGGAAAGTAGCGCCAGTGTGAACAACACAAAACAGTGCGACGCGCAAAATAGCGCGAGTGTCAACTTGCACAAAACAGTGCGACGCGGAAGTAGCGCCAGTGTGAATAGCACAAAACAGTGCGATGCACAAAATAGCGCGATTGTCAACCGCACAAAATAGTGCGACGCGCAAATAGCGCGAGTGTGATCTGCACAAAACAGTGCGACGCGCAAAATAACACCAAAGTGAACTGCACAGAACAGTGCGACGCGCAAAATATCGCGAGTGTCAACTGCACAAAACAGTGCGACGTGGAAAGTAGCGCCAGTGTGAACAACACAAAACAGTGCGACGCGCAAAATAGCGCGAGTGTCAGCTCTGACAGTGCCACAAAACAGCTGCGACGTGCAAACTAGCAGCGAGTGTAACTGCAAACAGTGCGACGAGCAAAATAGCGCGAGTGTCAATTGCACAGAACAGTGCGACGCACAAAATAGCGCGAGTGTGATCTGCACAAGACAATGCGACGCGCCAAAATAGCGCGAGTGATAAACTGCACAAAGCGAAACGAAAAATGGCACGAGTGTGAACTGAACAAAACAGGGCGACACGCAAAACAGCGCGAGTGTGATCTGCACAAAACGTGCGACGCGCAAAATACCGCGAGTGTGAACTGCGCAAAACAGTGCGACGCGCAAAATAGCGCGAGCTGTCAAACAGCGACAAAACAGTGCGACGCCAGAAATCCTGAAGCACGAGTGTGAACTGTACAACACGGTGCGACGCGCAAAATAGCGCGAGTGTAAACTGCACAAAACAGTGCGACGCGCAAAATAGCGCGAGTGTGAACTGCAAAAAACCGTTGCGACGCGCAAAATAGCGCGAGTGTCAACTGCACAAAACAGTGCGACGCGCAAAATAGCGCAGAGTGCGAAGTACACAAAACAGTGCGACGCGCAAAATAGCGCGAGTGATCAACTGCACAAAAATAGTGCGACGCGCGAAATAGCGCGAGTGTCAACTGCACAAAACTAGTGCGACGCGCAGAATAGCGGGGTGTGATCTGCAAAAAACAGTGCGACACGCAAAATAGCGCGATTGATAAACTGCACAAAACAGTTGCGAACGCGCAAAAAAAGCGCGAGTGTCAACTGCACAAAACAATGCCACGCACAAAATAGCGCGGGGTGTGATCTGCACAAAACAGTGCGACGCGCAAAATAGCACGAGTGTCAACTGCACAAAACAGTGCGACGCGGAAAGTATCGCCAATGTGAATAGCACAAAACAGTGCGACGCGCAAAATAGCACGAGTGTCAACTGCACAAAACAGTGCGACGCGGAAAGTAGCGCCAGTCCAGTTGAAATAGCACAAAACAGTGCGGACGCTCAAAATAGCGCGACTGTCAACTGCACAAAATAGAGCGACGCGCAAAATAGCGCGAGTGTCAACTGCACAAAAACAGTGCGACCCGCCAAAATAGCGCGAGTTGTGATCTGCACAAAACCGTGCCGACGCACAAAATAGCGCGAGTGTGAACTGCACAAAACCACTGCGACGCGTAAAATAGCGCGAGTGTCAACTGCACAAAAACGAGTGCGACCGCGCAAAATAGAGCGAGTGTGATTTGCAAAAAACAGTGCGACGTGCAAAATAGCGCGAGTGATAAACTGCACAAAACAGTGCGACGCGCAAAATAGCGCGGGTGTCAACTGCACAAAACAGTGCCCACGCGCAAAATAGCGCACACGAGCTGTGATCTGCACAAAACGGTGCGACGTGGCAAACTAGCGCGGATGTCAACTGCCCCAAAACAGTGCGACGCGGAAAAGTAGCGCCAGTGTGAACCAACACAAAACAGTTGCGACACGCAGAATACCGTGAGGTTGTCAACTGCACAAAACAGTGCGACGCGGAAGTAGCGCCAGTGTGAATAGCACAAAACAGTGCGATGCACAAAATAGCACGACTGTCAACCGCACAAAATAGTGCGACGCAGAAAATAGCGCGAGTGTCAGAACTGCACAAAACAGAGTGCGACATGCAAAATAGCGCGAGTGTGATCTGCACAAAACAGGTGCGACGCGCAAATAGCGCGAGTGTGAACTGCACAAAACACTGGCGACGCGCAAAATAGCGCCAGTGTCAACTGCACAAAACAGTGCGACGTGGAAAGTAGCGCCAGTGTGAACAACACAAAACAGTGCGACGCGCAAAATAGCGCGAGTGTCAACTGCACAAAACAGTGCGATGCACAAAATAGCGCGAGTGTCAATTGCACAAAACAGTGCGACGCACAAAATAGCGCGAGTGTGATCTGCACAAAATAGTGCGACGCGCAAAATAGCGCGAGTGATAAACTGCACAAAACAGTGCGAAACGAAAAATGGCACGAGTGTGAACTGCACAAAACAGGGCGACACGCAAAATAGCGCGAGTGTGATCTGCACAAAACAATGCGACGCGCAAAATAGCGCGAGTGTGAACTGCGCAAAACAGTGCGACGCGCAAAATAGCGCGAGTGTCAACTGCCCAAAACAGTGCGACGCGAAAAATAGCGTGAGTGTGAACTGCACAATACGGTGCGACGCGCAAAATAGCGCGGGAATCAACTGCACAAAACAGTGCGACGCGCAAAATAGCGCGAGTGTGAGCAGCAAAAAACCGTGCAACGCGCAAAATAGCGCGAGTGTCAACTACACAAAACAGTGCGACGCGCAAAATAGCGCGAGTGTGAAGTACACAAAACCGTGCGACGCGCAAAATAGCGCGAGTGTCAACTGCACAAAACAGTGCGACGCGCGAAATAGCGCGAGTGTCAACTGCACAAAACTGTGCGACGCGCAAAATAGCGCGAGTGTGATCTGCAAAAAACAGTGCGACGCGCAAAATAGCGCGATTGATAAACTGCAGAAAAACAGTGCGACGCGCAAAAAAGCGCGAGTGTCAACTGCACAAAACAATGCCAGGCGCAAAATAGCGCGGCTGTGATCTGCACAAAACCGTGCGACGCACAAAATAGCGCGTGTGTCAACTGCCCAAAACAGTGCGACGCGGAAAGTAGCGCCAGTGTGAACAGCACAAAACAGTGCGACGCGCAAAATAGCGCGAGTGTCAACTGCACAAAACAGTGCGACGCGGAAGTAGCGCCAGTGTGAATAGCACAAAACAGTGCGACGCACAAAAATAGCGCGACTGTCAACTGCACAAAATAGTGCGACGCGCAAAATAGCGCGAGTGTCAACTGCACAAAACAGTGCGACACGCAAAATAGCGCGAGTGTGATCTGCACAAAACAGTGCGACGCGCAAAATAGCGCGAGTGTGAACTGCACAAAACACTGCGACGCGGAAAATAGCGCGAGTGTCGACTGCACAAAACAGTGCGACGTGGAAAGTAGCGCCAGTGTGAACAACACAAAACAGTGCGACGCGCAAAATAGCGTGAGTGTCAACTGCACAAAACAGTGCGACGCGGAAGTAGCGCCAGTGTGAATAGCACAAAACAGTGCGATGCACAAAATAGCGCGATTGTCAACCGCACAAAATAGTGCGACGCGCAAAATAGCGCGAGTGTGATCTGCACAAAACAGTGCGACGCGCAAAATAACACCAAAGTGAACTGCACAGAACAGTGCGACGCGCAAAATATCGCGAGTGTCAACTGCACAAAACAGTGCGACGTGGAAAGTAGCGCTAGTGTGAACAACACCAACACCACAAACAGTGCGACGCGCAAAATAGCGCGAGTGTCAACTGCACAAAACAGTGCGACGTGCAAAATAGCGCGAGTGTCAACTGCACAAAACAGTGCGACGAGCAAAATAGCGCGAGTGTCAATCGCACAGAACAGTGCGACGCACAAAATAGCGCGAGTGTGATCTGCACAAGACAATGCGACGCGCAAAATAGCGTGAGTGATAAACTGCACAAAACAGTGCGAAACGAAAAATGGCACGAGTGTGAACTGAACAAAACAGGGCGACACGCAAAAATAGCGCGAGTGTGATCTGCACAAAACAGTGCGACGCGCAAAATACCGCGAGTGTGAACTGCGCAAAACAGTGCGACGCGCAAAATAGCGCGAGTGTGTCAACTGCACAAAACAGTGCGACGCAGAAAATAGCACGAGTGTGAACTGTACAACACGGTGCGACGCGCAAAATAGCGCGAGTGTAAACTGCACAAAACAGTGCGACGCGCAAAATAGCGCGAGTGTGAACTGCAAAAAACCGTGCGACGCGCAAAATAGCGCGAGTGTCAACTGCACAAAACAGTGTCGACGCGCAAAATAGCGCGAGTGTGAAGTACACAAAACCGTGCGACGCGCAAAATAGCGCGAGTGTCAACTGCACAAAATAGTGCGACGCGCGAAATAGCGCGGAGTGTCAACTGCACAAAACTGTGCGACGCGCAAAATAGCGGGAGTGTGATCTGCAAAAAACAGTGCGACACGCAAAATAGCGCGATTGATAAACTGCACAAAACAGTGCGACGCGCAAAAAAGCCGCGAGTGTCACTGCACAAAACTATGCCACGCACAAAATAGCGCGGGTGTGATCTGCACAAAACAGTGCGACGCGCAAAATAGCACGAGTGTCAACTGCACAAAACAGTGCGACGCGGAAAGTATCGCCATTTGTGTGAATAGCACAAAACAGTGCGACGCGCAAAATAGCCACGAGTGTCAACTGCACAAAACAGTGCGACGCGGAAGTAGCGCCAGTGTGAATAGCCACAAAACAGTGCGACGCTCAAAAATAGCGCGACTGTCAACTGCACAAAACAGAGCGACGCGCAAAATAGCGCGAGTGTCAACTGCACAAAACAGTGCGACCCGCAAAAATAGCGCGAGTGTGATCTGCACAAAACCGTGCAAAACAGTGCGACGCGCAAAATAGAGCGAGTGTGATTTGCAAAAAACAGTGCGACGTGCAAAATAGCGCGAGTGATAAACTGCACAAAACAGTGCGACGCGCAAAATAGCGCGGGTGTCAACTGCACAAAACAGTGCCACGCGCAAAATAGCGCGAGTGTGATCTGCACAAAACGGTGCGACGTGCAAAATAGCGCGAGTGTCAACTGCCCAAAACAGTGCGACGCGGAAAGTAGCGCCAGTGTGAACAACACAAAACAGTGCGACACGCAGAATACCGTGAGTGTCAACTGCACAAAACAGTGCGACGCGGAAGTAGCGCCAGTGTGAATAGCACAAAACAGTGCGATGCACAAAATAGCACGACTGTCAACCGCACAAAATAGTGCGACGCAGAAAATAGCGCGAGTGTCAACTGCACAAAACAGTGCGACATGCAAAATAGCGCGAGTGTGATCTGCACAAAACAGTGCGACGCGCAAAATAGCGCGAGTGTGAACTGCACAAAACACTGCGACGCGCAAAATAGCGCCAGTGTCAACTGCACAAAACAGTGCGACGTGGAAAGTAGCGCCAGTGTGAACAACACAAAACAGTGCGACGCGCAAAATAGCGCGAGTGTCAACTGCACAAAACAGTGCGATGCACAAAATAGCGCGAGTGTCAATTGCACAAAACAGTGCGACGCACAAAATAGCGCGAGTGTGATCTGCACAAAATAGTGCGACGCGCAAAATAGCGCGAGTGATAAACTGCACAAAACAGTGCGAAACGAAAAATGGCACGAGTGTGAACTGCACAAAACAGGGCGACACGCAAAATAGCGCGAGTGTGATCTGCACAAAACAATGCGACGCGCAAAATAGCGCGAGTGTGAACTGCGCAAAACAGTGCGACGCGCAAAATAGCGCGAGTGTCAACTGCCCAAAAACAGTGCGACGCGAAAAATAGCGTGAGTGTGAACTGCACAATACGGTGCGACGCGCAAAATAGCGCGGGAATCAACTGCACAAAACAGTGCGACGCGCAAAATAGCGCGAGTGTGAGCAGCAAAAAACCGTGCAACGCGCAAAATAGCGCGAGTGTCAACTACACAAAACAGTGCGACGCGCAAAATAGCGCGAGTGTGAAGTACACAAAACCGTGCGACGCGCAAAATAGCGCGAGTGTCAACTGCACAAAACAGTGCGACGCGCGAAATAGCGCGAGTGTCAACTGCACAAAACTGTGCGACGCGCAAAATAGCGCGAGTGTGATCTGCAAAAAACAGTGCGACGCGCAAAATAGCGCGATTGATAAACTGCAGAAAACAGTGCGACGCGCAAAAAAGCGCGAGTGTCAACTGCACAAAAACAATGCCAGGCGCAAAATAGCGCGGCTGTGATCTGCACAAAACCGTGCGACGCACAAAATAGCGCGTGTGTCAACTGCCCAAAACAGTGCGACGCGGAAAGTAGCGCCAGTGTGAACAGCACAAAACAGTGCGACGCGCAAAATAGCGCGAGTGTCAACTGCACAAAACAGTGCGACGCGGAAGTAGCGCCAGTGTGAATAGCACAAAACAGTGCGACGCACAAAATAGCGCGACTGTCAACTGCACAAAATAGTGCGACGCGCAAAATAGCGCGAGTGTCAACTGCACAAAACAGTGCGACACGCAAAATAGCGCGAGTGTGATCTGCACAAAACAGTGCGACGCGCAAAATAGCGCGAGTGTGAACTGCACAAAACACTGCGACGCGGAAAATAGCGCGAGTGTCGACTGCACAAAACAGTGCGACGTGGAAAGTAGCGCCAGTGTGAACAACACAAAACAGTGCGACGCGCAAAATAGCGCGAGTGTCAACTGCACAAAACAGTGCGACGCGGAAGTAGCGCCAGTGTGAATAGCACAAAACAGTGCGATGCACAAAATAGCGCGATTGTCAACCGCACAAAATAGTGCGACGCGCAAAATAGCGCGAGTGTGATCTGCACAAAACAGTGCGACGCGCAAAATAACACCAAAGTGAACTGCACAGAACAGTGCGACGCGCAAAATATCGCGAGTGTCAACTGCACAAAACAGTGCGACGTGGAAAGTAGCGCCAGTGTGAACAACACAAAACAGTGCGACGCGCAAAATAGCGCGAGTGTCAACTGCACAAAACAGTGCGACGTGCAAAATAGCGCGAGTGTCAACTGCACAAAACAGTGCGACGAGCAAAATAGCGCGAGTGTCAATTGCACAGAACAGTGCGACGCACAAAATAGCGCGAGTGTGATCTGCACAAGACAATGCGACGCGCAAAATAGCGCGAGTGATAAACTGCACAAAACAGTGCGAAACGAAAAATGGCACGAGTGTGAACTGAACAAAACAGGGCGACACGCAAAATAGCGCGAGTGTGATCTGCACAAAACAGTGCGACGCGCAAAATACCGCGAGTGTGAACTGCGCAAAACAGTGCGACGCGCAAAATAGCGCGAGTGTCAACAGCACAAAACAGTGCGACGCAGAAAGTAGCACGAGTGTGAACTGTACAACACGGTGCGACGCGCAAAATAGCGCGAGTGTAAACTGCACAAAACAGTGCGACGCGCAAAATAGCGCGAGTGTGAACTGCAAAAAACCGTGCGACGCGCAAAATAGCGCGAGTGTCAACTGCACAAAACAGTGCGACGCGCAAAATAGCGCGAGTGTGAAGTACACAAAACCGTGCGACGCGCAAAATAGCGCGAGTGTCAACTGCACAAAATAGTGCGACGCGCGAAATAGCGCGAGTGTCAACTGCACAAAACTGTGCGACGCGCAAAATAGCGGGAGTGTGATCTGCAAAAAACAGTGCGACACGCAAAATAGCGCGATTGATAAACTGCACAAAACAGTGCGACGCGCAAAAAAGCGCGAGTGTCAACTGCACAAAACAATGCCACGCACAAAATAGCACGGGTGTGATCTGCACAAAACAGTGCGACGCGCAAAATAGCACGAGTGTCAACTGCACAAAACAGTGCGACGCGGAAAGTATCGCCAGTGTGAATAGCACAAAACAGTGCGACGCGCAAAATAGCACGAGTGTCAACTGCACAAAACAGTGCGACGCGGAAGTAGCGCCAGTGTGAATAGCACAAAACAGTGCGACGCTCAAAATAGCGCGACTGTCAACTGCACAAAATAGAGCGACGCGCAAAATAGCGCGAGTGTCAACTGCACAAAACAGTGCGACCCGCAAAATAGCGCGAGTGTGATCTGCACAAAACCGTGCGACGCGCAAAATAGCGCGAGTGTGAACTGCACAAAACACTGCGACGCGTAAAATAGCGCGAGTGTCAACTGCACAAAACAGTGCGACGCGCAAAATAGAGCGAGTGTGATTTGCAAAAAACAGTGCGACGTGCAAAATAGCGCGAGTGATAAACTGCACAAAACAGTGCGACGCGCAAAATAGCGCGGGTGTCAACTGCACAAAACAGTGCCACGCGCAAAATAGCGCGAGTGTGATCTGCACAAAACGGTGCGACGTGCAAAATAGCGCGAGTGTCAACTGCCCAAAACAGTGCGACGCGGAAAGTAGCGCCAGTGTGAACAACACAAAACAGTGCGACACGCAGAATACCGTGAGTGTCAACTGCACAAAACAGTGCGACGCGGAAGTAGCGCCAGTGTGAATAGCACAAAACAGTGCGATGCACAAAATAGCACGACTGTCAACCGCACAAAATAGTGCGACGCAGAAAATAGCGCGAGTGTCAACTGCACAAAACAGTGCGACATGCAAAATAGCGCGAGTGTGATCTGCACAAAACAGTGCGACGCGCAAAATAGCGCGAGTGTGAACTGCACAAAACACTGCGACGCGCAAAATAGCGCCAGTGTCAACTGCACAAAACAGTGCGACGTGGAAAGTAGCGCCAGTGTGAACAACACAAAACAGTGCGACGCGCAAAATAGCGCGAGTGTCAACTGCACAAAACAGTGCGATGCACAAAATAGCGCGAGTGTCAATTGCACAAAACAGTGCGACGCACAAAATAGCGCGAGTGTGATCTGCACAAAATAGTGCGACGCGCAAAATAGCGCGAGTGATAAACTGCACAAAACAGTGCGAAACGAAAAATGGCACGAGTGTGAACTGCACAAAACAGGGCGACACGCAAAATAGCGCGAGTGTGATCTGCACAAAACAATGCGACGCGCAAAATAGCGCGAGTGTGAACTGCGCAAAACAGTGCGACGCGCAAAATAGCGCGAGTGTCAACTGCCCAAAACAGTGCGACGCGAAAAATAGCGTGAGTGTGAACTGCACAATACGGTGCGACGCGCAAAATAGCGCGGGAATCAACTGCACAAAACAGTGCGACGCGCAAAATAGCGCGAGTGTGAGCAGCAAAAAACCGTGCAACGCGCAAAATAGCGCGAGTGTCAACTACACAAAACAGTGCGACGCGCAAAATAGCGCGAGTGTGAAGTACACAAAACCGTGCGACGCGCAAAATAGCGCGAGTGTCAACTGCACAAAACAGTGCGACGCGCGAAATAGCGCGAGTGTCAACTGCACAAAACTGTGCGACACGCAAAATAGCGCGAGTGTGATCTGCAAAAAACAGTGCGACGCGCAAAATAGCGCGATTGATAAACTGCAGAAAACAGTGCGACGCGCAAAAAAGCGCGAGTGTCAACTGCACAAAACAATGCCAGGCGCAAAATAGCGCGGCTGTGATATGCACAAAACCGTGCGACGCACAAAATAGCGCGTGTGTCAACTGCCCAAAACAGTGCGACGCGGAAAGTAGCGCCAGTGTGAACAGCACAAAACAGTGCGACGCGCAAAATAGCGCGAGTGTCAACTGCACAAAACAGTGCGACGCAGAAGTAGCGCCAGTGTGAATAGCACAAAACAGTGCGACGCACAAAATAGCGCGACTGTCAACTGCACAAAATAGTGCGACGCGCAAAATAGCGCGAGTGTCAACTGCACAAAATAGTGCGACCCGCAAAATAGTGCGAGTGTGATCTGCACAAAACAGTGCGACGCGCAAAATAGCGCGAGTGTGAACTGCACAAAACACTGCGACGCGCAAAATAGTGCGAGTGTCAACTGCACAAAACAGTGCGACGCGGAAACTAGCGCCAGTGTGAACAGCACAAAACAGTGTGACGCGCAAAATAGCGCGAGTGTCAACTGCACAAAACAGTGCGACGTGCAAAATCGCGCGAGTCTCAACTGCACAAAACAGTGCGACGCGCAAAATAACTCGAGTGTCAACTGCACAAAACAATGCCACGCGCAAAATAGCGCGGGTGTGATCTGCACAAAACAGTGCGACGCGCAAAATAGCACGAGTGTCAACTGCACAAAACAGTGCGACGCGGAAGTAACGCCAGTGTGAATAGCACAAAACAGTGCGACGCACAAAATAGCGCGACTGTCAACTGCACAAAATAGTGCGACGCGCAAAATAGCGCGAGTGTGAACTGCACAAAACACTGCGACGCGTAAAATAGCGCGAGTGTCAACTGCACAAAATAGTGCGACGCGCAAAACAGCGCGAGTGTGAACTGCACAAAACACTGCGACGCATAATATAGCGCGAGTGTCAACTGCACAAAATAGTGCGACGCGCAAAATAGAGCGAGTGTGATTTGCAAAAAACAGTGCGACGCGCAAAATAGCGCGAGTGATAAACTGCACAAAACAGTGCGACGCGCAAAATAGCGCGGGTGTCAACTGCACAAAACAGTGCGACGTGCAAAATAGCGCGAGTGTCAACTGCCCAAAACAGAGCGACGCGGAAAGTAGCGCCAGTGTGAACAGCACAAAACAGTGCGACGCGCAAAATAGCGCGAGTGTCAACTGCACAAAACAGTGCGACGAGCAAAATAGCGCGAGTGTCAATTGCACAGAACAGTGCGACGCACAAAATATCGCGAGTGTGATCTGCACAAGACAATGCGACGCGCAAAATAGCGCGAGTGATAAACTGCACAAAACAGTGCGAAACGAAAAATGGCACGAGTGTGAACTGAACAAAACAGGGCGACACGCAAAATAGCGCGAGTGTGATCTGCACAAAACAGTGCGACGCGCAAAATACCGCGAGTGTGAACTGCGCAAAACAGTGCGACGCGCAAAATAGCGCGAGTGTCAACAGCACAAAACAGTGCGACGCAGAAAATAGCACGAGTGTGAACTGTACAACACGGTGCGACGCGCAAAATAGCGCGAGTGTAAACTGCACAAAACAGTGCGACGCGCAAAATAGCGCGAGTGTGAACTGCAAAAAACCGTGCGACGCGCAAAATAGCGCGAGTGTCAACTGCACAAAACAGTGCGACGCGCAAAATAGCGCGAGTGTGAAGTACACAAAACCGTGCGACGCGCAAAATAGCGCGAGTGTCAACTGCACAAAATAGTGCGACGCGCGAAATAGCGCGAGTGTCAACTGCACAAAACTGTGCGACGCGCAAAATAGCGGGAGTGTGATCTGCAAAAAACAGTGCGACACGCAAAATAGCGCGATTGATAAACTGCACAAAACAGTGCGACGCGCAAAAAAGCGCGAGTGTCAACTGCACAAAACAATGCCACGCACAAAATAGCACGGGTGTGATCTGCACAAAACAGTGCGACGCGCAAAATAGCACGAGTGTCAACTGCACAAAACAGTGCGACGCGGAAAGTATCGCCAGTGTGAATAGCACAAAACAGTGCGACGCGCAAAATAGCACGAGTGTCAACTGCACAAAACAGTGCGACGCGGAAGTAGCGCCAGTGTGAATAGCACAAAACAGTGCGACGCTCAAAATAGCGCGACTGTCAACTGCACAAAATAGAGCGACGCGCAAAATAGCGCGAGTGTCAACTGCACAAAACAGTGCGACCCGCAAAATAGCGCGAGTGTGATCTGCACAAAACCGTGCGACGCGCAAAATAGCGCGAGTGTGAACTGCACAAAACACTGCGACGCGTAAAATAGCGCGAGTGTCAACTGCACAAAACAGTGCGACGCGCAAAATAGAGCGAGTGTGATTTGCAAAAAACAGTGCGACGTGCAAAATAGCGCGAGTGATAAACTGCACAAAACAGTGCGACGCGCAAAATAGCGCGGGTGTCAACTGCACAAAACAGTGCCACGCGCAAAATAGCGCGAGTGTGATCTGCACAAAACGGTGCGACGTGCAAAATAGCGCGAGTGTCAACTGCCCAAAACAGTGCGACGCGGAAAGTAGCGCCAGTGTGAACAACACAAAACAGTGCGACACGCAGAATACCGTGAGTGTCAACTGCACAAAACAGTGCGACGCGGAAGTAGCGCCAGTGTGAATAGCACAAAACAGTGCGATGCACAAAATAGCACGACTGTCAACCGCACAAAATAGTGCGACGCAGAAAATAGCGCGAGTGTCAACTGCACAAAACAGTGCGACATGCAAAATAGCGCGAGTGTGATCTGCACAAAACAGTGCGACGCGCAAAATAGCGCGAGTGTGAACTGCACAAAACACTGCGACGCGCAAAATAGCGCCAGTGTCAACTGCACAAAACAGTGCGACGTGGAAAGTAGCGCCAGTGTGAACAACACAAAACAGTGCGACGCGCAAAATAGCGCGAGTGTCAACTGCACAAAACAGTGCGATGCACAAAATAGCGCGAGTGTCAATTGCACAAAACAGTGCGACGCACAAAATAGCGCGAGTGTGATCTGCACAAAATAGTGCGACGCGCAAAATAGCGCGAGTGATAAACTGCACAAAACAGTGCGAAACGAAAAATGGCACGAGTGTGAACTGCACAAAACAGGGCGACACGCAAAATAGCGCGAGTGTGATCTGCACAAAACAATGCGACGCGCAAAATAGCGCGAGTGTGAACTGCGCAAAACAGTGCGACGCGCAAAATAGCGCGAGTGTCAACTGCCCAAAACAGTGCGACGCGAAAAATAGCGTGAGTGTGAACTGCACAATACGGTGCGACGCGCAAAATAGCGCGGGAATCAACTGCACAAAACAGTGCGACGCGCAAAATAGCGCGAGTGTGAGCAGCAAAAAACCGTGCAACGCGCAAAATAGCGCGAGTGTCAACTACACAAAACAGTGCGACGCGCAAAATAGCGCGAGTGTGAAGTACACAAAACCGTGCGACGCGCAAAATAGCGCGAGTGTCAACTGCACAAAACAGTGCGACGCGCGAAATAGCGCGAGTGTCAACTGCACAAAACTGTGCGACACGCAAAATAGCGCGAGTGTGATCTGCAAAAAACAGTGCGACGCGCAAAATAGCGCGATTGATAAACTGCAGAAAACAGTGCGACGCGCAAAAAAGCGCGAGTGTCAACTGCACAAAACAATGCCAGGCGCAAAATAGCGCGGCTGTGATATGCACAAAACCGTGCGACGCACAAAATAGCGCGTGTGTCAACTGCCCAAAACAGTGCGACGCGGAAAGTAGCGCCAGTGTGAACAGCACAAAACAGTGCGACGCGCAAAATAGCGCGAGTGTCAACTGCACAAAACAGTGCGACGCAGAAGTAGCGCCAGTGTGAATAGCACAAAACAGTGCGACGCACAAAATAGCGCGACTGTCAACTGCACAAAATAGTGCGACGCGCAAAATAGCGCGAGTGTCAACTGCACAAAATAGTGCGACCCGCAAAATAGTGCGAGTGTGATCTGCACAAAACAGTGCGACGCGCAAAATAGCGCGAGTGTGAACTGCACAAAACACTGCGACGCGCAAAATAGTGCGAGTGTCAACTGCACAAAACAGTGCGACGCGGAAAGTAGCGCCAGTGTGAACAGCACAAAACAGTGTGACGCGCAAAATAGCGCGAGTGTCAACTGCACAAAACAGTGCGACGTGCAAAATCGCGCGAGTCTCAACTGCACAAAACAGTGCGACGCGCAAAATAACTCGAGTGTCAACTGCACAAAACAATGCCACGCGCAAAATAGCGCGGGTGTGATCTGCACAAAACAGTGCGACGCGCAAAATAGCACGAGTGTCAACTGCACAAAACAGTGCGACGCGGAAGTAACGCCAGTGTGAATAGCACAAAACAGTGCGACGCACAAAATAGCGCGACTGTCAACTGCACAAAATAGTGCGACGCGCAAAATAGCGCGAGTGTGAACTGCACAAAACACTGCGACGCGTAAAATAGCGCGAGTGTCAACTGCACAAAATAGTGCGACGCGCAAAACAGCGCGAGTGTGAACTGCACAAAACACTGCGACGCATAATATAGCGCGAGTGTCAACTGCACAAAATAGTGCGACGCGCAAAATAGAGCGAGTGTGATTTGCAAAAAACAGTGCGACGCGCAAAATAGCGCGAGTGATAAACTGCACAAAACAGTGCGACGCGCAAAATAGCGCGGGTGTCAACTGCACAAAACAGTGCGACGTGCAAAATAGCGCGAGTGTCAACTGCCCAAAACAGAGCGACGCGGAAAGTAGCGCCAGTGTGAACAGCACAAAACAGTGCGACGCGCAAAATAGCGCGAGTGTCAACTGCACAAAACAGTGCGACGCGGAAGTAGCGCTAGTGTGAATAGCACAAAACAATGCGATGCACAAAATAGCACGACTGTCAACCGCACAAAATAGTGCGACGCACAAAATAGCGCGAGTGTCAACTGCACAAAACAGTGCGACACGCAAAATAGCGCGAGTGTGATCTGCACAAAACAGTGCGACGCGCAAAATAGCGCGAGTGTGAACTGCACAAAACAGTGCGACGCGCAAAATAGCGCGAGTGTCAACTGCACAAAACAGTGCGACGTGGAAAGTAGGGCCAGTGTGAACAACACAAAACAGTGCGACGCGCAAAATAGCGTGAGTGTCAACTGCACAAAACAGTGCGACGTGCAAAGTAGCGCGAGTGTCAACTGCACAAAACAGTGCGACGAGCAAACTAGCGCGAGTGTCAACTGCACAAAACAGTGCGATGCACAAAATAGCGCGAGTGTCAATTGCACAAAACAGTGCGACGCACAAAATAGCGCGAGTGTGATCTGCACAAAACAGTGCGACGCGCAAAATAGCGCGAGTGATAAACTGCACAAAAAAGTACGAAACGAAAAATTGCACGAGTGTGAACTGCACAAAACAGGGCGACACGCAAAATAGTGCGAGTGTGATCTGCACAAAACAGTGCGACGTGCAAAATAGCGCGAGTGTGAACTGCGCAAAACAGTGCGAGGCGCAAAATAGCGCGAGTGTCAACTGCACAAAACAGTGCGACGCGGAAAATAGCGCGAGTGTGAACTGCAAAATACGGTGCGACACGCAAAATAGCGCGAGTGTAAACTGCACAAAACAGTGCGACGCGCAAAATAGCGCGAGTGTGAACAGCAAAAAACCGTGCGACGCGCAAAATAGCGCGAGTGTCAACTACACAAAACAGTGCAACGCGCAAAATAGCGCGAGTGTGAAGTACACAAAACCGTGCGACGCCCAAAATAGCGCGAGTATCAACTGCACAAAACAGTGCGACGCGCGAAATAGCGCGAGTGTCAACTGCACAAAACTGTGCGACGCTCAAAATAGCGCGAGTGTGATCTGCAAAAAATAGTGCGACGCGCAAAATATCGCGATTGGTAAACTGCAGAAAACAGTGCGACGCGCAAAAAAGCGCGAGTGTCAACTGCACAAAACAATGCCACGCGCAAAATAGCGCGGGTGTGATCTGCACAAAACCGTGCGACGCGCAAAATAGCGCGTGTGTCAACTGCCCAAAACAGTGCGACGCGGAAAGTAGCGCCAGTGTGAACAGCACAAAACAGTGCGACGCGCAAAATAACGCGAGTGTCAACTGCACAAAACAGTGCGACGCGGAAGTAGCGCCAGTGTGAATAGCACAAAACGGTGCGACGCACAAAATAGCGCGACTGTCAACTGCACAAAATAGTGCGACGCGCAAAATAGCGCGAGTGTCAACTGCACAAAACAGTGCGACCCGCAAAATAGCGCGAGTGTGATCTGCACAAAACAGTGCGACGCGCAAAATAGCGCAAGTGTGAACTGCGCAAAACAGTGCGAGGCGCAAAATAGCGCGAGTGTCAACTGCACAAAACAGTGCGACGCGGAAAATAGTGCGAGTGTGAACTGCAAAATACGGTGCGACACGCAAAATAGCGCGAGTGTAAACTGCACAAAACAGTGCGACGCGCAAAATAGCGCGAGTGTGAACAGCAAAAAACCGTGCGACGCGCAAAATAGCGCGAGTGTCAACTACACAAAACAGTGCGACGCGCAAAATAGTGCGAGTGTGAAGTACACAAAACCGTGCGACGCCCAAAATAGCGCGAGTATCAACTGCACAAAACAGTGCGACGCGCGAAATAGCGCGAGTGTCAACTGCACAAAACTGTGCGACGCGCAAAATAGCGCGAGTGTGATCTGCAAAAAACAGTGCGACGCGCAAAATAGCGCGATTGATAAACTGCAAAAAACAGTGCGACGCGCAAAAAAGCGCGAGTGTCAACTGCACAAAACAATGCCACGCGCAAAATAGCACGGGTGTGATCTGCACAAAACCGTGCGACGCGCAAAATAGCGCGTGTGTCAACTGCCCAAAACAGTGCGACGCGGAAAGTAGCGCCAGTGTGAACAGCACAAAACAGTGCGACGCGCAAAATAACGCGAGTGTCAACTGCACAAAACAGTGCGACGCGGAAGTAGCGCCAGTGTGAACAGCACAAAACAGTGCGACGCACAAAATAGCGCGACTGTCAACTGCACAAAATAGTGCGACGCGCAAAATAGCGCGAGTGTCAACTGCACAAAACAGTGCGACCCGCAAAATAGCGCGAGTGTGATCTGCACAAAACAGTGCGACGCGCAAAATAGCGCGAGTGTGAACTGCACAAAACACTGCGACGCGCAAAATAGTGCGAGTGTCAACTGCACAAAACAGTGCGACGCGGAAAGTATCGCTAGTGTGAACAGCACAAAACAGTGCGACGCGCAAAATCGCGCGAGTCTCAACTGCACAAAACAGTGCGACGCGCAAAATAGCTCGAGTGTCAACTGCACAAAACAATGCCACGCGCAAAATAGCGCGGGTGTGATCTGCAAAAAACAGTGCGACGCGCAAAATAGCACGAGTGTCAACTGCACAAAACAGTGCGACGCGGAAGTAGCGCCAGTGTGAATAGCACAAAACAGTGCGATGCTCAAAATAGCGCGACTGTCAACTGCACAAAATAGTGCGACGTCCAAAATAGCGCGAGTGTTAACTGCACAAAACAGTGCGACGCGCAAAATAGCGCGAGTGTGAACTGCACAAAACACTGCGACGCGTAAAATAGCGCGAGTGTCAACTGCACAAAACAGTGCGACGCACAAAATAGCGCGAGTGTGAACTGCAGAAAACACTGCGACGCATAATATAGCGCGATTGTCAACTGCACAAAACAGTGCGACGCGCAAAATAGAGCGAGTGTGATTTGCAAAAAACAGTGCGACGCGCAAAACAGCGCGAGTGATAAACTGCACAAAACAGTGCGACGCGCAAAATAGCGCGGGTGTCAACTGCACAAAACAGTGCCACGTGCAAAATAGCGCGAGTGTGATCTGCAAAAAATAGTGCGACGTGCAAAATAGCGCGAGTGTCAACTGCCCAAAACAGTGCGACGCGGAAAGTAGCGCCAGTGTGAACAGCAGAAAACAGTGCGACGCGCAAAATAGCACGAGTGTCAACTGCACAAAACAGTGCCACGCGGAAGTAGCGCCAGTGTGAATAGCACAAAACAGTGCGACGCACAAAACAGCGCTAGTGTCAACTGCACAAAACAGTGCGACACGCAAAATAGCGCGAGTGTGATCTGCACAAAACAGTGCGACGCGAAAATAGCGCGAGTGTGAACTGCACAAAACAGTGCGACGCGCAAAATAGCGCGAGCGTCAACTGCACAAAACAGTGCGACGTGGAAAGTAGGGCCAGTGTGAACAACACAAAACAGTGCGACGCGCAAAATAGCGCGAGTGTCAACTGCACAAAACAGTGCGACGTGCAAAGTAGCGCGAGTGTCAACTGCACAAAACAGTGCGACGAGCAAAATAGCGCGAGTGTCAACTGCACAAAACAGTGCGAAGCACAAAATAGCGCGAGTGTCAATTGCACAAAACAGTGCGACGCACAAAATAGCGCGAGTGTGATCTGCACAAAACAGTGCGACGCGCAAAATAGCACGAGTGATAAACTGCACAAAACAGTGCGAAACGAAAAATGGCACGAGTGTGAACTGCACAAAACAGGGCGACACGCAAAATAGCGCGAGTGTGATCTGCACAAAACAGTGCGACGCGCAAAATAGCGCGAGTGTGAACTGCGCAAAACAGTGCGACGCGCAAAATAGCGCGAGTGTCAACTGCCCAAAACAGTGCGACGCGAAAAATAGCGTGAGTGTGAACTGCACAATACGGTGCGACGCGCAAAATAGCGCGGGAATCAACTGCACAAAACAGTGCGACGCGCAAAATAGCGCGAGTGTGAACAGCAAAAAACCGTGCAACGCGCAAAATAGCGCGAGTGTCAACTACACAAAATAGAGCGACGCGCAAAATAGCGCGAGTGTCAACTGCACAAAACAGTGCGACGCGCGAAATAGCGCGAGTGTCAACTGCACAAAACTGTGCGACGTGCAAAATAGCGCGAGTGTGATCTGCAAAAAACAGTGCGACGCGCAAAATAGCGCGATTGATAAACTGCAGAAAACAGTGCGACGCGCAAAAAAGTGCGAGCGTCAACTGCACAAAACAATGCCACGCGCAAAATAGCGCGGGTGTGATCTGCACAAAACCGTGCGACGCGCAAAATAGCGCGTGTGTCAACTGCCCAAAACAGTGCGACGCGGAAAGTAGCGCCAGTGTGAACAGCACAAAACAGTGCGACGCGCAAAATAGCGCGAGTGTCAACTGCACAAAACAGTGCGACGCGGAAGTAGCGCCAATGTGAATAGCACAAAACAGTGCGATGCACAAAATAGCGCGACTGTCAACTGCACAAAATAGTGCGACGCGCAAAATAGCGCGAGTGTCAACTGCACAAAACAGTGCGACCCGCAAAATAGCGCGAGTGTGATCTGCACAAAACAGTGCGACGCGCAAAATAGCGCGAGTGTGAACTGTACAAAACACTGCGACGCGCAAAATAGTGTGAGTGTCAACAGCACAAAACAGTGCGACGCGGAAAGTAGCGCCAGTGTGAACAGCACAAAACAGTGTGACGCGCAAAATAGCACGAGTGTCAACTGCACAAAACAGTGCGACGTGCAAAATCGCGCGAGTCTCAACTGCACAAAACAGTGCGACGCGCAAAATAGCTCGAGTGTCAACTGTACAAAACAATGCCACGCGCAAAATAGCGCGGGTGTGATCTGCACAAAACAGTGCGACGCGCAAAATAGCACGAGTGTCAACTGCACAAAACAGTGCGACGCGGAAGTAGCGCCAGTGTGAATAGCACAAAACAGTGTGACGCACAAAATAGCGCGACTGTCAACTGCACAAAACAGTGCGACGCGCAAAATAGCGCGAGTGTGAACTGCACAAAACACTGCGACGCGTAAAATAGCGCGAGTGTCAACTGCACAAAACAGTGCGACGCGCAAAATAGCGCGAGTGTGAACTGCACAAAACACTGCGACGCGTAAAATAGCGCGAGTGTCAACTGCACAAAACAGTGCGACGCGCAAAATAGCGCGAGTGTGAACTGCACAAAACACTGCGACGCATAATATAGCGCGATTGTCAACTGCACAAAACAGTGCGACGCGCAAAATAGAGCGAGTGTGATTTGCAAAAAACAGTGCGACGCGCAAAACAGCGCGAGTGATAAACTGCACAAAACAGTGCGACGCGCAAAATAGCGCGGGTGTCAACTGCACAAAACAGTGCCACGCGCAAAATAGCGCGAGTGTGATCTGGAAAAAATAGTGCGACGTGCAAAATAGCGCGAGTGTCAACTGCCCAAAACAGTGGGACGCGGAAAGTAGCGCCAGTGTGAACAGCACAAAACAGTGCGACGCGCAAAATAGCACGAGTGTCAACTGCACAAAACAGTGCCACGCGGAAGTAGCGCCAGTGTGAATAGCACAAAACAGTGCGACGCACAAAATAGCGCGAGTGTCAACTGCACAAAACAGTGCGACACGCAAAATAGCGCGAGTGTGATCTGCACAAAACAGTGCGACGCGCAAAATAGCGCGAGTGTGAACTGCACAAAACAGTGCGACGCGCAAAATAGCACGAGCGTCAACTGCACAAAACAGTGCGACGTGGAAAGTAGGGCCAGTGTGAACAACACAAAACAGTGCGACGCACAAAATAGCGCGAGTGTGATCTGCACAAAACAGTGCGACGCGCAAAATAGCGCGAGTGATAAACTGCACAAAACAGTGCGAAACGAAAAATGGCACGAGTGTGAACTGCACAAAACAGGGCGACACGCAAAATCGCGCGAGTGTGATCTGCACAAAACAGTGCGACGCGCAAAATAGCACGAGTGTGAACTGCGCAAAACAGTGCGACGCGCAAAATAGCGCGAGTGTCAACTGCCCAAAACAGTGCGACGCGAAAAATAGCGTGAGTGTGAACTGCACAATACGGTGCGACGCGCAAAATAGCGCGGGAATCAACTGCACAAAACAGTGCGACGCGCAAAATGGCGCGAGTGTGAACAGCAAAAAACCGTGCAACGCGCAAAATAGCGCGAGTGTCAACTACACAAAATAGTGCGACGCGCAAAATAGCGCGAGCGTGAAGTACACAAAACCGTGCGACGCGCAAAATAGCGCGAGTGTCAACTGCACAAAACAGTACGACGCGCGAAATAGCGCGAGTGTCAACTGCACAAAACTGTGCGACGTGCAAAAAGCGCGAGTGTGATCTGCAAAAAACAGTGCGACGCGCAAAATAGCGCGATTGATAAACTGCAGAAAACAGTGCGACGCGCAAAAAAGCGCGAGCGTCAACTGCACAAAACAATGCCACGCGCAAAATAGCGCGGGTGTGATCTGCACAAAACCGTGCGACGCGCAAAATAGCGCGTGTGTCAACTGCCCAAAACAGTGCGACGCGGAAAGTAGCGCCAGTGTGAACAGCACAAAACAGTGCGACGCGCAAAATAGCGCGAGTGTCAACTGCACAAAACAGTGCGACGCGGAAGTAGCGCCAGTGTGAACAGCACAAAACAGTGCGACGCACAAAATAGCGTGACTGTCAACTGCACAAAATAGTGCGACGCGCAAAATAGCGCGAGTGTCAACTGCACAAAACAGTGCGACCCGCAAAATAGCGCGAGTGTGATCTGCACAAAACAGTGCGACGCGCAAAATAGCGCGAGTGTGAACTGCACAAAACACTGCGACGCGCAAAATAGTGTGAGTGTCAACTGCACAAAACAGTGCGACGCGGAAAGTAGCGCCAGTGTGAACAGCACAAAACAGTGTGACGCGCAAAATAGCACGAGTGTCAACTGCACAAAACAGTGCGACGTGCAAAATCGCGCGAGTCTCAACTGCACAAAACAGTGCGACGCGCAAAATAGCTCGAGTGTCAACTGTACAAAACAATGCCACGCGCAAAATAGCGCGGGTGTGATCTGCACAAAACAGTGCGACGCGCAAAATAGCACGAGTGTCAACTGCACAAAACAGTGCGACGCGGAAGTAGCGCCAGTGTGAATAGTACAAAACAGTGCGACGCACAAAATAGCGCGACTGTCAACTGCACAAAATAGTGCGACGTCCAAAATAGCGCGAGTGTCAACTGCACAAAACAGTGCGACGCGCAAAATAGCGCGAGTGTGAACTGCACAAAACACTGCGACGCGTAAAATAGCGCGAGTGTCAACTGCACAAAACAGTGCGACGCGCAAAATAGCGCGAGTGTGAACTGCACAAAACACTGCGACGCATAATATAGCGCGATTGTCAACTGCACAAAACAGTGCGACGCGCAAAATAGAGCGAGTGTGATTTGCAAAAAACAGTGCGACGCGCAAAACAGCGCGAGTGATAAACTGCACAAAACAGTGCGACGCGCAAAATAGCGCGGGTGTCAACTGCACAAAACAGTGCCACGCGCAAAATAGCGCGAGTGTGATCTGCAAAAAATAGTGCGACGTGCAAAATAGCGCGAGTGTCAATTGCCCAAAACAGTGCGACGCGGAAAGTAGCGCCAGTGTGAACAGCCCAAAACAGTGCGACGCGCAAAATAACGCGAGTGTCAACTGCCCAAAACAGTGCGACGCGAAAAATAGCGTGAGTGTGAACTGCACAATACGGTGCGACGCGCAAAATAGCGCGGGAATCAACTGCACAAAACAGTGCGACGCGCAAAATAGCGCGAGTGTGAACAGCAAAAAACCGTGCAACGCGCAAAATAGCGCGAGTGTCAACTACACAAAATAGAGCGACGCGCAAAATAGCGCGAGTGTCAACTGCACAAAACAGTGCGACGCGCGAAATAGCGCGAGTGTCAACTGCACAAAACTGTGCGACGTGCAAAATAGCGCGAGTGTGATCTGCAAAAAACAGTGCGACGCGCAAAATAGCGCGATTGATAAACTGCAGAAAACAGTGCGACGCGCAAAAAAGTGCGAGCGTCAACTGCACAAAACAATGCCACGCGCAAAATAGCGCGGGTGTGATCTGCACAAAACCGTGCGACGCGCAAAATAGCGAGTGTGTCAACTGCCCAAAACAGTGCGACGCGGAAAGTAGCGCCAGTGTGAACAGCACAAAACAGTGCGACGCGCAAAATAGCGCGAGTGTCAACTGCACAAAACAGTGCGACGCGGAAGTAGCGCCAATGTGAATAGCACAAAACAGTGCGACGCACAAAATAGCGCGACTGTCAACTGCACAAAATAGTGCGACGCGCAAAATAGCGCGAGTGTCAACTGCACAAAACAGTGCGACCCGCAAAATAGCGCGAGTGTGATCTGCACAAAACAGTGCGACGCGCAAAATAGCGCGGGTGTCAACTGCACAAAACAGTGCCACGCGCAAAATAGCGCGAGTGTGATCTGCAAAAAATAGTGCGACGTGCAAAATAGCGCGAGTGTCAATTGCCCAAAACAGTGCGACGCGGAAAGTAGCGCCAGTGTGAACAGCACAAAACAGTGCGACGCGCAAAATAGCACGAGTGTCAACTGCACAAAACAGTGCCACGCGGAAGTAGCGCCAGTGTGAATAGCACAAAACAGTGCGACGCACAAAATAGCGCGAGTGTCAACTGCACAAAACAGTGCGACACGCAAAATAGCGCGAGTGTGATCTGCACAAAACAGTGCGACGCGCAAAATAGCGCGAGTGTGAACTGCACAAAACAGTGCGACGCGCAAAATAGCACGTGCGTCAACTGCACAAAACAGTGCGACGTGGAAAGTAGGGCCAGTGTGAACAACACAAAACAGTGCGACGCACAAAATAGCGCGAGTGTGATCTGCACAAAACAGTGCGACGCGCAAAATAGCGCGAGTGATAAACTGCACAAAACAGTGCGAAACGAAAAATGGCACGAGTGTGAACTGCACAAAACAGGGCGACACGCAAAATAGCGCGAGTGTGATCTGCACAAAACAGTGCGACGCGCAAAATAGCGCGAGTGTGAACTGCGCAAAACAGTGCGACGCGCAAAATAGCGCGAGTGTCAACTGCCCAAAACAGTGCGACGCGAAAAATAGCGTGAGTGTGAACTGCACAATACGGTGCGACGCGCAAAATAGCGCGGGAATCAACTGCACAAAACAGTGCGACGCGCAAAATAGCGCGAGTGTGAACAGCAAAAAATCGTGCAACGCGCAAAATAGCGCGAGTGTCAACTACACAAAATAGTGCGACGCGCAAAATAGCGCGAGCGTGAAGTACACAAAACCGTGCGACGCGCAAAATAGCGCGAGTGTCAACTGCACAAAACAGTGCGACGCGCGAAATAGCGCGAGTGTCAACTGCACAAAACTGTGCGACGTGCAAAATAGCGCGAGTGTGATCTGCAAAAAACAGTGCGACGCGCAAAATAGCGCGATTGATAAACTGCAGAAAACAGTGCGACGCGCAAAAAAGCGCGAGCGTCAACTGCACAAAACAATGCCACGCGCAAAATAGCGCGGGTGTGATCTGCACAAAACCGTGCGACGCGCAAAATAGCGCGTGTGTCAACTGCCCAAAACAGTGCGACGCGGAAAGTAGCGCCAGTGTGAACAGCACAAAACAGTGCGACGCGCAAAATAGCGCGAGTGTCAACTGCACAAAACAGTGCGACGCGGAAGTAGCGCCAATGTGAATAGCACAAAACAGTGCGACGCACAAAATAGCGCGACTGTCAACTGCACAAAATAGTGCGACGCGCAAAATAGCGCGAGTGTCAACTGCACAAAACAGTGCGACCCGCAAAATAGCGCGAGTGTGATCTGCACAAAACAGTGCGACGCGCAAAATAGCGCGAGTGTGAACTGCACAAAACACTGCGACGCGCAAAATAGTGCGAGTGTCAACTGCACAAAACGGTGCGACGCGGAAAGTAGCGCCAGTGTGAACAGCACAAAACAGTGCGACGCGCAAAATAGCACGACTGTCAACTGCACAAAACAGTGCGACGTGCAAAATCGCGCGAGTCTCAACTGCACAAAACAGTGCGACGCGCAAAATAGCTCGAGTGTCAACTGTACAAAACAATGCCACGCGCAAAATAGCGCGGGTGTGATCTGCACAAAACAGTGCGACGCGCAAAATAGCACGAGTGTCAACTGCACAAAACAGTGCGACGCGGAAGTAGCGCCAGTGTGAATAGCACAAAACAGTGCGACGCACAAAATAGCGCGACTGTCAACTGCACAAAATAGTGCGACGTCCAAAATAGCGCGAGTGTCAACTGCACAAAACAGTGCGACGCGCAAAATAGCGCGAGTGTGAACTGCACAAAACACTGCGACGCGCAAAATAGTGTGAGTGTCAACTGCACAAAACAGTGCGACGCGGAAAGTAGCGCCAGTGTGAACAGCACAAAACAGTGTGACGCGCAAAATAGCACGAGTGTCAACTGCACAAAACAGTGCGACGTGCAAAATCGCGCGAGTCTCAACTGCACAAAACAGTGCGACGCGCAAAATAGCTCGAGTGTCAACTGTACAAAACAATGCCACGCGCAAAATAGCGCGGGTGTGATCTGCACAAAATAGTGCGACGCGCAAAATAGCACGAGTGTCAACTGCACAAAACAGTGCGACGCGGAAGTAGCGCCAGTGTGAATAGCACAAAACAGTGCGACGCACAAAATAGCGCGACTGTCAACTGCACAAAATAGTGCGACGTCCAAAATAGCGCGAGTGTCAACTGCACAAAACAGTGCGACGCGCAAAATAGCGCGAGTGTGAACTGCACAAAACACTGCGACGCGTAAAATAGCGCGAGTGTCAACTGCACAAAACAGTGCGACGCGCAAAATAGCGCGAGTGTGAACTGCAGAAAACACTGCGACGCATAATATAGCGCGATTGTCAACTGCACAAAACAGTGCGACGCGCAAAATAGAGCGAGTGTGATTTGCAAAAAACAGTGCGACGCGCAAAACAGCGCGAGTGATAAACTGCACAAAACAGTGCGACGCGCAAAATAGCGCGGGTGTCAACTGCACAAAACAGTGCCACGCGCAAAATAGCGCGAGTGTGATCTGCAAAAAATAGTGCGACGTGCAAAATAGCGCGAGTGTCAACTGCCCAAAACAGTGCGACGCGGAAAGTAGCGCCAGTGTGAACAGCACAAAACAGTGCGACGCGCAAAATAGCACGAGTGTCAACTGCACAAAACAGTGCCACGCGGAAGTAGCGCCAGTGTGAATAGCACAAAACAGTGCGACGCACAAAATAGCGCGAGTGTCAACTGCACAAAACAGTGCGACACGCAAAATAGCGCGAGTGTGATCTGCACAAAACAGTGCGACGCGCAAAATAGCGCGAGTGTGAACTGCACAAAACAGTGCGACGCGCAAAATAGCACGAGCGTCAACTGCACAAAACAGTGCGACGTGGAAAGTAGGGCCAGTGTGAACAACACAAAACAGTGCGACGCACAAAATAGCGCGAGTGTGATCTGCACAAAACAGTGCGACGCGCAAAATAGCGCGAGTGATAAACTGCACAAAACAGTGCGAAACGAAAAATGGCACGAGTGTGAACTGCACAAAACAGGGCGACACGCAAAATCGCGCGAGTGTGATCTGCACAAAACAGTGCGACGCGCAAAATAGCACGAGTGTGAACTGCGCAAAACAGTGCGACGCGCAAAATAGCGCGAGTGTCAACTGCCCAAAACAGTGCGACGCGAAAAATAGCGTGAGTGTGAACTGCACAATACGGTGCGACGCGCAAAATAGCGCGGGAATCAACTGCACAAAACAGTGCGACGCGCAAAATAGCGCGAGTGTGAACAGCAAAAAACCGTGCAACGCGCAAAATAGCGCGAGTGTCAACTACACAAAATAGTGCGACGCGCAAAATAGCGCGAGCGTGAAGTACACAAAACCGTGCGACGCGCAAAATAGCGCGAGTGTCAACTGCACAAAACAGTGCGACGCGCGAAATAGCGCGAGTGTCAACTGCACAAAACTGTGCGACGTGCAAAATAGCGCGAGTGTGATCTGCAAAAAACAGTGCGACGCGCAAAATAGCGCGATTGATAAACTGCAGAAAACAGTGCGACGCGCAAAAAAGCGCGAGCGTCAACTGCACAAAACAATGCCACGCGCAAAATAGCACGGGTGTGATCTGCACAAAACCGTGCGACGCGCAAAATAGCGCGTGTGTCAACTGCCCAAAACAGTGCGACGCGGAAAGTAGCGCCAGTGTGAACAGCACAAAACAGTGCGACGCGCAAAATAGCGCGAGTGTCAACTGCACAAAACAGTGCGACGCGGAAGTAGCGCCAGTGTGAACAGCACAAAACAGTGCGACGCACAAAATAGCGCGACTGTCAACTGCACAAAATAGTGCGACGCGCAAAATAGCGCGAGTGTCAACTGCACAAAACAGTGCGACCCGCAAAATAGCGCGAGTGTGATCTGCACAAAACAGTGCGACGCGCAAAATAGCGCGAGTGTGAACTGCACAAAACACTGCGACGCGCAAAATAGTGTGAGTGTCAACTGCACAAAACAGTGCGACGCGGAAAGTAGCGCCAGTGTGAACAGCACAAAACAGTGTGACGCGCAAAATAGCACGAGTGTCAACTGCACAAAACAGTGCGACGTGCAAAATCGCGCGAGTCTCAACTGCACAAAACAGTGCGACGCGCAAAATAGCTCGAGTGTCAACTGTACAAAACAATGCCACGCGCAAAATAGCGCGGGTGTGATCTGCACAAAACAGTGCGACGCGCAAAATAGCACGAGTGTCAACTGCACAAAACAGTGCGACGCGGAAGTAGCGCCAGTGTGAATAGCACAAAACAGTGCGACGCACAAAATAGCGCGACTGTCAACTGCACAAAATAGTGCGACGTCCAAAATAGCGCGAGTGTCAACTGCACAAAACAGTGCGACGCGCAAAATAGCGCGAGTGTGAACTGCACAAAACACTGCGACGCGTAAAATAGCGCGAGTGTCAACTGCACAAAACAGTGCGTCGCGCAAAATAGCGCGAGTGTGAACTGCACAAAACACTGCGACGCATAATATAGCGCGATTGTCAACTGCACAAAACAGTGCGACGCGCAAAATAGAGCGAGTGTGATTTGCAAAAAACAGTGCGACGCGCAAAACAGCGCGAGTGATAAACTGCACAAAACAGTGCGACGCGCAAAATAGCGCGGGTGTCAACTGCACAAAACAGTGCCACGCGCAAAATAGCGCGAGTGTGATCTGCAAAAAATAGTGCGACGTGCAAAATAGCGCGAGTGTCAATTGCCCAAAACAGTGCGACGCGGAAAGTAGCGCCAGTGTGAACAGCACAAAACAGTGCGACGCGCAAAATAGCACGAGTGTCAACTGCACAAAACAGTGCCACGCGGAAGTAGCGCCAGTGTGAATAGCACAAAACAGTGCGACGCACAAAATAGCGCGAGTGTCAACTGCACAAAACAGTGCGACACGCAAAATAGCGCGAGTGTGATCTGCACAAAACAGTGCGACGCGCAAAATAGCGCGAGTGTGAACTGCACAAAACAGTGCGACGCGCAAAATAGCACGTGCGTCAACTGCACAAAACAGTGCGACGTGGAAAGTAGGGCCAGTGTGAACAACACAAAACAGTGCGACGCACAAAATAGCGCGAGTGTGATCTGCACAAAACAGTGCGACGCGCAAAATAGCGCGAGGGATAAACTGCACAAAACAGTGCGAAACGAAAAATGGCACGAGTGTGAACTGCACAAAACAGGGCGACACGCAAAATAGCGCGAGTGTGATCTGCACAAAACAGTGCGACGCGCAAAATAGCGCGAGTGTGAACTGCGCAAAACAGTGCGACGCGCAAAATAGCGCGAGTGTCAACTGCCCAAAACAGTGCGACGCGAAAAATAGCGTGAGTGTGAACTGCACAATACGGTGCGACGCGCAAAATAGCGCGGGAATCAACTGCACAAAACAGTGCGACGCGGAAGTAGCGCCAATGTGAATAGCACAAAACAGTGCGACGCACAAAATAGCGCGACTGTCAACTGCACAAAATGGTGCGACGCGCAAAATAGCGCGAGTGTCAACTGCACAAAACAGTGCGACCCGCAAAATAGCGCGAGTGTGATCTGCACAAAACAGTGCGACGCGCAAAATAGCGCGAGTGTGAACTGCACAAAACACTGCGACGCGCAAAATAGTGCGAGTGTCAACTGCACAAAACAGTGCGACGCGGAAAGTAGCGCCAGTGTGAACAGCACAAAACAGTGCGACGCGCAAAATAGCACGAGTGTCAACTGCACAAAACAGTGCGACGTGCAAAATCGCGCGAGTCTCAACTACACAAAACAGTGCGACGCGCAAAATAGCTCGAGTGTCAACTGTACAAAACAATGCCACGCGCAAAATAGCGCGGGTGTGATCTGCACAAAACAGTGCGACGCGCAAAATAGCACGAGTGTCAACTGCACAAAACAGTGCGACGCGGAAGTAGCGCCAGTGTGAATAGCACAAAACAGTGCGACGCACAAAATAGCGCGACTGTCAACTGCACAAAATAGTGCGACGTCCAAAATAGCGCGAGTGTCAACTGCACAAAACAGTGCGACGCGCAAAATAGCGCGAGTGTGAACTGCACAAAACACTGCGACGCGTAAAATAGCGCGAGTGTCAACTGCACAAAACAGTGCGACGCGCAAAATAGCGCGAGTGTGAACTGCACAAAACACTGCGACGCATAATATAGCGCGATTGTCAACTGCACAAAACAGTGCGACGCGCAAAATAGAGCGAGTGTGATTTGCAAAAAACAGTGCGACGCGCAAAACAGCGCGAGTGATAAACTGCACAAAACAGTGCGACGCGCAAAATAGCGCGGGTGTCAACTGCACAAAACAGTGCCACGCGCAAAATAGCGCGAGTGTGATCTGCAAAAAATAGTGCGACGTGCAAAATAGCGCGAGTGTCAACTGCCCAAAACAGTGCGACGCGGAAAGTAGCGCCAGTGTGAACAGCACAAAACAGTGCGACGCGCAAAATAGCACGAGTGTCAACTGCACAAAACAGTGCCACGCGGAAGTAGCGCCAGTGTGAATAGCACAAAACAGTGCGACGCACAAAATAGCGCGAGTGTCAACTGCACAAAACAGTGCGACACGCAAAATAGCGCGAGTGTGATCTGCACAAAACAGTGCGACGCGCAAAATAGCGCGAGTGTGAACTGCACAAAACAGTGCGACGCGCAAAATAGCACGAGCGTCAACTGCACAAAACAGTGCGACGTGGAAAGTAGGGCCAGTGTGAACAACACAAAACAGTGCGACGCACAAAATAGCGCGAGTGTGATCTGCACAAAACAGTGCGACGCGCAAAATAGCGCGAGTGATAAACTGCACAAAACAGTGCGAAACGAAAAATGGCACGAGTGTGAATTGCACAAAACAGGGCGACACGCAAAATCGCGCGAGTGTGATCTGCACAAAACAGTGCGACGCGCAAAATAGCACGAGTGTGAACTGCGCAAAACAGTGCGACGCGCAAAATAGCGCGAGTGTCAACTGCCCAAAACAGTGCGACGCGAAAAATAGCGTGAGTGTGAACTGCACAATACGGTGCGACGCGCAAAATAGCGCGGGAATCAACTGCACAAAACAGTGCGACGCGCAAAATAGCGCGAGTGTGAACAGCAAAAAACCGTGCAACGCGCAAAATAGCGCGAGTGTCAACTACACAAAATAGTGCGACGCGCAAAATAGCGCGAGCGTGAAGTACACAAAACCGTGCGACGCGCAAAATAGCGCGAGTGTCAACTGCACAAAACAGTGCGACGCGCGAAATAGCGCGAGTGTCAACTGCACAAAACTGTGCGACGTGCAAAATAGCGCGAGTGTGATCTGCAAAAAACAGTGCGACGCGCAAAATAGCGCGATTGATAAACTGCAGAAAACAGTGCGACGCGCAAAAAAGCGCGAGCGTCAACTGCACAAAACAATGCCACGCGCAAAATAGCGCGGGTGTGATCTGCACAAAACCGTGCGACGCGCAAAATAGCGCGTGTGTCAACTGCCCAAAACAGTGCGACGCGGAAAGTAGCGCCAGTGTGAACAGCACAAAACAGTGCGACGCGCAAAATAGCGCGAGTGTCAACTGCACAAAACAGTGCGACGCGGAAGTAGCGCCAGTGTGAACAGCACAAAACAGTGCGACGCACAAAATAGCGCGACTGTCAACTGCACAAAATAGTGCGACGCGCAAAATAGCGCGAGTGTCAACTGCACAAAACAGTGCGACCCGCAAAATAGCGCGAGTGTGATCTGCACAAAACAGTGCGACGCGCAAAATAGCGCGAGTGTGAACTGCACAAAACACTGCGACGCGCAAAATAGTGTGAGTGTCAACTGCACAAAACAGTGCGACGCGGAAAGTAGCGCCAGTGTGAACAGCACAAAACAGTGTGACGCGCAAAATAGCACGAGTGTCAACTGCACAAAACAGTGCGACGTGCAAAATCGCGCGAGTCTCAACTGCACAAAACAGTGCGACGCGCAAAATAGCTCGAGTGTCAACTGTACAAAACAATGCCACGCGCAAAATAGCGCGGGTGTGATCTGCACAAAACAGTGCGACGCGCAAAATAGCACGAGTGTCAACTGCACAAAACAGTGCGACGCGGAAGTAGCGCCAGTGTGAATAGCACAAAACAGTGCGACGCACAAAATAGCGCGACTGTCAACTGCACAAAATAGTGCGACGTCCAAAATAGCGCGAGTGTCAACTGCACAAAACAGTGCGACGCGCAAAATAGCGCGAGTGTGAACTGCACAAAACACTGCGACGCGTAAAATAGCGCGAGTGTCAACTGCACAAAACAGTGCGACGCGCAAAATAGCGCGAGTGTGAACTGCACAAAACACTGCGACGCATAATATAGCGCGATTGTCAACTGCACAAAACAGTGCGACGCGCAAAATAGAGCGAGTGTGATTTGCAAAAAACAGTGCGACGCGCAAAACAGCGCGAGTGATAAACTGCACAAAACAGTGCGACGCGCAAAATAGCGCGGGTGTCAACTGCACAAAACAGTGCCACGCGCAAAATAGCGCGAGTGTGATCTGCAAAAAATAGTGCGACGTGCAAAATAGCGCGTGTGTCAATTGCCCAAAACAGTGCGACGCGGAAAGTAGCGCCAGTGTGAACAGCACAAAACAGTGCGACGCGCAAAATAGCACGAGTGTCAACTGCACAAAACAGTGCCACGCGGAAGTAGCGCCAGTGTGAATAGCACAAAACAGTGCGACGCACAAAATAGCGCGAGTGTCAACTGCACAAAACAGTGCGACACGCAAAATAGCGCGAGTGTGATCTGCACAAAACAGTGCGACGCGCAAAATAGCGCGAGTGTGAACTGCACAAAACAGTGCGACACACAAAATAGCACGTGCGTCAACTGCACAAAACAGTGCGACGTGGAAAGTAGGGCCAGTGTGAACAACACAAAACAGTGCGACGCACAAAATAGCGCGAGTGTGATCTGCACAAAACAGTGCGACGCGCAAAATAGCGCGAGTGATAAACTGCACAAAACAGTGCGAAACGAAAAATGGCACGAGTGTGAACTGCACAAAACAGGGCGACACGCAAAATAGCGCGAGTGTGATCTGCACAAAACAGTGCGACGCGCAAAATAGCGCGAGTGTGAACTGCGCAAAACAGTGCGACGCGCAAAATAGCGCGAGTGTCAACTGCCCAAAACAGTGCGACGCGAAAAATAGCGTGAGTGTGAACTGCACAATACGGTGCGACGCGCAAAATAGCGCGGGAATCAACTGCACAAAACAGTGCGACGCGCAAAATAGCGCGAGTGTGAACAGCAAAAAATCGTGCAACGCGCAAAATAGCGCGAGTGTCAACTACACAAAATAGTGCGACGCGCAAAATAGCGCGAGCGTGAAGTACACAAAACCGTGCGACGCGCAAAATAGCGCGAGTGTCAACTGCACAAAACAGTGCGACGCGCGAAATAGCGCGAGTGTCAACTGCACAAAACTGTGCGACGTGCAAAATAGCGCGAGTGTGATCTGCAAAAAACAGTGCGACGCGCAAAAAAGCGCGAGCGTCAACTGCACAAAACAATGCCACGCGCAAAATAGCGCGGGTGTGATCTGCACAAAACCGTGCGACGCGCAAAATAGCGCGTGTGTCAACTGCCCAAAACAGTGCGACGCGGAAAGTAGCGCCAGTGTGAACAGCACAAAACAGTGCGACGCACAAAATAGCGCGACTGTCAACTGCACAAAATAGTGCGACGCGCAAAATAGCGCGAGTGTCAACTGCACAAAACAGTGCGACCCGCAAAATAGCGCGAGTGTGATCTGCACAAAACAGTGCGACGCGCAAAATAGCACGAGTGTCAACTGCACAAAACAGTGCGACGCGGAAGTAGCGCCAGTGTGAATAGCACAAAACAGTGCGACGCACAAAATAGCGCGACTGTCAACTGCACAAAATAGTGCGACGTCCAAAATAGCGCGAGTGTCAACTGCACAAAACAGTGCGACGCGCAAAATAGCGCGAGTGTGAACTGCACAAAACACTGCGACGCGTAAAATAGCGCGAGTGTCAACTGCACAAAACAGTGCGACGCGCAAAATAGCGCGAGTGTGAACTGCACAAAACACTGCGACGCATAATATAGCGCGATTGTCAACTGCACAAAACAGTGCGACGCGCAAAATAGAGCGAGTGTGATTTGCAAAAAACAGTGCGACGCGCAAAACAGCGCGAGTGATAAACTGCACAAAACAGTGCGACGCGCAAAATAGCGCGGGTGTCAACTGCACAAAACAGTGCCACGCGCAAAATAGCGCGAGTGTGATCTGCAAAAAATAGTGCTACGTGCAAAATAGCGCGAGTGTCAATTGCCCAAAACAGTGCGACGCGGAAAGTAGCGCCAGTGTGAACAGCACAAAACAGTGCGACGCGCAAAATAGCACGAGTGTCAACTGCACAAAACAGTGCCACGCGGAAGTAGCGCCAGTGTGAATAGCACAAAACAGTGCGACGCACAAAATAGCGCGAGTGTCAACTGCACAAAACAGTGCGACACGCAAAATAGCGCGAGTGTGATCTGCACAAAACAGTGCGACGCACAAAATAGCGCGAGTGTGATCTGCACAAAACAGTGCGACGCGCAAAATAGCGCGAGTGATAAACTGCACAAAACAGTGCGAAACGAAAAATGGCACGAGTGTGAACTGCACAAAACAGGGCGACACGCAAAATAGCGCGAGTGTGATCTGCACAAAACAGTGCGACGCGCAAAATAGCGCGAGTGTGAACTGCGCAAAACAGTGCGACGCGCAAAATAGCGCGAGTGTCAACTGCCCAAAACAGTGCGACCCGAAAAATAGCGTGAGTGTGAACTGCACAATACGGTGCGACGCGCAAAATAGCGCGGGAATCAACTGCACAAAACAGTGCGACGCGCAAAATAGCGCGAGTGTGAACAGTAAAAAATCGTGCAACGCGCAAAATAGCGCGAGTGTCAACTACACAAAATAGTGCGATGCGCAAAATAGCGCGAGCGTGAAGTACACAAAACCGTGCGACGCGCAAAATAGCGCGAGTGTCAACTGCACAAAACAGTGCGACGCGCGAAATAGCGCGAGTGTCAACTGCACAAAACTGTGCGACGTGCAAAATAGCGCGAGTGTGATCTGCAAAAAACAGTGCGACGCGCAAAATAGCGCGATTGATAAACTGCAGAAAACAGTGCGACGCGCAAAAAAGCGCGAGCGTCAACTGCACAAAACAATGCCACGCGCAAAATAGCGCGGGTGTGATCTGCACAAAACCGTGCGACGCGCAAAATAGCGCGTGTGTCAACTGCCCAAAACAGTGCGACGCGGAAAGTAGCGCCAGTGTGAACAGCACAAAACAGTGCGACGCGCAAAATAGCGCGAGTGTCAACTGCACAAAACAGTGCGACGCGGAAGTAGCGCCAATGTGAATAGCACAAAACAGTGCGACGCACAAAATAGCGCGACTGTCAACTGCACAAAATAGTGCGACGCGCAAAATAGCGCGAGTGTCAACTGCACAAAACAGTGCGACCCGCAAAATAGCGCGAGTGTGATCTGCACAAAACAGTGCGACGCGCAAAATAGCGCGAATGTGAACTGCACAAAACACTGCGACGCACAAAATAGTGCGAGTGTCAACTGCACAAAACAGTGCGACGTGCAAAATCGCGCGAGTCTCAACTGCACAAAACAGTGCGACGCGCAAAATAGCTCGAGTGTCAACTGTACAAAACAATGCCACGCGCAAAATAGCGCGGGTGTGATCTGCACAAAACAGTGCGACGCGCAAAATAGCACGAGTGTCAACTGCACAAAACAGTGCGACGCGGAAGTAGCGCCAGTGTGAATAGCACAAAACAGTGCGACGCACAAAATAGCGCGACTGTCAACTGCACAAAATAGTGCGACGTCCAAAATAGCGCGAGTGTCAACTGCACAAAACAGTGCGACGCGCAAAATAGCGCGAGTGTGAACTGCACAAAACACTGCGACGCGTAAAATAGCGCGAGTGTCAACTGCACAAAACAGTGCGACGCGCAAAATAGCGCGAGTGTGAACTGCACAAAACACTGCGACGCATAATATAGCGCGATTGTCAACTGCACAAAACAGTGCGACGCGCAAAATAGAGCGAGTGTGATTTGCAAAAAACAGTGCGACGCGCAAAATAGCGCGATTGATAAACTGCAGAAAACAGTGCGACGCGCAAAAAAGCGCGAGCGTCAACTACACAAAACAATGCCACGCGCAAAATAGCGCGGGTGTGATCTGCACAAAACCGTGCGCCGCGCAAAATAGCGCGTGTGTCAACTGCCCAAAATAGTGCGACGCGGAAAGTAGCGCCAGTGTGAACAGCACAAAACAGTGCGACGCGCAAAATAGCGCGAGTGTCAACTGCACAAAACAGTGCGACGCGGAAGTAGCGCCAATGTGAATAGCACAAAACAGTGCGACGCACAAAATAGCGCGACTGTCAACTGCACAAAATAGTGCGACGCGCAAAATAGCGCGAGTGTCAACTGCGAAAAACAGTGCGACCCGCAAAATAGCGCGAGTGTGATCTGCACAAAACAGTGCGACGCGCAAAATAGCGCGAGTGTGAACTGCACAAAACACTGCGACGCGCAAAATAGTGCGAGTGTCAACTGCACAAAACAGTGCGACGCGGAAAGTAGCGCCAGTGTGAACAGCACAAAACAGTGCGACGCGCAAAATAGCACGAGTGTCAACTGCACAAAACAGTGCGACGTGCAAAATCGCGCGAGTCTCAACTGCACAAAACAGTGCGACGCGCAAAATAACTCGAGTGTCAACTGTACAAAACAATGCCACGCGCAAAATAGCGCGGGTGTGATCTGCACAAAACAGTGCGACGCGCAAAATAGCACGAGTGTCAACTGCACAAAACAGTGCGACGCGGAAGTAGCGCCAGTGTGAATAGCACAAAACAGTGCGACGCACAAAATAGCGCGACTGTCAACTGCACAAAATAGTGCGACGTCCAAAATAGCGCGAGTGTCAACTGCACAAAACAGTGCGACGCGCAAAATAGCGCGAGTGTGAACTGCACAAAACACTGCGACGCGTAAAATAGCGCGAGTGTCAACTGCACAAAACAGTGCGACGCGCAAAATAGCGCGAGTGTGAACTGCACAAAACACCGCGACGCATAATATAGCGCGATTGTCAACTGCACAAAACAGTGCGACGCGCAAAATAGAGCGAGTGTGATTTGCAAAAAACAGTGCGACGCGCAAAACAGCGCGAGTGATAAACTGCACAAAACAGTGCAACGCGCAAAATAGCGCGGGTGTCAACTGCACAAAACAGTGCCACGCGCAAAATAGCGCGAGTGTGATCTGTAAAAAATAGTGCGACGTGCAAAATAGCGCGAGTGTCAACTGCCCAAAACAGTGCGACGCGGAAAGTAGCCCCAGTGTGAACAGCACAAAACAGTGCGACGCGCAAAATAGCACGAGTGTCAACTGCACAAAACAGTGCCACGCGGAAGTAGCGCCAGTGTGAATAGCACAAAACAGTGCGACGCACAAAATAGCGCGAGTGTCAACTGCACAAAACAGTGCGACACGCAAAATAGCGCGAGTGTGATCTGCACAAAACAGTGCGACGCGCAAAATAGCGCGAGTGTGAACTGCACAAAACAGTGCGACGCGCAAAATAGCGCGAGCGTCAACTGCACAAAACAGTGCGACGTGGAAAGTAGGGCCAGTGTGAACAACACAAAACAGTGCGACGCGCAAAATAGCGCGAGTGTCAACTGCGCAAAACAGTGCGACGTGCAAAGTAGCGCGAGTGTCAACTGCGCAAAACAGTGCGACGAGCAAAATAGCGCGAGTGTCAACTGCACAAAACAGTGCGATGCACAAAATAGCGCGAGTGTCAATTGCACAAAACAGTGCGACGCACAAAATAGCGCGAGTGTGATCTGCACAAAGCAATGCGACGCGCAAAATAGCGCGAGTGTGAACTGCGCAAAACAGTGCGACGCGCAAAATAGCGCGAGTGTCAACTGCCCAAAACAGTGCGACGCGAAAAATAGCGTGAGTGTGAACTGCACAATACGGTGCGACGCGCAAAATAGCGCGGGAATCAACTGCACAAAACAGTGCGACGCGCAAAATAGCGCGAGTGTGAACAGCAAAAAACCGTGCAACGCGCAAAATAGCGCGAGTGTCAACTACACAAAATAGTGCGACGCGCAAAATAGCGCGAGCGTGAAGTACACAAAACCGTGCGACGCGCAAAATAGCGCGAGTGCCAACTGCACAAAACAGTGCGACGCGCGAAATAGCGCGAGTGTCAACTGCACAAAACTGTGCGACGTGCAAAATAGCGCGAGTGTGATCTGCAAAAAACAGTGCGACGCGCAAAATAGCGCGATTGATAAACTGCAGAAAACAGTGCGACGCGCAAAAAAGCGCGAGCGTCAACTACACAAAACAATGCCACGCGCAAAATAGCGCGGGTGTGATCTGCACAAAACCGTGCGCCGCGCAAAATAGCGCGTGTGTCAACTGCCCAAAACAGTGCGACGCGGAAAGTAGCGCCAGTGTGAAAAGCACAAAACAGTGCGACGCGCAAAATAGCGCGAGTGTCAACTGCACAAAACAGTGCGACGCGGAAGTAGCGCCAATGTGAATAGCACAAAACAGTGCGACGCACAAAATAGCGCGACTGTCAACTGCACAAAATAGTGCGACGTGCAAAATAGCGCGAGTGTCAACTGCGAAAAACAGTGCGACCCGCAAAATAGCGCGAGTGTGATCTGCACAAAACAGTGCGACGCGCAAAATAGCGCGAGTGTGAACTGCACAAAACACTGCGACGCGCAAAATAGTGCGAGTGTCAACTGCACAAAACAGTGCGACGCGGAAAGTAGCGCCAGTGTGAACAGCACAAAACAGTGCGACGCGCAAAATAGCGCGAGTGTCAACGGCACAAAACAGTGCGACGTGCAAAATCGCGCGAGTCTCAACTGCACAAAACAGTGCGACGCGCAAAATAGCTCGAGTGTCAACTGTACAAAACAATGCCACGCGCAAAATAGCGCGGGTGTGATCTGCACAAAACAGTGCGACGCGCAAAATAGCACGAGTGTCAACTGCACAAAACAGTGCGACGCGGAAGTAGCGCCAGTGTGAATAGCACAAAACAGTGCGACGCACAAAATAGCGCGACTGCCAACTGCACAAAATAGTGCGACGTCCAAAATAGCGCGAGTGTCAACTGCACAAAACAGTGCGACGCGCAAAATAGCGCGAGTGTGAACTGCACAAAACACTGCGACGCGTAAAATAGCGCGAGTGTCAACTGCACAAAACACTGCGACGCATAATATAGCGCGATTGTTAACTGCACAAAACAGTGCGACGCGCAAAATAGAGCGAGTGTGATTTGCAAAAAACAGTGCGACGCGCAAAACAGCGCGAGTGATAAACTGCACAAAACAGTGCGACGCGCAAAATAGCGCGGGTGTCAACTGCACAAAACAGTGCCACGCGCAAAATAGCGCGAGTGTGATCTGCAAAAAATAGTGCGACGTGCAAAATAGCGCGAGTGTCAACTGCCCAAAACAGTGCGACGCGGAAAGTAGCGCCAGTGTGAACAGCACAAAACAGTGCGACGCGCAAAATAGCACGAGTGTCAACTGCACAAAACAATGCCACGCGGAAGTAGCGCCAGTGTGAATAGCACAAAACAGTGCGACGCACAAAATAGCGCGAGTGTCAACTGCACAAAACAGTGCGACACGCAAAATAGCGCGAGTGTGATCTGCACAAAACAGTGCGACGCGCAAAATAGCGCGAGTGTGAACTGCACAAAACAGTGCGACGCGCAAAATAGCGCGAGCGTCAACTGCACAAAACAGTGCGACGTGGAAAGTAGGGCCAGTGTGAACAACACAAAACAGTGCGACGCGCAAAATAGCGCGAGTGTCAACTGCGCAAAACAGTGCGACGTGCAAAGTAGCGCGAGTGTCAACTGCGCAAAACAGTGCGACGAGCAAAATAGCGCGAGTGTCAACTGCACAAAACAGTGCGATGCACAAAATAGCGCGAGTGTCAATTGCACAAAACAGTGCGACGCACAAAATAGCGCGAGTGTGATCTGCACAAAGCAATGCGACGCGCAAAATAGCGCGAGTGTGAACTGCGCAAAACAGTGCGACGCGCAAAATAGCGCGAGTGTCAACTGCCCAAAACAGTGCGACGCGAAAAATAGCGTGAGTGTGAACTGCACAATACGGTGCGACGCGCAAAATAGCGCGGGAATCAACTGCACAAAACAGTGCGACGCGCAAAATAGCGCGAGTGTGAACAGCAAAAAACCGTGCAACGCGCAAAATAGCGCGAGTGTCAACTACACAAAATAGTGCGACGCGCAAAATAGCGCGAGCGTGAAGTACACAAAACCGTGCGACGCGCAAAATAGCGCGAGTGCCAACTGCACAAAACAGTGCGACGCGCGAAATAGCGCGAGTGTCAACTGCACAAAACTGTGCGACGTGCAAAATAGCGCGAGTGTGATCTGCAAAAAACAGTGCGACGCGCAAAATAGCGCGATTGATAAACTGCAGAAAACAGTGCGACGCGCAAAAAAGCGCGAGCGTCAACTACACAAAACAATACCACGCGCAAAATAGCGCGGGTGTGATCTGCACAAAACCGTGCGCCGCGCAAAATAGCGCGTGTGTCAACTGCCCAAAACAGTGCGACGCGGAAAGTAGCGCCAGTGTGAACAGCACAAAACAGTGCGACGCGCAAAATAGCGCGAGTGTCAACTGCACAAAACAGTGCGACGCGGAAGTAGCGCCAATGTGAATAGCACAAAACAGTGCGACGCACAAAATAGCGCGACTGTCAACTGCACAAAATAGTGCGACGTGCAAAATAGCGCGAGTGTCAACTGCGAAAAACAGTGCGACCCGCAAAATAGCGCGAGTGTGATCTGCACAAAACAGTGCGACGCGCAAAATAGCGCGAGTGTGAACTGCACAAAACACTGCGACGCGCAAAATAGTGCGAGTGTCAACTGCACAAAACAGTGCGACGCGGAAAGTAGCGCCAGTGTGAACAGCACAAAACAGTGCGACGCGCAAAATAGCGCGAGTGTCAACGGCACAAAACAGTGCGACGTGCAAAATCGCGCGAGTCTCAACTGCACAAAACAGTGCGACGCGCAAAATAGCTCGAGTGTCAACTGTACAAAACAATGCCACGCGCAAAATAGCGCGGGTGTGATCTGCACAAAACAGTGCGACGCGCAAAATAGCACGAGTGTCAACTGCACAAAACAGTGCGACGCGGAAGTAGCGCCAGTGTGAATAGCACAAAACAGTGCGACGCACAAAATAGCGCGACTGCCAACTGCACAAAATAGTGCGACGTCCAAAATAGCGCGAGTGTCAACTGCACAAAACAGTGCGACGCGCAAAATAGCGCGAGTGTGAACTGCACAAAACACTGCGACGCGTAAAATAGCGCGAGTGTCAACTGCACAAAACACTGCGACGCATAATATAGCGCGATTGTTAACTGCACAAAACAGTGCGACGCGCAAAATAGAGCGAGTGTGATTTGCAAAAAACAGTGCGACGCGCAAAACAGCGCGAGTGATAAACTGCACAAAACAGTGCGACGCGCAAAATAGCGCGGGTGTCAACTGCACAAAACAGTGCCACGCGCAAAATAGCGCGAGTGTGATCTGCAAAAAATAGTGCGACGTGCAAAATAGCGCGAGTGTCAACTGCCCAAAACAGTGCGACGCGGAAAGTAGCGCCAGTGTGAACAGCACAAAACAGTGCGACGCGCAAAATAGCACGAGTGTCAACTGCACAAAACAGTGCCACGCGGAAGTAGCGCCAGTGTGAATAGCACAAAACAGTGCGACGCACAAAATAGCGCGAGTGTCAACTGCACAAAACAGTGCGACACGCAAAATAGCGCGAGTGTGATCTGCACAGAACAGTGCGACGCGCAAAATAGCGCGAGTGTGAACTGCACAAAACAGTGCGACGCGCAAAATAGCGCGAGCGTCAACTGCACAAAACAGTGCGACGCGCAAAATAGCGCGAGCGTCAACTGCACAAAACAGTGCGACGCGCAAAATAGCGCGAGCGTCAACTGCACAAAACAGTGCGACGTGGAAAGTAGGGCCAGTGTGAACAACACAAAACAGTGCGACGCGCAAAATAGCGCGAGTGTCAACTGCGCAAAACAGTGCGACGTGCAAAGTAGCGCGAGTGTCAACTGCACAAAACAGTGCGACGAGCAAAATAGCGCGAGTGTCAACTGCACAAAACAGTGCGATGCACAAAATAGCGCGAGTGTCAATTGCACAAAACAGTGCGACGCACAAAATAGCGCGAGTGTGATCTGCACAAAACAGTGCGACGCGCAAAATAGCGCGAGTGATAAACTGCACAAAACAGTGCGAAACGAAAAATGGCACGAGTGTGAACTGCACAAAACAGGGCGACACGCAAAATAGCGCCAGTGTGATCTGCACAAAACAGTGCGACGCGTAAAATAGCGCGAGTGTGAACTGCGCAAAACAGTGCGACGCGCAAAATAGCGCGAGTGTCAACTGCCCAAAACAGTGCGACGCGAAAAATAGCGTGAGTGTGAACTGCACAATACGGTGCGACGCGCAAAATAGCGCGGGAATCAACTGCACAAAACAGTGCGACGCGCAAAATAGCGCGAGTGTGAACAGCAAAAAACCGTGCAACGCGCAAAATAGCGCGAGTGTCAACTACGCAAAATAGTGCGACGCGCAAAATAGCGCGAGCGTGAAGTACACAAAACCGTGCGACGCGCAAAATAGCGCGAGTGTCAACTGCACAAAACAGTGCGACGCGCGAAATAGCGCGAGTGTCAACTGCACAAAACTGTGCGACGTGCAAAATAGCGCGAGTGTGATCTGCAAAAAACAGTGCGACGCGCAAAATAGCGCGATTGATAAACTGCAGAAAACAGTGCGACGCGCAAAAAAGCGCGAGCGTCAACTACACAAAACAATGCCACGCGCAAAATAGCGCGGGTGTGATCTGCACAAAACCGTGCGCCGCGCAAAATAGCGCGTGTGTCAACTGCCCAAAACAGTGCGACGCGGAAAGTAGCGCCAGTGTGAACAGCACAAAACAGTGCGACGCGCAAAATAGCGCGAGTGTCAACTGCACAAAACAGTGCGACGCGGAAGTAGCGCCAATGTGAATAGCACAAAACAGTGCGACGCACAAAATAGCGCGACTGTCAACTGCACAAAATAGTGCGACGTGCAAAATAGCGCGAGTGTCAACTGCGAAAAACAGTGCGACCCGCAAAATAGCGCGAGTGTGATCTGCACAAAACAGTGCGACGCGGAAAATAGCGCGAGTGTGAACTGCACAAAACACTGCGACGCGCAAAATAGTGCGAGTGTCAACTGCACAAAACAGTGCGACGCGGAAAGTAGCGCCAGTGTGAACAGCACAAAACAGTGCGACGCGCAAAATAGCGCGAGTGTCAACTGCACAAAACAGTGCGACGTGCAAAATCGCGCGAGTCTCAACTGCACAAAACAGTGCGACGCGCAAAATAGCTCGAGTGTCAACTGTACAAAACAATGCCACGCGCAAAATAGCGCGGGTGTGATCTGCACAAAACAGTGCGACGCGCAAAATAGCACGAGTGTCAACTGCACAAAACAGTGCGACGCGGAAGTAGCGCCAGTGTGAATAGCACAAAACAGTGCGACGCACAAAATAGCGCGACTGTCAACTGCACAAAATAGTGCGACGTCCAAAATAGCGCGAGTGTCAACTGCACAAAACAGTGCGACGCGCAAAATAGCGCGAGTGTGAACTGCACAAAACACTGCGACGCGTAAAATAGCGCGAGTGTCAACTGCACAAAACAGTGCGACGCGCAAAATAGCGCGAGTGTGAACTGCACAAAACACTGCGACGCATAATATAGCGCGATTGTCAACTGCACAAAACAGTGCGACGCGCAAAATAGAGCGAGTGTGATTTGCAAAAAATAGTGCGACGCGCAAAACAGCGCGAGTGATAAACTGCACAAAACAGTGCGACGCGCAAAATTGCGCGGGTGTCAACTGCACAAAACAGTGCCACGCGCAAAATAGCGCGAGTGTGATCTGCAAAAAATAGTGCGACGTGCAAAATAGCGCGAGTGTCAACTGCCCAAAACAGTGCGACGCGGAAAGTAGCGCCAGTGTGAACAGCACAAAACAGTGCGACGCGCAAAATAGCACGAGTGTCAACTGCACAAAACAGTGCCACGCGGAAGTAGCGCCAGTGTGAATAGCACAAAACAGTGCGACGCACAAAATAGCGCGAGTGTCAACTGCACAAAACAGTGCGACACGCAAAATAGCGCGAGTGTGATCTGCACAAAACAGTGCGACGCGCAAAATAGCGCGAGTGTGAACTGCACAAAACAGTGCGACGCGCAAAATAGCGCGAGCGTCAACTGCACAAAACAGTGCGACGCGCAAAATAGCGCGAGCGTCAACTGCACAAAACAGTGCGACGTGGAAAGTAGGGCCAGTGTGAACAACACAAAACAGTGCGACGCGCAAAATAGCGCGAGTGTCAACTGCGCAAAACAGTGCGACGTGCAAAGTAGCGCGAGTGTCAACTGCACAAAACAGTGCGACGAGCAAAATAGCGCGAGTGTCAACTGCACAAAACAGTGCGATGCACAAAATAGCGCGAGTGTCAATTGCACAAAACAGTGCGACGCACAAAATAGCGCGAGTGTGATCTGCACAAAACAGTGCGACGCGCAAAATAGCGCGAGTGATAAACTGCACAAAACAGTGCGAAACGAAAAATGGCACGAGTGTGAACTGCACAAAACAGGGCGACACGCAAAATAGCGCGAGTGTGATCTGCACAAAACAGTGCGACGCGTAAAATAGCGCGAGTGTGAACTGCGCAAAACAGTGCAACGCGCAAAATAGCGCGAGTGTCAACTGCCCAAAACAGTGCGACGCGAAAAATAGCGTGAGTGTGAACTGCACAATACGGTGCGACGCGCAAAATAGCGCGGGAATCAACTGCACAAAACAGTGCGACGCGCAAAATAGCGCGAGTGTGAACAGCAAAAAACCGTGCAACGCGCAAAATAGCGCGAGTGTCAACTACACAAAATAGTGCGACGCGCAAAATAGCGCGAGCGTGAAGTACACAAAACCGTGCGACGCGCAAAATAGCGCGAGTGTCAACTGCACAAAACAGTGCGACGCGCGAAATAGCGCGAGTGTCAACTGCACAAAACTGTGCGACGTGCAAAATAGCCCGAGTGTGATCTGCAAAAAACAGTGCAACGCGCAAAATAGCGCGATTGATAAACTGCAGAAAACAGTGCGACGCGCAAAAAAACGCGAGCGTCAACTACACAAAACAATGCCACGCGCAAAATAGCGCGGGTGTGATCTGCACAAAACCGTGCGCCGCGCAAAATAGCGCGTGTGTCAACTGCCTAAAACAGTGCGACGCGGAAAGTAGCGCCAGTGTGAACAGCACAAAACAGTGCGACGCGCAAAATAGTGCGAGTGTCAACTGCACAAAACAGTGCGACGCGGAAGTAGCGCCAATGTGAATAGCACAAAACAGTGCGACGCACAAAATAGCGCGACTGTCAACTGCACAAAATAGTGCGACGTGCAAAATAGCGCGAGTGTCAACTGCGAAAAACAGTGCGACCCGCAAAATAGCGCGAGTGTGATCTGCACAAAACAGTGCGACGCGGAAAATAGCGCGAGTGTGAACTGCACAAAACACTGCGACGCGCAAAATAGTGCGAGTGTCAACTGCACAAAACAGTGCGACGCGGAAAGTAGCGCCAGTGTGAACAGCACAAAACAGTGCGACGCGCAAAATACCGCGAGTGTCAACTGCACAAAACAGTGCGACGTGCAAAATCGCGCGAGTCTCAACTGCACAAAACAGTGCGACGCGCAAAATAGCTCGAGTGTCAACTGTACAAAACAATGCCACGCGCAAAATAGCGCGGGTGTGATCTGCACAAAACAGTGCGACGCGCAAAATAGCACGAGTGTCAACTGCACAAAACAGTGCGACGCGGAAGTAGCGCCAGTGTGAATAGCACAAAACAGTGCGACGCACAAAATAGCGCGACTGTCAACTGCACAAAATAGTGCGACGTCCAAAATAGCGCGAGTGTCAACTGCACAAAACAGTGCGACGCGCAAAATAGCGCGAGTGTGAACTGCACAAAACACTGCGACGCGTAAAATAGCGCGAGTGTCAACTGCACAAAACAGTGCGACGCGCAAAATACCGCGAGTGTGAACTGCACAAAACACTGCGACGCATAATATAGCGCGATTGTCAACTGCACAAAACAGTGCGACGCGCAAAATAGAGCGAGTGTGATTTGCAAAAAACAGTGCGACGCGCAAAACAGCGCGAGTGATAAACTGCACAAAACAGTGCGACGCGCAAAATAGCGCGAGTGTGAACTGCACAAAGCAGGTGTCAACTGCACAAAACAGTGCCACGCGCAAAATAGCGCGAGTGTGAACTACACAAAGCACTGCGACGCGCAAAATAGCGCGAGTGTCAACTGCACAAAACAGTGCGACGCGGAAAGTAGCGCCAGTGTGAACAGCACAAAACAGTGCGACGCGCAAAATAGCGCGAGTGTCAACTGCACAAAACAGTGCCACGCGCAAAATAGCGCGAGTGTGATCTGCAAAAAATAGTGCGACGTGCAAAATAGCGCGAGTGTCAACTGCCCAAAACAGTGCGACGCGGAAAGTAGCGCCAGTGTGAACAGCACAAAACAGTGCGACGCGCAAAATAGCACGAGTGTCAACTGCACAAAACAGTGCCACGCGGAAGTAGCGCCAGTGTGAATAGCACAAAACAGTGCGACGCACAAAATAGCGCGAGTGTCAACTGCACAAAACAGTGCGACACGCAAAATAGCGCGAGTGTGATCTGCACAAAACAGTGCGACGCGCAAAATAGCGCGAGGGTGAACTGCACAAAACAGTGCGACGCGCAAAATAGCGCGAGCGTCAACTGCACAAAACAGTGCGACGCGCAAAATAGCGCGAGCGTCAACTGCACAAAACAGTGCGACGTGGAAAGTAGGGCCAGTGTGAACAACACAAAACAGTGCGACGCGCAAAATAGCGCGAGTGTCAACTGCGCAAAACAGTGCGATGTGCAAAGTAGCGCGAGTGTCAACTGCACAAAACAGTGCGACGAGCAAAATAGCGCGAGTGTCAACTGCACAAAACAGTGCGATGCACAAAATAGCGCGAGTGTCAATTGCACAAAACAGTGCGACGCACAAAATAGCGCGAGTGTGATCTGCACAAAACAGTGCGACGCGCAAAATAGCGCGAGTGATAAACTGCACAAAACAGTGCGAAACGAAAAATGGCACGAGTGTGAACTGCACAAAACAGGGCGACACGCAAAATAGCGCCAGTGTGATCTGCAAAAAACAGTGCGACGCGTAAAATAGCGCGAGTGTGAACTGCGCAAAATAGTGCGACGCGCAAAATAGCGCGAGTGTCAACTGCCCAAAACAGTGCGACGCGAAAAATAGCGCCAGTGTGAATAGCACAAAACAGTGCGACGCACAAAATAGCGCGAGTGTCAACTGCACAAAACAGTGCGACACGCAAAATAGCGCGAGTGTGATCTGCACAAAACAGTGCGACGCGCAAAATAGCGCGATTGAGAAACTGCAGCAAACAGTGCGACGCGCAAAAAAGCGCGAGCGTCAACTACACAAAACAATGCCACGCGCAAAATAGCGCGGGTGTGATCTGCACAAAACCGTGCGCCGCGCAAAATAGCGCGTGTGTCAACTGCCCAAAACAGTGCGACGCGGAAAGTAGCGCCAGTGTGAACAGCACAAAACAGTGCGACGCGCAAAATAGCGCGAGTGTCAACTGCACAAAACAGTGCGACGCGGAAGTAGCGCCAATGTGAATAGCACAAAACAGTGCGACGCACAAAATAGCGCGACTGTCAACTGCACAAAATAGTGCGACGCGCAAAATAGCGCGAGTGTCAACTGCGAAAAACAGTGCGACCCGCAAAATAGCGCGAGTGTGATCTGCACAAAACAGTGCGACGCGGAAAATAGCGCAAGTGTGAACTGCACAAAACACTGCGACGCGCAAAATAGTGCGAGTGTCAACTGCACAAAACAGTGCGACGCGGAAAGTAGCGCCAGTGTGAACAGCACAAAACAGTGCGACGCGCAAAATAGCGCGAGTGTCAACTGCACAAAACAGTGCGACGTGCAAAATCGCGCGAGTCTCAACTGCACAAAACAGTGCGACGCGCAAAATAGCTCGAGTGTCAACTGTACAAAACAATGCCACGCGCAAAATAGCGCGGGTGTGATCTGCACAAAACAGTGCGACGCGCAAAATAGCACGAGTGTCAACTGCACAAAACAGTGCAACGCGGAAGTAGCGCCAGTGTGAATAGCACAAAACAGTGCGACGCACAAAATAGCGCGACTGTCAACTGCACAAAATAGTGCGACGTCCAAAATAGCGCGAGTGTCAACTGCACAAAACAGTGCGACGCGCAAAATAGCGCGAGTGTGAACTGCACAAAACACTGCGACGCGTAAAATAGCGCGAGTGTCAACTGCACAAAACAATGCGACGCGCAAAATAGCGCGAGTGTGAACTGCACAAAACACTGCGACGCATAATATAGCGCGATTGTCAACTGCACAAAACAGTGCGACGCGCAAAATAGAGCGAGTGTGATTTGCAAAAAACAGTGCGACGCGCAAAACAGCGCGAGTGATAAACTGCACAAAACAGTGCGACGCGCAAAATAGCGCGAGTGTGAACTGCACAAAGCAGGTGTCAACTGCACAAAACAGTGCCACGCGCAAAATAGCGCGAGTGTGAACTGCACAAAGCACTGCGACGCGCAAAATAGCGCGAGTGTCAACTGCACAAAACAGTGCGACGCGGAAAGTAGCGCCAGTGTGAACAGCACAAAACAGTGCGACGCGCAAAATAGCGCGAGTGTCAACTGCACAAAACAGTGCGACGTGCAAAATCGCGCGAGTGTCAACTGCACAAAACAATGCCACGGGCAAAATAGCGCGGCTGCGATCTGCACAAAACAGTGCGACGCGCAAAATAGCGCGAGTGCCAACTGCCCAAAACAGTGCGACGCGGAAAGTAGCGCCAGTGTGAACAGCACAAAACAGTGCGACGCGCAAAATAGCGCGACTGTCAACTGCACAAAACAGTGCGACGCACAAAATAGCGCGAGTGTCAACTGCACAAAATAGTGCGACGCGGAAAGTAGCGCCAGCGTGAACAGCACAAAACAGTGCGGCGCGCAAAATAGCGCGAGTGTCAACTGCACAAAACAGTGCGACGTGCAAAATCGCGCGAGTCTCAACTGCACAAAACAGTGCGACGGGCAAAATAGCGGGAGTGTCAATTGCACAAAACAATGCCACGCGCAAAATAGCGCGGGTGTGATCTGGACAAAACAGCGCGACGCGCAAAATAGCGCGACTGTCAACTGCCCAAAACAGTGCGACGCGGAAAGTAGCGCCAGTGTGAACAGCACAAAACTGTGCGACGCGCAAAATAGCGCGAGTGTCAACTGCACAAAACAGTGCGACGCGGAAGTAGCGCCAGTGGGAATAGCACAAAACAGTGCGACGCACAAAATAGCGCGGCTGTCAACTGCACAAAATAGTGCGACGCGCAAAATAGCCCGAGTGTCAACTGCACAAAACAGTGCGACCCGTAAAATAGCGCGAGTGTGATCTGCACAAAACAGTGCGACGCGCAAAATAGCGCGAGTGTGAACTGCACAAAACACTGCGACGCGCAAAATAGTGCGAGTGTCAACTGCACAAAACAGTGCGACGCGGAAAGTAGCGCCAGTGTGAACAGCACAAAACAGTGCGACGCGCAAAATAGCGCGAGTGTCAACTGCACAAAACAGTGTGACGCGGAAGTAGTGCCAGTGTGAATAGCACAAAACAGTGCGACGCACAAAATAGCGCGAGTGTCAACTGCACAAAACAGTGCGACGCGCAAAATAGCGCGAGTGTCAACTGGACAAAACAGTGCGACACGCAAAATAGCGCGAGTGTGATCTGCACAAAACAGTGCGACGCGCAAAATAGCGCGATTATGAACTGCACAAAACACTGCGACGCGCAAAATAGCGCGAGTGTCAACTGCACAAAACAGTGCGACGCGGAAAGTAGTGCCAGTGTGAACAGCACAAAACAGTGCGACGCGCAAAATAGTGCGAGTGTCAACTGCACAAAACAGTGCGACGTGCAAAATCGCGCGAGTGTCAACTGCACAAAACAATGCCACGGGCAAAATAGCGCGGCTGCGATCTGCACAAAACAGTGCGACGCGCAAAATAGCGCGAGTGCCAACTGCCCAAAACAGTGCGACGCGGAAAGTAGCGCCAGTGTGAACAGCACAAAACAGTGCGACGCGCAAAATAGCGCGACTGTCAACTGCACAAAACAGTACGACGCACAAAATAGCGCGAGTGTCAACTGCACAAAATAGTGCGACGCGGAAAGTAGCGCCAGTGTGAACAGCACAAAACAGTGCGGCGCGCAAAATAGCGCGAGTGTCAACTGCACAAAACAGTGCGACGTGCAAAATCGCGCGAGTCTCAACTGCACAAAACAGTGCGACGGGCAAAATAGCGGGAGTGTCAATTGCACAAAACAATGCCACGCGCAAAATAGCGCGGGTGTGATCTGGACAAAACAGCGCGACGCGCAAAATAGCGCGACTGTCAACTGCCCAAAACAGTGCGACGCGGAAAGTAGCGCCAGTGTGAACAGCACAAAACAGTGCGACGCGCAAAATAGCGCGAGTGTCAACTGCACAAAACAGTGCGACGCGGAAGTAGCGCCAGTGGGAATAGCACAAAACAGTGCGACGCACAAAATAGCGCGGCTGTCAACTGCACAAAATAGTGCGACGCGCAAAATAGCCCGAGTGTCAACTGCACAAAACAGTGCGACCCGTAAAATAGCGCGAGTGTGATCTGCACAAAACAGTGCGACGCGCAAAATAGCGCGAGTGTGAACTGCACAAAACACTGCGACGCGCAAAATAGTGCGAGTGTCAACTGCACAAAACAGTGCGACGCGGAAAGTAGCGCCAGTGTGAACAGCACAAAACAGTGCGACGCGCAAAATAGCGCGAGTGTCAACTGCACAAAACAGTGTGACGCGGAAGTAGTGCCAGTGTGAATAGCACAAAACAGTGCGACGCACAAAATAGCGCGAGTGTCAACTGCACAAAACAGTGCGACGCGCAAAATAGCGCGAGTGTCAACTGGACAAAACAGTGCGACACGCAAAATAGCGCGAGTGTGATCTGCACAAAACAGTGCGACGCGCAAAATAGCGCGATTATGAACTGCACAAAACACTGCGACGCGCAAAATAGCGCGAGTGTCAACTGCACAAAACAGTGCGACGCGGAAAGTAGTGCCAGTGTGAACAGCACAAAACAGTGCGACGCGCAAAATAGCGCGAGTGTCAACTGCACAAAACAGTGCGACGTGCAAAATCGCGCGAGTGTCAACTGCACAAAACAATGCCACGGGCAAAATAGCGCGGCTGCGATCTGCACAAAACAGTGCGACGCGCAAAATAGCGCGAGTGCCAACTGCCCAAAACAGTGCGACGCGGAAAGTAGCGCCAGTGTGAACAGCACAAAACAGTGCGACGCGCAAAATAGCGCGACTGTCAACTGCACAAAACAGTACGACGCACAAAATAGCGCGAGTGTCAACTGCACAAAATAGTGCGACGCGGAAAGTAGCGCCAGTGTGAACAGCACAAAACAGTGCGGCGCGCAAAATAGCGCGAGTGTCAACTGCACAAAACAGTGCGACGTGCAAAATCGCGCGAGTCTCAACTGCACAAAACAGTGCGACGGGCAAAATAGCGGGAGTGTCAATTGCACAAAACAATGCCACGCGCAAAATAGCGCGGGTGTGATCTGGACAAAACAGCGCGACGCGCAAAATAGCGCGACTGTCAACTGCCCAAAACAGTGCGACGCGGAAAGTAGCGCCAGTGTGAACAGCACAAAACAGTGCGACGCGCAAAATAGCGCGAGTGTCAACTGCACAAAACAGTGCGACGCGGAAGTAGCGCCAGTGGGAATAGCACAAAACAGTGCGACGCACAAAATAGCGCGGCTGTCAACTGCACAAAATAGTGCGACGCGCAAAATAGCCCGAGTGTCAACTGCACAAAACAGTGCGACCCGTAAAATAGCGCGAGTGTGATCTGCACAAAACAGTGCGACGCGCAAAATAGCGCGAGTGTGAACTGCACAAAACACTGCGACGCGCAAAATAGTGCGAGTGTCAACTGCACAAAACAGTGCGACGCGGAAAGTAGCGCCAGTGTGAACAGCACAAAACAGTGCGACGCGCAAAATAGCGCGAGTGTCAACTGCACAAAACAGTGTGACGCGGAAGTAGTGCCAGTGTGAATAGCACAAAACAGTGCGACGCACAAAATAGCGCGAGTGTCAACTGCACAAAACAGTGCGACGCGCAAAATAGCGCGAGTGTCAACTGGACAAAACAGTGCGACACGCAAAATAGCGCGAGTGTGATCTGCACAAAACAGTGCGACGCGCAAAATAGCGCGATTATGAACTGCACAAAACACTGCGACGCGCAAAATAGCGCGAGTGTCAACTGCACAAAACAGTGCGACGCGGAAAGTAGTGCCAGTGTGAACAGCACAAAACAGTGCGACGCGCAAAATAGTGCGAGTGTCAACTGCACAAAACAGTGCGACGTGCAAAATCGCGCGAGTCTCAACTGCACAAAACAGTGCGACGCGCAAAATAGCGCGAGTGTCAACTGCAGAAAACAATGCCACGTGCAAAATAGCGCGGGTGTGATCTGCACAAAACAGTGCGACGCGCAAAATAGAGCGAGTGTCAACTGCCCAAAATAGTGCGACGCGGAAAGTAGCGCCAGTGTGAACAGCACAAAACTGTGCGACGCGCAAAATAGCGCGAGTGTCAACTGCACAAAACAGTGCGACGCGGAAGTAGCGCCAGTGTGAATAGCACAAAACAGTGCGACGCACAAAATAGCGCGACTGTCAACTGCACAAAATAGTGCGACGCGCAAAATAGCGCGAGTGTGATCTGCATAAAACAGTGCGACACGCAAAATAGCGCGAGTGTGAACTGCACAAAGCACTGCGACGCGAAAAATAGCGCGAGTGTCAACTGCACAAAACAGTGCGACGCGGAAAGTAGCGCCAGTGTGAACAGCACAAAACAGTGCGACGCGCAAAATAGCGCGAGTGTCAACTGCACAAAACAGTGCGACGTGCAAAATCGCGCGAGTGTCAACTGCACAAAACAATGCCACGGGCAAAATAGCGCGGCTGCGATCTGCACAAAACAGTGCGACGCGCAAAATAGCGCGAGTGCCAACTGCCCAAAATAGTGCGACGCGGAAAGTAGCGCCAGTGTGAACAGCACAAAACAGTGCGACGCGCAAAATAGCGCGACTGTCAACTGCACAAAACAGTGCGACGCACAAAATAGCGCGAGTGTCAACTGCACAAAACAGTGCGACGCGAAAAGTAGCGCCAGTGTGAACAGCACAAAACAGTGCGGCGCGCAAAATAGCGCGAGTGTCAACTGCACAAAACAGTGCGACGTGCAAAATCGCGCGAGTCTCAACTGCACAAAACAGTGCGACGGGCAAAATAGCGGGAGTGTCAATTGCACAAAACAATGCCACGGGCAAAATAGCGCGGGTGTGATCTGGACAAAACAGCGCGACGCGCAAAATAGCGCGACTGTCAACTGCCCAAAACAGTGCGACGCGGAAAGTAGCGCCAGTGTGAACAGCACAAAACAGTGCGACGCGCAAAATAGCGCGAGTGTCAACTGCACAAAACAGTGCGACGCGGAAGTAGCGCCAGTGGGAATAGCACAAAACAGTGCGACGCACAAAATAGCGCGGCTGTCAACTGCACAAAATAGTGCGACGCGCAAAATAGCCCGAGTGTCAACTGCACAAAACAGTGCGACCCGCAAAATAGCGCGAGTGTGATCTGCACAAAACAGTGCGACGCGGAAAATAGCGCGAGTGTGAACTGCACAAAACACTGCGACGCGCAAAATAGTGCGAGTGTCAACTGCACAAAACAGTGCGACGCGGAAAGTAGCGCCAGTGTGAACAGCACAAAACAGTGCGACGCGCAAAATAGCGCGAGTGTCAACTGCACAAAACAGTGCGACGTGCAAAATCGCGCGAGTCTCAACTGCACAAAACAGTGCGACGCGCAAAATAGCTCGAGTGTCAACTGTACAACACAATGCCACGCGCAAAATAGCGCGGGTGTGATCTGCACAAAACAGTGCGACGCGCAAAATAGCACGAGTGTCAACTGCACAAAACAGTGCGACGCGGAAGTAGCGCCAGTGTGAATAGCACAAAACAGTGCGACGCACAAAATAGCGCGAGTGTCAACTGCACAAAACAGTGCGACACGCAAAATAGCGCGAGTGTGATCTGCACAAAACAGTGCGACGCGCAAAATAGCGCGAGGGTGAACTGCACAAAACAGTGCGACGCGCAAAATAGCGCGAGCGTCAACTGCACAAAACAGTGCGACGCGCAAAATAGCGCGAGCGTCAACTGCACAAAACACTGCGACGCATAATATAGCGCGATTGTCAACTGCACAAAACAGTGCGACGCGCAAAATAGAGCGAGTGTGATTTGCAAAAAACAGTGCGACGCGCAAAACAGCGCGAGTGATAAACTGCACAAAACAGTGCGACGCGCAAAATAGCGCGAGTGTGAACTGCACAAAGCAGGTGTCAACTGCACAAAACAGTGCCACGCGCAAAATAGCGCGAGTGTGAACTGCACAAAGCACTGCGACGCGCAAAATAGCGCGAGTGTCAACTGCACAAAACAGTGCGACGCGGAAAGTAGCGCCAGTGTGAACAGCACAAAACAGTGCGACGCGCAAAATAGCGCGAGTGTCAACTGCACAAAACAGTGCGACGTGCAAAATCGCGCGAGTGTCAACTGCACAAAACAATGCCACGGGCAAAATAGCGCGGCTGCGATCTGCACAAAACAGTGCGACGCGCAAAATAGCGCGAGTGCCAACTGCCCAAAACAGTGCGACGCGGAAAGTAGCGCCAGTGTGAACAGCACAAAACAGTGCGACGCGCAAAATAGCGCGACTGTCAACTGCACAAAACAGTGCGACGCACAAAATAGCGCGAGTGTCAACTGCACAAAATAGTGCGACGCGGAAAGTAGCGCCAGTGTGAACAGCACAAAACAGTGCGGCGCGCAAAATAGCGCGAGTGTCAACTGCACAAAACAGTGCGACGTGCAAAATCGCGCGAGTCTCAACTGCACAAAACAGTGCGACGGGCAAAATAGCGGGAGTGTCAATTGCACAAAACAATGCCACGCGCAAAATAGCGCGGGTGTGATCTGGACAAAACAGCGCGACGCGCAAAATAGCGCGACTGTCAACTGCCCAAAACAGTGCGACGCGGAAAGTAGCGCCAGTGTGAACAGCACAAAACAGTGCGACGCGCAAAATAGCGCGAGTGTCAACTGCACAAAACAGTGCGACGCGGAAGTAGCGCCAGTGGGAATAGCACAAAACAGTGCGACGCACAAAATAGCGCGGCTGTCAACTGCACAAAATAGTGCGACGCGCAAAATAGCCCGAGTGTCAACTGCACAAAACAGTGCGACCCGTAAAATAGCGCGAGTGTGATCTGCACAAAACAGTGCGACGCGCAAAATAGCGCGAGTGTGAACTGCACAAAACACTGCGACGCGCAAAATAGTGCGAGTGTCAACTGCACAAAACAGTGCGACGCGGAAAGTAGCGCCAGTGTGAACAGCACAAAACAGTGCGACGCGCAAAATAGCGCGAGTGTCAACTGCACAAAACAGTGTGACGCGGAAGTAGTGCCAGTGTGAATAGCACAAAACAGTGCGACGCACAAAATAGCGCGAGTGTCAACTGCACAAAACAGTGCGACGCGCAAAATAGCGCGAGTGTCAACTGGACAAAACAGTGCGACACGCAAAATAGCGCGAGTGTGATCTGCACAAAACAGTGCGACGCGCAAAATAGCGCGATTATGAACTGCACAAAACACTGCGACGCGCAAAATAGCGCGAGTGTCAACTGCACAAAACAGTGCGACGCGGAAAGTAGTGCCAGTGTGAACAGCACAAAACAGTGCGACGCGCAAAATAGTGCGAGTGTCAACTGCACAAAACAGTGCGACGTGCAAAATCGCGCGAGTCTCAACTGCACAAAACAGTGCGACGCGCAAAATAGCGCGAGTGTCAACTGCAGAAAACAATGCCACGTGCAAAATAGCGCGGGTGTGATCTGCACAAAACAGTGCGACGCGCAAAATAGAGCGAGTGTCAACTGCCCAAAATAGTGCGACGCGGAAAGTAGCGCCAGTGTGAACAGCACAAAACTGTGCGACGCGCAAAATAGCGCGAGTGTCAACTGCACAAAACAGTGCGACGCGGAAGTAGCGCCAGTGTGAATAGCACAAAACAGTGCGACGCACAAAATAGCGCGACTGTCAACTGCACAAAATAGTGCGACGCGCAAAATAGCGCGAGTGTGATCTGCATAAAACAGTGCGACACGCAAAATAGCGCGAGTGTGAACTGCACAAAGCACTGCGACGCGAAAAATAGCGCGAGTGTCAACTGCACAAAACAGTGCGACGCGAAAAGTAGCGCCAGTGTGAACAGCACAAAACAGTGCGACGCGCAAAATAGCGCGAGTGTCAACTGCACAAAACAGTGCGACGTGCAAAATCGCGCGAGTGTCAACTGCACAAAACAATGCCACGGGCAAAATAGCGCGGCTGCGATCTGCACAAAACAGTGCGACGCGCAAAATAGCGCGAGTGCCAACTGCCCAAAATAGTGCGACGCGGAAAGTAGCGCCAGTGTGAACAGCACAAAACAGTGCGACGCGCAAAATAGCGCGACTGTCAACTGCACAAAACAGTGCGACGCACAAAATAGCGCGAGTGTCAACTGCACAAAACAGTGCGACGCGAAAAGTAGCGCCAGTGTGAACAGCACAAAACAGTGCGGCGCGCAAAATAGCGCGAGTGTCAACTGCACAAAACAGTGCGACGTGCAAAATCGCGCGAGTCTCAACTGCACAAAACAGTGCGACGGGCAAAATAGCGGGAGTGTCAATTGCACAAAACAATGCCACGGGCAAAATAGCGCGGGTGTGATCTGGACAAAACAGCGCGACGCGCAAAATAGCGCGACTGTCAACTGCCCAAAACAGTGCGACGCGGAAAGTAGCGCCAGTGTGAACAGCACAAAACAGTGCGACGCGCAAAATAGCGCGAGTGTCAACTGCACAAAACAGTGCGACGCGGAAGTAGCGCCAGTGGGAATAGCACAAAACAGTGCGACGCACAAAATAGCGCGGCTGTCAACTGCACAAAATAGTGCGACGCGCAAAATAGCCCGAGTGTCAACTGCACAAAACAGTGCGACCCGCAAAATAGCGCGAGTGTGATCTGCACAAAACAGTGCGACGCGGAAAATAGCGCGAGTGTGAACTACACAAAACACTGCGACGCGCAAAATAGTGCGAGTGTCAACTGCACAAAACAGTGCGACGCGGAAAGTAGCGCCAGTGTGAACAGCACAAAACAGTGCGACGCGCAAAATAGCGCGAGTGTCAACTGCACAAAACAGTGCGACGTGCAAAATCGCGCGAGTCTCAACTGCACAAAACAGTGCGACGCGCAAAATAGCTCGAGTGTCAACTGTACAAAACAATGCCACGCGCAAAATAGCGCGGGTGTGATCTGCACAAAACAGTGCGACGCGCAAAATAGCACGAGTGTCAACTGCACAAAACAGTGCGACGCGGAAGTAGCGCCAGTGTGAATAGCACAAAACAGTGCGACGCACAAAATAGCGCGAGTGTCAACTGCACAAAACAGTGCGACACGCAAAATAGCGCGAGTGTGATCTGCACAAAACAGTGCGACGCGCAAAATAGCGCGAGGGTGAACTGCACAAAACAGTGCGACGCGCAAAATAGCGTGAGCGTCAACTGCACAAAACAGTGCGACGCGCAAAATAGCGCGAGCGTCAACTGCACAAAACACTGCGACGCATAATATAGCGCGATTGTCAACTGCACAAAACAGTGCGACGCGCAAAATAGAGCGAGTGTGATTTGCAAAAAACAGTGCGACGCGCAAAACAGCGCGAGTGATAAACTGCACAAAACAGTGCGACGCGCAAAATAGCGCGAGTGTGAACTGCACAAAGCAGGTGTCAACTGCACAAAACAGTGCCACGCGCAAAATAGCGCGAGTGTGAACTGCACAAAGCACTGCGACGCGCAAAATAGCGCGAGTGTCAACTGCACAAAACAGTGCGACGCGGAAAGTAGCGCCAGTGTGAACAGCACAAAACAGTGCGACGCGCAAAATAGCGCGAGTGTCAACTGCACAAAACAGTGCGACGTGCAAAATCGCGCGAGTGTCAACTGCACAAAACAATGCCACGGGCAAAATAGCGCGGCTGCGATCTGCACAAAACAGTGCGACGCGCAAAATAGCGCGAGTGCCAACTGCCCAAAACAGTGCGACGCGGAAAGTAGCGCCAGTGTGAACAGCACAAAACAGTGCGACGCGCAAAATAGCGCGACTGTCAACTGCACAAAACAGTGCGACGCACAAAATAGCGCGAGTGTCAACTGCACAAAATAGTGCGACGCGGAAAGTAGCGCCAGTGTGAACAGCACAAAACAGTGCGGCGCGCAAAATAGCGCGAGTGTCAACTGCACAAAACAGTGCGACGTGCAAAATCGCGCGAGTCTCAACTGCACAAAACAGTGCGACGGGCAAAATAGCGGGAGTGTCAATTGCACAAAACAATGCCACGCGCAAAATAGCGCGGGTGTGATCTGGACAAAACAGCGCGACGCGCAAAATAGCGCGACTGTCAACTGCCCAAAACAGTGCGACGCGGAAAGTAGCGCCAGTGTGAACAGCACAAAACAGTGCGACGCGCAAAATAGCGCGAGTGTCAACTGCACAAAACAGTGCGACGCGGAAGTAGCGCCAGTGGGAATAGCACAAAACAGTGCGACGCACAAAATAGCGCGGCTGTCAACTGCACAAAATAGTGCGACGCGCAAAATAGCCCGAGTGTCAACTGCACAAAACAGTGCGACCCGTAAAATAGCGCGAGTGTGATCTGCACAAAACAGTGCGACGCGCAAAATAGCGCGAGTGTGAACTGCACAAAACACTGCGACGCGCAAAATAGTGCGAGTGTCAACTGCACAAAACAGTGCGACGCGGAAAGTAGCGCCAGTGTGAACAGCACAAAACAGTGCGACGCGCAAAATAGCGCGAGTGTCAACTGCACAAAACAGTGTGACGCGGAAGTAGTGCCAGTGTGAATAGCACAAAACAGTGCGACGCACAAAATAGCGCGAGTGTCAACTGCACAAAACAGTGCGACGCGCAAAATAGCGCGAGTGTCAACTGGACAAAACAGTGCGACACGCAAAATAGCGCGAGTGTGATCTGCACAAAACAGTGCGACGCGCAAAATAGCGCGATTGTGAACTGCACAAAACACTGCGACGCGCAAAATAGCGCGAGTGTCAACTGCACAAAACAGTGCGACGCGGAAAGTAGTGCCAGTGTGAACAGCACAAAACAGTGCGACGCGCAAAATAGTGCGAGTGTCAACTGCACAAAACAGTGCGACGTGCAAAATCGTGCGAGTCTCAACTGCACAAAACAGTGCGACGCGCAAAATAGCGCGAGTGTCAACTGCAGAAAACAATGCCACGTGCAAAATAGCGCGGGTGTGATCTGCACAAAACAGTGCGACGCGCAAAATAGAGCGAGTGTCAACTGCCCAAAATAGTGCGACGCGGAAAGTAGCGCCAGTGTGAACAGCACAAAACTGTGCGACGCGCAAAATAGCGCGAGTGTCAACTGCACAAAACAGTGCGACGCGGAAGTAGCGCCAGTGTGAATAGCACAAAACAGTGCGACGCACAAAATAGCGCGACTGTCAACTGCACAAAATAGTGCGACGCGCAAAATAGCGCGAGTGTGATCTGCATAAAACAGTGCGACACGCAAAATAGCGCGAGTGTGAACTGCACAAAGCACTGCGACGCGAAAAATAGCGCGAGTGTCAACTGCACAAAACAGTGCGACGCGGAAAGTAGCGCCAGTGTGAACAGCACAAAACAGTGCGACGCGCAAAATAGCGCGAGTGTCAACTGCACAAAACAGTGCGACGTGCAAAATCGCGCGAGTGTCAACTGCACAAAACAATGCCACGGGCAAAATAGCGCGGCTGCGATCTGCACAAAACAGTGCGACGCGCAAAATAGCGCGAGTGCCAACTGCCCAAAATAGTGCGACGCGGAAAGTAGCGCCAGTGTGAACAGCACAAAACAGTGCGACGCGCAAAATAGCGCGACTGTCAACTGCACAAAACAGTGCGACGCACAAAATAGCGCGAGTGTCAACTGCACAAAACAGTGCGACGCGAAAAGTAGCGCCAGTGTGAACAGCACAAAACAGTGCGGCGCGCAAAATAGCGCGAGTGTCAACTGCACAAAACAGTGCGACGTGCAAAATCGCGCGAGTCTCAACTGCACAAAACAGTGCGACGGGCAAAATAGCGGGAGTGTCAATTGCACAAAACAATGCCACGCGCAAAATAGCGCGGGTGTGATCTGGACAAAACAGCGCGACGCGCAAAATAGCGCGACTGTCAACTGCCCAAAACAGTGCGACGCGGAAAGTAGCGCCAGTGTGAACAGCACAAAACAGTGCGACGCGCAAAATAGCGCGAGTGTCAACTGCACAAAACAGTGCGACGCGGAAGTAGCGCCAGTGGGAATAGCACAAAACAGTGCGACGCACAAAATAGCGCGGCTGTCAACTGCACAAAATAGTGCGACGCGCAAAATAGCCCGAGTGTCAACTGCACAAAACAGTGCGACCCGCAAAATAGCGCGAGTGTGATCTGCACAAAACAGTGCGACGCGCAAAATAGCGCGAGTGTGAACTGCACAAAACACTGCGACGCGCAAAATAGTGCGAGTGTCAACTGCACAAAACAGTGCGACGCGGAAAGTAGCGCCAGTGTGAACAGCACAAAACAGTGCGACGCGCAAAATAGCGCGAGTGTCAACTGCACAAAACAGTGCGACGTGCAAAATCGCGCGAGTCTCAACTGCACAAAACAGTGCGACGCGCAAAATAGCTCGAGTGTCAACTGTACAAAACAATGCCACGCGCAAAATAGTGCGGGTGTGATCTGCACAAAACAGTGCGACGCGCAAAATAGCACGAGTGTCAACTGCACAAAACAGTGCGACGCGGAAGTAGCGCCAGTGTGAATAGCACAAAACAGTGCGACGCACAAAATAGCGCGACTGTCAACTGCACAAAATAGTGCGACGTCCAAAATAGCGCGAGTGTCAACTGCACAAAACAGTGCGACGCGCAAAATAGCGCGAGTGTGAACTGCACAAAACACTGCGACGCGTAAAATAGCGCGAGTGTCAACTGCACAAAACAGTGCGACGCGCAAAATAGCGCGAGTGTGAACTGCACAAAACACTGCGACGCATAATATAGCGCGATTGTCAACTGCACAAAACAGTGCGACGCGCAAAATAGAGCGAGTGTGATTTGCAAAAAACAGTGCGACGCGCAAAACAGCGCGAGTGATAAACTGCACAAAACAGTGCGACGCGCAAAATAGCGCGAGTGTGAACTGCACAAAGCAGGTGTCAACTGCACAAAACAGTGCCACGCGCAAAATAGCGCGAGTGTGAACTGCACAAAGCACTGCGACGCGCAAAATAGCGCGAGTGTCAACTGCACAAAACAGTGCGACGCGGAAAGTAGCGCCAGTGTGAACAGCACAAAACAGTGCGACGCGCAAAATAGCGCGAGTGTCAACTGCACAAAACAGTGCGACGTGCAAAATCGCGCGAGTGTCAACTGCACAAAACAATGCCACGGGCAAAATAGCGCGGCTGCGATCTGCACAAAACAGTGCGACGCGCAAAATAGCGCGAGTGCCAACTGCCCAAAACAGTGCGACGCGGAAAGTAGCGCCAGTGTGAACAGCACAAAACAGTGCGACGCGCAAAATAGCGCGACTGTCAACTGCACAAAACAGTGCGACGCACAAAATAGCGCGAGTGTCAACTGCACAAAACAGTGCGACGCGAAAAGTAGCGCCAGTGTGAACAGCACAAAACAGTGCGGCGCGCAAAATAGCGCGAGTGTCAACTGCACAAAACAGTGCGACGTGCAAAATCGCGCGAGTCTCAACTGCACAAAACAGTGCGACGGGCAAAATAGCGGGAGTGTCAATTGCACAAAACAATGCCACGCGCAAAATAGCGCGGGTGTGATCTGGACAAAACAGCGCGACGCGCAAAATAGCGCGACTGTCAACTGCCCAAAACAGTGCGACGCGGAAAGTAGCGCCAGTGTGAACAGCACAAAACAGTGCGACGCGCAAAATAGCGCGAGTGTCAACTGCACAAAACAGTGCGACGCGGAAGTAGCGCCAGTGGGAATAGCACAAAACAGTGCGACGCACAAAATAGCGCGGCTGTCAACTGCACAAAATAGTGCGACGCGCAAAATAGCCCGAGTGTCAACTGCACAAAACAGTGCGACCCGCAAAATAGCGCGAGTGTGATCTGCACAAAACAGTGCGACGCGCAAAATAGCGCGAGTGTGAACTGCACAAAACACTGCGACGCGCAAAATAGTGCGAGTGTCAACTGCACAAAACAGTGCGACGCGGAAAGTAGCGCCAGTGTGAACAGCACAAAACAGTGCGACGCGCAAAATAGCGCGAGTGTCAACTGCACAAAACAGTGCGACGTGCAAAATCGCGCGAGTCTCAACTGCACAAAACAGTGCGACGCGCAAAATAGCTCGAGTGTCAACTGTACAAAACAATGCCACGCGCAAAATAGTGCGGGTGTGATCTGCACAAAACAGTGCGACGCGCAAAATAGCACGAGTGTCAACTGCACAAAACAGTGCGACGCGGAAGTAGCGCCAGTGTGAATAGCACAAAACAGTGCGACGCACAAAATAGCGCGACTGTCAACTGCACAAAATAGTGCGACGTCCAAAATAGCGCGAGTGTCAACTGCACAAAACAGTGCGACGCGCAAAATAGCGCGAGTGTGAACTGCACAAAACACTGCGACGCGTAAAATAGCGCGAGTGTCAACTGCACAAAACAGTGCGACGCGCAAAATAGCGCCAGTGTGAACTGCACAAAACACTGCGACGCATAATATAGCGCGATTGTCAACTGCACAAAACAGTGCGACGCGCAAAATAGAGCGAGTGTGATTTGCAAAAAACAGTGCGACGCGCAAAACAGCGCGAGTGATAAACTGCACAAAACAGTGCGACGCGCAAAATAGCGCGAGTGTGAACTGCACAAAGCAGGTGTCAACTGCACAAAACAGTGCCACGCGCAAAATAGCGCGAGTGTGAACTGCACAAAGCACTGCGACGCGCAAAATAGCGCGAGTGTCAACTGCACAAAACAGTGCGACGCGGAAAGTAGCGCCAGTGTGAACAGCACAAAACAGTGCGACGCGCAAAATAGCGCGAGTGTCAACTGCACAAAACAGTGCGACGTGCAAAATCGCGCGAGTGTCAACTGCACAAAACAATGCCACGGGCAAAATAGCGCGGCTGCGATCTGCACAAAACAGTGCGACGCGCAAAATAGCGCGAGTGCCAACTGCCCAAAACAGTGCGACGCGGAAAGTAGCGCCAGTGTGAACAGCACAAAACAGTGCGACGCGCAAAATAGCGCGACTGTCAACTGCACAAAACAGTGCGACGCACAAAATAGCGCGAGTGTCAACTGCACAAAACAGTGCGACGCGGAAAGTAGCGCCAGTGTGAACAGCACAAAACAGTGCGGCGCGCAAAATAGCGCGAGTGTCAACTGCACAAAACAGTGCGACGTGCAAAATCGCGCGAGTCTCAACTGCACAAAACAGTGCGACGGGCAAAATAGCGGGAGTGTCAATTGCACAAAACAATGCCACGCGCAAAATAGCGCGGGTGTGATCTGGACAAAACAGCGCGACGCGCAAAATAGCGCGACTGTCAACTGCCCAAAACAGTGCGACGCGGAAAGTAGCGCCAGTGTGAACAGCACAAAACAGTGCGACGCGCAAAATAGCGCGAGTGTCAACTGCACAAAACAGTGCGACGCGGAAGTAGCGCCAGTGGGAATAGCACAAAACAGTGCGACGCACAAAATAGCGCGGCTGTCAACTGCACAAAATAGTGCGACGCGCAAAATAGCCCGAGTGTCAACTGCACAAAACAGTGCGACCCGCAAAATAGCGCGAGTGTGATCTGCACAAAACAGTGCGACGCGCAAAATAGCGCGAGTGTGAACTGCACAAAACACTGCGACGCGCAAAATAGTGCGAGTGTCAACTGCACAAAACAGTGCGACGCGGAAAGTAGCGCCAGTGTGAACAGCACAAAACAGTGCGACGCGCAAAATAGCGCGAGTGTCAACTGCACAAAACAGTGTGACGCGGAAGTAGTGCCAGTGTGAATAGCACAAAACAGTGCGACGCACAAAATAGCGCGAGTGTCAACTGCACAAAACAGTGCGACGCGCAAAATAGCGCGAGTGTCAACTGGACAAAACAGTGCGACACGCAAAATAGCGCGAGTGTGATCTGCACAAAACAGTGCGACGCGCAAAATAGCGCGATTGTGAACTGCACAAAACACTGCGACGCGCAAAATAGCGCGAGTGTCAACTGCACAAAACAGTGCGACGCGGAAAGTAGTGCCAGTGTGAACAGCACAAAACAGTGCGACGCGCAAAATAGTGCGAGTGTCAACTGCACAAAACAGTGCGACGCGGAAAGTAGCGCCAGTGTGAACAGCACAAAACAGTGCGACGCGCAAAATAGCGCGAGTGTCAACTGCACAAAACAGTGCGACGCGGAAGTAGCGCCAGTGTGAATAGCACAAAACAGTGCGACGCACAAAATAGCGCGGCTGTCAACTCCACAAAATAGTGCGACGCGCAAAATAGCCCGAGTGTCAACTGCACAAAACAGTGCGACCCGCAAAATAGCGCGAGTGTGATCTGCACAAAACAGTGCGACGCGCAAAATAGCACGAGTGTGAACTGCACAAAACACTGCGATGCGCAAAATAGTGCGAGTGTCAACTGCACAAAACAGTGCGACGCGGAAAGTAGCGCCAGTGTGAACAGCACAAAACAGTGCGACGCGCAAAATAGCGCGCGTGTCAACTGCACAAAACAGTGTGACGCGGAAGTAGCGCCAGTGTGAATAGCACAAAACAGTGCGACGCACAAAATAGCGCGAGTGTCAACTGCACAAAACAGTGCGACGCGCAAAATAGCGCGAGTGTCAACTGGACAAAACAGTGCGACACGCAAAATAGCGGGAGTGTGATCTGCACAAAACAGTGCGACGGGCAAAATAGCGCGATTGTGAACTGCACAAAACACTGCGACGCGCAAAATAGCGCGAGTGTCAACTGCACAAAACAGTGCGACGCGGAAAGTAGTGCCAGTGTGAACAGCACAAAACAGTGCGACGCGCAAAATAGTGCGAGTGTCAACTGCACAAAACAGTGCGACGTGCAAAATCGCGCGAGTCTCAACTGCATAAAACAGTGCGACGCGCAAAATAGCGCGAGTGTCAACTGCAGAAAACAATGCCACGTGCAAAATAGCGCGGGTGTGATCTGCACAAAACAGTGCGACGCGCAAAATAGAGCGAGTGTCAACTGCCCAAAATAGTGCGACGCGGAAAGTAGCGCCAGTGTGAACAGCACAAAACAGTGCGACGCGCAAAATAGCGCGAGTGTCAACTGCACAAAACAGTGCGACGCGGAAGTAGCGCCAGTGTGAATAGCACAAAACAGTGCGACGCACAAAATAGCGCGACTGTCAACTGCACAAAATAGTGCGACGCGCAAAATAGCGCGAGTGTGATCTGCATAAAACAGTGCGACACGCAAAATAGCGCGAGTGTGAACTGCACAAAGCACTGCGACGCGAAAAATAGCGCGAGTGTCAACTGCACAAAACAGTGCGACGCGGAAAGTAGCGCCAGTGTGAACAGCACAAAACAGTGCGACGCGCAAAATAGCGCGAGTGTCAACTGCACAAAACAGTGCGACGTGCAAAATCGCGCGAGTGTCAACTGCACAAAACAATGCCACGGGCAAAATAGCGCGGCTTCGATCTGCACAAAACAGTGCGACGCGCAAAATAGCGCGAGTGCCAACTGCCCAAAATAGTGCGACGCGGAAAGTAGCGCCAGTGTGAACAGCACAAAACAGTGCGACGCGCAAAATAGCGCGACTGTCAACTGCACAAAACAGTGCGACGCACAAAATAGCGCGAGTGTCAACTGCACAAAACAGTGCGACGCGAAAAGTAGCGCCAGTGTGAACAGCACAAAACAGTGCGGCGCGCAAAATAGCGCGAGTGTCAACTGCACAAAACAGTGCGACGTGCAAAATCGCGCGAGTCTCAACTGCACAAAACAGTGCGACGGGCAAAATAGCGGGAGTGTCAATTGCACAAAACAATGCCACGCGCAAAATAGCGCGGGTGTGATCTGGACTAAACAGCGCGACGCGCAAAATAGCGCGACTGTCAACTGCCCAAAACAGTGCGACGCGGAAAGTAGCGCCAGTGTGAACAGCACAAAACAGTGCGACGCGCAAAATAGCGCGAGTGTCAACTGCACAAAACAGTGCGACGCGGAAGTAGCGCCAGTGGGAATAGCACAAAACAGTGCGACGCACAAAATAGCGCGGCTGTCAACTGCACAAAATAGTGCGACGCGCAAAATAGCCCGAGTGTCAACTGCACAAAACAGTGCGACCCGCAAAATAGCGCGAGTGTGATCTGCACAAAACAGTGCGACGCGCAAAATAGCGCGAGTGTGAACTGCACAAAACACTGCGACGCGCAAAATAGTGCGAGTGTCAATTGCACAAAACAGTGCGACGCGGAAAGTAGCGCCAGTGTGAACAGCACAAAACAGTGCGACGCGCAAAATAGCGCGAGTGTCAACTGCACAAAACAGTGTGACGCGGAAGTAGCGCCAGTGTGAATAGCACAAAACAGTGCGACGCACAAAATAGCGCGAGTGTCAACTGCACAAAACAGTGCGATGCGCAAAATAGCGCGAGTGTCAACTGGACAAAACAGTGCGACACGCAAAATAGCGCGAGTGTGATCTGCACAAAACAGTGCGACGCGCAAAATAGCGCGATTGTGAACTGCACAAAACACTGCGACGCGCAAAATAGCGCGAGTGTCAACTGCACAAAACAGTGCGACGCGGAAAGTAGTGCCAGTGTGAACAGCACAAAACAGTGCGACGCGCAAAATAGTGCGAGTGTCAACTGCACAAAACAGTGCGACGCGGAAAGTAGCGCCAGTGTGAACAGCACAAAACAGTGCGACGCGCAAAATAGCGCGAGTGTCAACTGCACAAAACAGTGCGACGCGGAAGTAGCGCCAGTGTGAATAGCACAAAACAGTGCGACGCACAAAATAGCGCGGCTGTCAACTCCACAAAATAGTGCGACGCGCAAAATAGCCCGAGTGTCAACTGCACAAAACAGTGCGACCCGCAAAATAGCGCGAGTGTGATCTGCACAAAACAGTGCGACGCGCAAAATAGCGCGAGTGTGAACTGCACAAAACACTGCGACGCGCAAAATAGTGCGAGTGTCAGCTGCACAAAACAGTGCGACGCGGAAAGTAGCGCCAGTGTGAACAGCACAAAACAGTGCGACGCGCAAAATAGCGCGAGTGTCAACTGCACAAAACAGTGTGACGCGGAAGTAGCGCCAGTGTGAATAGCACAAAACAGTGCGACGCACAAAATAGCGCGAGTGTCAACTGCACAAAACAGTGCGACGCGCAAAATATCGCGAGTGTCAACTGGACAAAACAGTGCGACACGCAAAATAGCGCGAGTGTGATCTGCACAAAACAGTGCGACGCGCAAAATAGCGCGAGTGTCAACTGCACAAAATAGTGCGACGCGGAAAGTAGTGCCAGTGTGAACAGCACAAAACAGTGCGACGCGCAAAATAGTGCGAGTGTCAACTGCACAAAACAGTGCGACGTGCAAAATCGCGCGAGTCTCAACTGCACAAAACAGTGCGACGCGCAAAATAGCGCGAGTGTCAACTGCAGAAAACAATGCCACGTGCAAAATAGCGCGGGTGTGATCTGCACAAAACAGTGTGACGCGCAAAATAGAGCGAGTGTCAACTGCCCAAAACAGTGCGACGCGGAAAGTAGCGCCAGTGTGAACAGCACAAAACAGTGCGACGCGCAAAATAGCGCGAGTGTCAACTGCACAAAACAGTGCGACGCGGAAGTAGCGCCAGTGTGAATAGCACAAAACAGTGCGACGCACAAAATAACGCGACTGTCAACTGCACAAAATAGTGCGACGCGCAAAATAGCGCGAGTGTGATCTGCATAAAACAGTGCGACACGCAAAATAGCGCGAGTGTGAACTGCACAAAACACTGCGACGCGCAAAATAGCGCGAGTGTCAACTGCACAAAACAGTGCGACGCGGAAAGTAGCGCCAGTGTGAACAGCACAAAACAGTGCGACGCGCAAAATAGCGCGAGTGTCAACTGCACAAAACAGTGCGACGGGCAAAATCGCGCGAGTGTCAACTGCACAAAACAATGCCACGGGCAAAATAGCGCGGCTGTGATCTGCACAAAACAGTGCGACGTGCAAAATAGCGCGAGTGTGAACTGCACAAAACACTGCGACGCGCAAAATAGCGCGAGTGTGAACTGCACAAAACAGTGCGACGCGGAAAGTAGCGCCAGTGTGAACAGCACAAAACAGTGCGACGCACAAAATAGCGCGAGTGTCAACTGCACAAAACAGTGCGACGCGGAAAGTAGCGCCAGTGTGAACAGCACAAAACAGTGCGGCGCGCAAAAATAGCGCGAGTGTCAACTGCACAAAACAGTGCGACGTGCAAAATCGCGCGAGTCTCAACTGCACAAAACAGTGCGACGGGCAAAATAGCGGGAGTGTCAATTGCACAAAACAATGCCACGCGCAAAATAGCGCGGGTGTGATCTGGACAAAACAGCGCGACGCGCAAAATAGCGCGACTGTCAACTGCCCAAAATAGTGCGACGCGCAAAATAGCCCGAGTGTCAACTGCACAAAACAGTGCGACCCGCAAAATAGCGCGAGTGTGATCTGCACAAAACAGTGCGACGCGCAAAATAGCGCGAGTGTGAACTGCACAAAACACTGCGACGCGCAAAATAGTGCGAGTGTCAACTGCACAAAATAGTGCGACGCGGAAAGTAGCGCCAGTGTGAACAGCACAAAACAGTGCGACGCGCAAAATAGCGCGAGTGTCAACTGCGCAAAACAGTGCGACGTGCAAAATCGCGCGAGTGTCAACTGCACAAAACAATGCCACGGGCAAAATAGCGCGGCTGTGATCTGCACAAAACAGTGCGACGCGCAAAATAGCGCGAGTGTCAACTGCCCAAAACAGTGCGACGTGGAAAGTAGCGCCAGTGTGAACAGCACAAAACAGTGCGACGCGCAAAATAGCGCGACTGTCAACTGCACAAAACAGTGCGACGCGCAAAATAGCGCGAGTGTCAACTGCAGAAAACAGTGCGACGCGGAAAGTAGCGCCAGTGTGAACAGCACAAAACAGTGCGGCGCGCAAAATACCGCGAGTGTCAACTGCGCAAAACAGTGCGACGTGCAAAATCGCGCGAGTCTCAACTGCACAAAACAGTGCGACGCGCAAAATAGCGCGAGTGTCAATTGCACAAAACAATGCCACGCGCAAAATAGCGCGGGTGTGATCTGGACAAAACAGTGCGACGCGCAAAATAGCGCGACTGTCAACTGCCCAAAACAGTGCGACGCGGAAAGTAGCGCCAGTGTGAACAGCACAAAACAGTGCGACGCGCAAAATAGCGCGAGTGTCAACTGTACAAAACAGTGCGACGCGGAAGTAGCGCCAGTGTGAATAGCACAAAACAGTGCGACGCACAAAATAGCGCGGCTGGCAACTGCACAAAATAGTGCGACGCGCAAAATAGCCCGAGTGTCAACTGCACAAAACAGTGCGACCCGCAAAATAGCGCGAGTGTGATCTGCACAAAACAGTGCGACGCGCAAAATAGCGCGAGTGTGAATAGCACAAAACAGTGTCAACTGCACAAAACAGTGCGACGCGGAAAGTATCGCCAGTGTGAACAGCACAAAACAGTGCGACGCGCAAAATAGCGCGAGTGTCAACTGCACAAAACAGTGTGACGCGGAAGTAGCGCCAGTGTGAATAGCACAAAACAGTGCGACGCGCAAAATAGCGCGAGTGTGATCTGCACAAAACAGTGCGACGCGCAAAATAGCGCGAGTGTCAACTGGACAAAACAGTGCGACACGCAAAATAGCGCGAGTGTGATCTGCACAAAACAGTGCGACGCGCAAAATAGCGCGATTGTGAACTGCACAAAACACTGCGACGCGCAAAATAGCGCGAGTGTCAACTGCACAAAACAGTGCGACGCGGAAAGTAGTGCCAGTGTGAACAGCACAAAACAGTGCGACGCGCAAAATAGTGCGAGTGTCAACTGCACAAAACAGTGCGACGCGGAAGTAGCGCCAGTGTGAATAGCACAAAACGGTGCGACGCACAAAATAGCGCGACTGTCAACTGCACAAAATAGTGCGACGCGCAAAATAGCGCGAGTGTGATCTGCATAAAACAGTGCGACACGCAAAATAGCGCGAGTGTGAACTACACAAAACACTGCGACGCGCAAAATAGCGCGAGTGTCAACTGCAAAAAACAGTGCGACGCGGAAAGTAGCGCCAGTGTGAACAGCACAAAACAGTGCGACGCGCAAAATAGCGCGAGTGTCAACTGCACAAAACAGTGCGACGTGCAAAATCGCGCGAGTGTCAACTGCACAAAACAATGCCACGGGCAAAATAGCGCGGCTGTGATCTGCACAAAACAGTGCGACGCGCAAAATCGCGCGAGTCTCAACTGCACAAAACAGTGCGACGCGCAAAATAGCGCGAGTGTCAACTGCAGAAAACAATGCCACGTGCAAAATAGCGCGGGTGTGATCTGCACAAAACAGTGCGACGCGCAAAATAGAGCGAGTGTCAACTGCCCAAAACTGTGCGACGCGGAAAGTAGCGCAAGTGTGAACAGCACAAAACAGTGCGACGCGCAAAATAGCGCGAGTGTCAACTGCACAAAACAGTGCGACGCGGAAGTAGCGCCAGTGTGAATAGCACAAAACGGTGCGACGCACAAAATAGCGCGACTGTCAACTGCACAAAATAGTGCGAGTGTGATCTGCATAAAACAGTGCGACACGCAAAATAGCGCGAGTGTCAACTGCAAAAAACAGTGCGACGCGGAAAGTAGCGCCAGTGTGAACAGCACAAAACAGTGCGACGCGCAAAATAGCGCGAGTGTCAACTGCACAAAACAGTGCGACGTGCAAAATCGCGCGAGTGTCAACTGCACAAAACAATGCCACGGGCAAAATAGCGCGGCTGTGATCTGCACAAAACAGTGCGACGCGCAAAATAGCGCGAGTGTCAACTGCCCAAAACAGTGCAACGCGGAAAGTAGCGCCAGTGTGAACAGCACAAAACAGTGCGACGCGCAAAATAGCGCGAGTGTCAACTGCACAAAACAGTGCGACGTGCAAAATCGCGCGAGTGTCAACTGCACAAAACAATGCCACGGGCAAAATAGCGCGGCTGTGATCTGCACAAAACAGTGCGACGCGCAAAATAGCGCGAGTGTCAACTGCCCAAAACAGTGCAACGCGGAAAGTAGCGCCAGTGTGAACAGCACAAAACAGTGCGACGCGCAAAATAGCGCGACTGTCAACTGCACAAAACAGTGCGACGCACAAAATAGCGCGAGTGTCAACTGCACAAAACAGTGCGACGCGGAAAGTAGCGCCAGTGTGAACAGCACAAAACAGTGCGGCACGCAAAATAGCGCGAGTGTCAACTGCACAAAACAGTGCGACGTGCAAAATCGCGCGAGTCTCAACTGCACAAAACAGTGCGACGCGCAAAATAGCGCGAGTGTCAATTGCACAAAACAATGCCACGCGCAAAATAGCGCGGGTGTGATCTGGACAAAACAGCGCGACGCGCAAAATAGCGCGACTGTCAACTGCCCAAAACAGTGCGACGCGGAAAGTAGCGCCAGTGTGAACAGCACAAAACAGTGCGATGCGCAAAACAGCGCGAGTGTCAACTGCACAAAACAGTGCGACGCGGAAGTAGCGCCAGTGTGAATAGCACAAAACAGTGCGACGCACAAAATAGCGCGGCTGTCAACTGCACAAAATAGTGCGACGCGCAAAATAGCCCGAGTGTCAACTGCACAAAACAGTGCGACCCGCAAAATAGCGCGAGTGTGATCTGCACAAAACAGTGCGACGCGCAAAATAGCGCGAGTGTGAACTGCACAAAACACTGCGACGCGCAAAATAGTGCGAGTGTCAACTGCACAAAACAGTGCGACGCGGAAAGTGTCGCCAGTGTGAACAGCACAAAACAGTGCGACGCGCAAAATAGCGCGAGTGTCAACTGCACAAAACAGTGTGTCGCGGAAGTAGCGCCAGTGTGAATAGCACAAAACAGTGCGACGCACAAAATAGTGCGAGTGTCAACTGCACAAAACAGTGCGACGCGCAAAATAGCGCGAGTGTCAACTGGACAAAACAGTGCGACACGCAAAATAGCGCGAGTGTGATCTGCACAAAACAGTGCGACGCACAAAATAGTGCGAGGGTCAACTGGACAAAACAGTGCGACACGCAAAATAGCGCGAGTGTGATCTGCAGAAAACAGTGCGACGCGCAAAATAGCGCGATTGTGAACTGCACAAAACACTGCGACGCGCAAAATAGCGCGAGTGTCAACTGCACAAAACAGTGCGACGCGGAAAGTAGCGCCAGTGTGAACAGCACAAAACAGTGCGGCACGCAAAATAGCGCGAGTGTCAACTGCACAAAACAGTGCGACGTGCAAAATCGCGCGAGTCTCAACTGCACAAAACAGTGCGACGCGCAAAATAGCGCGAGTGTCAACTGCAGAAAACAATGCCACGTGCAAAATAGCGCGGGTGTGATCTGCACAAAACAGTGCGACGCGCAAAATAGAGCGAGTGTCAACTGCCCAAAACAGTGCAACGCGGAAAGTAGCGCAAGTGTGAACAGCACAAAACAGTGCGACGCGCAAAATAGCGCGAGTGTCAACTGCACAAAACAGTGCGACGCGGAAGTAGCGCCAGTGTGAATAGCACAAAACGGTGCGACGCACAAAATAGCGCGACTGTCAACTGCACAAAATAGTGCGACGCGCAAAATAGCGCGAGTGTGATCTGCATAAAACAGTGCGACACGCAAAATAGCGCGAGTGTGAACTACACAAAACACTGCGACGCGCAAAATAGCGCGAGTGTCAACTGCAAAAAACAGTGCGACGCGGAAAGTAGCGCCAGTGTGAACAGCACAAAACAGTGCGACGCGCAAAATAGCGCGAGTGTCAACTGCACAAAACAGTGCGACGTGCAAAATCGCGCGAGTGTCAACTGCACAAAACAATGCCACGGGCAAAATAGCGCGGCTGTGATCTGCACAAAACAGTGCGACGCGCAAAATAACGCGAGTGTCAACTGCCCAAAACAGTGCGACGCGGAAAGTAGCGCCAGTGTGAACAGCACAAAACAGTGCGACGCGCAAAATAGCGCGACTGTAAACTGCACAAAACAGTGCGACGCACAAAATAGCGCGAGTGTCAACTGCACAAAACAGTGCGACGCGGAAAGTAGCGCCAGTGTGAACAGCACAAAACAGTGCGGCACGCAAAATAGCGCGAGTGTCAACTGCACAAAACAGTGCGACGTGCAAAATCGCGCGAGTCTCAACTGCACAAAACAGTGCGACGCGCAAAATAGCGCGAGTGTCAAATGCACAAAACAATGCCACGCGCAAAATAGCGCGGGTGTGATCTGGACAAAACAGTGCGACGCGCAAAATAGCGCGACTGTCAACTGCCCAAAACAGTGCGACGCGGAAAGTAGCGCCAGTGTGAACAGCACAAAACAGTGCGACGCGCAAAATAGCGCGAGTGTCAACTGCACAAAACAGTGCGACGCGGAAGTAGCGCCAGTGTGAATAGCACAAAACGGTGCGACGCACAAAATAGCGCGACTGTCAACTGCACAAAATAGTGCGACGCGCAAAATAGCGCGAGTGTGATCTGCATAAAACAGTGCGACACGCAAAATAGCGCGAGTGTGAACTACACAAAACACTGCGACGCGCAAAATAGCGCGAGTGTCAACTGCAAAAAACAGTGCGACGCGGAAAGTAGCGCCAGTGTGAACAGCACAAAACAGTGCGACGCGCAAAATAGCGCGAGTGTCAACTGCACAAAACAGTGCGACGTGCAAAATCGCGCGAGTGTCAACTGCACAAAACAATGCCACGGGCAAAATAGCGCGGCTGTGATCTGCACAAAACAGTGCGACGCGCAAAATAGCGCGAGTGTCAACTGCCCAAAACAGTGCGACGCGGAAAGTAGCGCCAGTGTGAACAGCACAAAACAGTGCGACGCGCAAAATAGCGCGACTGTCAACTGCACAAAACAGTGCGACGCACAAAATAGCGCGAGTGTCAACTGCACAAAACAGTGCGACGCGGAAAGTAGCGCCAGTGTGAACAGCACAAAACAGTGCGGCACGCAAAATAGCGCGAGTGTCAATTGCACAAAACAGTGCGACGTGCAAAATCGCGCGAGTCTCAACTGCACAAAACAGTGCGACGCGCAAAATAGCCCGAGTGTCAAATGCACAAAACAATGCCACGCGCAAAATAGCGCGGGTGTGATCTGGACAAAACAGTGCGACGCGCAAAATAGCGCGACTGTCAACTGCCCAAAACAGTGCGACGCGGAAAGTAGCGCCAGTGTGAACAGCACAAAACAGTGCGACGCGCAAAATAGCGCGAGTGTCAACTGCACAAAACAGTGCGACGCGGAAGTAGTGCCAGTGTGAATAGCACAAAACGGTGCGACGCACAAAATAGCGCGACTGTCAACTGCACAAAATAGTGCGACGCGCAAAATAGCGCGAGTGTGATCTGCATAAAACAGTGCGACACGCAAAATAGCGCGAGTGTGAACTACACAAAACACTGCGACGCGCAAAATAGTGCGAGTGTCAACTGCAAAAAACAGTGCGACGCGGAAAGTAGCGCCAGTGTGAACAGCACAAAACAGTGCGACGCGCAAAATAGCGCGAGTGTCAACTGCACAAAACAGTGCGACGTGCAAAATCGCGCGAGTGTCAACTGCACAAAACAATGCCACGGGCAAAATAGCGCGGCTGTGATCTGCACAAAACAGTGCGACGCGCAAAATAGCGCGAGTGTCAACTGCCCAAAACAGTGCGACGCGGAAAGTAGCGCCAGTGTGAACAGCACAAAACAGTGCGACGCGCAAAATAGCGCGACTGTCAACTGTACAAAACAGTGCGACGCACAAAATAGCGCGAGTGTCAACTGCACAAAACAGTGCGACGCGGAAAGTAGCGCCAGTGTGAACAGCACAAAACAGTGCGGCACGCAAAATAGCGCGAGTGTCAATTGCACAAAACAGTGCGACGTGCAAAATCGCGCGAGTCTCAACTGCACAAAACAGTGCGACGCGCAAAATAGCGCGAGTGTCAAATGCACAAAACAATGCCACGCGCAAAATAGCGCGGGTGTGATCTGGACAAAACAGTGCGACGCGCAAAATAGCGCGACTGTCAACTGCCCAAAACAGTGCGACGCGGAAAGTAGCGCCAGTGTGAACAGCACAAAACAGTGCGACGCGCAAAATAGCGCGAGTGTCAACTGCACAAAACAGTGCGACGCGGAAGTAGCGCCAGTGTGAATAGCACAAAACGGTGCGACGCACAAAATAGCGCGACTGTCAACTGCACAAAATAGTGCGACGCGCAAAATAGCGCGAGTGTGATCTGCATAAAACAGTGCGACACGCAAAATAGCGCGAGTGTGAACTACACAAAACACTGCGACGCGCAAAATAGCGCGAGTGTCAACTGCAAAAAACAGTGCGACGCGGAAAGTAGCGCCAGTGTGAACAGCACAAAACAGTGCGACGCGCAAAATAGCGCGAGTGTCAACTGCACAAAACAGTGCGACGTGCAAAATCGCGCGAGTGTCAACTGCACAAAACAATGCCACGGGCAAAATAGCGCGGCTGTGATCTGCACAAAACAGTGCGACGCGCAAAATAGCGCGAGTGTCAACTGCCCAAAACAGTGCGACGCGGAAAGTAGCGCCAGTGTGAACAGCACAAAACAGTGCGACGCGCAAAATAGCGCGACTGTCAACTGCACAAAACAGTGCGACGCACAAAATAGCGCGAGTGTCAACTGCACAAAACAGTGCGACGCGGAAAGCAGCGCCAGTGTGAACAGCACAAAACAGTGCGGCACGCAAAATAGCGCGAGTGTCAACTGCACAAAACAGTGCGACGTGCAGAATCGCGCGAGTCTCAACTGCACAAAACAGTGCGACGCGCAAAATAGCGCGAGTGTCAATTGCACAAAACAATGCCACGCGCAAAATAGCGCGGGTGTGATCTGGACAAAACAGCGCGACGCGCAAAATAGCGCGACTGTCAACTGCCCAAAACAGTGCGACGCGGAAAGTAGCGCCAGTGTGAACAGCACAAAACAGTGCGACGCGCAAAACAGCGCGAGTGTCAACTGCACAAACAGTGCGACGCGGAAGTAGCGCCAGTGTGAATAGCACAAAACAGTGCGACGCACAAAATAGCGCGGCTGTCAACTGCACAAAATAGTGCGACGCGCAAAATAGCCCGAGTGTCAACTGCACAAAACAGTGCGACGCGGAAGTAGCGCCAGTGTGAATAGCACAAAACGGTGCGACGCACAAAATAGCGCGACTGTCAACTGCACAAAATAGTGCGACGCGCAAAATAGCGCGAGTGTGATCTGCATAAAACAGTGCGACACGCAAAATAGCGCGAGTGTGAACTACACAAAACACTGCGACGCGCAAAATAGCGCGAGTGTCAACTGCAAAAAACAGTGCGACGCGGAAAGTAGCGCCAGTGTGAACAGCACAAAACAGTGCGACGCGCAATATAGCGCGAGTGTCAACTGCACAAAACAGTGCGACGTGCAAAATCGCGCGAGTGTCAACTGCACAAAACAATGCCACGGGCAAAATAGCGCGGCTGTGATCTGCACAAAACAGTGCGACGCGCAAAATAGCGCGAGTGTCAACTGCCCAAAACAGTGCGACGCGGAAAGTAGCGCCAGTGTGAACAGCACAAAACAGTGCGACGCGCAAAATAGCGCGACTGTCAACTGCACAAAACAGTGCGACGCACAAAATAGCGCGAGTGTCAACTGCACAAAACAGTGCGACGCGGAAAGTAGCGCCAGTGTGAACAGCACAAAACAGTGCGGCACGCAAAATAGCGCGAGTGTCAATTGCACAAAACAGTGCGACGTGCAAAATCGCGCGAGTCTCAACTGCACAAAACAGTGCGACGCGCAAAATAGCGCGAGTGTCAATTGCACAAAACAATGCCACGCGCAAAATAGCGCGGGTGTGATCTGGACAAAACAGTGCGACGCGCAAAATAGCGCGACTGTCAACTGCCCAAAACAGTGCGACGCGGAAAGTAGCGCCAGTGTGAACAGCACAAAACAGTGCGACGCGCAAAATAGCGCGAGTGTCAACTGCACAAAACAGTGCGACGTGCAAAATCGCGCGAGTGTCAACTGCACAAAACAATGCCACGGGCAAAATAGCGCGGCTGTGATCTGCACAAAACAGTGCGACGCGCAAAATAGCGCGAGTGTCAACTGCCCAAAACAGTGCGACGCGGAAAGTAGCGCCAGTGTGAACAGCACAAAACAGTGCGACGCGCAAAATAGCGCGACTGTCAACTGCACAAAACAGTGCGACGCACAAAATAGCGCGAGTGTCAACTGCACAAAACAGTGCGACGCGGAAAGTAGCGCCAGTGTGAACAGCACAAAACAGTGCGGCACGCAAAATAGCGCGAGTGTCAATTGCACAAAACAGTGCGACGTGCAAAATCGCGCGAGTCTCAACTGCACAAAACAGTGCGACGCGCAAAATAGCGCGAGTGTCAAATGCACAAAACAATGCCACGCGCAAAATAGCGCGGGTGTGATCTGGACAAAACAGTGCGACGCGCAAAATAGCGCGACTGTCAACTGCCCAAAACAGTGCGACGCGGAAAGTAGCGCCAGTGTGAACAGCACAAAACAGTGCGACGCGCAAAATAGCGCGAGTGTCAACTGCACAAAACAGTGCGACGCGGAAGTAGCGCCAGTGTGAATAGCACAAAACGGTGCGACGCACAAAATAGCGCGACTGTCAACTGCACAAAATAGTGCGACGCGCAAAATAGCGCGAGTGTGATCTGCATAAAACAGTGCGACACGCAAAATAGCGCGAGTGTGAACTACACAAAACACTGCGACGCGCAAAATAGCGCGAGTGTCAACTGCAAAAAACAGTGCGACGCGGAAAGTAGCGCCAGTGTCAACAGCACAAAACAGTGCGACGCGCAAAATAGCGCGAGTGTCAACTGCACAAAACAGTGCGACGTGCAAAATCGCGCGAGTGTCAACTGCACAAAACAATGCCACGGGCAAAATAGCGCGGCTGTGATCTGCACAAAACAGTGCGACGCGCAAAATAGCGCGAGTGTCAACTGCCCAAAACAGTGCGACGCGGAAAGTAGCGCCAGTGTGAACAGCACAAAACAGTGCGACGCGCAAAATAGCGCGACTGTCAACTGCACAAAACAGTGCGACGCACAAAATAGCGCGAGTGTCAACTGCACAAAACAGTGCGACGCGGAAAGTAGCGCCAGTGTGAACAGCACAAAACAGTGCGGCACGCAAAATAGCGCGAGTGTCAATTGCACAAAACAGTGCGACGTGCAAAATCGCGCGAGTCTCAACTGCACAAAACAGTGCGACGCGCAAAATAGCGCGAGTGTCAATTGCACAAAACAATGCCACGCGCAAAATAGCGCGGGTGTGATCTGGACAAAACAGTGCGACGCGCAAAATAGCGCGACTGTCAACTGCCCAAAACAGTGCGACGCGGAAAGTAGCGCCAGTGTGAACAGCACAAAACAGTGCGACGCGCAAAATAGCGCGAGTGTCAACTGCACAAAACAGTGCGACGCGGAAGTAGCGCCAGTGTGAATAGCACAAAACGGTGCGACGCACAAAATAGCGCGACTGTTAACTGCACAAAATAGTGCGACGCGCAAAATAGCGCGAGTGTGATCTGCATAAAACAGTGCGACACGCAAAATAGCGCGAGTGTGAACTACACAAAACACTGCGACGCGCAAAATAGCGCGAGTGTCAACTGCAAAAAACAGTGCGACGCGGAAAGTAGCGCCAGTGTGAACAGCACAAAACAGTGCGACGCGCAAAATAGCGCGAGTGTCAACTGCACAAAACAGTGCGACGTGCAAAATCGCGCGAGTGTCAACTGCACAAAACAATGCCACGGGCAAAATAGCGCGGCTGTGATCTGCACAAAACAGTGCGACGCGCAAAATAGCGCGAGTGTCAACTGCCCAAAACAGTGCGACGCGGAAAGTAGCGCCAGTGTGAACAGCACAAAACAGTGCGACGCGCAAAATAGCGCGACTGTCAACTGCACAAAACAGTGCGACGCACAAAATAGCGCGAGTGTCAACTGCACAAAACAGTGCGACGCGGAAAGCAGCGCCAGTGTGAACAGCACAAAACAGTGCGGCACGCAAAATAGCGCGAGTGTCAACTGCACAAAACAGTGCGACGTGCAAAATCGCGCGAGTCTCAACTGCACAAAACAGTGCGACGCGCAAAATAGCGCGAGTGTCAATTGCACAAAACAATGCCACGCGCAAAATAGCGCGGGTGTGATCTGGACAAAACAGCGCGACGCGCAAAATAGCGCGACTGTCAACTGCCCAAAACAGTGCGACGCGGAAAGTAGCGCCAGTGTGAACAGCACAAAACAGTGCGACGCGCAAAACAGCGCGAGTGTCAACTGCACAAAACAGTGCGACGCGGAAGTAGCGCCAGTGTGAATAGCACAAAACAGTGCGACGCACAAAATAGCGCGGCTGTCAACTGCACAAAATAGTGCGACGCGCAAAATAGCCCGAGTGTCAACTGCACAAAACAGTGCGACCCGCAAAATAGCGCGAGTGTGATCTGCACAAAACAGTGCGACGCGCAAAATAGCGCGAGTGTGAACTGCACAAAACACTGCGACGCGCAAAATAGTGCGAGTGTCAACTGCACAAAACAGTGCGACGCGCAAAATAGCGCGAGTGTCAACTGCACAAAACAGTGTGTCGCGGAAGTAGCGCCAGTGTGAATAGCACAAAACAGTGCGACGCACAAAATAGTGCGAGTGTCAACTGCACAAAACAGTGCGACGCGGAAAGTAGCGCCAGTGTGAACAGCACAAAACAGTGCGGCACGCAAAATAGCGCGAGTGTCAATTGCACAAAACAGTGCGACGTGCAAAATCGCGCGAGTCTCAACTGCACAAAACAGTGCGACGCGCAAAATAGCGCGAGTGTCAAATGCACAAAACAATGCCACGCGCAAAATAGCGCGGGTGTGATCTGGACAAAACAGTGCGACGCGCAAAATAGCGCGACTGTCAACTGCCCAAAACAGTGCGACGCGGAAAGTAGCGCCAGTGTGAACAGCACAAAACAGTGCGACGCGCAAAATAGCGCGAGTGTCAACTGCACAAAACAGTGCGACGCGGAAGTAGCGCCAGTGTGAATAGCACAAAACGGTGCGACGCACAAAATAGCGCGACTGTCAACTGCACAAAATAGTGCGACGCGCAAAATAGCGCGAGTGTGATCTGCATAAAACAGTGCGACACGCAAAATAGCGCGAGTGTGAACTACACAAAACACTGCGACGCGCAAAATAGCGCGAGTGTCAACTGCAAAAAACAGTGCGACGCGGAAAGTAGCGCCAGTGTGAACAGCACAAAACAGTGCGACGCGCAAAATAGCGCGAGTGTCAACTGCACAAAACAGTGCGACGTGCAAAATCGCGCGAGTGTCAACTGCACAAAACAATGCCACGGGCAAAATAGCGCGGCTGTGATCTGCACAAAACAGTGCGACGCGCAAAATAGCGCGAGTGTCAACTGCCCAAAACAGTGCGACGCGGAAAGTAGCGCCAGTGTGAACAGCACAAAACAGTGCGACGCGCAAAATAGCGCGACTGTCAACTGCACAAAACAGTGCGACGCACAAAATAGCGCGAGTGTCAACTGCACAAAACAGTGCGACGCGGAAAGTAGCGCCAGTGTGAACAGCACAAAACAGTGCGGCACGCAAAATAGCGCGAGTGTCAATTGCACAAAACAGTGCGACGTGCAAAATCGCGCGAGTCTCAACTGCACAAAACAGTGCGACGCGCAAAATAGCGCGAGTGTCAATTGCACAAAACAATGCCACGCGCAAAATAGCGCGGGTGTGATCTGGACAAAACAGTGCGACGCGCAAAATAGCGCGACTGTCAACTGCCCAAAACAGTGCGACGCGGAAAGTAGCGCCAGTGTGAACAGCACAAAACAGTGCGACGCGCAAAATAGCGCGAGTGTCAACTGCACAAAACAGTGCGACGCGGAAGTAGCGCCAGTGTGAATAGCACAAAACGGTGCGACGCACAAAATAGCGCGACTGTCAACTGCACAAAATAGTGCGACGCGCAAAATAGCGCGAGTGTGATCTGCATAAAACAGTGCGACACGCAAAATAGCGCGAGTGTGAACTACACAAAACACTGCGACGCGCAAAATAGCGCGAGTGTCAACTGCAAAAAACAGTGCGACGCGGAAAGTAGCGCCAGTGTGAACAGCACAAAACAGTGCGACGCGCAAAATAGCGCGAGTGTCAACTGCACAAAACAGTGCGACGTGCAAAATCGCGCGAGTGTCAACTGCACAAAACAATGCCACGGGCAAAATAGCGCGGCTGTGATCTGCACAAAACAGTGCGACGCGCAAAATAGCGCGAGTGTCAACTGCCCAAAACAGTGCGACGCGGAAAGTAGCGCCAGTGTGAACAGCACAAAACAGTGCGACGCGCAAAATAGCGCGACTGTCAACTGCACAAAACAGTGCGACGCACAAAATAGCGCGAGTGTCAACTGCACAAAACAGTGCGACGCGGAAAGCAGCGCCAGTGTGAACAGCACAAAACAGTGCGGCACGCAAAATAGCGCGAGTGTCAACTGCACAAAACAGTGCGACGTGCAAAATCGCGCGAGTCTCAACTGCACAAAACAGTGCGACGCGCAAAATAGCGCGAGTGTCAATTGCACAAAACAATGCCACGCGCAAAATAGCGCGGGTGTGATCTGGACAAAACAGCGCGACGCGCAAAATAGCGCGACTGTCAACTGCCCAAAACAGTGCGACGCGGAAAGTAGCGCCAGTGTGAACAGCACAAAACAGTGCGACGCGCAAAACAGCGCGAGTGTCAACTGCACAAACAGTGCGACGCGGAAGTAGCGCCAGTGTGAATAGCACAAAACAGTGCGACGCACAAAATAGCGCGGCTGTCAACTGCACAAAATAGTGCGACGCGCAAAATAGCCCGAGTGTCAACTGCACAAAACAGTGCGACCCGCAAAATAGCGCGAGTGTGATCTGCACAAAACAGTGCGACGCGCAAAATAGCGCGAGTGTGAACTGCACAAAACACTGCGACGCGCAAAATAGTGCGAGTGTCAACTGCACAAAACAGTGCGACGCGGAAAGTGTCGCCAGTGTGAACAGCACAAAACAGTGCGACGCGCAAAATAGCGCGAGTGTCAACTGCACAAAACAGTGTGTCGCGGAAGTAGCGCCAGTGTGAATAGCACAAAACAGTGCGACGCACAAAATAGTGCGAGTGTCAACTGCACAAAACAGTGCGACGCGCAAAATAGCGCGAGTGTCAACTGGACAAAACAGTGCGACACGCAAAATAGCGCGAGTGTGATCTGCACAAAACAGTGCGACGCACAAAATAGCGCGAGTGTCAACTGGACAAAACAGTGCGACACGCAAAATAGCGCGAGTGTGATCTGCACAAAACAGTGCGACGCGCAAAATAGCGCGATTGTGAACTGCACAAAACACTGCGACGCGCAAAATATCGCGAGTGTCAACTGCACAAAACAGTGCGACGCGGAAAGTAGCGCCAGTGTGAACAGCACAAAACAGTGCGGCACGCAAAATAGCGCGAGTGTCAACTGCACAAAACAGTGCGACGTGCAAAATCGCGCGAGTCTCAACTGCACAAAACAGTGCGACGCGCAAAATAGCGCGAGTGTCAACTGCAGAAAACAATGCCACGTGCAAAATAGCGCGGGTGTGATCTGCACAAAACAGTGCGACGCGCAAAATAGAGCGAGTGTCAACTGCCCAAAACAGTGCAACGCGGAAAGTAGCGCAAGTGTGAACAGCACAAAACAGTGCGACGCGCAAAATAGCGCGAGTGTCAACTGCACAAAACAGTGCGACGCGGAAGTAGCGCCAGTGTGAATAGCACAAAACGGTGCGACGCACAAAATAGCGCGACTGTCAACTGCACAAAATAGTGCGACGCGCAAAATAGCGCGAGTGTGATCTGCATAAAACAGTGCGACACGCAAAATAGCGCGAGTGTGAACTACACAAAACACTGCGACGCGCAAAATAGCGCGAGTGTCAACTGCAAAAAACAGTGCGACACGGAAAGTAGCGCCAGTGTGAACAGCACAAAACAGTGCGACGCGCAAAATAGCGCGAGTGTCAACTGCACAAAACAGTGCGACGTGCAAAATCGCGCGAGTGTCAACTGCACAAAACAATGCCACGGGCAAAATAGCGCGGCTGTGATCTGCACAAAACAGTGCGACGCGCAAAATAGCGCGAGTGTCAACTGCCCAAAACAGTGCGACGCGGAAAGTAGCGCCAGTGTGAACAGCACAAAACAGTGCGACGCGCAAAATAGCGCGACTGTCAACTGCACAAAACAGTGCGACGCACAAAATAGCGCGAGTGTCAACTGCACAAAACAGTGCGACGCGGAAAGTAGCGCCAGTGTGAACAGCACAAAACAGGGCGGCACGCAAAATAGCGCGAGTGTCAACTGCACAAAACAGTGCGACGTACAAAATCGCGCGAGTCTCAACTGCACAAAACAGTGCGACGCGCAAAATAGCGCGAGTGTCAATTGCACAAAACAATGCCACGCGCAAAATAGCGCGGGTGTGATCTGGACAAAACAGCGCGACGCGCAAAATAGCGCGACTGTCAACTGCCCAAAACAGTGCGACGCGGAAAGTAGCGCCAGTGTGAACAGCACAAAACAGTGCGACGCGCAAAATAGCGCGAGTGTCAACTGCACAAAACAGTGCGACGCGGAAGTAGCGCCAGTGTGAATAGCACAAAACAGTGCGACGCACAAAATAGCGCGGCTGTCAACTGCACAAAATAGTGCGACGCGCAAAATAGCCCGAGTGTCAACTGCACAAAACAGTGCGACCCGCAAAATAGCGCGAGTGTGATCTGCACAAAACAGTGCGACGCGCAAAATAGCGCGAGTGTGAACTGCACAAAACACTGCGACGCGCAAAATAGTGCGAGTGTCAACTGCACAAAACAGTGCGACGCGGAAAGTGTCGCCAGTGTGAACAGCACAAAACAGTGCGACGCGCAAAATAGCGCGAGTGTCAACTGCACAAAACAGTGTGACGCGGAAGTAGCGCCAGTGTGAATAGCACAAAACAGTGCGACGCCCAAAATAGTGCGAGTGTCAACTGCACAAAACAGTGCGACGCGCAAAATAGCGCGAGTGTCAACTGGAAAAAACAGTGCGACACGCAAAATAGCGCGAGTGTGATCTGCACAAAACAGTGCGACGCGCAAAATAGCGCGAGTGTCAACTGGACAAAACAGTGCGACACGCAAAATAGCGCGAGTGTGATCTGCACAAAACAGTGCGACGCGCAAAATAGCGCGATTGTGAACTGCACAAAACACTGCGACGCGCAAAATAGCGCGAGTGTCAACTGCACAAAACAGTGCGACGCGGAAAGTAGTGCCAGTGTGAACAGCACAAAACAGTGCGACGCGCAAAATAGTGCGAGTGTCAACTGCACAAAACAGTGCGACGTGCAAAATCGCGCGAGTCTCAACTGCACAAAACAGTGCGACGCGCAAAATAGCGCGAGTGTCAACTGCAGAAAACAATGCCACGTGCAAAATAGCGCGGGTGTGATCTGCACAAAACAGTGCGACGCGCAAAATAGAGCGAGTGTCAACTGCCCAAAACAGTGCGACGCGGAAAGTAGCGCAAGTGTGAACAGCACAAAACAGTGCGACGCACAAAATAGCGCGAGTGTCAACTGCACAAAACAGTGCGACGCGGAAGTAGCGCCAGTGTGAATAGCACAAAACAGTGCGACGCACAAAATAGCGCGACTGTCAACTGCACAAAATAGTGCGACGCGCAAAATAGCGCGAGTGTGATCTGCATAAAACAGTGCGACACGCAAAATAGCGCGAGTGTGAACTACACAAAACACTGCGACGCGCAAAATAGCGCGAGTGTCAACTGCAAAAAACAGTGCGACGCGGAAAGTAGCGCCAGTGTGAACAGCACAAAACAGTGCGACGCGCAAAATAGCGCGAGTGTCAACTGCACAAAACAGTGCGACGTGCAAAATCGCGCGAGTGTCAACTGCACAAAACAATGCCACGGGCAAAATAGCGCGGCTGTGATCTGCACAAAACAGTGCGACGCGCAAAATAGCGCGAGTGTCAACTGCAAAAAACAGTGCGACGCGGAAAGTAGCGCCAGTGTGAACAGCACAAAACAGTGCGACGCGCAAAATAGCGCGAGTGTCAACTGCACAAAACAGTGCGACGTGCAAAATCGCGCGAGTGTCAACTGCACAAAACAATGCCACGGGCAAAATAGCGCGGCTGTGATCTGCACAAAACAGTGCGACGCGCAAAATAGCGCGAGTGTCAACTGCCCAAAACAGTGCGACGCGGAAAGTAGCGCCAGTGTGAACAGCACAAAACAGTGCGACGCGCAAAATAGCGCGACTGTCAACTGCACAAAACAGTGCGACGCACAAAATAGCGCGAGTGTCAACTGCACAAAACAGTGCGACGCGGAAAGTAGCGCCAGTGTGAACAGCACAAAACAGGGCGGCACGCAAAATAGCGCGAGTGTCAACTGCACAAAACAGTGCGACGTGCAAAATCGCGCGAGTCTCAACTGCACAAAACAGTGCGACGCGCAAAATAGCGCGAGTGTCAATTGCACAAAACAATGCCACGCGCAAAATAGCGCGGGTGTGATCTGGACAAAACAGCGCGACGCGCAAAATAGCGCGACTGTCAACTGCCCAAAACAGTGCGACGCGGAAAGTAGCGCCAGTGTGAACAGCACAAAACAGTGCGACGCGCAAAATAGCGCGAGTGTCAACTGCACAAAACAGTACGACGCGGAAGTAGCGCCAGTGTGAATAGCACAAAACAGTGCGACGCACAAAATAGCGCGGCTGTCAACTGCACAAAATAGTGCGACGCGCAAAATAGCCCGAGTGTCAACTGCACAAAACAGTGCGACCCGCAAAATAGCGCGAGTGTGATCTGCACAAAACAGTGCGACGCGCAAAATAGCGCGAGTGTGAACTGCACAAAACACTGCGACGCGCAAAATAGTGCGAGTGTCAACTGCACAAAACAGTGCGACGCGGAAAGTGTCGCCAGTGTGAACAGCACAAAACAGTGCGACGCGCAAAATAGCGCGAGTGTCAACTGCACAAAACAGTGTGACGCGGAAGTAGCGCCAGTGTGAATAGCACAAAACAGTGCGACGCACAAAATAGTGCGAGTGTCAACTGCACAAAACAGTGCGACGCGCAAAATAGCGCGAGTGTCAACTGGAAAAAACAGTGCGACACGCAAAATAGCGCGAGTGTGATCTGCACAAAACAGTGCGACGCGCAAAATAGCGCGAGTGTCAACTGGACAAAACAGTGCGACACGCAAAATAGCGCGAGTGTGATCTGCACAAAACAGTGCGACGCGCAAAATAGCGCGATTGTGAACTGCACAAAACACTGCGACGCGCAAAATAGCGCGAGTGTCAACTGCACAAAACAGTGCGACGCGGAAAGTAGTGCCAGTGTGAACAGCACAAAACAGTGCGACGCGCAAAATAGTGCGAGTGTCAACTGCACAAAACAGTGCGACGTGCAAAATCGCGCGAGTCTCAACTGCACAAAACAGTGCGACGCGCAAAATAGCGCGAGTGTCAACTGCAGAAAACAATGCCACGTGCAAAATAGCGCGGGTGTGATCTGCACAAAACAGTGCGACGCGCAAAATAGAGCGAGTGTCAACTGCCCAAAACAGTGCGACGCGGAAAGTAGCGCAAGTGTGAACAGCACAAAACAGTGCGACGCACAAAATAGCGCGAGTGTCAACTGCACAAAACAGTGCGACGCGGAAGTAGCGCCAGTGTGAATAGCACAAAACAGTGCGACGCACAAAATAGCGCGACTGTCAACTGCACAAAATAGTGCGACGCGCAAAATAGCGCGAGTGTGATCTGCATAAAACAGTGCGACACGCAAAATAGCGCGAGTGTGAACTACACAAAACACTGCGACGCGCAAAATAGCGCGAGTGTCAACTGCAAAAAACAGTGCGACGCGGAAAGTAGCGCCAGTGTGAACAGCACAAAACAGTGCGACGCGCAAAATAGCGCGAGTGTCAACTGCACAAAACAGTGCGACGTGCAAAATCGCGCGAGTGTCAACTGCACAAAACAATGCCACGGGCAAAATAGCGCGGCTGTGATCTGCACAAAACAGTGCGACGCGCAAAATAGCGCGAGTGTCAACTGCAAAAAACAGTGCGACGCGGAAAGTAGCGCCAGTGTGAACAGCACAAAACAGTGCGACGCGCAAAATAGCGCGAGTGTCAACTGCACAAAACAGTGCGACGTGCAAAATCGCGCGAGTGTCAACTGCACAAAACAATGCCACGGGCAAAATAGCGCGGCTGTGATCTGCACAAAACAGTGCGACGCGCAAAATAGCGAGAGTGTCAACTGCCCAAAACAGTGCGACGCGGAAAGTAGCGCCAGTGTGAACAGCACAAAACAGTGCGACGCGCAAAATAGCGCGACTGTCAACTGCACAAAACAGTGCGACGCACAAAATAGCGCGAGTGTCAACTGCACAAAACAGTGCGACGCGGAAAGTAGCGCCAGTGTGAACAGCACAAAACAGTGCGGCACGCAAAATAGCGCGAGTGTCAACTGCACAAAACAGTGCGACGTGCAAAATCGCGCGAGTCTCAACTGCACAAAACAGTGCGACGCGCAAAATAGCGCGAGTGTCAATTGCACAAAACAATGCCACGCGCAAAATAGCGCGGGTGTGATCTGGACAAAACAGCGCGACGCGCAAAATAGCGCGACTGTCAACTGCCCAAAACAGTGCGACGCGGAAAGTAGCGCCAGTGTGAACAGCACAAAACAGTGCGACGCGCAAAATAGCGCGAGTGTCAACTGCACAAAACAGTGCGACGCGGAAGTAGCGCCAGTGTGAATAGCACAAAACGGTGCGACGCACAAAATAGCGCGACTGTCAACTGCACAAAATAGTGCGACGCGCAAAATAGCGCGAGTGTGATCTGCATAAAACAGTGCGACACGCAAAATAGCGCGAGTGTGAACTACACAAAACACTGCGACGCGCAAAATAGCGCGAGTGTCAACTGCAAAAAACAGTGCGACGCGGAAAGTAGCGCCAGTGTGAACAGCACAAAACAGTGCGACGCGCAAAATAGCGCGAGTGTCAACTGCACAAAACAGTGCGACGTGCAAAATCGCGCGAGTGTCAACTGCACAAAACAATGCCACGGGCAAAATAGCGCGGCTGTGATCTGCACAAAACAGTGCGACGCGCAAAATAGCGCGAGTGTCAACTGCCCAAAACAGTGCGACGCGGAAAGTAGCGCCAGTGTGAACAGCACAAAACAGTGCGACGCGCAAAATAGCGCGACTGTCAACTGCACAAAACAGTGCGACGCACAAAATAGCGCGAGGGTCAACTGCACAAAACAGTGCGACGCGGAAAGTAGCGCCAGTGTGAACAGCACAAAACAGTGCGGCACGCAAAATAGCGCGAGTGTCAACTGCACAAAACAGTGCGACGTGCAAAATCGCGCGAGTCTCAACTGCACAAAACAGTGCGACGCGCAAAATAGCGCGAGTGTCAATTGCACAAAACAATGCCACGCGCAAAATAGCACGAGTGTGATCTGGACAAAACAGCGCGACGCGCAAAATAGCGCGACTGTCAACTGCCCAAAACAGTGCGACGCGGAAAGTAGCGCCAGTGTGAACAGCACAAAACAGTGCGACGCGCAAAACAGCGCGAGTGTCAACTGCACAAAACAGTGCGACGCGGAAGTAGCGCCAGTGTGAATAGCACAAAACAGTGCGACGCACAAAATAGCGCGGCTGTCAACTGCACAAAATAGTGCGACGCGCAAAATAGCGCGAGTGTGATCTGCACAAAACAGTGCGACGCGCAAAATAGCGCGAGTGTGATCTGCACAAAACACTGCGACGCGCAAAATAGTGCGAGTGTCAACTGCACAAAACAGTGCGACGCGGAAAGTGTCGCCAGTGTGAACAGCACAAAACAGTGCGACGCGCAAAATAGCGCGACTGTCAACTGCACAAAACAGTGTGTCGCGGAAGTAGCGCCAGTGTGAATAGCACAAAACAGTGCGACGCACAAAATAGTGCGAGTGTCAACTGCACAAAACAGTGCGACGCGCAAAATAGCGCGAGTGTCAACTGGACAAAACAGTGCGACACGCAAAATAGCGCGAGTGTGATCTGCACAAAACAGTGCGACGCACAAAATAGCGCGAGTGTCAACTGGACAAAACAGTGCGACACGCAAAATAGCGCGAGTGTGATCTGCACAAAACAGTGCGACGCGCAAAATAGCGCGATTGTGAACTGCACAAAACACTGCGACGCGCAAAATAGCGCGAGTGTCAACTGCACAAAACAGTGCGACGCGGAAAGTAGCGCCAGTGTGAACAGCACAAAACAGTGCGGCACGCAAAATAGCGCGAGTGTCAACTGCACGAAACAGTGCGACGTGCAAAATCGCGCGAGTCTCAACTGCACAAAACAGTGCGACGCGCAAAATAGCGCGAGTGTCAACTGCAGAAAACAATGCCATGTGCAAAATAGCGCGGGTGTGATCTGCACAAAACAGTGCGACGCGCAAAATAGAGCGAGTGTCAACTGCCCAAAACAGTGCAACGCGGAAAGTAGCGCAAGTGTGAACAGCACAAAACAGTGCGACGCGCAAAATAGCGCGAGTGTCAACTGTACAAAACAGTGCGACGCGGAAGTAGCGCCAGTGTGAATAGCACAAAACGGTGCGACGCACAAAATAGCGCGACTGTCAACTGCACAAAATAGTGCGACGCGCAAAATAGCGCGAGTGTGATCTGCATAAAACAGTGCGACACGCAAAATAGCGCGAGTGTGAACTACACAAAACACTGCGACGCGCAAAATAGCGCGAGTGTCAACTGCAAAAAACAGTGCGACGCGGAAAGTAGCGCCAGTGTGAACAGCACAAAACAGTGCGACGCGCAAAATAGCGCGAGTGTCAACTGCACAAAACAGTGCGACGTGCAAAATCGCGCGAGTGTCAACTGCACAAAACAATGCCACGGGCAAAATAGCGCGGCTGTGATCTGCACAAAACAGTGCGACGCGCAAAATAGCGCGAGTGTCAACTGCCCAAAACAGTGCGACGCGGAAAGTAGCGCCAGTGTGAACAGCACAAAACAGTGCGACGCGCAAAATAGCGCGACTGTCAACTGCACAAAACAGTGCGACGCACAAAATAGCGCGAGTGTCAACTGCACAAAACAGTGCGACGCGGAAAGTAGCGCCAGTGTGAACAGCACAAAACAGTGCGGCACGCAAAATAGCGCGAGTGTCAACTGCACAAAACAGTGCGACGTGCAAAATCGCGCGAGTCTCAACTGCACAAAACAGTGCGACGCGCAAAATAGCGCGAGTGTCAATTGCACAAAACAATGCCACGCGCAAAATAGCGCGGGTTTGATCTGGACAAAACAGCGCGACGCGCAAAATAGCGCGACTGTCAACTGCCCAAAACAGTGCGACGCGGAAAGTAGCGCCAGTGTGAACAGCACAAAACAGTGCGACGCGCAAAATAGCGCGAGTGTCAACTGCACAAAACAGTGCGACGCGGAAGTAGCGCCAGTGTGAATAGCACAAAACAGTGCGACGCACAAAATAGCGCGGCTGTCAACTGCACAAAATAGTGCGACGCGCAAAATAGCCCGAGTGTCAACTGCACAAAACAGTGCGACCCGCAAAATAGCGCGAGTGTGATCTGCACAAAACAGTGCGACGCGCAAAATAGCGCGAGTGTGAACTGCACAAAACACTGCGACGCGTAAAATAGTGCGAGTGTCAACTGCACAAAACAGTGCGACGCGGAAAGTGTCGCCAGTGTGAACAGCACAAAACAGTGCGACGCGCAAAATAGCGCGAGTGTCAACTGCACAAAACAGTGTGACGCGGAAGTAGCGCCAGTGTGAATAGCACAAAACAGTGCGACGCACAAAATAGTGCGAGTGTCAACTGCACAAAACAGTGCGACGCGCAAAATAGCGCGAGTGTCAACTGGACAAAACAGTGCGACACGCAAAATAGCGCGAGTGTGATCTGCACAAAACAGTGCGACGCGCAAAATAGCGCGAGTGTCAACTGGACAAAACAGTGCGACACGCAAAATAGCGCGAGTGTGATCTGCACAAAACAGTGCGACGCGCAAAATAGCGCGAGTGTCAACTGGACAAAACAGTGCGACAGGCAAAATAGCGCGAGTGTGATCTGCACAAAACAGTGCGACGCGCAAAATAGCGCGATTGTGAACTGCACAAAACACTGCGACGCGCAAAATAGCGCGAGTGTCAACTGCACAAAACAGTGCGACGCGGAAAGTAGTGCCAGTGTGAACAGCACAAAACAGTGCGACGCGCAAAATAGTGCGAGTGTCAACTGCACAAAACAGTGCGACGTGCAAAATCGCGCGAGTCTCAACTGCACAAAACGGTGCGACGCGCAAAATAGCGCGAGTGTCAACTGCAGAAAACAATGCCACGTGCAAAATAGCGCGGGTGTGATCTGCACAAAACAGTGCGACGCGCAAAATAGAGCGAGTGTCAACTGCCCAAAACAGTGCGACGCGGAAAGTAGCGCAAGTGTGAACAGCACAAAACAGTGCGACGCACAAAATAGCGCGAGTGTCAACTGCACAAAACAGTGCGACGCGGAAGTAGCGCCAGTGTGAATAGCACAAAACAGTGCGACGCACAAAATAGCGCGACTGTCAACTGCACAAAATAGTGCGACGCGCAAAATAGCGCGAGTGTGATCTGCATAAAACAGTGCGACACGCAAAATAGCGCGAGTGTGAACTACACAAAACACTGCGACGCGCAAAATAGCGCGAGTGTCAACTGCAAAAAACAGTGCGACGCGGAAAGTAGCGCCAGTGTGAACAGCACAAAACAGTGCGACGCGCAAAATAGCGCGAGTGTCAACTGCACAAAACAGTGCGACGTGCAAAATCGCGCGAGTGTCAACTGCACAAAACAATGCCACGGGCAAAATAGCGCGGCTGTGATCTGCACAAAACAGTGCGACGCGCAAAATAGCGCGAGTGTCAACTGCCCAAAACAGTGCGACGCGGAAAGTAGCGCCAGTGTGAACAGCACAAAACAGTGCGACGCGCAAAATAGCGCGACTGTCAACTGCACAAAACAGTGCGACGCACAAAATAGCGCGAGTGTCAACTGCACAAAACAGTGCGACGCGGAAAGTAGCGCCAGTGTGAACAGCACAAAACAGTGCGGCACGCAAAATAGCGCGAGTGTCAACTGCACAAAACAGTGCGACGTGCAAAATCGCGCGAGTCTCAACTGCACAAAACAGTGCGACGCGCAAAATAGCGCGAGTGTCAATTGCACAAAACAATGCCACGCGCAAAATAGCGCGGGTGTGATCTGGACAAAACAGCGCGACGCTCAAAATAGCGCGACTGTCAACTGCCCAAAACAGTGCGACGCGGAAAGTAGCGCCAGTGTGAACAGCACAAAACAGTGCGACGCGCAAAATAGCGCGAGTGTCAACTGCACAAAACAGTGCGACGCGGAAGTAGCGCCAGTGTGAATAGCACAAAACAGTGCGACGCACAAAATAGCGCGGCTGTCAACTGCACAAAATAGTGCGACGCGCAAAATAGCCCGAGTGTCAACTGCACAAAACAGTGCGACCCGCAAAATAGCGCGAGTGTGATCTGCACAAAACAGTGCGACGCACAAAATAGCGCGAGTGTGAACTGCACAAAACACTGCGACGCGCAAAATAGTGCGAGTGTCAACTGCACAAAACAGTGCGACGCGGAAAGTAGCGCCAGTGTGAACAGCACAAAACAGTGCGACACGCAAAATGGCGCGAGTGTCAACTGCACAAAACAGTGTGACGCGGAAGTAGCGCCAGTGTGAATAGCACAAAATAGTGCGACGCCCAAATAGCGCGAGTGTCAACTGCACAAAACAGTGCGACCCGCAAAATAGCGCGAGTGTCAACTGGACAAAACAGTGCGACACGCAAAATAGCGCGAGTGTGATCTGCACAAAACAGTGCGACGCGCAAAATAGCGCGATTGTGAACTGCACAAAACACTGCGACGCGCAAAATAGCGCGAGTGTCAACTGCACAAAACAGTGCGACGCGGAAAGTAGTGCCAGTGTGAACAGCACAAAACAGTGCGACGCGCAAAATAGCGCGAGTGTCAACTGCACAAAACAGTGCGACGTGCAAAATCGCGCGAGTCTCAACTGCACAAAACAGTGCGACGCGCAAAATAGCGCGAGTGTCAACTGCAGAAAACAATGCCACGTGCAAAATAGCGCGGGTGTGATCTGCACAACACAGTGCGACGCGCAAAATAGAGCGAGTGTCAACTGCCCAAAACAGTGCGACGCGGAAAGTAGCGCCAGTGTGAACAGCACAAAACAGTGCGACGCGCAAAATAGCGCGAGTGTCAACTGCACAAAACAGTGCGACGCGGAAGTAGCGCCAGTGTGAATAGCACAAAACAGTGCGACGCACAAAATAGCGCGACTGTCAACTGCACAAAATAGTGCGACGCGCAAAATTGCGCGAGTGTGATCTGCATAAAACAGTGCGACACGCAAAATAGCACGAGTGTGAACTGCACAAAACACTGCGACGCGCAAAATAGCACTAGTGTCAACTGCACAAAATAGTGCAACGCGGAAAGTAGCGCCAGTGTGAACAGCACAAAACAGTGCGACGCGCAAAATAGCGCGAGTGTCAACTGCACAAAACAGTGCGACGTGCAAAATCGCGCGAGTCTCAACTGCACAAAACAGTGCGACGCGCAAAATAGCGCGAGTGTCAACTGCAGAAAACAATGCCACGCGCAAAATAGCGCGGGTGTGATCTGCACAAAACAGTGAGACGCGCAAAATAGCGCGAGCGTCAACTGCCCAAAACAGTGCGACGCGGAAAGCAGCGCCAGTGTGAACAGCACAAAACAGTGCGACGCGCAAAATAGCGCGAGTGTCAACTGCACAAAACAGTGCGACGCGGAAGTAGCGCCAGTGTGAATAGCACAAAACAGTGCGACGCACAAAATAGCGCGACTGTGAACTGCACAAAATAGTGCGACGCGCAAAATTGCGCGAGTGTGATCTGCATAAAACAGTGCGACACGCAAAATAGCACGAGTGTGAACGGCACAAAACACTGCGACGCGCAAAATAGCACGAGTGTCAACTGCACAAAACAGTGCGATGCGGAAAGTAGCGCCAGTGTGAACAGCACAAAACAGTGCGACGCGCAAAATAGGGCGAGTGTCAACTGCACAAAACAGTGCGACGCGCAAAATAGCGCGAGTGTCAACTGCCCAAAACAGTGCGACGCGGAAAGTAGCGCCAGTGTGAACAGCACAAAACAGTGCGGCGCGCAAAATAGCGCGACTGTCAACTGCACAAAACGGTGCGACGCACAAAATAGCGCGAGTGTCAACTGCACAACACAGTGCGACGCGGAAAGTAGCGCCAGTGTGAACAGCACAAAACAGTGCGACGCGCAAAATAGCGCGAGTGTCAACTGCACAAAACAGTGCGACGTGCAAAATCGCGCGAGTCTCAACTGCACAAAATAGTGCGACGCACAAAATAGCGCGAGTGTGAATTGCACAAAACAATGCCACGCGCAAAATAGCGCGGGTGCGATCTGCACAAAACAGTGCGACGCGCAAAATACCGAGACTGTCAACTGCCCAAAACAGTGCGACGCGGAAAGTAGCGCCAGTTGAACAGCACAAAACAGTGCGACGCGCAAAATAGCGCGAGTGTCAACTGCACAAAACAGTGTGACGCGGAAGTAGCGCCAGTGTGAATAGCACAAAACAGTGCGACGCACAAAATAGCTCGAGTGTCAACTGCACAAAACAGTGCGACGCGCAAAATAGCGCGACTGTCAACTGCCCAAAACAGTGCGACGCGGAAAGTAGCGCCAGTGTGAACAGCACAAAACAGTGCGACGCGCAAAATAGCGCGAGTGTCAACTGCACAAAACAGTGTGACGCGGAAGTAGCGCCAGTGTGAATAGCACAAAACAGTGCGACGCACAAAATAGCGCGAGTGTCAACTGCACAAAACAGTGCGACGCGCAAAATAGCGCGAGTGTCAACTGCACAAAACAGTGCGACCCGCAAAATAGCGCGAGTGTGATCTGCACAAAACAGTGCGACGCGCAAAATAGCGCGAGTGTGAACTGCACAAAACAGTGCGACGCGGAAAGTAGCGCCAGTGTGAACAGCACAAAACAGTGCGACGCGCAAAATAGCGCGAGTGTCCACTGCACAAAACAGTGCGACGTGCAAAATCGCGCGAGTCTCAACTGCACAAAACAGTACGACGCGCAAAATAGCGCGAGTGTCAACTGCAGAAAACAATGCCACGTGCAAAATAGCGCGGGTGTGATCTGCACAAAACAGTGCGACGCGCAAAATAGAGCGAGTGTCAACTGCCCAAAACAGTGCGACGCGGAAAGTAGCGCCAGTGTGAACAGCACAAAACAGTACGACGCGCAAAATAGCGCGAGTGTCAACTGCACAAAACAGTGCGACGCGGAAGTAGCGCCAGTGTGAATAGCACAAAACAGTGCGACGCACAAAATAGCGCGTCTGTCAACTGCACAAAATAGTGCGACGCGCAAAATAGCGCGAGTGTGATCTGCATAAAACAGTGCGACACGCAAAATAGCGCGAGTGTGAACTGCACAAAACACTGCGACGCGAAAAATAGCGCGAGTGTCAACTGCACAAAACAGTGCGACGCGGAAAGTAGCGCCAGTGTGAACAGCACAAAACAGTGCGACGCGCAAAATAGCGCGAGTGTCAACTGCACAAAACAGTGCGACGTGCAAAATCGCGCGAGTGTCAACTGCACAAAACAATGCCACGGACAAAATAGCGCGGCTGTGATCTGCACAAAACAGTGCGACGCGCAAAATAGCGAGTGTCAACTGCCCAAAACAGTGCGACGCGGAAAGTAGCGCCAGTGTGAACAGCACAAAACAGTGCGACGCGCAAAATAGCGCGACTGTCAACTGCACAAAACAGTGCGACGCACAAAATAGCGCGAGTGTCAACTGCACAAAACAGTGCGACGCGGAAAGTAGCGCCAGTGTGAACAGCACAAAACAGTGCGGCGCGCAAAATAGAGCGAGTGTCAACTGCACAAAACAGTGCGACGTGCAAAATCGCGCGAGTCTCAACTGCACAAAACAGTGCGACACGCAAAATAGCGCGAGTGTGATCTGCACAAAACAGTGCGACGTGGAAAATAGCGCGAGTGTGAAGTGCACAAAACACTGCGACGCGCAAAATAGCGCGAGTGTGAACTGCACAAAACAGTGCGACGCGGAAAGTAGCGCCAGTGTGAACAGCACAAAATAGTGCGACGCGCAAAATAGCGCGAGTGTCCACTGCACAAAATAGTGCGACGTGCAAAATCGCGCGAGTCTCAACTGCACAAAACAGTACGACGCGCAAAATAGCGCGAGTGTCAACTGCAGAAAACAATGCCACGTGCAAAATAGCGCGGGTGTGATCTGCACAAAACAGTGCGACGCGCAAAATAGAGCGAGTGTCAACTGCCCAAAACAGTGCGACGCGGAAAGTAGCGCCAGTGTGAACAGCACAAAACAGTACGACGCGCAAAATAGCGCGAGTGTCAACTGCACAAAACAGTGCGACGCAGAAGTAGCGCTAGTGTGAATAGCACAAAACAGTGCGACGCACAAAATAGCGCGACTGTCAACTGCACAAAATAGTGCGACGCGCAAAATGGCGCGAGTGTGATCTGCCCAAAACAGTGCGACACGCAAAATAGCGCGAGTGTGAACTGCACAAAACACTGCGACGCGAAAAATAGTGCGAGTGTCAACTGCACAAAACAGTGCGACGCGGAAAGTAGCGCCAGTGTGAACAGCACAAAACAGTGCGACGCGCAAAATAGCGCGAGTGTCAACTGCACAAAACAGTGCGACGTGCAAAATCGCGCGAGTGTCAACTGCACAAAACAATGCCACGGACAAAATAGCGCGGCTGTGATCTGCACAAAACAGTGCGACGCGCAAAATAGCGAGTGTCAACTGCCCAAAACAATGCGACGCGGAAAGTAGCGCCAGTGTGAACAGCACAAAACAGTGCGACGCGCAAAATAGCGCGACTGTCAACTGCACAAAACAGTGCGACGCACAAAATAGCGCGAGTGTCAACTGCACAAAACAGTGCGACGCGGAAAGTAGCGCCAGTGTGAACAGCACAAAACAGTGCGGCGCGCAAAATAGAGCGAGTGTCAACTGCACAAAACAGCGCGACGTGCAAAATCGCGCGAGTCTCAACTGCACAAAACAGTGCGACACGCAAAATAGTGCGAGTGTGATCTGCACAAAACAGTGCGACGTGCAAAATAGCGCGAGTGTGAACTGCACAAAACACTGCGACGCGCAAAATAGCGCGAGTGTGAACTGCACAAAACAGTGCGACGCGGAAAGTAGCGCCAGTGTGAACAGCACAAAACAGTGCGACGCGCAAAATAGCGCGAGTGTCCACTGCACAAAACAGTGCGACGCGCAAAATAGCGCGAGTGTCAACTGCAGAAAACAATGCCACGTGCAAAATAGCGCGGGTGTGATCTGCACAAAACAGTGCGACGCGCAAAATAGAGCGAGTGTCAACTGCCCAAAACAGTGCGACGCGGAAAGTAGCGCCAGTGTGAACAGCACAAAACAGTACGACGCGCAAAATAGCGCGAGTGTCAACTGCACAAAACAGTGCGACGCGGAAGTAGCGCCAGTGTGAATAGCACAAAACAGTGCGACGCACAAAATAGCGCGACTGTCAACTGCACAAAATAGTGCGACGCGCAAAATAGCGCGAGTGTGATCTGCATAAAACAGTGCGACACGCAAAATAGCGCGAGTGTGAACTGCACAAAACACTGCGACGCGAAAAATAGCGCGAGTGTCAACTGCACAAAACAGTGCGACGCGGAAAGTAGCGCCAGTGTGAACAGCACAAAACAGTGCGACGCGCAAAATAGCGCGAGTGTCAACTGCACAAAACAGTGCGACGTGCAAAATCGCGCGAGTGTCAACTGCACAAAACAATGCCACGGACAAAATAGCGCGGCTGTGATCTGCACAAAACAGTGCGACGCGCAAAATAGCGAGTGTCAACTGCCCAAAACAGTGCGACGCGGAAAGTAGCGCCAGTGTGAACAGCACAAAACAGTGCGACGCGCAAAATAGCGCGACTGTCAACTGCACAAAACAGTGCGACGCACAAAGTAGCGCGAGTGTCAACTGCACAAAACAGTGCGACGCGGAAAGTAGCGCCAGTGTGAACAGCACAAAACAGTGCGGCGCGCAAAATAGAGCGAGTGTCAACTGCACAAAACAGTGCGACGTGCAAAATCGCGCGAGTCTCAACTACACAAAACAGTGCGACGCGCAAAATAGCGCGAGTGTCAATTGCACAAAACAATGCCACGCGCAAAATAGCGCGGGTGTGATCTGCACAAAACAGTGCGACGCGCAAAATAGCGCGACTGTCAACTGCCCAAAACAGTGCGACACGGAAAGTAGCGCCAGTGTGAACAGCACAAAACAGTGCGACGCGCAAAATAGCGCGAGTGTCCACTGCACAAAACAGTGCGACGTGCAAAATCGCGCGAGTCTCAACTGCACAAAACAGTACGACGCGCAAAATAGCGCGAGTGTCAACTGCAGAAAACAATGCCACGTGCAAAATAGCGCGGGTCTGATCTGCACAAAACAGTGCGACGCGTAAAATAGAGCGAGTGTCAACTGCCCAAAACAGTGCGACGCGGAAAGTAGCGCCAGTGTGAACAGCACAAAACAGTACGACGCGCAAAATAGCGCGAGTGTCAACTGCACAAAACAGTGCGACGCGGAAGTAGCGCTAGTGTGAATAGCACAAAACAGTGCGACGCACAAAATAGCGCGACTGTCAACTGCACAAAATAGTGCGACGCGCAAAATGGCGCGAGTGTGATCTGCATAAAACAGTGCGACACGCAAAATAGCGCGAGTGTGAACTGCACAAAACACTGCGACGCGAAAAATAGCGCGAGTGTCAACTGCACAAAACAGTGCGACGCGGAAAGTAGCGCCAGTGTGAACAGCACAAAACAGTGCGACGCGCAAAATAGCGCGAGTGTCAACTGCACAAAACAGTGCGACGTGCAAAATCGCGCGAGTGTCAACTGCACAAAACAATGCCACGGACAAAATAGCGCGGCTGTGATCTGCACAAAACAGTGCGACGCGCAAAATAGCGAGTGTCAACTGCCCAAAACAGTGCGACGCGGAAAGTAGCGCCAGTGTGAACAGCACAAAACAGTGCGACGCGCAAAATAGCGCGACCGTCAACTGCACAAAACAGTGCGACGCACAAAATAGCGCGTGTGTCAACTGCACAAAACAGTGCGACGCGGAAAGTAGCGCCAGTGTGAACAGCACAAAACAGTGCGGCGCGCAAAATAGGGCGAGTGTCAACTGCACAAAACAGTGCGACGTGCAAAATCGCGCGAGTCTCAACTGCACAAAACAGTGCGACGCGCAAAATAGCGCGAGTGTCAATTGCACAAAACAATGCCACGCGCAAAATAGCGCGGGTGTGATCTGCACAAAACAGTGCGACGCGGAAAATAGCGCGACTGTCAACTGCCCAAAACAGTGCGACGCGGAAAGTAGCGCCAGTGTGAACAGCACAAAACAGTGCGACGCGCAAAATAGCGCGAGTGTCCACTGCACAAAACAGTGCGACGTGCAAAATCGCGCGAGTCTCAACTGCACAAAACAGTACGACGCGCAAAATAGCGCGAGTGTCAACTGCAGAAAACAATGCCACGTGCAAAATAGCGCGGGTGTGATCTGCACAAAACTGTGCGACGCGCAAAATAGAGCGAGTGTCAACTGCCTAAAACAGTGCGACGCGGAAAGTAGCGCCAGTGTGAACAGCACAAAACAGTACGACGCGCAAAATAGCGCGAGTGTCAACTGCACAAAACAGTGCGACGCGGAAGTAGCGCCAGTGTGAATAGCACAAAACAGTGCGACGCACAAAATAGCGCGACTGCCAACTGCACAAAATAGTGCGACGCGCAAAATAGCGCGAGTGTGATCTGCATAAAACAGTGCGACACGCAAAATAGCGCGAGTGTGAACTGCACAAAACACTGCGACGCGAAAAATATCGCGAGTGTCAACTGCACAAAACAGTGCGACGCGGAAAGTAGCGCCAGTGTGAACAGCACAAAACAGTGCGACGCGCAAAATAGCGCGAGTGTCAACTGCACAAAACAGTGCGACGTGCAAAATCGCGCGAGTGTCAACTGCACAAAACAATGCCACAGACAAAATAGCGCGGCTGTGATCTGCACAAAACCGTGCGACGCGCAAAATAGCGAGTGTCAACTGCCCAAAACAGTGCAACGCGGAAAGTAGCGCCAGTGTGAACAGCACAAAACAGTGCGACGCGCAAAATAGCGCGACTGTCAACTGCACAAAACAGTGCGACGCACAAAATAGCGCGAGTGTCAACTGCACAAAACAGTGCGACGCGGAAAGTAGCGCCAGTGTGAACAGCACAAAACAGTGCGGCGCGCAAAATAGAGCGAGTGTCAACTGCACAAAACAGTGCGACATGCAAAATCGCGCGAGTCTCAACTGCACAAAACAGTGCGACGCGCAAAATAGCGCGAGTGTCAATTGCACAAAACAATGCCACGCGCAAAATAGCGCGGCTGTGATCTGCACAAAACAGTGCGACGCGCAAAATAGCGCGACTGTCAACTGCCCAAAACAGTGCGACGCGGAAAGTAGCGCCAGTGTGAACAGCACAAAACAGTGCGACGCGCAAAATAGCGCGAGTGTCAACTGCACAAAATAGTGCGACGCGGAAGTAGCGCCAGTGTGAATAGCACAAAACAGTGCGACGCACAAAATATATCGACTGTCAACTGCACAAAATAGTGCGACGCGCAAAATAGCCCGAGTGTCAACTGCACAAAACAGTGCGACCCGCAAAATAGCGCGAGTGTGATCTGCACAAAACAGTGCGACGCGCAAAATAGCGCGAGTGTGAACTGCACAAAACGGTGCGACGCACAAAATAGCGCGAGTGTCAACTGCACAAAACAGTGCGACGCGGAAAGTAGCGCCAGTGTGAACAGCACAAAACAGTGCGACGCGCAAAATAGCGCGAGTGTCAACTGCACAAAACAGTGCGACGTGCAAAATCGCGCGAGTCTCAACTGCACAAAACAGTGCGACGCGCAAAATAGCGCGAGTGTCAACTGCAGAAAACAATGCCACGTGCAAAATAGCGCGGGTGTGATCTGCACAAAACTGTGCGACGCGCAAAATAGAGTGAGTGTCAACTGCCCAAAACAGTGCGACGCGGAAAGTAGCGCCAGTGTGAACAGCACAAAACAGTACGACGCGCAAAATAGCGCGAGTGTCAACTGCACAAAACAGTGCGACGTGGAAGTAGCGCCAGTGTGAATAGCACAAAACAGTGCGACGCACAAAATAGCGCGACTGTGAACTGCACAAAATAGTGCGACGCGCAAAATTGCGCGAGTGTGATCTACATTAAACAGTGCGACACGCAAAATAGCACGAGTGTGAACTGCACAAAACACTGCGACGCGCAAAATAGCACGAGTGTCAACTGCACAAAACAGTGCGACGCGCAAAATCGCGCGAGTGTCAACTGCACAAAAAAATGCCACGGGCAAAATAGCGCGGGTGTGATCTGCACAAAACAGTGCGACGCGCAAAATAGCACGAGTGTCAACTGCCCAAAACAGTGCGACGCGGAAAGTAGCGCCAGTGTGAACAGCACAAAACAGTGCGGGGTGCAAAATAGCGCGACTGTCAACTGCACAAAACGGTGCGACGCACAAAATAGCGCGAGTGTCAACTGCACAAAACAGTGCGACGCGGAAAGTAGCGCCAGTGTGAACAGCACAAAATAGTGCGACGCGCAAAATAGCGCGAGTGTCAACTGCACAAAACAGTGCGACGTGCAAAATCGCGCGAGTCTCAACTGCACAAAATAGTGCGACGCACAAAATAGCGCGAGTGTCAATTGCACAAAACAATGGCACGCGCAAAATAGCGCGGGTGCGATCTGCACAAAACAGTGCGACGCGCAAAATACCGCGACTGTCAACTGCCCAAAACAGTGCGACGCGGAAAGTAGCGCCAGTGTGAACAGCACAAAACAGTGCGACGCGCAAAATAGCGCGAGTGTCAACTGCACAAAACAGTGTGACGCGGAAGTAGCGCCAGTGTGAATAGCACAAAACAGTGCGACGCACAAAATAGGGCGAGTGTCAACTGCACAAAACAGTGCGACGCGCAAAATAGAGCGAGTGTCAACAACACAAAACAGTGTGACGCGGAAGTAGCGCCAGTGTGAATAGCACAAAACAGTGCGACGCACAAAATAGCGCGAGTGTCAACTGCACAAAACAGTGCGACGCGCAAAATAGCGCGAGTGTCAACTGCACAAAACAGTGCGACACGCAAAATAGCGCGAGTGTGATCTGCACAAAACAGTGCCACGTGCAAAATAGCGCGAGTGTGAACTGCACAAAACACTGCGACGCGCAAAATAGCGCGAGTGTGAACTGCACAAAACAGTGCGACGCGGAAAGTAGCGCCAGTGTGAACAGCACAAAACAGTGCGACGCGCAAAATAGCGCGAGTGTCCACTGCACAAAACAGTGCGACGTGCAAAATCGCGCGAGTCTCAACTGCACAAAACAGTACGACGCGCAAAATAGCGCGAGTGTCAACTGCAGAAAACAATGCCACATGCAAAATAGCGCGGGTGTGATCTGCACAAAACAGTGCGACGCGCAAAATAGAGCGAGTGTCAACTGCCCAAAACAGTGCGACGCGGAAAGTAGCGCCACTGTGAACAGCACAAAACAGTACGACGCGCAAAATAGCGCGAGTGTCAACTGCACAAAACAGTGCGACGCGGAAGTAGCGCCAGTGTGAATAGCACAAAACAGTGCGACGCACAAAATAGCGCGACTGTCAACTGCACAAAATAGTGCGACGCGCAAAATAGCGCGAGTGTGATCTGCATAAAACAGTGCGACACGCAAAATAGCGCGAGTGTGAACTGCACAAAACACTGCGACGCGAAAAATAGCGCGAGTGTCAACTGCACAAAACAGTGCGACGCGGAAAGTAGCGCCAGTGTGAACAGCACAAAATAGTGCGACGCGCAAAATAGCGCGAGTGTCAACTGCACAAAACAGTGCGACGTGCAAAATCGCGCGAGTGTCAACTGCACAAAACAATGCCACGGACAAAATAGCGCGGCTGTGATCTGCACAAAACAGTGCGACGCGCAAAATAGCGAGTGTCAACTGCCCAAAACAGTGCGACGCGGAAAGTAGCGCCAGTGTGAACAGCACAAAACAGTGCGACGCGTAAAATAGCGCGACTGTCAACTGCACAAAACAGTGCGACGCACAAAATAGCGCGAGTGTCAACTGCACAAAACAGTGCGACGCGGAAAGTAGCGCCAGTGTGAACAGCACAAAACAGTGCGGCGCGCAAAATAGAGCGAGTGTCAACTGCACAAAACAGTGCGACGTGCAAAATCGCGCGAGTCTCAACTGCACAAAACAGTGCGACGCGCAAAATAGCGCGAGTGTCAATTGCACAAAACAATGCCACGCGCAAAATAGCGCGGGTGTGATCTGCACAAAACAGTGCGACGCGCAAAATAGCGCGACTGTCAACTGCCCAAAACAGTGCGACGCGGAAAGTAGCGCCAGTGTGAACAGCACAAAACAGTGCGACGCGCAAAATAGCGCGAGTGTCCACTGCACAAAACAGTGCGACGTGCAAAATCGCGCGAGTCTCAACTGCACAAAACAGTACGACGCGCAAAATAGCGCGAGTGTCAACTGCAGAAAACAATGCCACGTGCAAAATAGCGCGGGTGTGATCTGCACAAAACAGTGCGACGCGCAAAATAGCGCAAGTGTCAACTGCACAAAACAGTGCGACGCGGAAGTAGCGCCAGTGTGAATAGCACAAAACAGTGCGACGCACAAAATAGCGCGATTGTGAACTGCACAAAATAGTGCGACGCGCAAAATTGCGCGAGTGTGATCTACATTAAACAGTGCGACACGCAAAATAGCACGAGTGTGAACTGCACAAAACACTGCGACGCGCAAAATAGCACGAGTGTCAACTGCACAAAACAGTGCGACGCGCAAAATCGCGCGAGTGTCAACTGCACAAAAAAATGCCACGGGCAAAATAGCGCGGGTGTGATCTGCACAAAACAGTGCGTCGCGCAAAATAGCACGAGTGTCAACTGCCCAAAACAGTGCGACGCGGAAAGTAGCGCCAGTGTGAACAGCACAAAACAGTGCGGGGTGCAAAATAGCGCGACTGTCAACTGCACAAAACGGTGCGACGCACAAAATAGCGCGAGTGTCAACTGCACAAAACAGTGCGACGCGGAAAGTAGCGCCAGTGTGAACAGCACAAAACAGTGCGACGCGCAAAATAGCGCGAGTGTCAACTGCACAAAACAGTGCGACGTGCAAAATCGCGCGAGTCTCAACTGCACAAAATAGTGCGACGCACAAAATAGCGGGAGTGTCAATTGCACAAAACAATGGCACGCGCAAAATAGCGCGGTTGCGATCTGCACAAAACAGTGCGACGCGCAAAATACCGCGACTGTCAACTTCCCAAAACAGTGCGACGCGGAAAGTAGCGCCAGTGTGAACAGCACAAAACTGTGCGACGCGCAAAATAGCGCGAGTGTCAACTGCACAAAACAGTGTGACGCGGAAGTAGCGCCAGTGTAAATAGCACAAAATAGTGCGACGCACAAAATAGCGCGAGTGTCAACTGCACAAAACAGTGCGGCGCGCAAAATAGCGCGACTGTCAACTGCCCAAAACAGTGCGACGCGGAAAGTAGCGCCAGTGTGAACAGCACAAAACAGTGCGACGCGCAAAATAGCGCGAGTGTCAACTGCACAAAACAGTGTGACGCGGAAGTAGCGCCAGTGTGAATAGCACAAAACAGTGCGACGCACAAAATAGCGCGAGTGTCAACTGCACAAAACAGTGCGACGCGCAAAATAGCGCGAGTGTCAACTGCACAAAACAGTGCGACACGCAAAATAGCGCGAGTGTGATCTGCACAAAACAGTGCGACGCGCAAAATAGCGCGAGTGTGAACTGCACAAAACAGTGCGACGCGGAAAGTAGCGCCAGTGTGAACAGCAGAAAACAGTGCGACGCGCAAAATAGCGCGAGTGTCCACTGCACAAAACAGTGCGACGTGCAAAATCGCGCGAGTCTCAACTGCACAAAATAGTACGACGCGCAAAATAGCGCGAGTGTCAACTGCAGAAAACAGTGCCACGTGCAAAATAGCGCGGGTGTGATCTGCACAAAACAGTGCGACGCGCAAAATAGAGCGAGTGTCAACTGCCCAAAACAGTGCGACGCGGAAAGTAGCGCCAGTGTGAACAGTACAAAACAGTACGACGCGCAAAATAGCGCGAGTGTCAACTGCACAAAACAGTGAGACGCGGAAGTAGCGCCAGTGTGAATAGCACAAAACAGTGCGACGCACAAAATAGCGCGACTGTCAACTGCACAAAATAGTGCGACGCGCAAAATAGCGCGAGTGTGATCTGCATAAAACAGTGCGACACGCAAAATAGCGCGAGTGTGAACTGCACAAAACACTGCGACGCGCAAAATAGCGCGAGTGTCAACTGCACAAAACAGTGCGACGCGGAAAGTAGCGCCAGTGTGAACAGCACAAAACAGTGCAACGCGCAAAATAGCGCGAGTGTCAACTGCACAAAACAGTGCGACGTGCAAAATCGCGCGAGTGTCAACTGCACAAAACAATGCCACGGACAAAATAGCGCGGCTGTGATCTGCACAAAACAGTGCGACGCGCAAAATAGCGAGTGTCAACTGCCCAAAACAGTGCGACGCGGAAAGTAGCGCCAGTGTGAACAGCACAAAACAGTGCGACGCGCAAAATAGCGCGACTGTCAACTGCACAAAACAGTGCGACGCACAAAGTAGCGCGAGTGTCAACTGCACAAAACAGTGCGACGCGGAAAGTAGCGCCAGTGTGAACAGCACAAAACAGTGCAGCGCGCAAAATAGAGCGAGTGTCAACTGCACAAAACAGTGCGACGTGCAAAATCGCGCGAGTCTCAACTGCACAAAACAGTGCGACGCGCAAAATAGCGCGAGTGTCAACTGCAGAAAACAATGCCACGTGCAAAATAGCGCGGGTGTGATCTGCACAAAACAGTGCGACGCGCAAAATAGAGCGAGTGTCAACTGCCCAAAACAGTGCGACGCGGAAAGTAGCGCCAGTGTGAACAGCACAAAACAGTGCGACGCGCAAAATAGCGCGAGTGTCAACTGCACAAAATAGTGCGACGCGCAAAATAGCCCGAGTGTCAACTGCACAAAACAGTGCGACCCGCAAAATAGCGCGAGTGTGATCTGCACAAAACAGTGCGACCCGCAAAATAGCGCGAGTGTGAACTGCACAAAACACTGCGACGCGCAAAATAGCGCGAGTGTCAACTGCACAAAACAGTGCGACGTGCAAAATCGCGCGAGTCTCAACTGCACAAAACAGTGCGACGCGCAAAATAGCGCGAGTGTCAACTGCACAAAACAGTGCGACGCGGAAGTAGCGCCAGTGTGAATAGCACAAAACAGTGCGACGCACAAAATATATCGACTGTCAACTGCACAAAATAGTGCGACGCGCAAAATAGCCCGAGTGTCAACTGCACAAAACAGTGCGACCCGCAAAATAGCGCGAGTGTGATCTGCACAAAACGGTGCGACACGCAAAATAGCGCGAGTGTGAACTGCACAAAACACTGCGACGCGCAAAATAGCGCGAGTGTCAACTGCACAAAACAGTGCGACGCGGAAAGTAGCGCCAGTGTGAACAGCACAAAACAGTGCGACGCGCAAAATAGCGCGAGTGTCAACTGCACAAAACAGTGCGACGTGCAAAATCGCGCGAGTCTCAACTGCACAAAACAGTGTGACGCGCAAAATAGCGCGAGTGTCAACTGCAGAAAACAATGCCACGTGCAAAATAGCGCGGGTGTGATCTGCACAAAACTGTGCGACGCGCAAAATAGAGCGAGTGTCAACTGCCCAAAACAGTGCGACGCGGAAAGTAGCGCCAGTGTGAACAGCACAAAACAGTGCGACGTGCAAAATAGCGCGAGTGTCAACTGCACAAAACAGTGCGACGCGGAAGTAGCGCCAGTGTGAATAGCACAAAACAGTGCGACGCACAAAATATATCGACTGTCAACTGCACAAAATAGTGCGACGCGCAAAATAGCCCGAGTGTCAACTGCACAAAACAGTGCGACCCGCAAAATAGCGCGAGTGTGATCTGCACAAAACAGTGCGACGCGCAAAATAGTGCGAGTGTGAACTGCACAAAACACTGCGACGCGCAAAATAGCGCGAGTGTCAACTGCACAAAACAGTGCGACGCGGAAGTAGCGCCAGTGTGAATAGCACAAAACAGTGCGACGCACAAAATAGCGCGACTGTCAACTGCACAAAATAGTGCGACGCGCAAAATAGCGCGAGTGTGATCTGCATAAAACAGTGCGACACGCAAAATAGCGCGAGTGTGAACTGCACAAAACACTGCGACGCGCAAAATAGCGCGAGTGTCAACTGCACAAAACACTGCGACGCGTAAAATAGCGCGAGTGTCAACTGCACAAAACAGTGCGACGCGGAAAGTAGCCCCAGTGTGAACAGCACAAAACAGTGCGACGCGCAAAATAGCGCGAGTGTCAACTGCACAAAACAGTGCGACGCGGAAAGTAGCGCCAGTGTGAACAGCACAAAACAGTGCGGCGCGCAAAATAGAGCGAGTGTCAACTGCACAAAACAGTGCGACGTGCAAAATCGCGCGAGTCTCAACTGCACAAAACAGTGCGACGCGCAAAATAGCGCGAGTGTCAATTGCACAAAACAATGCCACGCGCAAAATAGCGCGGGTGTGATCTGCACAAAACAGTGCGACGCGCAAAATAGCGCGACTGTCAACTGCCCAAAACAGTGCGACGCGGAAAGTAGCGCCAGTGTGAACAGCACAAAACAGTGCGACGCGCAAAATAGCGCGAGTGTCCACTGCACAAAACAGTGCGACGTGTAAAATCGCGCGAGTCTCAACTGCACAAAACAGTACGACGCGCAAAATAGCGCGAGTGTCAACTGCAGAAAACAATGCCACGTGCAAAATAGCGCGGGTGTGATCTGCACAAAACAGTGCGACGCGCAAAATAGCGCGAGTGTCAACTGCACAAAACAGTGCGACGCGGAAGTAGCGCCAGTGTGAATAGCACAAAACAGTGCGACGCACAAAATAGCGCGACTGTGAACTGCACAAAATAGTGCGACGCGCAAAATTGCGCGAGTGTGATCTACATTAAACAGTGCGACACGCAAAATAGCACGAGTGTGAACTGCACAAAACACTGCGACGCGCAAAATAGCGCGAGTGTCAACTGCACAAAACAGTGCGACGCGCAAAATCGCGCGAGTGTCAACTGCACAAAAAAATGCCACGGGCAAAATAGCGCGGGTGTGATCTGCACAAAACAGTGCGACGCGCAAAATAGCGCGAGTGTCAACTGCCCAAAACAGTGCGACGCGGAAAGTAGCGCCAGTGTGAACAGCACAAAACAGTGCGGCGTGCAAAATAGCGCGACTGTCAACTGCACAAAACGGTGCGACGCACAAAATAGCGCAAGTGTCAACTGCACAAAACAGTGCGACGCGGAAAGTAGCGCCAGTGTGAACAGCACAAAACAGTGCGACGCGCAAAATAGCGCGAGTGTCAACTGCACAAAACAGTGCGACGTGCAAAATCGCGCGAGTCTCAACTGCACAAAATAGTGCGACGCACAAAATAGCGCGAGTGTCAATTGCACAAAACAATGCCACGCGCAAAATAGCGCGGGTGCGATCTGCACAAAACAGTGCGACGCGCAAAATACCGCGACTGTCAACTGCCCAAAACAGTGCGACGCGGAAAGTAGCGCCAGTGTGAACAGCACAAAACAGTGCGACGCGCAAAATAGCGCGAGTGTCAACTGCACAAAACAGTGTGACGCGGAAGTAGCGCCAGTGTGAATAGCACAAAACAGTGCGACGCACAAAATAGCGCGAGTGTCAACTGCACAAAACAGTGCGACGCGCAAAATAGCGCGACTGTCAACTGCCCAAAACAGTGCGACGCGGAAAGTAGCGCCAGTGTGAACAGCACAAAACAGTGCGACGCGCAAAATAGCGCGAGTGTCAACTGCACAAAACAGTGTGACGCGGAAGTAGCGCCAGTGTGAATAGCACAAAACAGTGCGACGCACAAAATAGCGCGAGTGTCAACTGCACAAAACAGTGCGACGCGCAAAATAGCGCGAGTGTCAACTGCACAAAACAGTGCGACACGCAAAATAGCGCGAGTGTGATCTGCACAAAACAGTGCGACGCGCAAAATAGCGCGAGTGTGAACTGCACAAAACAGTGCGACGCGGAAAGTAGCGCCAGTGTGAACAGCAGAAAACAGTGCGACGCGCAAAATAGCGCGAGTGTCCACTGCACAAAACAGTGCGACGTGCAAAATCGCGCGAGTCTCAACTGCACAAAATAGTACGACGCGCAAAATAGCGCGAGTGTCAACTGCCCAAAACAGTGCGACGCGGAAAGTAGCGCCAGTGTGAACAGTACAAAACAGTACGACGCGCAAAATAGCGCGAGTGTCAACTGCACAAAACAGTGAGACGCGGAAGTAGCGCCAGTGTGAATAGCACAAAACAGTGCGACGCACAAAATAGCGCGACTGTCAACTGCACAAAATAGTGCGACGCGCAAAATAGCGCGAGTGTGATCTGCATAAAACAGTGCGACACGCAAAATAGCGCGAGTGTGAACTGCACAAAACACTGCGACGCGCAAAATAGCGCGAGTGTCAACTGCACAAAACAGTGCGACGCGGAAAGTAGCGCCAGTGTGAACAGCACAAAACAGTGCAACGCGCAAAATAGCGCGAGTGTCAACTGCACAAAACAGTGCGACGTGCAAAATCGCGCGAGTGTCAACTGCACAAAACAATGCCACGGACAAAATAGCGCGGCTGTGATCTGCACAAAACAGTGCGACGCGCAAAATAGCGATTGTCAACTGCCCAAAACAGTGCGACGCGGAAAGTAGCGCCAGTGTGAACAGCACAAAACAGTGCGACGCGCAAAATAGCGCGACTGTCAACTGCACAAAACAGTGCGACGCACAAAATAGCGCGAGTGTCAACTGCACAAAACAGTGCGACGCGGAAAGTAGCGCCAGTGTGAACAGCACAAAACAGTGCGGCGCGCAAAATAGAGCGAGTGTCAACTGCACAAAACAGTGCGACGTGCAAAATCGCGCGAGTCTCAACTGCACAAAACAGTGCGACGCGCAAAATAGCGCGAGTGTCAACTGCAGAAAACAATGCCACGTGCAAAATAGCGCGGGTGTGATCTGCACAAAACAGTGCGACGCGCAAAATAGAGCGAGTGTCAACAGCCCAAAACAGTGCGACGCGGAAAGTAGCGCCAGTGTGAACAGCACAAAACAGTGCGACGCGCAAAATAGCGCGAGTGTCAACTGCACAAAACAGTGCGACGCGGAAGTAGCGCCAGTGTGAATAGCACAAAACAGTGCGACGCACAAAATATATCGACTGTCAACTGCACAAAATAGTGCGACGCGCGAAATAGCCCGAGTGTCAACTGCACAAAACAGTGCGACCCGCAAAATAGCGCGAGTGTGATCTGCACAAAACAGTGCGACGCGCAAAATAGCGCGAGTGTGAACTGCACAAAACACTGCGACGTGGAAAATCGCGCGAGTCTCAACTGCACAAAACAGTGCGACGTGGAAAATAGCGCGAGTGTCAACTGCACAAAACAGTGCGACGCGGAAGTAGCGCCAGTGTGAATAGCACAAAACAGTGCGACGCGCAAAATAGCGCGAGTGTCAACTGCACAAAACAGTGCGACGCGGAAAGTAGCGCCAGTGTGAACAGCACAAAACAGTGCGGCGCGCAAAATAGAGCGAGTGTCAACTGCACAAAACAGTGCGACGTGCAAAATCGCGCGAGTCTCAACTGCACAAAACACTGCGACGCGCAAAATAGCGCGAGTGTCAACTGCACAAAACAGTGCGACGCGGAAGTAGCGCCAGTGTGAATAGCACAAAACAGTGCGACGCACAAAATATATCGACTGTCAACTGCACAAAATAGTGCGACGCGCGAAATAGCCCGAGTGTCAACTGCACAAAACAGTGCGACCCGCAAAATAGCGCGAGTGTGATCTGCACAAAACAGTGCGACGCGCAAAATAGCGCGAGTGTCAACTGCACAAAACAGTGCGACGTGGAAAATCGCGCGAGTCTCAACTGCACAAAACAGTGCGACGCGCAAAATAGCGCGAGTGTCAACTGCACAAAACAGTGCGACGCGGAAGTAGCGCCAGTGTGAATAGCACAAAACAGTGCGACGCGCAAAATAGCGCGAGTGTCAACTGCACAAAACAGTGCGACGCGGAAAGTAGCGCCAGTGTGAACAGCACAAAACAGTGCGGCGCGCAAAATAGAGCGAGTGTCAACTGCACAAAACAGTGCGACGTGCAAAATCGCGCGAGTCTCAACTGCACAAAACACTGCGACGCGCAAAATAGCGCGAGTGTCAACTGCACAAAACAGTGCGACGCGGAAAGTAGCGCCAGTGTGAACAGCACAAAACAGTGCGACGCGCAAAATAGCGCGAGTGTCAACTGCACAAAACAGTGCGACGTGCAAAATCGCGCGAGTCTCAACTGCACAAAATAGTGCGACGCGCAAAATAGCGCGAGTGTCAACTGCAGAAAACAATGCCACGTGCAAAATAGCGCGGGTGTGATCTGCACAAAACTGTGCGACGCGCAAAATAGAGCGAGTGTCAACTGCCCAAAACAGTGCGACGCGGAAAGTAGCGCCAGTGTGAACAGCACAAAACAGTACGACGCGCAAAATAGCGCGAGTGTCAACTGCACAAAACAGTGCGACGCGGAAGTAGCGCCAGTGTGAATAGCACAAAACAGTGCGACGCACAAAATAGCGCGACTGTCAACTGCACAAAATAGTGCGACGCGCAAAATAGCGCGAGTGTCAACTGCACAAAACAGTGCGACCCGCAAAATAGCGCGAGTGTGATCTGCATAAAACAGTGCGACACGCAAAACAGCGCGAGTGTGAACTGCACAAAACACTGCGACGCGCAAAATAGCGCGAGTGTCAACTGCACAAAACACTGCGACGCGTAAAATAGCGCGAGTGTCAACTGCACAAAACAGTGCGACGCGGAAAGTAGCGCCAGTCTGAACAGCACAAAACAGTGCGACGCGCAAAATAGCGCGAGTGTCAACTGCACAAAACAGTGCGACGTGCAAAATCGCGCGAGTGTCAACTGCACAAAACAATGCCACGGACAAAATAGCGCGGCTGTGATCTGCACAAAACAGTGCGACGCGCAAAATAGCGAGTGTCAACTGCCCAAAACAGTGCGACGCGGAAAGTAGCGCCAGTGTGAACAGCACAAAACAGTGCGACGCGCAAAATAGCGCGACTGTCAACTGCACAAAACAGTGCGACGCACAAAATAGCGCGAGTGTCAACTGCACAAAACAGTGCGACGCGGAAAGTAGCGCCAGTGTGAACAGCACAAAACAGTGCGGCGCGCAAAATAGAGCGAGTGTCAACTGCACAAAACAGTGCGACGTGCAAAATCGCGCGAGTCTCAACTGCACAAAACAGTGCGACGCGCAAAATAGCGCGAGTGTCAATTGCACAAAACAATGCCACGCGCAAAATAGCGCGGGTGTGATCTGCACAAAACAGTGCGACGCGCAAAATAGCGCGACTGTCAACTGCCCAAAACAGTGCGACGCGGAAAGTAGCGCCAGTGTGAACAGCACAAAACAGTGCGACGCGCAAAATAGCGCGAGTGTCCACTGCACAAAACAGTGCGACGTGCAAAATCGCGCGAGTCTCAACTGCACAAAACAGTACGACGCGCAAAATAGCGCGAATGTCAACTGCAGAAAACAATGCCACGTGCAAAATAGCGCGGGTGTGATCTGCACAAAACAGTGCGACGCGCAAAATAGCGCGAGTGTCAACTGCACAAAACAGTGCGACGCGGAAGTAGCGCCAGTGTGAATAGCACAAAACAGTGTGACGCACAAAATAGCGCGACTGTGAATTGCACAAAATAGTGCGACACGCAAAATAGCACGAGTGTGAACTGCACAAAACACTGCGACGCGCAAAATAGCGCGAGTGTCAACTGCACAAAACAGTGCGACGCGCAAAATCGCGCGAGTGTCAACTGCACAAAAAAATGCCACGGGCAAAATAGCGCGGGTGTGATCTGCACAAAACAGTGCGACGCGCAAAATAGCGCGAGTGTCAACTGCCCAAAACAGTGCGACGCGGAAAGTAGCGCCAGTGTGAACAGCACAAAACAGTGCGGCGTGCAAAATAGCGCGACTGTCAACTGCACAAAACGGTGCGACGCACAAAATAGCGCGAGTGTCAACTGCACAAAACAGTGCGACGCGGAAAGTAGCGCCAGTGTGAACAGCACAAAACAGTGCGACGCGCAAAATAGCGCGAGTGTCAACTGCACAAAACAGTGCGACGTGCAAAATCGTGCGAGTCTCAACTGCACAAAATAGTGCGACGCACAAAATAGCGCGAGTGTCAATTGCACAAAACAATGCCACGCGCAAAATAGCGCGGGTGCGATCTGCACAAAACAGTGCGACGCGCAAAATACCGCGACTGTCAACTGCCCAAAACAGTGCGACGCGGAAAGTAGCGCCAGTGTGAACAGCACAAAACAGTGCGACGCGCAAAATAGCGCGAGTGTCAACTGCACAAAATAGTGTGACGCGGAAGTAGCGCCAGTGTGAATAGCACAAAACAGTGCGACGCACAAAATAGCGCGAGTGTCAACTGCACAAAACAGTGCGACGCGCAAAATAGCGCGACTGTCAACTGCCCAAAACAGTGCGACGCGGAAAGTAGCGCCAGTGTGAACAGCACAAAACAGTGCGACGCGCAAAATAGCGCGAGTGTCAACTGCACAAAACAGTGTGACGCGGAAGTAGCGCCAGTGTGAATAGCACAAAACAGTGCGACGCACAAAATAGCGCGAGTGTCAACTGCACAAAACAGTGCGACGCGCAAAATAGCGCGAGTGTCAACTGCACAAAACAGTGCGACCCGCAAAATAGCGCGAGTGTGATCTGCACAAAACAGTGCGACGCGCAAAATAGCGCGAGTGTGAACTGCACAAAACAGTGCGACGCGGAAAGTAGCGCCAGTGTGAACAGCAGAAAACAGTGCGACGCGCAAAATAGCGCGAGTGTCCACTGCACAAAACAGTGCGACGTGCAAAATCGCGCGAGTCTCAACTGCACAAAATAGTACGACGCGCAAAATAGCGCGAGTGTCAACTGCAGAAAACAATGCCACGTGCAAAATAGCGCGGGTGTGATCTGCACAAAACAGTGCGACGCGCAAAATAGAGCGAGTGTCAACTGCCCAAAACAGTGCGACGCGGAAAGTAGCGCCAGTGTGAACAGCACAAAACAGTGCGACGCGCAAAATAGCGCGACTGTCAACTGCACAAAACAGTGCGACGCACAAAATAGCGCGAGTGTCAACTGCACAAAACAGTGCGACGCGGAAAGTAGCGCCAGTGTGAACAGCACAAAACAGTGCGGCGCGCAAAATAGAGCGAGTGTCAACTGCACAAAACAGTGCGACGTGCAAAATCGCGCGAGTCTCAACTGCACAAAACAGTGCGACGCGCAAAATAGCGCGAGTGTCAACTGCAGAAAACAATGCCACGTGCAAAATAGCGCGGGTGTGATCTGCACAAAACTGTGCGACGCGCAAAATAGCGCGAGTGTCAACTGCACAAAACAGTGCGACGCGGAAGTAGCGCCAGTGTGAATAGCACAAAACAGTGCGACGCACAAAATAGCGCGACTGTGAACTGCACAAAATAGTGCGACGCGCAAAATTGCGCGAGTGTGATCTACATTAAACAGTGCGACACGCAAAATAGCACGAGTGTGAACTGCACAAAACACTGCGACGCGCAAAATAGCACGAGTGTCAGCTGCACAAAACAGTGCGACGCGCAAAATCGCGCAAGTGTCAACTGCACAAAAAAATGCCACGGGCAAAATAGCGCGGGTGTGATCTGCACAAAACAGTGCGACGCGCAAAATAGCGCGACTGTCAACTGCCCAAAACAGTGCGACGCGGAAAGTAGCGCCAGTGTGAACAGCACAAAACAGTGCGGCGTGCAAAATAGCGCGACTGTCAACTGCACAAAACGGTGCGACGCACAAAATAGCGCGAGTGTCAACTGCACAAAACAGTGCGACGCGGAAAGTAGCGCCAGTGTGAACAGCACAAAACAGCGCGACGGGCAAAATAGCGCGAGTGTCAACTGCACAAAACAGTGCGACGTGCAAAATCGCGCGAGTCTCAACTGCACAAAATAGTGCGACGCACAAAATAGCGCGAGTGTCAATTGCACAAAACAATGCCACGCGCAAAATAGAGCGGGTGCGATCTGCACAAAACAGTGCGACGCGCAAAATACCGCGACTGTCAACTACCCAAAACAGTGCGACGCGGAAAGTAGCGCCAGTGTGAACAGCACAAAACAGTGCGACGCGCAAAATAGCGCGAGTGTCAACTGCACAAAACAGTGTGACGCGGAAGTAGCGCCAGTGTGAATAGCACAAAACAGTGCGACGCACAAAATAGCGCGAGTGTCAACTGCACAAAACAGTGCGACGCGCAAAATAGCGCGAGTGTCAACTGCACAAAACAGTGCGACACGCAAAATAGCGCGAGTGTGATCTGCACAAAACAGTGCGACGCGCAAAATAGCGCGAGTGTGAACTGCACAAAACAGTGCGACGCGGAAGGTAGCGCAGTGTGAACAGCAGAAAACAGTGCGACGCGCAAAATAGCGCGAGTGTCCACTGCACAAAACAGTGCGACGTGCAAAATCGCGCGAGTCTCAACTGCACAAAATAGTACGACGCGCAAAATAGCGCGAGTGTCAACTGCAGAAAACAATGCCACGTGCAAAATAGCGCGGGTGTGATCTGCACAAAACAGTGCGACGCGCAAAATAGAGCGAGTGTCAACTGCCCAAAACAGTGCGACGCGAAAAGTAGCGCCAGTGTGAACAGTACAAAACAGTACGACGCGCAAAATAGCGCGAGTGTCAACTGCACAAAACAGTGCGACGCGGAAGTAGCGCCAGTGTGAATAGCACAAAACAGTGCGACGCACAAAATAGCGCGACTGTCAACTGCACAAAATAGTGCGACGCGCAAAATAGCGCGAGTGTGATCTGCATAAAACAGTGCGACACGCAAAATAGCGCGAGTGTGAACTGCACAAAACACTGCGACGCGCAAAATAGCGCGAGTGTCAACTGCACAAAACAGTGCGACGTGCAAAATCGCGCGAGTGTCAACTGCACAAAACAATGCCACGGACAAAATAGCGCGGCTGTGATCTGCACAAAACAGTGCAACGCGCAAAATAGCGAGTGTCAACTGCCCAAAACAGTGCGACGCGGAAAGTAGCGCCAGTGTGAACAGCACAAAACAGTGCGACGCGCAAAATAGCGCGACTGTCAACTGCACAAAACAGTGCGACGCACAAAATAGCGCGAGTGTCAACTGAACAAAACAGTGCGACGCGGAAAGTAGCGCCAGTGTGAACAGCACAAAACAGTGCGGCGCGCAAAATAGAGCGAGTGTCAACTGCACAAAACAGTGCGACGTGCAAAATCGCGCGAGTCTCAACTGCACAAAACAGTGCGACGCGCAAAATAGCGCGAGTGTCAACTGCAGAAAACAATGCCACGTGCAAAATAGCGCGGGTGTGATCTGCACAAAACAGTGCGACGCGCAAAATAGAGCGAGTGTCAACTGCCCAAAACAGTGCGACGCGGAAAGTAGCGCCAGTGTGAACAGCACAAAACAGTGCGACGTGCAAAATAGCGCGAGTGTCAACTGCACAAAACAGTGCGACGCGGAAGTAGCGCCAGTGTGAATAGCACAAAACAGTGCGACGCACAAAATATATCGACTGTCAACTGCACAAAATAGTGCGACGCGCAAAATAGCCCGAGTGTCAACTGCACAAAACAGTGCGACCCGCAAAATAGCGCGAGTGTGATCTGCACAAAACAGTGCGACGCGCAAAATAGCGCGAGTGTGAACTGCACAAAACACTGCGACGCGCAAAATAGCGCGAGTGTCAACTGCACAAAACAGTGCGACGCGGAAAGTAGCGCCAGTGTGAACAGCACAAAATAGTGCGACGCGCAAAATAGCGCGAGTGTCAACTGCACAAAACAGTGCGACGTGCAAAATCGCGCGAGTCTCAACTGCACAAAACAGTGCGACGCGCAAAATAGCGCGAGTGTCAACTGCAGAAAACAATGCCACGTGCAAAATAGCGCGGGTGTGATCTGCACAAAACTGTGCGACGCGCAAAATAGAGCGAGTGTCAACTGCCCAAAACAGTGCGACGCGGAAAGTAGCGCCAGTGTGAACAGCACAAAACAGTACGACGCGCAAAATAGCGCGAGTGTCAACTGCACAAAACAGTGCGACGCGGAAGTAGCGCCAGTGTGAATAGCACAAAACAGTGCGACGCACAAAATAGCGCGACTGTCAACTGCACAAAATAGTGCGACGCGCAAAATAGCGCGAGTGTGAACTGCACAAAACAGTGCGACCCGGAAAATAGCGCGAGTGTGATCTGCATAAAACTGTGCGACACGCAAAATAGCGCGAGTGTGAACTGCACAAAACACTGCGACGCGCAAAATAGCGCGAGTGTCAACTGCACAAAACACTGCGACGCGTAAAATAGCGCGAGTGTCAAATGCACAAAACAGTGCGACGCGGAAAGTAGCGCCAGTGTGAACAGCACAAAACAGTGCGACGCGCAAAATAACCCGAGTGTCAACTGCACAAAACAGTGCGACGTGCAAAATCGCGCGAGTGTCAACTGCACAAAACAATGCCACGGGCAAAATAGCGCGGCTGTGATCTGCACAAAACAGTGCGACGCGCAAAATAGCGCGAGTGTCAACTGCCCAAAACAGTGCGACGCGGAAAGTAGCGCCAGTGTGAACAGCACAAAACAGTGCGACGCGCAAAATAGCGCGACTGTCAACTGCACAAAACAGTGCGACGCACAAAATAGCGCGAGTGTCAACTGCACAAAACAGTGCGACGCGGAAAGTAGCGCCAGTGTGAACAGCACAAAACAGTGCGACGCGCAAAATAGCGCTAGTGTCAACTGCACAAAACAGTGCGACGTGCAAAATCGCGCGAGTCTCAACTGCACAAAACAGTGCGACGCGCAAAATAGCGCGAGTGTCAACTGCAGAAAACAATGCCACGTGCAAAATATCGCGGGTGTGATCTGCACAAAACTGTGCGACGCGCAAAATAGTGCGAGTATCAACTGCCCAAAACAGTGCGACGCGGAAAGTAGCGCCAGTGTGAACAGCACAAAACAGTACGACGCGCAAAATAGCGCGAGTGTCAACTGCACAAAACAGTGCGACGCGGAAGTAGCGCCAGTGTGAATAGCACAAAACAGTGCGACGCACAAAATAGCGCGACTGTGAACTGCGCAAAATAGTGCGACGCGCAAAATTGCGCGAGTGTGATCTACATTAAACAGTGCGACACGCAAAATAGCACGAGTGTGAACTGCACAAAACACTGCGACGCGCAAAATAGCACGAGTGTCAACTGCACAAAACAGTGCGACGCGCAAAATCGCGTGAGTGTCAACTGCACAAAAAAATGCCACGGGCAAAATAGCGCGGGTGTGATCTGCACAAAACAGTGCGACGCGCAAAATAGCGCGAGTGTCAACTGCCCAAAACAGTGCGACGCGGAAAGTAGCGCCAGTGTGAACAGCACAAAACAGTGCGGCGTGCAAAATAGCGCGACTGTCAACTGCACAAAACGGTGCGACGCACAAAATAGCGCGAGTGTCAACTGCACAAAACAGTGCGACGCGGAAAGTAGCGCCAGTGTGAACAACACAAAACAGTGCGACGCGCAAAATAGCGTGAGTGTCAACTGCACAAAACAGTGCGACGTGCAAAATCGCGCGAGTCTCAACTGCACAAAATAGTGCGACGCACAAAATAGCGCGAGTGTCAATTGCACAAAACAATGCCACGCGCAAAATAGCGCGGGTGCGATCTGCACAAAACAGTGCGACGCGCAAAATACCGCGACTGTCAACTGCCCAAAACAGTGCGACGCGAAAAGTAGCGCCAGTGTGAACAGCACAAAACAGTGCGACGCGCAAAATAGCGCGAGTGTCAACTGCACAAAACAGTGTGACGCGGAAGTAGCGCCAGTGTGAATAGCACAAAACAGTGCGACGCACAAAATTGCGCGAGTGTCAACTGCACAAAACAGTGCGACGCGCAAAATAGCGCGACTGTCAACTGCCCAAAACAGTGCGACGCGGAAAGTAGCGCCAGTGTGAACAGCACAAAACAGTGCGACGCGCAAATTAGCGCGAGTGTCAACTGCACAAAACAGTGTGACGCGGAAGTAGCGCCAGTGTGAATAGCACAAAACAGTGCGACGCACAAAATAGCGCGAGTGTCAACTGCACAAAACAGTGCGACGCGCAAAATAGCGCGAGTGTCAACTGCACAAAACAGTGCGACACGCAAAATAGCGCGAGTGTGATCTGCACAAAACAGTGCGACGGGCAAAATAGCGCGAGTGTGAACTGCACAAAACACTGCGACGCGCAAAATAGGGCGAGTGTGAACTGCACAAAACAGTGCGACGCGGAAAGTAGCGCCAGTGTGAACAGCACAAAACAGTGCGACGCGCAAAATAGCGCGAGTGTCCACTGCACAAAACAGTGCGACGTGCAAAATCGCGCGAGTCTCAACTGCACAAAACAGTACGACCCGCAAAATAGCGCGAGTGTCAACTGCAGAAAACAATGCCACGTGCAAAATAGCGCGGGTGTTATCTGCACAAAACAGTGCGACGCGCAAAATAGAGCGAGTGTCAACTGCCCAAAACAGTGCGACGCGAAAAGTAGCGCTAGTGTGAACAGCACAAAACAGTACGACGCGCAAAATAGCGCGAGTGTCAACTGCACAAAACAGTGCGACGCGGAAGTAGCGCCAGTGTGAATAGCACAAAACAGTGCGACGCACAAAATAGCGACTGTCAACTGCACAAAATAGTGCGACGCGCAAAATAGCGCGAGTGTGATCTGCATAAAACAGAGCGACACGCAAAATAGCGCGAGTGTGAACTGCACAAAACACTGCGACGCGCAAAATAGCGCGAGTGTCAACTGCACAAAACAGTGCGACGCGGAAAGTAGCGCCAGTGTGAACAGCACAAAACAGTGCGACGCGCAAAATAGCGCGGGTGTCAACTGCACAAAACAGTGCGACGTGCAAAATCGCGCGAGTGTCAACTGCACAAAACAATGCCACGGACAAAATAGCGCGGCTGTGATCTGCACAAAACAGTGCGACGCGCAAAATAGCGAGTGTCAACTGCCCAAAACAGTGCGACGCGGAAAGTAGCGCCAGTGTGAACAGCACAAAACAGTGCGACGCGCAAAATAGCGCGACTGTCAACTGCACAAAACAGTGCGACGCACAAAATAGCGCGAGTGTCAACTGCACAAAACAGTGCGACGCGGAAAGTAGCGCCAGTCTGAACAGCACAAAACAGTGCGACGCGCAAAATAGCGCGAGTGTCAACTGCACAAAACAGTGCGACACGCAAAATAGCGCGAGTGTGATCTGCACAAAACAGTGCGACGTGCAAAATAGCGCGAGTGTGAACTGCACAAAACACTGCGACGCGCAAAATAGCGCGAGTGTGAACTGCACAAAACAGTGCGACGCGGAAAGTAGCGCCAGTGTGAACAGCACAAAACAGTGCGACGCGCAAAATAGCGCGAGTGTCAACTGCACAAAACAGTGCGACGTGCAAAATCGCGCGAGTGTCAACTGCACAAAACAATGCCACGGGCAAAATAGCGCGGCTGTGATCTGCACAAAATAGTGCGACGCGCAAAATAGCGCGAGTGTCAACTGCCCAAAACAGTGCGACGCAGAAAGTAGCGCCAGTGTGAACAGCACAAAACAGTGCGACGCGCAAAATAGCGCGACTGTCAACTGCACAAAACAGTGCGACGTGCAAAATCGCGCGAGTGTCAACTGCACAAAACAATGCCACGGGCAAAATAGCGCGGCTGTGATCTGCACAAAACAGTGCGACGCGCAAAATAGCGCGAGTGTCAACTGCCCAAAACAGTGCGACGCGGAAAGTAGCGCCAGTGTGAACAGCACAAAACAGTGCGACGCGCAAAATAGCGCGACTGTCAACTGCACAAAACAGTGCGACGCACAAAATAGCGCGAGTGTCAACTGCACAAAATAGTGCGACGCGGAAAGTAGCGCCAGTGTGAACAGCACAAAACAGTGCGACGCGCAAAATAGCGCTAGTGTCAACTGCACAAAACAGTGCGACGTGCAAAATCGCGCGAGTCTCAACTGCACAAAACAGTGCGACGCGCAAAATAGCGTGAGTGTCCACTGCAGAAAACAATGCCACGTGCAAAATATCGCGGGTGTGATCTGCACAAAACTGTGCGACGCGCAAAATAGAGCGAGTATCAACTGCCCAAAACAGTGCGACGCGGAAAGTAGCGCCAGTGTGAACAGCACAAAACAGTACGACGCGCAAAATAGCGCGAGTGTCAACTGCACAAAACAGTGCGACGCGGAAGTAGCGCCAGTGTGAATAGCACAAAACAGTGCGACGCACAAAATATATCGACTGTCAACTGCACAAAATAGTGCGACGCGCAAAATAGCCCGAGTGTCAACTGCACAAAACAGTGCGACCCGCAAAATAGCGCGAGTGTGATCTGCACAAAACAGTGCGACGCGCAAAATAGCGCGAGTGTGAACTGCACAAAACACTGCGACGCGCAAAATAGCGCGAGTGTCAACTGCACAAAACAGTGCGACGCGGAAAGTAGCGCCAGTGTGAACAGCACAAAATAGTGCGACGCGCAAAATAGCGCGAGTGTCAACTGCACAAAACAGTGCGACGTGCAAAATCGCGCGAGTCTCAACTGCACAAAACAGTGCGACGCGCAAAATAGCGCGAGTGTCAACTGCAGAAAACAATGCCACGTGCAAAATAGCGCGGGTGTGATCTGCACAAAACTGTGCGACGCGCAAAATAGAGCGAGTGTCAACTGCCCAAAACAGTGCGACGCGGAAAGTAGCGCCAGTGTGAACAGCACAAAACAGTACGACGCGCAAAATAGCGCGAGTGTCAACTGCACAAAACAGTGCGACGCGGAAGTAGCGCCAGTGTGAATAGCACAAAACAGTGCGACGCACAAAATAGCGCGACTGTCAACTGCACAAAATAGTGCGACGCGCAAAATAGCGCGAGTGTGAACTGCACAAAACAGTGCGACCCGGAAAATAGCGCGAGTGTGATCTGCATAAAACTGTGCGACACGCAAAATAGCGCGAGTGTGAACTGCACAAAACACTGCGACGCGCAAAATAGCGCGAGTGTCAACTGCACAAAACACTGCGACGCGTAAAATAGCGCGAGTGTCAAATGCACAAAACAGTGCGACGCGGAAAGTAGCGCCAGTGTGAACAGCACAAAACAGTGCGACGCGCAAAATAACCCGAGTGTCAACTGCACAAAACAGTGCGACGTGCAAAATCGCGCGAGTGTCAACTGCACAAAACAATGCCACGGGCAAAATAGCGCGGCTGTGATCTGCACAAAACAGTGCGACGTGCAAAATAGCGCGAGTGTCAACTGCCCAAAACAGTGCGACGCGGAAAGTAGCGCCAGTGTGAACAGCACAAAACAGTGCGACGCGCAAAATAGCGCGACTGTCAACTGCACAAAACAGTGCGACGCACAAAATAGCGCGAGTGTCAACTGCACAAAACAGTGCGACGCGGAAAGTAGCGCCAGTGTGAACAGCACAAAACAGTGCGACGCGCAAAATAGCGCTAGTGTCAACTGCACAAAACAGTGCGACGTGCAAAATCGCGCGAGTCTCAACTGCACAAAACAGTGCGACGCGCAAAATAGCGCGAGTGTCAACTGCAGAAAACAATGCCACGTGCAAAATATCGCGGGTGTGATCTGCACAAAACTGTGCGACGCGCAAAATAGTGCGAGTATCAACTGCCCAAAACAGTGCGACGCGGAAAGTAGCGCCAGTGTGAACAGCACAAAACAGTACGACGCGCAAAATAGCGCGAGTGTCAACTGCACAAAACAGTGCGACGCGGAAGTAGCGCCAGTGTGAATAGCACAAAACAGTGCGACGCACAAAATAGCGCGACTGTGAACTGCGCAAAATAGTGCGACGCGCAAAATTGCGCGAGTGTGATCTACATTAAACAGTGCGACACGCAAAATAGCACGAGTGTGAACTGCACAAAACACTGCGACGCGCAAAATAGCACGAGTGTCAACTGCACAAAACAGTGCGACGCGCAAAATCGCGTGAGTGTCAACTGCACAAAAAAATGCCACGGGCAAAATAGCGCGGGTGTGATCTGCACAAAACAGTGCGACGCGCAAAATAGCGCGAGTGTCAACTGCCCAAAACAGTGCGACGCGGAAAGTAGCGCCAGTGTGAACAGCACAAAACAGTGCGGCGTGCAAAATAGCGCGACTGTCAACTGCACAAAACGGTGCGACGCACAAAATAGCGCGAGTGTCAACTGCACAAAACAGTGCGACGCGGAAAGTAGCGCCAGTGTGAACAACACAAAACAGTGCGACGCGCAAAATAGCGTGAGTGTCAACTGCACAAAACAGTGCGACGTGCAAAATCGCGCGAGTCTCAACTGCACAAAATAGTGCGACGCACAAAATAGCGCGAGTGTCAATTGCACAAAACAATGCCACGCGCAAAATAGCGCGGGTGCGATCTGCACAAAACAGTGCGACGCGCAAAATACCGCGACTGTCAACTGCCCAAAACAGTGCGACGCGAAAAGTAGCGCCAGTGTGAACAGCACAAAACAGTGCGACGCGCAAAATAGCGCGAGTGTCAACTGCACAAAACAGTGTGACGCGGAAGTAGCGCCAGTGTGAATAGCACAAAACAGTGCGACGCACAAAATTGCGCGAGTGTCAACTGCACAAAACAGTGCGACGCGCAAAATAGCGCGACTGTCAACTGCCCAAAACAGTGCGACGCGGAAAGTAGCGCCAGTGTGAACAGCACAAAACAGTGCGACGCGCAAATTAGCGCGAGTGTCAACTGCACAAAACAGTGTGACGCGGAAGTAGCGCCAGTGTGAATAGCACAAAACAGTGCGACGCACAAAATAGCGCGAGTGTCAACTGCACAAAACAGTGCGACGCGCAAAATAGCGCGAGTGTCAACTGCACAAAACAGTGCGACACGCAAAATAGCGCGAGTGTGATCTGCACAAAACAGTGCGACGGGCAAAATAGCGCGAGTGTGAACTGCACAAAACACTGCGACGCGCAAAATAGGGCGAGTGTGAACTGCACAAAACAGTGCGACGCGGAAAGTAGCGCCAGTGTGAACAGCACAAAACAGTGCGACGCGCAAAATAGCGCGAGTGTCCACTGCACAAAACAGTGCGACGTGCAAAATCGCGCGAGTCTCAACTGCACAAAACAGTACGACCCGCAAAATAGCGCGAGTGTCAACTGCAGAAAACAATGCCACGTGCAAAATAGCGCGGGTGTTATCTGCACAAAACAGTGCGACGCGCAAAATAGAGCGAGTGTCAACTGCCCAAAACAGTGCGACGCGAAAAGTAGCGCTAGTGTGAACAGCACAAAACAGTACGACGCGCAAAATAGCGCGAGTGTCAACTGCACAAAACAGTGCGACGCGGAAGTAGCGCCAGTGTGAATAGCACAAAACAGTGCGACGCACAAAATAGCGACTGTCAACTGCACAAAATAGTGCGACGCGCAAAATAGCGCGAGTGTGATCTGCATAAAACAGAGCGACACGCAAAATAGCGCGAGTGTGAACTGCACAAAACACTGCGACGCGCAAAATAGCGCGAGTGTCAACTGCACAAAACAGTGCGACGCGGAAAGTAGCGCCAGTGTGAACAGCACAAAACAGTGCGACGCGCAAAATAGCGCGGGTGTCAACTGCACAAAACAGTGCGACGTGCAAAATCGCGCGAGTGTCAACTGCACAAAACAATGCCACGGACAAAATAGCGCGGCTGTGATCTGCACAAAACAGTGCGACGCGCAAAATAGCGAGTGTCAACTGCCCAAAACAGTGCGACGCGGAAAGTAGCGCCAGTGTGAACAGCACAAAACAGTGCGACGCGCAAAATAGCGCGACTGTCAACTGCACAAAACAGTGCGACGCACAAAATAGCGCGAGTGTCAACTGCACAAAACAGTGCGACGCGGAAAGTAGCGCCAGTCTGAACAGCACAAAACAGTGCGACGCGCAAAATAGCGCGAGTGTCAACTGCACAAAACAGTGCGACACGCAAAATAGCGCGAGTGTGATCTGCACAAAACAGTGCGACGTGCAAAATAGCGCGAGTGTGAACTGCACAAAACACTGCGACGCGCAAAATAGCGCGAGTGTGAACTGCACAAAACAGTGCGACGCGGAAAGTAGCGCCAGTGTGAACAGCACAAAACAGTGCGACGCGCAAAATAGCGCGAGTGTCAACTGCACAAAACAGTGCGACGTGCAAAATCGCGCGAGTGTCAACTGCACAAAACAATGCCACGGGCAAAATAGCGCGGCTGTGATCTGCACAAAATAGTGCGACGCGCAAAATAGCGCGAGTGTCAACTGCCCAAAACAGTGCGACGCAGAAAGTAGCGCCAGTGTGAACAGCACAAAACAGTGCGACGCGCAAAATAGCGCGACTGTCAACTGCACAAAACAGTGCGACGTGCAAAATCGCGCGAGTGTCAACTGCACAAAACAATGCCACGGGCAAAATAGCGCGGCTGTGATCTGCACAAAACAGTGCGACGCGCAAAATAGCGCGAGTGTCAACTGCCCAAAACAGTGCGACGCGGAAAGTAGCGCCAGTGTGAACAGCACAAAACAGTGCGACGCGCAAAATAGCGCGACTGTCAACTGCACAAAACAGTGCGACGCACAAAATAGCGCGAGTGTCAACTGCACAAAATAGTGCGACGCGGAAAGTAGCGCCAGTGTGAACAGCACAAAACAGTGCGACGCGCAAAATAGCGCTAGTGTCAACTGCACAAAACAGTGCGACGTGCAAAATCGCGCGAGTCTCAACTGCACAAAACAGTGCGACGCGCAAAATAGCGTGAGTGTCCACTGCAGAAAACAATGCCACGTGCAAAATATCGCGGGTGTGATCTGCACAAAACTGTGCGACGCGCAAAATAGAGCGAGTATCAACTGCCCAAAACAGTGCGACGCGGAAAGTAGCGCCAGTGTGAACAGCACAAAACAGTACGACGCGCAAAATAGCGCGAGTGTCAACTGCACAAAACAGTGCGACGCGGAAGTAGCGCCAGTGTGAATAGCACAAAACAGTGCGACACACAAAATAGCGCGACTGTGAACTGCACAAAATAGTGCGACGCGCAAAATTGCGCGAGTGTGATCTCCATTAAACAGTGCGACACGCAAAATAGCACGAGTGTGAACTGCACAAAACACTGCGACGCGCAAAATAGCACGAGTGTCAACTGCACAAAAAAATGCCACGGGCAAAATAGCGCGGGTGTGATCTGCACAAAACAGTGCGACGGGCAAAATAGCGCGAGTGTCAACTGCTCAAAACAGTGCGACGCGGAAAGTAGCGCCAGTGTGAACAGCACAAAACAGTGCGGCGTGCAAAATAGCGCGACTGTCAACTGCACAAAACGGTGCGACGCACAAAATAGCGCGAGTGTCAACTGCACAAAACAGTGCGACGCAGAAAGTAGCGCCAGTGTGAACAGCACAAAACAGTGCGACGCGCAAAATAGCGCGAGTGTCAACTGCACAAAACAGTGCGACGTGCAAAATCGCGCGAGTCTCAACTGCACAAAATAGTGCGACGCACAAAATAGCGCGAGTGTCAATTGCACAAAACAATGCCACGCGCAAAATAGCGCGGGTGCGATCTGCACAAAACAGTGCGACGCGCAAAATACCGCGACTGTCAACTGCCCAAAACAGTGCGACGCGAAAAGTAGCGCCAGTGTGAACAGCACAAAACAGTGCGACGCGCAAAATAGCGCGAGTGTCAACTGCACAAAACAGTGTGACGCGGAAGTAGCGCCAGTGTGAATAGCACAAAACAGTGCGACGCACAAAATAGCGCGAGTGTCAACTGCACAAAACAGTGCGACGTGCAAAATAGCGCGACTGTCAACTGCCCAAAACAGTGCGACGCGGAAAGTAGCGCCAGTGTGAACAGCACAAAACAGTGCGACGCGCAAAATAGCGCGAGTGTCAACTGCACAAAACAGTGTGACGCGGAAGTAGCGCCAGTGTGAATAGCACAAAACAGTGCGACGCACAAAATAGCGCGAGTGTCAACTGCACAAAACAGTGCGACGCGCAAAATAGCGCGAGTGTCAACTGCACAAAACAGTGCGACACGCAAAATAGCGCGAGTGTGATCTGCACAAAACAGTGCGACGGGCAAAATAGCGCGAGTGTGAACTGCACAAAACACTGCGACGCGCAAAATAGCGCGAGTGTGAACTGCACAAAACAGTGCGACGCGGAAAGTAGCGCCAGTGTGAACAGCACAAAACAGTGCGACGCGCAAAATAGCGCGAGTGTCCACTGCACAAAACAGTGCGACGTGCAAAATCGCGCGAGTCTCAACTGCACAAAACAGTACGACCCGCAAAATAGCGCGAGTGTCAACTGCAGAAAACAATGCCACGTGCAAAATAGCGCGGGTGTGATCTGCACAAAACAGTGCGACGCGCAAAATAGAGCGAGTGTCAACTGCCCAAAACAGTGCGACGCGGAAAGTAGCGCTAGTGTGAACAGCACCAAACAGTACGACGCGCAAAATAGCGCGAGTGTCAACTGCACAAAACAGTGCGACGCGGAAGTAGCGCCAGTGTGAATAGCACAAAACAGTGCGACGCACAAAATAGCGACTGTCAACTGCACAAAATAGTGCGACGCGGAAAATAGCGCGAGTGTGATCTGCATAAAACAGAGCGACACGCAAAATAGCGCAAGTGTGAACTGCCCAAAACACTGCGACGCGCAAAATAGCGCGAGTGTCAACTGCACAAAACAGTGCGACGCGGAAAGTAGCGCCAGTGTGAACAGCACAAAACAGTGCGACGCGCAAAATAGCGCTAGTGTCAACTGCACAAAACAGTGCGACGTGCAAAATCGCGCGAGTCTCAACTGCACAAAACAGTGCGACGCGCAAAATAGCGTGAGTGTCCACTGCAGAAAACAATGCCACGTGCAAAATATCGCGGGTGTGATCTGCACAAAACTGTGCGACGCGCAAAATAGAGCGAGTATCAACTGCCCAAAACAGTGCGACGCGGAAAGTAGCGCCAGGTTGAACAGCACAAAACAGTACGACGCGCAAAATAGCGCGAGTGTCAACTGCACAAAACAGTGCGACGCGGAAGTAGCGCCAGTGTGAATAGCACAAAACAGTGCGACGCACAAAATAGCGCGACTGTGAACTGCACAAAATAGTGCGACGCGCAAAATTGCGCGAGTGTGATCTACATTAAACAGTGCGACACGCAAAATAGCACGAGTGTGAACTGCACAAAACACTGCGACGCGCAAAATAGCACGAGTGTCAACTGCACAAAACAGTGCGACGCGCAAAATCGCGCGAGTGTCAACTGCACAAAAAAATGCCACGGGCAAAATAGCGCGGGTGTGATCTGCACAAAACAGTGCGACGCGCAAAATAGCGCGAGTGTCAACTGCCCAAAACAGTGCGACGCGGAAAGTAGCGCCAGTGTGAACAGCACAAAACAGTGCGGCGTGCAAAATAGCGCGACTGTCAACTGCACAAAACGGTGCGACGCACAAAATAGCGCGAGTGTCAACTGCACAAAACAGTGCGACGCGGAAAGTAGCGCCAGTGTGAACAGCACAAAACAGTGCGACGCGCAAAATAGCGCGAGTGTCAACTGCACAAAACAGTGCGACGTGCAAAATCGCGCGAGTCTCAACTGCACAAAATAGTGCGACGCACAAAATAGCGCGAGTGTCAATTGCACAAAACAATGCCACGCGCAAAATAGCGCGGGTGCGATCTGCACAAAACAGTGCGACGCGCAAAATACCGCGACTGTCAACTGCCCAAAACAGTGCGACGCGGAAAGTAGCGCCAGTGTGAACAGCACAAAACAGTGCGACGCGTAAAATAGCGCGAGTGTCAACTGCACAAAACAGTGTGACGCGGAAGTAGCGCCAGTGTGAATAGCACAAAACAGTGCGACGCACAAAATAGCGCGAGTGTCAACTGCACAAAACAGTGCGACGCGCAAAATAGCGCGACTGTCAACTTCCCAAAACAGTGCGACGCGGAAAGTAGCGCCAGTGTGAACAGCACAAAACAGTGCGACGCGCAAAATAGCGCGAGTGTCAACTGCACAAAACAGTGTGACGCGGAAGTAGCGCCAGTGTGAATAGCACAAAACAGTGCGACGCACAAAATAGCGCGAGTGTCAACTGCACAAAACAGTGCGACGTGCAAAATAGCGCGAGTGTCAACTGCACAAAACAGTGCGACACGCAAAATAGCGCGAGTGTGATCTGCACAAAACAGTGCGACGGGCAAAATAGCGCGAGTGTGAACTGCACAAAACACTGCGACGCGCAAAATAGCGCGAGTGTGAACTGCACAAAACAGTGCGACGCGGAAAGTAGCGCCAGTGTGAACAGCACAAAACAGTGCGACGCGCAAAATAGCGCGAGTGTCCACTGCACAAAACAGTGCGACGTGCAAAATCGCGCGAGTCTCAACTGCACAAAACAGTACGACCCGCAAAATAGCGCGAGTGTCAACTGCAGAAAACAATGCCACGTGCAAAATAGCGCGGGTGTGATCTGCACAAAACAGTGCGACGCGCAAAATAGCGCGACTGTCAACTGCCCAAAATAGTGCGACGCGGAAAGTAGCGCCAGTGTGAACAGCACAAAACAGTGCGACGCGCAAAATAGCGCGAGTGTCAACTGCACAAAACAGTGTGACGCGGAAGTAGCGCCAGTGTGAATAGCACAAAACAGTGCGACGCACAAAATAGCGCGAGTGTCAACTGCACAAAACAGTGCGACGCGCAAAATAGCGCGAGTGTCAACTGCACAAAACAGTGCGACACGCAAAATAGCGCGAGTGTGATCTGCACAAAACAGTGCGACGGGCAAAATAGCGCGAGTGTGAACTGCACAAAACACTGCGACGCGCAAAATAGCGCGAGTGTGAACTGCACAAAACAGTGCGACGCGGAAAGTAGCGCCAGTGTGAACAGCACAAAACAGTGCGACGCGCAAAATAGCGCGAGTGTCCACTGCACAAAACAGTGCGACGTGCAAAATCGCGCGAGTCTCAACTGCACAAAACAGTACGACCCGCAAAATAGCGCGAGTGTCAACTGCAGAAAACAATGCCACGTGCAAAATAGCGCGGGTGTGATCTGCACAAAACAGTGCGACGCGCAAAATAGAGCGAGTGTCAACTGCCCAAAACAGTGCGACGCGGAAAGTAGCGCTAGTGTGAACAGCACCAAACAGTACGACGCGCAAAATAGCGCGAGTGTCAACTGCACAAAACAGTGCGACGCGGAAGTAGCGCCAGTGTGAATAGCACAAAACAGTGCGACGCACAAAATAGCGACTGTCAACTGCACAAAATAGTGCGACGCGGAAAATAGCGCGAGTGTGATCTGCATAAAACAGAGCGACACGCAAAATAGCGCAAGTGTGAACTGCCCAAAACACTGTGACGCGCAAAATAGCGCGAGTGTCAACTGCACAAAACAGTGCGACGCGGAAAGTAGCGCCAGTGTGAACAGCACAAAACAGTGTGACGCGCAAAATAGCGCTAGTGTCAACTGCACAAAACAGTGCGACGTGCAAAATCGCGCGAGTCTCAACTGCACAAAACAGTGCGACGCGCAAAATAGCGTGAGTGTCCACTGCAGAAAACAATGCCACGTGCAAAATATCGCGGGTGTGATCTGCACAAAACTGTGCGACGCGCAAAATAGAGCGAGTATCAACTGCCCAAAACAGTGCGACGCGGAAAGTAGCGCCAGGTTGAACAGCACAAAACAGTACGACGCGCAAAATAGCGCGAGTGTCAACTGCACAAAACAGTGCGACGCGGAAGTAGCGCCAGTGTGAATAGCACAAAACAGTGCGACGCACAAAATAGCGCGACTGTGAACTGCACAAAATAGTGCGACGCGCAAAATTGCGCGAGTGTGATCAACATTAAACAGTGCGACACGCAAAATAGCACGAGTGTGAACTGCACAAAACACTGCGACGCGCAAAATAGCACGAGTGTCAACTGCACAAAACAGTGCGACGCGCAAAATCGCGCGAGTGTCAACTGCACAAAAAAATGCCACGGGCAAAATAGCGCGGGTGTCATCTGCACAAAACAGTGCGACGGGCAAAATAGCGCGAGTGTCAACTGCCCAAAACAGTGCGACGCGGAAAGTAGCGCCAGTGTGAACAGCACAAAACAGTGCGGCGTGCAAAATAGCGCGACTGTCAACTGCACAAAACGGTGCGACGCACAAAATAGCGCGAGTGTCAACTGCACAAAACAGTGCGACGCGGAAAGTAGCGCCAGTGTGAACAGCACAAAACAGTGCGACGCGCAAAATAGCGCGAGTGTCAACTGCACAAAACAGTGCGACGTGCAAAATCGCGCGAGTCTCAACTGCACAAAATAGTGCGACGCACAAAATAGCGCGAGTGTCAATTGCACAAAACAATGCCACGCGCAAAATAGCGCGGGTGCGATCTGCACAAAACAGTGCGACGCGCAAAATACCGCGACTGTCAACTGCCCAAAACAGTGCGACGCGGAAAGTAGCGCCAGTGTGAACAGCACAAAACAGTGCGACGCGCAAAATAGCGCGAGTGTCAACTGCACAAAACAGTGTGACGCGGAAGTAGCGCCAGTGTGAATAGCACAAAACAGTGCGACGCACAAAATAGCGCGAGTGTCAACTGCACAAAACAGTGCGACGCGCAAAACAGCGCGTCTGTCAACTGCCCAAAACAGTGCGACGCGGAAAGTAGCGCCAGTGTGAACAGCACAAAACAGTGCGACGCGCAAAATAGCGCGAGTGTCAACTGCACAAAACAGTGTGATGCGGAAGTAGCGCCAGTGTGAAAAGCACAAAACAGTGCGACGCACAAAATAGCGCGAGTGTCAACTGCACAAAACAGTGCGACGCGCAAAATAGCGCGAGTGTCAACTGCACAAAACAGTGCGACACGCAAAATAGCGCGAGTGTGATCTGCACAAAACAGTGCGACGGGCAAAATAGCGCGAGTGTGAACTGCACAAAACACTGCGACGCGCAAAATAGCGCGAGTGTGAACTGCACAATACAGTGCGACGCGGAAAGTAGCGCCAGTGTGAACAGCACAAAACAGTGCGACGCGCAAAATAGCGCGAGTGTCCACTGCACAAAACAGTGCGACGTGCAAAATCGCGCGAGTCTCAACTGCACAAAACAGTACGACCCGCAAAATAGCGCGAGTGTCAACTGCAGAAAACAATGCCACGTGCAAAATAGCGCGGGTGTGATCTGCACAAAACAGTGCGACGCGCAAAATAGAGCGAGTGTCAACTGCCCAAAACAGTGCGACGCGGAAAGTAGCGCTAGTGTGAACAGCACCAAACAGTACGACGCGCAAAATAGCGCGAGTGTCAACTGCACAAAACAGTGCGACGCGGAAGTAGCGCCAGTGTGAATAGCACAAAACAGTGCGACGCACAAAATAGCGACTGTCAACTGCACAAAATAGTGCGACGCGGAAAATAGCGCGAGTGTGATCTGCATAAAACAGAGCGACACGCAAAATAGCGCAAGTGTGAACTGCCCAAAACACTGCGACGCGCAAAATAGCGCGAGTGTCAACTGCACAAAACAGTGCGACGCGGAAAGTAGCGCCAGTGTGAACAGCACAAAACAGTGCGACGCGCAAAATAGCGCGACTGTCAACTGCACAAAACAGTGCGACGCACAAAATAGCGCGAGTGTCAACTGCACAAAACAGTGCGACGCGGAAAGTAGCGCCAGTGTGAACAGCACAAAACAGTGCGGCGCGCAAAATAGAGCGAGTGTCAACTGCACAAAACAGTGCGACGTGCAAAATCGCGCGAGTCTCAACTGCACAAAACAGTGCGACACGCAAAATAGCGCGAGTGTGATCTGCACAAAACAGTGCGACGTGGAAAATAGCGCGAGTGTGAACTGCACAAAACACTGCGACGCGCAAAATAGCGCGAGTGTGAACTGCACAAAACAGTGCGACGCGGAAAGTAGCGCCAGTGTGAACAGCACAAAACAGTGCGACGCGCAAAATAGCGCGAGTGTCCACTGCACAAAACAGTGCGACGTGCAAAATCGCGCGAGTCTCAACTGCACAAAACAGTACGACGCGCAAAATAGCGCGAGTGTCAACTGCAGAAAACAATGCCACGTGCAAAATAGCGCGGGTGTGATCTGCACAAAACAGTGCGACGCGCAAAATAGAGCGAGTGTCAACTGCCCAAAACAGTGCGACGCGGAAAGTAGCGCCAGTGTGAACAGCACAAAACAGTACGACGCGCAAAATAGCGCGAGTGTCAACTGCACAAAACAGTGCGACGCGGAAGTAGCGGTAGTGTGAATAGCACAAAACAGTGCGACGCACAAAATAGCGCGACTGTCAACTGCACAAAATAGTGCGACGCGCAAAATGGCGCGAGTGTGATCTGCATAAAATAGTGCGACACGCAAAATAGCGCGAGTGTGAACTGCACAAAACACTGCGACGCGAAAAATAGCGCGAGTGTCAACTGCACAAAACAGTGCGACGCGGAAAGTAGCGCCAGTGTGAACAGCACAAAACAGTGCGACGCGCAAAATAGCGCGAGTGTCAACTGCACAAAACAGTGCGACGTGCAAAATCGCGCGAGTGTCAACTGCACAAAACAATGCCACGGACAAAATAGTGCGGCTGTGATCTGCACAAAACAGTGCGACGCGCAAAATAGCGAGTGTCAACTGCCCAAAACAGTGCGACGCGGAAAGTAGCGCCAGTGTGAACAGCACAAAACAGTGCGACGCGCAAAATAGCGCGACTGTCAACTGCACAAAACAGTGCGACGCACAAAATAGCGCGAGTGTCAACTGCACAAAACAGTGCGACGCGGAAAGTAGCGCCAGTGCGAACAGCACAAAACAGTGCGGCGCGCAAAATAGAGCGAGTGTCAACTGCACAAAACAGTGCGACGTGCAAAATCGCGCGAGTCTCAACTGCACAAAACAGTGCGACGCGCAAAATAGCGCGAGTGTCAATTGCACAAAACAATGCCACGCGCAAAATAGCGCTGGTGTGATCTGCACAAAACAGTGCGACGCGCAAAATAGCGCGACTGTCAACTGCCCAAAACAGTGCGACGCGGAAAGTAGCGCCAGTGTGAACAGCACAAAACAGTGCGACGCGCAAAATAGCGCGAGTGTCCACTGCACAAAACAGTGCGACGTGCAAAATCGCGCGAGTCTCAACTGCACAAAACAGTACGACGCGCAAAATAGCGCGAGTGTCAACTGCAGAAAACAATGCCACGTGCAAAATAGCGCGGGTGTGATCTGCACAAAACAGTGCGACGCGCAAAATAGAGCGAGTGTCAACTGCCCAAAACAGTGCGACGCGGAAAGTAGCGCCAGTGTGAACAGCACAAAACAGTACGACGCGCAAAATAGCGCGAGTGTCAACTGCACAAAATAGTGCGACGCGGAAGTAGCGCCAGTGTGAATAGCACAAAACAGTGCGACGCACAAAATAGCGCGACTGTCAACTGCACAAAATAGTGCGACGCGCAAAATAGCGCGAGTGTGATCTGCATAAAACAGTGCGACACGCAAAATAGCGCGAGTGTGAACTGCACAAAACACTGCGATGCGAAAAATAGCGCGAGTGTCAACTGCACAAAACAGTGCGACGCGGAAAGTAGCGCCAGTGTGAACAGCACAAAACAGTGCGACGCGCAAAATAGCGCGAGTGTCAACTGCACAAAACAGTGCGACGTGCAAAATCGCGCGAGTGTCAACTGCACAAAACAATGCCACAGACAAAATAGCGCGGCTGTGATCTGCACAAAACAGTGCGACGCGCAAAATAGCGAGTGTCAACTGCCCAAAACAGTGCGACGCGGAAAGTAGCGCCAGTGTGAACAGCACAAAACAGTGCGACGCGCAAAATAGCGCGACTGTCAACTGCACAAAACAGTGCGACGCACAAAATAGCGCGAGTGTCAACTGCACAAAACAGTGCGACGCGGAAAGTAGCTCCAGTGTGAACAGCACAAAACAGTGCGGCGCGCAAAATAGTGCGAGTGTCAACTGCACAAAACAGTGCGACGTGCAAAATCGCGCGAGTCTCAACTGCACAAAACAGTGCGACGCACAAAATAGCGCGAGTGTCAATTGCACAAAACAATGCCACGTGCAAAATAGCGCGGGTGTGATCTGCACAAAACAGTGCGACGCGCAAAACAGCGCGACTGTCAACTGCCCAAAACAGTGCGACGCGGAAAGTAGCGCCAGTGTGAACAGCACAAAACAGTGCGACGCGCAAAATAGCGCGAGTGTCAACTGCACAAAATAGTGCGACGCGGAAGTAGCGCCAGTGTGAATAGCACAAAACAGTGCGACGCACAAAATATATCGACTGTCAACTGCACAAAATAGTGCGACGCGCAAAATAGCCCGAGTGTCAACTGCACAAAACAGTGCGACCCGCAAAATAGCGCGAGTGTGATCTGCACAAAACAGTGCGACGCGCAAAATAGCGCGAGTGTGAACTGCACAAAACGGTGCGACGCACAAAATAGCGCGAGTGTCAACTGCACAAAACAGTGCGACGCGGAAAGTAGCGCCAGTGTGAACAGCACAAAACAGTGCGACGCGCAAAATAGCGCGAGTGTCAACTGCACAAAACAGTGCGACGCGGAAGTAGCGCCAGTGTGAATAGCACAAAACAGTGCGACGCACAAAATAGCGCGACTGTGAACTGCACAAAATAGTGCGACGCGCAAAATTGCGCGAGTGTGATCTACATTAAATAGTGCGACACACAAAATAGCACGAGTGTGAACTGCACAAAACACTGCGACGCGCAAAATAGCACGAGTGACAACTGCACAAAACTGTGCGACGCGCAAAATCGCGCGAGTGTCAACTGCACAAAAAAATGCCACGGGCAAAATAGCGCGGGTGTGATCTGCACAAAACAGTGCGACGCGCAAAATAGCGCGAGTGTCAACTGCCCAAAACAGTGCGACGCGGAAAGTAGCGCCAGTGTGAACAGCACAAAACAGTGCGGCGTGCAAAATAGCGCGACTGTCAACTGCACAAAACGGTGCGACGCACAAAATAGCGCGAGTGTCAACTGCACAAAACAGTGCGACGCGGAAAGTAGCGCCAGTGTGAACAGCACAAAACAGTGCGACGCGCAAAATAGCGCGAGTGTCAACTGCACAAAACAGTGCGACGTGCAAAATCGCGCGAATCTCAACTGCACAAAATAGTGCGACGCACAAAATAGCGCGAGTGTCAATTGCACAAAACAATGCCACGCGCAAAATAGCGCGGGTACGATCTGCACAAAACAGTGCGACGCGCAAAATACCGCGACTGTCAACTGCCCAAAACAGTGCGACGCGGAAAGTGGCGCCAGTGTGAACAGCACAAAACAGTGCGACGCGCAAAATAGCGCGAGTGTCAACTGCACAAAACAGTGTGACGCGGAAGTAGCGCCAGTGTGAATAGCACAAAACAGTGCGACGCACAAAATAGCGCGAGTGTCAACTGCACAAAACAGTGCGACGCGCAAAATAGCGCGACAGTCAACTGCCCAAAACAGTGCGACGCGGAAAGTAGCGCCAGTGTGAACAGCACAAAACAGTGCGACGCGCAAAATAGCGCGAGTGTCAACAGCACAAAACAGTGTGACGCGGAAGTAGCGCCAGTGTGAATAGCACAAAACAGTGCGACGCACAAAATAACGCGAGTGTCAACTGCACAAAACAGTGCGACGCGCAAAATAGCGCGAGTGTCAACTGCACAAAACAGTGCGACACGCAAAATAGCGCGAGTGTGATCTGCACAAAACAGTGCAACGTGCAAAATAGCGCGAGTGTGAACTGCACAAAACACTGCGACGCGCAAAATAGCGCGAGTGTGAACTGCACAAAACAGTGCGACGCGGAAAGTAGCGCCAGTGTGAACAGCACAAAACAGTGCGACGCGCAAAATAGCGCGAGTGTCCACTGCACAAAACAGTGCGACGTGCAAAATCGCGCGAGTCTCAACTGCACAAAACAGTACGACGCGCAAAATAGCGCGAGTGTCAACTGCAGAAAACAATGCCACGTGCAAAATAGCGCGGGTGTGATCTGCACAAAACAGTGCGACGCGCAAAATAGAGCGAGTGTCAACTGCCCAAAACAGTGCGACGCGGAAAGTAGCGCCAGTGTGAACAGCACAAAACAGTACGACGCGCAAAATAGCGCGAGTGTCAACTGCACAAAATAGTGCGACGCGGAAGTAGCGCCAGTGTGAATAGCACAAAACAGTGCGACGCACAAAATAGCGCGACTGTCAACTGCACAAAATAGTGCGACGCGCAAAATAGCGCGAGTGTGATCTGCATAAAACAGTGCGACACGCAAAATAGCGCGAGTGTGAACTGCACAAAACACTGCGATGCGAAAAATAGCGCGAGTGTCAACTGCACAAAACAGTGCGACGCGGAAAGTAGCGCCAGTGTGAACAGCACAAAACAGTGCGACGCGCAAAATAGCGCGAGTGTCAACTGCACAAAACAGTGCGACGTGCAAAATCGCGCGAGTGTCAACTGCACAAAACAATGCCACAGACAAAATAGCGCGGCTGTGATCTGCACAAAACAGTGCGACGCGCAAAATAGCGAGTGTCAACTGCCCAAAACAGTGCGACGCGGAAAGTAGCGCCAGTGTGAACAGCACAAAACAGTGCGACGCGCAAAATAGCGCGACTGTCAACTGCACAAAACAGTGCGACGCACAAAATAGCGCGAGTGTCAACTGCACAAAACAGTGCGACGCGGAAAGTAGCTCCAGTGTGAACAGCACAAAACAGTGCGGCGCGCAAAATAGTGCGAGTGTCAACTGCACAAAACAGTGCGACGTGCAAAATCGCGCGAGTCTCAACTGCACAAAACAGTGCGACGCACAAAATAGCGCGAGTGTCAATTGCACAAAACAATGCCACGCGCAAAATAGCGCGGGTGTGATCTGCACAAAACAGTGCGACGCGCAAAACAGCGCGACTGTCAACTGCCCAAAACAGTGCGACGCGGAAAGTAGCGCCAGTGTGAACAGCACAAAACAGTGCGACGCGCAAAATAGCGCGAGTGTCAACTGCACAAAATAGTGCGACGCGGAAGTAGCGCCAGTGTGAATAGCACAAAACAGTGCGACGCACAAAATATATCGACTGTCAACTGCACAAAATAGTGCGACGCGCAAAATAGCCCGAGTGTCAACTGCACAAAACAGTGCGACCCGCAAAATAGCGCGAGTGTGATCTGCACAAAACAGTGCGACGCGCAAAATAGCGCGAGTGTGAACTGCACAAAACGGTGCGACGCACAAAATAGCGCGAGTGTCAACTGCACAAAACAGTGCGACGCGGAAAGTAGCGCCAGTGTGAACAGCACAAAACAGTGCGACGCGCAAAATAGCGCGAGTGTCAACTGCACAAAACAGTGCGACGCGGAAGTAGCGCCAGTGTGAATAGCACAAAACAGTGCGACGCACAAAATAGCGCGACTGTGAACTGCACAAAATAGTGCGATGCGCAAAATTGCGCGAGTGTGATCTACATTAAATAGTGCGACACACAAAATAGCACGAGTGTGAACTGCACAAAACACTGCGACGCGCAAAATAGCACGAGTGACAACTGCACAAAACTGTGCGACGCGCAAAATCGCGCGAGTGTCAACTGCACAAAAAAATGCCACGGGCAAAATAGCGCGGGTGTGATCTGCACAAAACAGTGCGACGCGCAAAATAGCGCGAGTGTCAACTGCCCAAAACAGTGCGACGCGGAAAGTAGCGCCAGTGTGAACAGCACAAAACAGTGCGGCGTGCAAAATAGCGCGACTGTCAACTGCACAAAACGGTGCGACGCACAAAATAGCGCGAGTGTCAACTGCACAAAACAGTGCGACGCGGAAAGTAGCGCCAGTGTGAACAGCACAAAACAGTGCGACGCGCAAAATAGCGCGAGTGTCAACTGCACAAAACAGTGCGACGTGCAAAATCGCGCGAATCTCAACTGCACAAAATAGTGCGACGCACAAAATAGCGCGAGTGTCAATTGCACAAAACAATGCCACGCGGAAAATAGCGCGGGTACGATCTGCACAAAACAGTGCGACGCGCAAAATACCGCGACTGTCAACTGCCCAAAACAGTGCGACGCGGAAAGTAGCGCCAGTGTGAACAGCACAAAACAGTGCGACGCGCAAAATAGCGCGAGTGTCAACTGCACAAAACAGTGTGACGCGGAAGTAGCGCCAGTGTGAATAGCACAAAACAGTGCGACGCACAAAATAGCGCGAGTGTCAACTGCACAAAACAGTGCGACGCGCAAAATAGCGCGACTGTCAACTGCCCAAAACAGTGCGACGCGGAAAGTAGCGCCAGTGTGAACAGCACAAAACAGTGCGACGCGCAAAATAGCGCGAGTGTCAACAGCACAAAACAGTGTGACGCGGAAGTAGCGCCAGTGTGAATAGCACAAAACAGTGCGACGCACAAAATAACGCGAGTGTCAACTGCACAAAACAGTGCGACGCGCAAAATAGCGCGAGTGTCAACTGCACAAAACAGTGCGACACGCAAAATAGCGCGAGTGTGATCTGCACAAAACAGTGCAACGTGCAAAATAGCGCGAGTGTGAACTGCACAAAACACTGCGACGCGCAAAATAGCGCGAGTGTGAACTGCACAAAACAGTGCGACGCGGAAAGTAGCGCCAGTGTGAACAGCACAAAACAGTGCGACGCGCAAAATAGCGCGAGTGTCCACTGCACAAAACAGTGCGACGTGCAAAATCGCGCGAGTCTCAACTGCACAAAACAGTACGACGCGCAAAATAGCGCGAGTGTCAACTGCAGAAAACAATGCCACGTGCAAAATAGCGCGGGTGTGATCTGCACAAAACAGTGCGACGCGCAAAATAGAGCGAGTGTCAACTGCCCAAAACAGTGCGACGCGGAAAGTAGCGCCAGTGTGAACAGCACAAAACAGTACGACGCGCAAAATAGCGCGAGTGTCAACTGCACAAAACAGTGCGACGCGGAAGTAGCGCCAGTGTGAATAGCACAAAACAGTGCGACGCACAAAATAGCGCGACTGTCAACTGCACAAAATAGTGCGACGCGCAAAATAGCGCGAGTGTGATCTGCATAAAACAGTGCGACACGCAAAATAGCGCGAGTGTGAACTGCACAAAACACTGCGACGCGAAAAATAGCGCGAGTGTCAACTGCACAAAACAGTGCGACGCGGAAAGTAGCGCCAGTGTGAACAGCACAAAACAGTGCGACGCGCAAAATAGCGCGAGTGTCAACTGCACAAAACAGTGCGACGTGCAAAATCGCGCGAGTGTCAACTGCACAAAACAATGCCACGGACAAAATAGCGCGGCTGTGATCTGCACAAAACAGTGCGACGCGCAAAATAGCGAGTGTCAACTGCCCAAAACAGTGCGACGCGGAAAGTAGCGCCAGTGTGAACAGCACAAAACAGTGCGACGCGCAAAATAGCGCGACTGTCAACTGCACAAAACAGTGCGACGCACAAAATAGCGCGAGTGTCAACTGCACAAAACAGTGCGACGCGGAAAGTAGCGCCAGTGTGAACAGCACAAAACAGTGCGGCGCGCAAAATAGAGCGAGTGTCAACTGCACAAAACAGTGCGACGTGCAAAATCGCGCGAGTCTAAACTGCACAAAACAGTGCGACGCGCAAAATAGCGCGAGTGTCAATTGCACAAAACAATGCCACGCGCAAAATAGCGCGGGTGTGATCTGCACAAAACAGTGCGACGCGCAAAATAGCGCGACTGTCAACTGCCCAAAACAGTGCGACGCGGAAAGTAGCGCCAGTGTGAACAGCACAAAACAGTGCGACGCGCAAAATAGCGCGAGTGTCCACTGCACAAAACAGTGCGACGTGCAAAATCGCGCGAGTCTCAACTGCACAAAACAGTACGACGCGCAAAATAGCGCGAGTGTCAACTGCAGAAAACAATGCCACGTGCAAAATAGCGCGGGTGTGATCTGCACAAAACAGTGCGACGCGCAAAATAGCGCGAGTGTCAACTGCACAAAACAGTGCGACGCGGAAGTAGCGCCAGTGTGAATAGCACAAAACAGTGCGACGCACAAAATAGCGCGACTGTGAACTGCACAAAATAGTGCGACGCGCAAAATTGCACGAGTGTGATCTACATTAAACAGTGCGACACGCAAAATAGCACGAGTGTGAACTGCACAAAACACTGCGACGCGCAAAATAGCGCGAGTGTCAACTGCACAAAACAGTGCGACGCGCAAAATCGCGCGAGTGTCAACTGCACAAAAAAATGCCACGGGCAAAATAGCGCGGGTGTGATCTGCACAAAACAGTGCGACGCGCAAAATAGCGCGAGTGTCAACTGCCCAAAACAGTGCGACGCGGAAAGTAGCGCCAGTGTGAACAGCACAAAACAGTGCGGCGTGCAAAATAGCGCGACTATCAACTGCACAAAACGGTGCGACGCACAAAATAGCGCGAGTGTCAACTGCACAAAACAGTGCGACGCGGAAAGTAGCGCCAGTGTGAACAGCACAAAACAGTGCGACGCGCAAAATAGCGCGAGTGTCAACTGCACAAAACAGTGCGACGTGCAAAATCGCGCGAGTCTCAACTGCACAAAATAGTGCGACGCACAAAATAGCGCGAGTGTCAATTGCACAAAACAATGCCACGCGCAAAATAGCGCGGGTGCGATCTGCACAAAACAGTGCGACGCGCAAAATACCGCGACTGTCAACTGCCCAAAACAGTGCGACGCGGAAAGTAGCGCCAGTGTGAACAGCACAAAACAGTGCGACGCGCAAAATAGCGCGAGTGTCAACTGCACAAAATAGTGTGACGCGGAAGTAGCGCCAGTGTGAATAGCACAAAACAGTGCGACGCACAAAATAGCGCGAGTGTCAACTGCACAAAACAGTGCGACGCGCAAAATAGCGCGACTGTCAACTGCCCAAAACAGTGCGACGCGGAAAGTAGCGCCAGTGTGAACAGCACAAAACAGTGCGACGCGCAAAATAGCGCGAGTGTCAACTGCACAAAACAGTGTGACGCGGAAGTAGCGCCAGTGTGAATAGCACAAAACAGTGCGACGCACAAAATAGCGCGAGTGTCAACTGCACAAAACAGTGCGACGCGCAAAATAGCGCGAGTGTCAACTGCACAAAACAGTGCGACACGCAAAATAGCGCGAGTGTGATCTGCACAAAACAGTGCGACGCGCAAAATAGCGCGAGTGTGAACTGCACAAAACAGTGCGACGCGGAAAGTAGCGCCAGTTGTGAACAGCAGAAAACAGTGCGACGCGCAAAATAGCGCGAGTGTCCACTGCACAAAACAGTGCGACGTGCAAAATCGCGCGAGTCTCAACTGCACAAAATAGTACGACGCGCAAAATAGCGCGAGTGTCAACTGCAGAAAACAATGCCACGTGCAAAATAGCGCGGGTGTGATCTGCACAAAACAGTGCGACGCGCAAAATAGAGCGAGTGTCAACTGCCCAAAACAGTGCGACGCGGAAAGTAGCGCCAGTGTGAACAGTACAAAACAGTACGACGCGCAAAATAGCGCGAGTGTCAACTGCACAAAACAGTGAGACGCGGAAGTAGCGCCAGTGTGAATAGCACAAAACAGTGCGACGCACAAAATAGCGCGACTGTCAACTGCACAAAATAGTGCGACGCGCAAAATAGCGCGAGTGTGATCTGCATAAAACAGTGCGACACGCAAAATAGCGCGAGTGTGAACTGCACAAAACACTGCGACGCGCAAAATAGCGCGAGTGTCAACTGCACAAAACAGTGCGACGCGGAAAGTAGCGCCAGTGTGAACAGCACAAAACAGTGCAACGCGCAAAATAGCGCGAGTGTCAACTGCACAAAACAGTGCGACGTGCAAAATCGCGCGAGTGTCAACTGCACAAAACAATGCCACGGACAAAATAGCGCGGCTGTGATCTGCACAAAACAGTGCGACGCGCAAAATAGCGAGTGTCAACTGCCCAAAACAGTGCGACGCGGAAAGTAGCGCCAGTGTGAACAGCACAAAACAGTGCGACGCGCAAAATAGCGCGACTGTCAACTGCACAAAACAGTGCGACGCACAAAATAGCGCGAGTGTCAACTGCACAAAACAGTGCGACGCGGAAAGTAGCGCCAGTGTGAACAGCACAAAACAGTGCGGCGCGCAAAATAGAGCGAGTGTCAACTGCACAAAACAGTGCGACGTGCAAAATCGCGCGAGTCTCAACTGCACAAAACAGTGCGACGCGCAAAATAGCGCGAGTGTCAACTGCAGAAAACAATGCCACGTGCAAAATAGCGCGGGTGTGATCTGCACAAAACAGTGCGACGCGCAAAATAGAGCGAGTGTCAACTGCCCAAAACAGTGCGACGCGGAAAGTAGCGCCAGTGTGAACAGCACAAAACAGTGCGACGCGCAAAATAGCGCGAGTGTCAACTGCACAAAACAGTGCGACGCGGAAGTAGCGCCAGTGTGAATAGCACAAAACAGTGCGACGCACAAAATATATCGACTGTCAACTGCACAAAATAGTGCGACGCGCAAAATAGCCCGAGTGTCAACTGCACAAAACAGTGCGACCCCCAAAATAGCGCGAGTGTGATCTGCACAAAACAGTGCGACGCGCAAAATAGCGCGAGTGTGAACTGCACAAAACACTGCGACGCGCAAAATAGCGCGAGTGTCAACTGCACAAAACAGTGCGACGTGCAAAATCGCGCGAGTCTCAACTGCACAAAACAGTGCGACGCGCAAAATAGCGCGAGTGTCAACTGCACAAAACAGTGCGACGCGGAAGTAGCGCCAGTGTGAATAGCACAAAACAGTGCGACGCACAAAATATATCGACTGTCAACTGCACAAAATAGTGCGACGCGCAAAATAGCCCGAGTGTCAACTGCACAAAACAGTGCGACCCGCAAAATAGCGCGAGTGTGATCTGCACAAAACAGTGCGACGCGCAAAATAGCGCGAGTGTGAACTGCACAAAACACTGCGACGCGCAAAATAGCGCGAGTGTCAACTGCACAAAACAGTGCGACGCGGAAAGTAGCGCCAGTGTGAACAGCACAAAACAGTGCGACGCGCAAAATAGCGCGAGTGTCAACTGCACAAAACAGTGCGACGTGCAAAATCGCGCGAGTCTCAACTGCACAAAACAGTGCGACGCGCAAAATAGCGCGAGTGTCAACTGCAGAAAACAATGCCACGTGCAAAATAGCGCGGGTGTGATCTGCACAAAACTGTGCGACGCGCAAAATAGAGCGAGTGTCAACTGCCCAAAACAGTGCGACGCGGAAAGTAGCGCCAGTGTGAACAGCACAAAACAGTACGACGCGCAAAATAGCGCGAGTGTCAACTGCACAAAACAGTGCGACACGGAAGTAGCGCCAGTGTGAATAGCACAAAACAGTGCGACGCACAAAATAGCGCGACTGTCAACTGCACAAAATAGTGCGACGCGCAAAATAGCGCGAGTGTCAACTGCACAAAACAGTGCGACCCGCAAAATAGCGCGAGTGTGATCTGCATAAAACAGTGCGACACGCAAAATAGCGCGAGTGTGAACTGCACAAAACACTACGACGCGCAAAATAGCGCGAGTGTCAACTGCACAAAACACTGCGACGCGTAAAATAGCGCGAGTGTCAACTGCACAAAACAGTGCGACGCGGAAAGTAGCGCCAGTGTGAACAGCACAAAACAGTGCGACGCGCAAAATAGCGCGAGTGTCAACTGCACAAAACAGTGCGACGTGCAAAATCGCGCGAGTGTCAACTGCACAAAACAATGCCACGGACAAAATAGCGCGGCTGTGATCTGCACAAAACAGTGCGACGCGCAAAATAGCGAGTGTCAACTGCCCAAAACAGTGCGACGCGGAAAGTAGCGCCAGTGTGAACAGCACAAAACAGTGCGACGCGCAAAATAGTGCGACTGTCAACTGCACAAAACAGTGCGACGCACAAAATAGAGCGAGTGTCAACTGCACAAAACAGTGCGACGCGGAAAGTAGCGCCAGTGTGAACAGCACAAAACGGTGCGGCGCGCAAAATAGAGCGAGTGTCAACTGCACAAAACAGTGCGACGTGCAAAATCGCGCGAGTCTCAACTGCACAAAACAGTGCGACGCGCAAAATAGCGCGAGTGTCAATTGCACAAAACAATGCCACGCGCAAAATAGCGCGGGTGTGATCTGCACCAAACAGTGCGACGCGCAAAATAGCGCGACTGTCAACTGCCCAAAACAGTGCGACGCGGAAAGTAGCGCCAGTGTGAACAGCACAAAACAGTGCGACGCGCAAAATAGCGCGAGTGTCCACTGCACAAAACAGTGCGACGTGCAAAATCGCGCGAGTCTCAACTGCACAAAACAGTACGACGCGCAAAATAGCGCGAGTGTCAACTGCAGAAAACAATGCCACGTGCAAAATAGCGCGGGTGTGATCTGCACAAAACAGTGCGACGCGCAAAATAGCGCGAGTGTCAACTGCACAAAACAGTGCGACGCGGAAGTAGCGCCAGTGTGAATAGCACAAAACAGTGCGACGCACAAAATAGCGCGACTGTGAACTGCACAAAATAGTGCGACGCGCAAAATTGCGCGAGTGTGATGTACATTAAACAGTGCGACACGCAAAATAGCACGAGTGTGAACTGCACAAAACACTGCGACGCGCAAAATAGCGCGAGTGTCAACTGCACAAAACAGTGCGACGCGCAAAATCGCGCGAGTGTCAACTGCACAAAAAAATGCCACGGGCAAAATAGCGCGGGTGTGATCTGCACAAAACAGTGCGACGCGCAAAATAGCGCGAGTGTCAACTGCCCAAAACAGTGCGACGCGGAAAGTAGCGCCAGTGTGAACAGCACAAAACAGTGCGGCGTGCAAAATAGCGCGACTGTCAACTGCACAAAACGGTGCGACGCACAAAATAGCGCGAGTGTCAACTGCACAAAACAGTGCGACGCGGAAAGTAGCGCCAGTGTGAACAGCACAAAACAGTGCGACGCGCAAAATAGCGCGAGTGTCAACTGCACAAAACAGTGCGACGTGCAAAATCGCGCGAGTCTCAACTGCACAAAATAGTGCGACGCACAAAATAGCGCGAGTGTCAATTGCACAAAACAATGCCACGCGCAAAATAGCGCGGGTGCGATCTGCACAAAACAGTGCGACGCGCAAAATAACGCGACTGTCAACTGCCCAAAACAGTGCGACGCGGAAAGTAGCGCCAGTGTGAACAGCACAAAACAGTGCGACGCGCAAAATAGCGCGAGTGTCAACTGCACAAAACAGTGTGACGCGGAAGTAGCGCCAGTGTGAATAGCACAAAACAGTGCGACGCACAAAATAGCGCGAGTGTCAACTGCACAAAACAGTGCGACGCGGAAAGTAGCGCCAGTGTGAACAGCACAAAACAGTGCGACGCGCAAAATAGCGCGAGTGTCAACTGCACAAAACAGTGCGACGTGCAAAATCGCGCGAGTCTCAACTGCACAAAACAGTGCGACGCGCAAAATAGCGCGAGTGTCAACTGCAGAAAACAATGCCACGTGCAAAATAGCGCGGGTGTGATCTGCACAAAACTGTGCGACGCGCAAAATAGAGCGAGTGTCAACTGCCCAAAACAGTGCGACGCGGAAAGTAGCGCCAGTGTGAACAGCACAAAACAGTACGACGCGCAAAATAGCGCGAGTGTCAACTGCAGAAAAGAGTGCGACGCGGAAGTAGCGCCAGTGTGAATAGCACAAAACAGTGCGACGCACAAAATAGCGCGACTGTCAACTGCACAAAATAGTGCGACGCGCAAAATAGCGCGAGTGTCAACTGCACAAAACAGTGCGACCCGCAAAATAGCGCGAGTGTGATCTGCATAAAACAGTGCGACACGCAAAATAGCGCGAGTGTGAACTGCACAAAACACTACGACGCACAAAATAGCGCGAGTGTCAACTGCACAAAACACTGCGACGCGTAAAATAGCGCGAGTGTCAACTGCACAAAACAGTGCGACGCGGAAAGTAGCGCCAGTGTGAACAGAACAAAACAGTGCGACGCGCAAAATAGCGCGAGTGTCAACTGCACAAAACAGTGCGACGTGCAAAATCGCGCGAGTGTCAACTGCACAAAACAATGCCACGGACAAAATAGCGCGGCTGTGATCTGCACAAAACAGTGCGACGCGCAAAATAGCGAGTGTCAACTGCCCAAAACAGTGCGACGCGGAAAGTAGCGCCAGTGTGAACAGCACAAAACAGTGCGACGCGCAAAATAGTGCGACTGTCAACTGCACAAAACAGTGCGACGCACAAAATAGCGCGAGTGTCAACTGCACAAAACAGTGCGACGCGGAAAGTAGCGCCAGTGTGAACAGCACAAAACGGTGCGGCGCGCAAAATAGAGCGAGTGTCAACTGCACAAAACAGTGCGACGTGCAAAATCGCGCGAGTCTCAACTGCACAAAACAGTGCGACGCGCAAAATAGCACGAGTGTCAATTGCACAAAACAATGCCAAGCGCAAAATAGCGCGGGTGTGATCTGCACCAAACAGTGCGACGCGCAAAATAGCGCGACTGTCAACTGCCCAAAACAGTGCGACGCGGAAAGTAGCGCCAGTGTGAACAGCACAAAACAGTGCGACGCGCAAAATAGCGCGAGTGTCAACTGCACAAAATAGTGTGACGCGGAAGTAGCGCCAGTGTGAATAGCACAAAACAGTGCGACGCACAAAATAGCGCGAGTGTCAACTGCACAAAACAGTGCGACGCGCAAAATAGCGCGACTGTCAACTGCCCAAAACAGTGCGACGCGGAAAGTAGCGCCAGTGTGAACAGCACAAAACAGTGCGACGCGCAAAATAGCGCGAGTGTCAACTGCACAAAACAGTGTGACGCGGAAGTAGCGCCAGTGTGAATAGCACAAAACAGTGCGACGCACAAAATAGCGCGAGTGTCAACTGCACAAAACAGTGCGACGCGCAAAATAGCGCGAGTGTCAACTGCACAAAACAGTGCGACACGCAAAATAGCGCGAGTGTGATCTGCACAAAACAGTGCGACGCGCAAAATAGCGCGAGTGTGAACTGCACAAAACAGTGCGACGCGGAAAGTAGCGCCAGTGTGAACAGCAGAAAACAGTGCGACGCGCAAAATAGCGCGAGTGTCCACTGCACAAAACAGTGCGACGTGCAAAATCGCGCGAGTCTCAACTGCACAAAATAGTACGACGCGCAAAATAGCGCGAGTGTCAACTGCAGAAAACAATGCCACGTGCAAAATAGCGCGGGTGTGATCTGCACAAAACAGTGCGACGCGCAAAATAGAGCGAGTGTCAACTGCCCAAAACAGTGCGACGCGGAAAGTAGCGCCAGTGTGAACAGTACAAAACAGTACGACGCGCAAAATAGCGCGAGTGTCAACTGCACAAAACAGTGAGACGCGGAAGTAGCGCCAGTGTGAATAGCACAAAACAGTGCGACGCACAAAATAGCGCGACTGTCAACTGCACAAAATAGTGCGACGCGCAAAATAGCGCGAGTGTGATCTGCATAAAACAGTGCGACACGCAAAATAGCGCGAGTGTGAACTGCACAAAACACTGCGACGCGCAAAATAGCGCGAGTGTCAACTGCACAAAACAGTGCGACGCGGAAAGTAGCGCCAGTGTGAACAGCACAAAACAGTGCAACGCGCAAAATAGCGCGAGTGTCAACTGCACAAAACAGTGCGACGTGCAAAATCGCGCGAGTGTCAACTGCACAAAACAATGCCACGGACAAAATAGCGCGGCTGTGATCTGCACAAAACAGTGCGACGCGCAAAATAGCGAGTGTCAACTGCCCAAAACAGTGCGACGCGGAAAGTAGCGCCAGTGTGAACAGCACAAAACAGTGCGACGCGCAAAATAGCGCGACTGTCAACTGCACAAAACAGTGCGACGCACAAAATAGCGCGAGTGTCAACTGCACAAAACAGTGCGACGCGGAAAGTAGCGCCAGTGTGAACAGCACAAAACAGTGCGGCGCGCAAAATAGAGCGAGTGTCAACTGCACAAAACAGTGCGACGTGCAAAATCGCGCGAGTCTCAACTGCACAAAACAGTGCGACGCGCAAAATAGCGCGAGTGTCAACTGCAGAAAACAATGCCACGTGCAAAATAGCGCGGGTGTGATCTGCACAAAACAGTGCGACGCGCAAAATAGAGCGAGTGTCAACTGCCCAAAACAGTGCGACGCGGAAAGTAGCGCCAGTGTGAACAGCACAAAACAGTGCGACGCGCAAAATAGCGCGAGTGTCAACTGCACAAAACAGTGCGACGCGGAAGTAGCGCCAGTGTGAATAGCACAAAACAGTGCGACGCACAAAATATATCGACTGTCAACTGCACAAAATAGTGCGACGCGCAAAATAGCCCGAGTGTCAACTGCACAAAACAGTGCGACCCCCAAAATAGCGCGAGTGTGATCTGCACAAAACAGTGCGACGCGCAAAATAGCGCGAGTGTGAACTGCACAAAACACTGCGACGCGCAAAATAGCGCGAGTGTCAACTGCACAAAACAGTGCGACGTGCAAAATCGCGCGAGTCTCAACTGCACAAAACAGTGCGACGCGCAAAATAGCGCGAGTGTCAACTGCACAAAACAGTGCGACGCGGAAGTAGCGCCAGTGTGAATAGCACAAAACAGTGCGACGCACAAAATATATCGACTGTCAACTGCACAAAATAGTGCGACGCGCAAAATAGCCCGAGTGTCAACTGCACAAAACAGTGCGACCCGCAAAATAGCGCGAGTGTGATCTGCACAAAACAGTGCGACGCGCAAAATAGCGCGAGTGTGAACTGCACAAAACACTGCGACGCGCAAAATAGCGCGAGTGTCAACTGCACAAAACAGTGCGACGCGGAAAGTAGCGCCAGTGTGAACAGCACAAAACAGTGCGACGCGCAAAATAGCGCGAGTGTCAACTGCACAAAACAGTGCGACGTGCAAAATCGCGCGAGTCTCAACTGCACAAAACAGTGCGACGCGCAAAATAGCGCGAGTGTCAACTGCAGAAAACAATGCCACGTGCAAAATAGCGCGGGTGTGATCTGCACAAAACTGTGCGACGCGCAAAATAGAGCGAGTGTCAACTGCCCAAAACAGTGCGACGCGGAAAGTAGCGCCAGTGTGAACAGCACAAAACAGTACGACGCGCAAAATAGCGCGAGTGTCAACTGCACAAAACAGTGCGACACGGAAGTAGCGCCAGTGTGAATAGCACAAAACAGTGCGACGCACAAAATAGCGCGACTGTCAACTGCACAAAATAGTGCGACGCGCAAAATAGCGCGAGTGTCAACTGCACAAAACAGTGCGACCCGCAAAATAGCGCGAGTGTGATCTGCATAAAACAGTGCGACACGCAAAATAGCGCGAGTGTGAACTGCACAAAACACTACGACGCGCAAAATAGCGCGAGTGTCAACTGCACAAAACACTGCGACGCGTAAAATAGCGCGAGTGTCAACTGCACAAAACAGTGCGACGCGGAAAGTAGCGCCAGTGTGAACAGCACAAAACAGTGCGACGCGCAAAATAGCGCGAGTGTCAACTGCACAAAACAGTGCGACGTGCAAAATCGCGCGAGTGTCAACTGCACAAAACAATGCCACGGACAAAATAGCGCGGCTGTGATCTGCACAAAACAGTGCGACGCGCAAAATAGCGAGTGTCAACTGCCCAAAACAGTGCGACGCGGAAAGTAGCGCCAGTGTGAACAGCACAAAACAGTGCGACGCGCAAAATAGTGCGACTGTCAACTGCACAAAACAGTGCGACGCACAAAATAGAGCGAGTGTCAACTGCACAAAACAGTGCGACGCGGAAAGTAGCGCCAGTGTGAACAGCACAAAACGGTGCGGCGCGCAAAATAGAGCGAGTGTCAACTGCACAAAACAGTGCGACGTGCAAAATCGCGCGAGTCTCAACTGCACAAAACAGTGCGACGCGCAAAATAGCGCGAGTGTCAATTGCACAAAACAATGCCACGCGCAAAATAGCGCGGGTGTGATCTGCACCAAACAGTGCGACGCGCAAAATAGCGCGACTGTCAACTGCCCAAAACAGTGCGACGCGGAAAGTAGCGCCAGTGTGAACAGCACAAAACAGTGCGACGCGCAAAATAGCGCGAGTGTCCACTGCACAAAACAGTGCGACGTGCAAAATCGCGCGAGTCTCAACTGCACAAAACAGTACGACGCGCAAAATAGCGCGAGTGTCAACTGCAGAAAACAATGCCACGTGCAAAATAGCGCGGGTGTGATCTGCACAAAACAGTGCGACGCGCAAAATAGCGCGAGTGTCAACTGCACAAAACAGTGCGACGCGGAAGTAGCGCCAGTGTGAATAGCACAAAACAGTGCGACGCACAAAATAGCGCGACTGTGAACTGCACAAAATAGTGCGACGCGCAAAATTGCGCGAGTGTGATGTACATTAAACAGTGCGACACGCAAAATAGCACGAGTGTGAACTGCACAAAACACTGCGACGCGCAAAATAGCGCGAGTGTCAACTGCACAAAACAGTGCGACGCGCAAAATCGCGCGAGTGTCAACTGCACAAAAAAATGCCACGGGCAAAATAGCGCGGGTGTGATCTGCACAAAACAGTGCGACGCGCAAAATAGCGCGAGTGTCAACTGCCCAAAACAGTGCGACGCGGAAAGTAGCGCCAGTGTGAACAGCACAAAACAGTGCGGCGTGCAAAATAGCGCGACTGTCAACTGCACAAAACGGTGCGACGCACAAAATAGCGCGAGTGTCAACTGCACAAAACAGTGCGACGCGGAAAGTAGCGCCAGTGTGAACAGCACAAAACAGTGCGACGCGCAAAATAGCGCGAGTGTCAACTGCACAAAACAGTGCGACGTGCAAAATCGCGCGAGTCTCAACTGCACAAAATAGTGCGACGCACAAAATAGCGCGAGTGTCAATTGCACAAAACAATGCCACGCGCAAAATAGCGCGGGTGCGATCTGCACAAAACAGTGCGACGCGCAAAATAACGCGACTGTCAACTGCCCAAAACAGTGCGACGCGGAAAGTAGCGCCAGTGTGAACAGCACAAAACAGTGCGACGCGCAAAATAGCGCGAGTGTCAACTGCACAAAACAGTGTGACGCGGAAGTAGCGCCAGTGTGAATAGCACAAAACAGTGCGACGCACAAAATAGCGCGAGTGTCAACTGCACAAAACAGTGCGACGCGGAAAGTAGCGCCAGTGTGAACAGCACAAAACAGTGCGACGCGCAAAATAGCGCGAGTGTCAACTGCACAAAACAGTGCGACGTGCAAAATCGCGCGAGTCTCAACTGCACAAAACAGTGCGACGCGCAAAATAGCGCGAGTGTCAACTGCAGAAAACAATGCCACGTGCAAAATAGCGCGGGTGTGATCTGCACAAAACTGTGCGACGCGCAAAATAGAGCGAGTGTCAACTGCCCAAAACAGTGCGACGCGGAAAGTAGCGCCAGTGTGAACAGCACAAAACAGTACGACGCGCAAAATAGCGCGAGTGTCAACTGCAGAAAAGAGTGCGACGCGGAAGTAGCGCCAGTGTGAATAGCACAAAACAGTGCGACGCACAAAATAGCGCGACTGTCAACTGCACAAAATAGTGCGACGCGCAAAATAGCGCGAGTGTCAACTGCACAAAACAGTGCGACCCGCAAAATAGCGCGAGTGTGATCTGCATAAAACAGTGCGACACGCAAAATAGCGCGAGTGTGAACTGCACAAAACACTACGACGCACAAAATAGCGCGAGTGTCAACTGCACAAAACACTGCGACGCGTAAAATAGCGCGAGTGTCAACTGCACAAAACAGTGCGACGCGGAAAGTAGCGCCAGTGTGAACAGAACAAAACAGTGCGACGCGCAAAATAGCGCGAGTGTCAACTGCACAAAACAGTGCGACGTGCAAAATCGCGCGAGTGTCAACTGCACAAAACAATGCCACGGACAAAATAGCGCGGCTGTGATCTGCACAAAACAGTGCGACGCGCAAAATAGCGAGTGTCAACTGCCCAAAACAGTGCGACGCGGAAAGTAGCGCCAGTGTGAACAGCACAAAACAGTGCGACGCGCAAAATAGTGCGACTGTCAACTGCACAAAACAGTGCGACGCACAAAATAGCGCGAGTGTCAACTGCACAAAACAGTGCGACGCGGAAAGTAGCGCCAGTGTGAACAGCACAAAACGGTGCGGCGCGCAAAATAGAGCGAGTGTCAACTGCACAAAACAGTGCGACGTGCAAAATCGCGCGAGTCTCAACTGCACAAAACAGTGCGACGCGCAAAATAGCACGAGTGTCAATTGCACAAAACAATGCCAAGCGCAAAATAGCGCGGGTGTGATCTGCACCAAACAGTGCGACGCGCAAAATAGCGCGACTGTCAACTGCCCAAAACAGTGCGACGCGGAAAGTAGCGCCAGTGTGAACAGCACAAAACAGTGCGACGCGCAAAATAACGCGAGTGTCCACTGCACAAAACAGTGCGACGTGCAAAATCGCGCGAGTCTCAACTGCACAAAACAGTACGACGCGCAAAATAGCGCGAGTGTCAACTGCAGAAAACAATGCCACGTGCAAAATAGCGCGGGTGTGATCTGCACAAAACAGTGCGACGCGCAAAATAGCGCGAGTGTCAACTGCACAAAACAGTGCGACGCGGAAGTAGCGCCAGTGTGAATAGCACAAAACAGTGCGACGCACAAAATAGCGCGACTGTGAACTGCACAAAATAGTGCGACGCGCAAAATTGCGCGAGTGTGATGTACATTAAACAGTGCGACACGCAAAATAGCACGAGTGTGAACTGCACAAAACACTGCGACGCGCAAAATAGCGCGAGTGTCAACTGCACAAAACAGTGCGACGCGCAAAATCGCGCGAGTGTCAACTGCACAAAAAAATGCCACGGGCAAAATAGCGCGGGTGTGATCTGCACAAAACAGTGCGACGCGCAAAATAGCGCGAGTGTCAACTGCCCAAAACAGTGCGACGCGGAAAGTAGCGCCAGTGTGAACAGCACAAAACAGTGCGGCGTGCAAAATAGCCCGACTGTCAACTGCACAAAACGGTGCGACGCACAAAATAGCGCGAGTGTCAACTGCACAAAACAGTGCGACGCGGAAAGTAGCGCCAGTGTGAACAGCACAAAACAGTGCGACGCGCAAAATAGCGCGAGTGTCAACTGCACAAAACAGTGCGACGTGCAAAATCGCGCGAGTCTCAACTGCACAAAATAGTGCGACGCACAAAATAGCGCGAGTGTCAATTGCACAAAACAATGCCACGCGCAAAATAGCGCGGGTGCGATCTGCACAAAACAGTGCGACGCGCAAAATAACGCGACTGTCAACTGCCCAAAACAGTGCGACGCGGAAAGTAGCGCCAGTGTGAACAGCACAAAACAGTGCGACGCGCAAAATAGCGCGAGTGTCAACTGCACAAAACAGTGTGACGCGGAAGTAGCGCCAGTGTGAATAGCACAAAACAGTGCGACGCACAAAATAGCGCGAGTGTCAACTGCACAAAACAGTGCGACGCGGAAAGTAGCGCCAGTGTGAACAGCACAAAACAGTGCGACGCGCAAAATAGCGCGAGTGTCAACTGCACAAAACAGTGCGACGTGCAAAATCGCGCGAGTCTCAACTGCACAAAACAGTGCGACGCGCAAAATAGCGCGAGTGTCAACTGCAGAAAACAATGCCACGTGCAAAATAGCGCGGGTGTGATCTGCACAAAACTGTGCGACGCGCAAAATAGAGCGAGTGTCAACTGCCCAAAACAGTGCGACGCGGAAAGTAGCGCCAGTGTGAACAGCACAAAACAGTACGACGCGCAAAATAGCGCGAGTGTCAACTGCACAAAAGAGTGCGACGCGGAAGTAGCGCCAGTGTGAATAGCACAAAACAGTGCGACGCACAAAATAGCGCGACTGTCAACTGCACAAAATAGTGCGACGCGCAAAATAGCGCGAGTGTCAACTGCACAAAACAGTGCGACCCGCAAAATAGCGCGAGTGTGATCTGCATAAAACAGTGCGACACGCAAAATAGCGCGAGTGTGAACTGCACAAAACACTACGACGCACAAAATAGCGCGAGTGTCAACTGCACAAAACACTGCGACGCGTAAAATAGCGCGAGTGTCAACTGCACAAAACAGTGCGACGCGGAAAGTAGCGCCAGTGTGAACAGAACAAAACAGTGCGACGCGCAAAATAGCGCGAGTGTCAACTGCACAAAACAGTGCGACGTGCAAAATCGCGCGAGTGTCAACTGCACAAAACAATGCCACGGACAAAATAGCGCGGCTGTGATCTGCACAAAACAGTGCGACGCGCAAAATAGCGAGTGTCAACTGCCCAAAACAGTGCGACGCGGAAAGTAGCGCCAGTGTGAACAGCACAAAACAGTGCGACGCGCAAAATAGTGCGACTGTCAACTGCACAAAACAGTGCGACGCACAAAATAGCGCGAGTGTCAACTGCACAAAACAGTGCGACGCGGAAAGTAGCGCCAGTGTGAACAGCACAAAACGGTGCGGCGCGCAAAATAGAGCGAGTGTCAACTGCACAAAACAGTGCGACGTGCAAAATCGCGCGAGTCTCAACTGCACAAAACAGTGCGACGCGCAAAATAGCACGAGTGTCAATTGCACAAAACAATGCCAAGCGCAAAATAGCGCGGGTGTGATCTGCACCAAACAGTGCGACGCGCAAAATAGCGCGACTGTCAACTGCCCAAAACAGTGCGACGCGGAAAGTAGCGCCAGTGTGAACAGCACAAAACAGTGCGACGCGCAAAATAACGCGAGTGTCCACTGCACAAAACAGTGCGACGTGCAAAATCGCGCGAGTCTCAACTGCACAAAACAGTACGACGCGCAAAATAGCGCGAGTGTCAACTGCAGAAAACAATGCCACGTGCAAAATAGCGCGGGTGTGATCTGCACAAAACAGTGCGACGCGCAAAATAGCGCGAGTGTCAACTGCACAAAACAGTGCGACGCGGAAGTAGCGCCAGTGTGAATAGCACAAAACAGTGCGACGCACAAAATAGCGCGACTGTGAACTGCACAAAATAGTGCGACGCGCAAAATTGCGCGAGTGTGATGTACATTAAACAGTGCGACACGCAAAATAGCACGAGTGTGAACTGCACAAAACACTGCGACGCGCAAAATAGCGCGAGTGTCAACTGCACAAAACAGTGCGACGCGCAAAATCGCGCGAGTGTCAACTGCACAAAAAAATGCCACGGGCAAAATAGCGCGGGTGTGATCTGCACAAAACAGTGCGACGCGCAAAATAGCGCGAGTGTCAACTGCCCAAAACAGTGCGACGCGGAAAGTAGCGCCAGTGTGAACAGCACAAAACAGTGCGGCGTGCAAAATAGCCCGACTGTCAACTGCACAAAACGGTGCGACGCACAAAATAGCGCGAGTGTCAACTGCACAAAACAGTGCGACGCGGAAAGTAGCGCCAGTGTGAACAGCACAAAACAGTGCGACGCGCAAAATAGCGCGAGTGTCAACTGCACAAAACAGTGCGACGTGCAAAATCGCGCGAGTCTCAACTGCACAAAATAGTGCGACGCACAAAATAGCGCGAGTGTCAATTGCACAAAACAATGCCACGCGCAAAATAGCGCGGGTGCGATCTGCACAAAACAGTGCGACGCGCAAAATACCGCGACTGTCAACTGCCCAAAACAGTGCGACGCGGAAAGTAGCGCCAGTGTGAACAGCACAAAACAGTGCGACGCGCAAAATAGCGCGAGTGTCAACTGCACAAAACAGTGTGACGCGGAAGTAGCGCCAGTGTGAATAGCACAAAACAGTGCGACGCACAAAATAGCGCGAGTGTCAACTGCACAAAACAGTGCGACGCGCAAAATAGCGCGACTGTCAACTGCCCAAAACAGTGCGACGCGGAAAGTAGCGCCAGTGTGAACAGCACAAAACAGTGCGACGCGCAAAATAGCGCGAGTGTGAACTGCACAAAACAGTGCGACGCGGAAAGTAGCGCCAGTGTGAACAGCAGAAAACAGTGCGACGCGCAAAATAGCGCGAGTGTCCACTGCACAAAACAGTGCGACGTGCAAAATCGCGCGAGTCTCAAGTGCACAAAATAGTACGACGCGCAAAATAGCGCGAGTGTCAACTGCAGAAAACAATGCCACGTGCAAAATAGAGCGAGTGTCAACTGCCCAAAACAGTGCGACGCGCAAAATAGAGCGAGTGTCAACTGCCCAAAACAGTGCGACGCGGAAAGTAGCGCCAGTGTGAACAGTACAAAACAGTACGACGCGCAAAATAGCGCGAGTGTCAACTGCACAAAACAGTGCGACGCGGAAGTAGCGCCAGTGTGAACAGTACAAAACAGTGCGACGCACAAAATAGCGCGACTGTCAACTGCACAAAATAGTGCGACGCGCAAAATAGCGCGAGTGTGATCTGCATAAAACAGTGCGACACGCAAAATAGCGCGAGTGTGAACTGCACAAAACACTGCGACGCGCAAAATAGCACGAGTGTCAACTGCACAAAACAGTGCGACGCGGAAAGTAGCGCCAGTGTGAACAGCACAAAACAGTGCAACGCGCAAAATAGCGCGAGTGTCAACTGCACAAAACAGTGCGACGTGCAAAATCGCGCGAGTGTCAACTGCACAAAACAATGCCACGAACAAAATAGCGCGGCTGTGATCTGCACAAAACAGTGCGACGCGCAAAATAGCGAGTGTCAACTGCCCAAAACAGTGCGACGCGGAAAGTAGCGCCAGTGTGAACAGCACAAAACAGTGCGACGCGCAAAATAGCGCGACTGTCAACTGCACAAAACAGTGCGACGCACAAAATAGCGCGAGTGTCAACTGCACAAAACAGTGCGACGCGGAAAGTAGCGCCAGTGTGAACAGCACAAAACAGTGCGGCGCGCAAAATAGAGCGAGTGTCAACTGCACAAAACAGTGCGACGTGCAAAATCGCGCGAGTCTCAACTGCACAAAACAGTGCGACGCGCAAAATAGCGCGAGTGTCAACTGCAGAAAACAATGCCACGTGCAAAATAGCGCGGGTGTGATCTGCACAAAACAGTGCGACGCGCAAAATAGAGCGAGTGTCAACTGCCCAAAACAGTGCGACGCGGAAAGTAGCGCCAGTGTGAACAGCACAAAACAGTGCGACGCGCAAAATAGCGCGAGTGTCAACTGCACAAAACAGTGCGACGCGGAAGTAGCGCCAGTGTGAATAGCACAAAACAGTGCGACGCACAAAATATATCGACTGTCAACTGCACAAAATAGTGCGACGCGCAAAATTGCCCGAGTGTCAACTGCACAAAACAGTGCGACCCGCAAAATAGCGCGAGTGTGATCTGCACAAAACAGTGCGACGCGCAAAATAGCGCGAGTGTGAACTGCACAAAACACTGCGACGCGCAAAATAGCGCGAGTGTCAACTGCACAAGACAGTGCGACGCGGAAAGTAGCGCCAGTGTGAACAGCACAAAACAGTGCGACGCGCAAAATAGCGCGAGTGTCAACTGCACAAAACAGTGCGACGTGCAAAATCGCGCGAGTCTCAACTGCACAAAACAGTGCGACGCGCAAAATAGCGCGAGTGTCAACTGCAGAAAACAACGCCACGTGCAAAATAGCGCGGGTGTGATCTGCACAAAACTGTGCGACGCGCAAAATAGAGCGAGTGTCAACTGCCCAAAACAGTGCGACGCGGAAAGTAGCGCCAGTGTGAACAGCACAAAACAGTACGACGCGCAAAATAGCGCGAGTGTCAACTGCACAAAACAGTGCGACGCGGAAGTAGCGCCAGTGTGAATAGCACAAAACAGTGCGACGCACAAAATAGCGCGACTGTCAACTGCACAAAATAGTGCGACGCGCAAAATAGCGCGAGTGTCAACTGCACAAAACAGTGCGACCCGCAAAATAGCGCGAGTGTGATCTGCATAAAACAGTGCGACACGCAAAATAGCGCGAGTGTGAACTGCACAAAACGCTGCGACGCGCAAAATAGCGCGAGTGTCCACTGCACAAAACACTGCGACGCGTAAAATAGCGCGAGTGTCAACTGCACAAAACAGTGCGACGCGGAAAGTAGCGCCAGTGTGAACAGCACAAAACAGTGCGACGCGCAAAATAACGCGAGTGTCAACTGCACAAAACAGTGCGACGTGCAAAATCGCGCGAGTGTCAACTGTACAAAACAATGCCACGGGCAAAATAGCGCGGCTGTGATCTGCACAAAACAGTGCGACGCGCAAAATAGCGCGAGTGTCAACTGCCCAAAACAGTGCGACGCGGAAAGTAGCGCCAGTGTGAAAAGCACAAAACAGTGCGACGCGCAAAATAGCGCGACTGTCAACTGCACAAAACAGTGCGACGCACAAAATAGCGCGAGTGTGATCTGCATAAAACAGTGCGACACGCAAAATAGCGCGAGTGTGAACTGCACAAAACACTACGACGCGCAAAATAGCGCGAGTGTCAACTGCACAAAACGGTGCGACGCACAAAATAGCGCGAGTGTCAACTGCACAAAACAGTGCGACGCGGAAAGTAGCGCCAGTGTGAACAGCACAAAATAGTGCGACGCGCAAAATAGCGCGAGTGTCAACTGCACAAAACAGTGCGACGTGCAAAATCGCGCGAGTGTCAACTGCACAAAACAATGCCACGGGCAAAATAGCGCGGCTGTGATCTGCACAAAATAGTGCGACGCGCAAAATAGCGCGAGTGTCAACTGCCCAAAACAGTGCGACGAGGAAAGTAGCACCAGTGTGAACAGCACAAAACAGTGCGACGCGCAAAATAGCGCGACTGTCAACTGCACAAAACAGTGCGACGTGCAAAATCGCGCGAGTGTCAACTGCACAAAACAATGCCACGGGCAAAATAGCGCGGCTGTGATCTGCACAAAACAGTGCGATGCGCAAAATAGCGCGAGTGTCAACTGCCCAAAACAGTGCGACGCGGAAAGTAGCGCCAGTGTGAACAGCACAAAACAGTGCGACGCGCAAAATAGCGCGACTGTCAACTGCACAAAACTGTGCGACGCACAAAATAGCGCGAGTGTCAACTGCACAAAACAGTGAGACGCGGAAAGTAGCGCCAGTGTGAACAGCACAAAACAGTGCGGCGCGCAAAATAGAGCGAGTGTCAACTGCACAAAACAGTGCGACGTGCAAAATCGCGCGAGTCTCAACTGCACAAAACAGTGCGACGCGCAAAATAGCGCGAGTGTCAACTGCAGAAAACAATGCCACGTGCAAAATAGCGCGGGTGTGATCTGCACAAAACAGTGCGACGCGCAAAATAGAGCGAGTGTCAACTGCCCAAAACAGTGCGACGCGGAAAGTAGCGCCAGTGTGAACAGCACAAAACAGTGCGACGCGCAAAATAGCGCGAGTGTCAACTGCACAAAACAGTGCGACGCGGAAGTAGCGCCAGTGTGAATAGCACAAAACAGTGCGACGCACAAAATATATCGACTGTCAACTGCACAAAATAGTGCGACGCGCAAAATAGCCCGAGTGTCAACTGCACAAAACAGTGCGACCCGCAAAACAGCGCGAGTGTGATCTGCACAAAACAGTGCGACGCGCAAAATAGCGCGAGTGTGAACTGCACAAAACACTGCGACGCGCAAAATAGCGCGAGTGTCAACTGCACAAAACAGTGCGACGCGGAAAGTAGCGCCAGTGTGAACAGCACAAAACAGTGCGACGCGCAAAATAGCGCGAGTGTCAACTGCACAAAACAGTGCGACGTGCAAAATCGCGCGAGTCTCAACTGCACAAAACAGTGCGACGCGCAAAATAGCGCGAGTGTCAACTGCAGAAAACAACGCCACGTGCAAAATAGCGCGGGTGTGATCTGCACAAAACTGTGCGACGCGCAAAATAGAGCGAGTGTCAACTGCCCAAAACAGTGCGACGCGGAAAGTAGCGCCAGTGTGAACAGCACAAAACAGTACGACGCGCAAAATAGCGCGAGTGTCAACTGCACAAAACAGTGCGACGCGGAAGTAGCGCCAGTGTGAATAGCACAAAACAGTGCGACGCACAAAATAGCGCGACTGTCAACTGCACAAAATAGTGCGACGCGCAAAATAGCGCGAGTGTCAACTGCACAAAACAGTGCGACCCGCAAAATAGCGCGAGTGTGATCTGCATAAAACAGTGCGACACGCAAAATAGCGCGAGTGTGAACTGCACAAAACACTGCGACGCGCAAAATAGCGCGAGTGTCAACTGCACAAAACACTGCGACGCGTAAAATAGCGCGAGTGTCAACTGCACAAAACAGTGCGACGCGGAAAGTAGCGCCAGTGTGAACAGCACAAAACAGTGCGACGCGCAAAATAACTCGAGTGTCAACTGCACAAAACAGTGCGACGTGCAAAATCGCGCGAGTGTCAACTGCACAAAACAATGCCACGGGCAAAATAGCGCGGCTGTGATCTGCACAAAACAGTGCGACGCGCAAAATAGCGCGAGTGTCAACTGCCCAAAACAGTGCGACGCGGAAAGTAGCGCCAGTGTGAAAAGCACAAAACAGTGCGACGCGCAAAATAGCGCGACTGTCAACTGCACAAAACAGTGCGACGCACAAAATAGCGCGAGTGTGATCTGCATAAAACAGTGCGACACGCAAAATAGCGCGAGTGTGAACTGCACAAAACACTGCGACGCGCAAAATAGCGCGAGTGTCAACTGCACAAAACGGTGCGACGCACAAAATAGCGTGAGTGTCAACTGCACAAAACAGTGCGACGCGGAAAGTAGCGCCAGTGTGAACAGCACAAAACAGTGCGACGCGCAAAATAGCGCGAGTGTCAACTGCACAAAACAGTGCGACGTGCAAAATCGCGCGAGTGTCAACTGCACAAAACAATGCCACGGGCAAAATAGCGCGGCTGTGATCTGCACAAAATAGTGCGACGCGCAAAATAGCGCGAGTGTCAACTGCCCAAAACAGTGCGACGCGGAAAGTAGCACCAGTGTGAACAGCACAAAACAGTGCGACGCGCAAAATAGCGCGACTGTCAACTGCACAAAACAGTGCGACGTGCAAAATCGCGCGAGTGTCAACTGCACAAAACAATGCCACGGGCAAAATAGCGCGGCTGTGATCTGCACAAAACAGTGCGACGCGCAAAATAGCGCGAGTGTCAACTGCCCAAAACAGTGCGACGCGGAAAGTAGCGCCATTGTGAACAGCACAAAACAGTGCGACGCGCAAAATAGCGCGACTGTCAACTGCACAAAACTGTGCGACGCACAAAATAGCGCGAGTGTCAACTGCACAAAACAGTGCGACGCGGAAAGTAGCGCCAGTGTGAACAGCACAAAACAGTGCGACGCGCAAAATAGCGCTAGTGTCAACTGCACAAAACAGTGCGACGTGCAAAATCGCGCGAGTCTCAACTGCACAAAACAGTGCGACGCGCAAAATAACGTGAGTGTCAACTGCAGAAAACAATGCCACGTGCAAAATATCGCGGGTGTGATCTGCACAAAACTGTGCGACGCGCCAAATAGAGCGAGTATCAACTGCCCAAAACAGTGCGACGCGGAAAGTAGCGCCAGTGTGAACAGCACAAAACAGTACGACGCGCAAAATAGCGCGAGTGTCAACTGCACAAAACAGTGCGACGCGGAAGTAGCGCCAGTGTGAATAGCACAAAACAGTGCGACGCACAAAATAGCGCGACTGTGAACTGCACAAAATAGTGCGACGCGCAAAATTGCGCGAGTGTGATCTACATTAAACAGTGCGACACGCAAAATAGCACGAGTGTGAACTGCACAAAACACTGCGACGCGCAAAATAGCACGAGTGTCAACTGCACAAAACAGTGCGACGCGCAAAATCGCGCGAGTGTCAACTGCACAAAAAAATGCCACGGGCAAAATAGCGCGGGTGTGATCTGCACAAAACAGTGCGACGCGCAAAATAGCGCGAGTGTCAACTGCCCAAAACAGTGCGACGCGGAAAGTAGCGCCAGTGTGAACAGCACAAAACAGTGCGGCGTGCAAAATAGCGCGACTGTCAACTGCACAAAACGGTGCGACGCACAAAATAGCGCGAGTGTCAACTGCACAAAACAGTGCGACGCGGAAAGTAGCGCCAGTGTGAACAGCACAAAACAGTGCGACGCGCAAAATAGCGTGAGTGTCAACTGCACAAAACAGTGCGACGTGCAAAATCGCGCGAGTCTCAACTTCACAAAATAGTGCGACGCACAAAATAGCGCGAGTGTCAATTGCACAAAACAATGCCACTCGCAAAATAGCACGGGTGCGATCTGCACAAAACAGTGCGACGCGCAAAATACCGCGACTGTCAACTGCCCAAAACAGTGCGACGCGGAAAGTAGCGCCAGTGTGAACAGCACAAAACAGTGCGACGCGCAAAATAGCGCGAGTGTCAACTGCACAAAACAGTGTGACGCGGAAGTAGCGCCAGTGTGAATAGCACAAAACAGTGCGACGCACAAAATTGCGCGAGTGTCAACTGCACAAAACAGTGCGACGCGCAAAATAGCGCGACTGTCAACTGCCCAAAACAGTGCGACGCGGAAAGTAGCGCCAGTGTGAACAGCACAAAACAGTGCGACGCGCAAAATAGCGCGAGTGTCAACTGCACAAAACAGTGTGACGCGGAAGTAGCGCCAGTGTGAATAGCACAAAACAGTGCGACGCACAAAATAGCGCGAGTGTCAACTGCACAAAACAGTGCGACGCGCAAAATAGCGCGAGTGTCAACTGCACAAAACAGTGCGACACGCAAAATAGGGCGAGTGTGATCTGCACAAAACAGTGCGACGGGCAAAATAGCGCGAGTGTGAACTGCACAAAACACTGCGACGCGCAAAATAGCGCGAGTGTGAACTGCACAAAACAGTGCGACGCGGAAAGTAGCGCCAGTGTGAACAGCACAAAACAGTGCGACGCGCAAAATAGCGCGAGTGTCCACTGCACAAAACAGTGCGACGTGCAACATCGCGCGAGTCTCAACTGCACAAAACAGTACGACCCGCAAAATAGCGCGAGTGTCAACTGCAGAAAACAATGCCACGTGCAAAATAGCGCGGGTGTGATCTGCACAAAACAGTGCGACGCGCAAAATAGAGCGAGTGTCAACTGCCCAAAACAGTGCGACGCGGAAAGTAGCGCTAGTGTGAACAGCACAAAACAGTACGACGCGCAAAATAGCGCGAGTGTCAACTGCACAAAACAGTGCGACGCGGAAGTAGCGCCAGTGTGAATAGCACAAAACAGTGCGACGCACAAAATAGCGACTGTCAACTGCACAAAATAGTGCGACGCGCAAAATAGCGCGAGTGTGATCTGCATAAAACAGAGCGACACGCAAAATAGCGCGAGTGTGAACTGCACAAAACACTGCGACGCGCAAAATAGCGCGAGTGTCAACTGCACAAAACAGTGCGACGCGGAAAGTAGCGCCAGTGTGAACAGCACAAAACAGTGCGACGCGCAAAATAGCGCGGGTGTCAACTGCACAAAACAGTGCGACGTGCAAAATCGCGCGAGTGTCAACTGCACAAAACAATGCCACGGACAAAATAGCGCGGCTGTGATCTGCACAAAACAGTGCGACGCGCAAAATAGCGAGTGTCAACTGCCCAAAACAGTGCGACGCGGAAAGTAGCGCCAGTGTGAACAGCACAAAACAGTGCGACGCGCAAAATAGGGCGACTGTCAACTGCACAAAACAGTGCGACGCACAAAATAGCGCGAGTGTCAACTGCACAAAACAGTGCGACGCGGAAAGTAGCGCCAGTGTGAACCGCACAAAACAGTGCGACGCGCAAAATAGCGCGAGTGTCAACTGCACAAAACAGTGCGACACGCAAAATAGCGCGAGTGTGATCTGCACAAAACAGTGCGACGTGCAAAATAGCGCGAGTGTGAACTGCACAAAACACTGCGACGCGCAAAATAGCGCGAGTGTCAACTGCACAAAACAGTGCGACGTGCAAAATCGCGCGAGTGTCAACTGCACAAAACAATGCCACGGGCAAAATAGCGCGGCTGTGATCTGCACAAAATAGTGCGACGCGCAAAATAGCGCGAGTGTCAACTGCCCAAAACAGTGCGACGCGGAAAGTAGCACCAGTGTGAACAGCACAAAACAGTGCGACGCGCAAAATAGCGCGACTGTCAACTGCACAAAACAGTGCGACGTGCAAAATCGCGCGAGTGTCAACTGCACAAAACAATGCCACGGGCAAAATAGCGCGGCTGTGATCTGCACAAAACAGTGCGACGCGCAAAATAGCGCGAGTGTCAACTGCCCAAAACAGTGCGACGCGGAAAGTAGCGCCAGTGTGAACAGCACAAAACAGTGCGACGCGCAAAATAGCGCGACTGTCAACTGCACAAAACTGTGCGACGCACAAAATAGCGCGAGTGTCAACTGCACAAAACAGTGCGACGCGGAAAGTAGCGCCAGTGTGAACAGCACAAAACAGTGCGACGCGCAAAATAGCGCTAGTGTCAACTGCACAAAACAGTGCGACGTGCAAAATCGCGCGAGTCTCAACTGCACAAAACAGTGCGACGCGCAAAATAACGTGAGTGTCAACTGCAGAAAACAATGCCACGTGCAAAATATCGCTGGTGTGATCTGCACAAAACTGTGCGACGCGCCAAATAGAGCGAGTATCAACTGCCCAAAACAGTGCGACGCGGAAAGTAGCGCCAGTGTGAACAGCACAAAACAGTACGACGCGCAAAATAGCGCGAGTGTCAACTGCACAAAACAGTGCGACGCGGAAGTAGCGCCAGTGTGAATAGCACAAAACAGTGCGACGCACAAAATAGCGCGACTGTGAACTGCACAAAATAGTGCGACGCGCAAAATTGCGCGAGTGTGATCTACATTAAACAGTGCGACACGCAAAATAGCACGAGTGTGAACTGCACAAAACACTGCGACGCGCAAAATAGCACGAGTGTCAACTGCACAAAACAGTGCGACGCGCAAAATCGCGCGAGTGTCAACTGCACAAAAAAATGCCACGGGCAAAATAGCGCGGGTGTGATCTGCACAAAACAGTGCGACGCGCAAAATAGCGCGAGTGTCAACTGCCCAAAACAGTGCGACGCGGAAAGTAGCGCCAGTGTGAACAGCACAAAACAGTGCGGCGTGCAAAATAGCGCGACTGTCAACTGCACAAAACGGTGCGACGCACAAAATAGCGCGAGTGTCAACTGCACAAAACAGTGCGACGCGGAAAGTAGCGCCAGTGTGAACAGCACAAAACAGTGCGACGCGCAAAATAGCGCGAGTGTCAACTGCACAAAACAGTGCGACGTGCAAAATCGCGCGAGTGTCAACTGCACAAAACAATGCCACGGGCAAAATAGCGCGGCTGTGATCTGCACAAAATAGTGCGACGCGCAAAATAACGCGAGTGTCAACTGCCCAAAACAGTGCGACGCGGAAAGTAGCACCAGTGTGAACAGCACAAAACAGTGCGACGCGCAAAATAGCGCGACTGTCAACTGCACAAAACAGTGCGACGTGCAAAATCGCGCGAGTGTCAACTGCACAAAACAATGCCACGGGCAAAATAGCGCGGCTGTGATCTGCACAAAACAGTGCGACGCGCAAAATAGCGCGAGTGTCAACTGCCCAAAACAGTGCGACGCGGAAAGTAGCTCCAGTGTGAACAGCACAAAACAGTGCGACGCGCAAAATAGCGCGACTGTCAACTGCACAAAACTGTGCGACGCACAAAATAGCGCGAGTGTCAACTGCACAAAACAGTGCGACGCGGAAAGTAGCGCCAGTGTGAACAGCACAAAACAGTGCGACGCGCAAAATAGCGCTAGTGTCAACTGCACAAAACAGTGCGACGTGCAAAATCGCGCGAGTCTCAACTGCACAAAACAGTGCGACGCGCAAAATAACGTGAGTGTCAACTGCAGAAAACAATGCCACGTGCAAAATATCGCGGGTGTGATCTGCACAAAACTGTGCGACGCGCCAAATAGAGCGAGTATCAACTGCCCAAAACAGTGCGACGCGGAAAGTAGCGCCAGTGTGAACAGCACAAAACAGTACGACGCGCAAAATAGCGCGAGTGTCAACTGCACAAAACAGTGCGACGCGGAAGTAGCGCCAGTGTGAATAGCACAAAACAGTGCGACGCACAAAATAGCGCGACTGTGAACTGCACAAAATAGTGCGACGCGGAAAATTGCGCGAGTGTGATCTACATTAAACAGTGCGACACGCAAAATAGCACGAGTGTGAACTGCACAAAACACTGCGACGCGCAAAATAGCACGAGTGTCAACTGCACAAAACAGTGCGACGCGCAAAATCGCGCGAGTGTCAACTGCACAAAAAAATGCCACGGGCAAAATAGCGCGGGTCTGATCTGCACAAAACAGTGCGACGCGCAAAATAGCGCGAGTGTCAACTGCCCAAAACAGTGCGACGCGGAAAGTAGCGCCAGTGTGAACAGCACAAAACAGTGCGGCGTGCAAAATAGCGCGACTGTCAACTGCACAAAACGGTGCGACGCACAAAATAGCGCGAGTGTCAACTGCACAAAACAGTGCGACGCGGAAAGTAGCGCCAGTGTGAACAGCACAAAACAGTGCGACGCGCAAAATAGCGCGAGTGTCAACTGCACAAAACAGTGCGACGTGCAAAATCGCGCGAGTGTCAACTGCACAAAACAATGCCACGGGCAAAATAGCGCGGCTGTGATCTGCACAAAATAGTGCGACGCGCAAAATAGCGCGAGTGTCAACTGCCCAAAACAGTGCGACGCGGAAAGTAGCACCAGTGTGAACAGCACAAAACAGTGCGACGCGCAAAATAGCGCGACTGTCAACTGCACAAAACAGTGCGACGTGCAAAATCGCGCGAGTGTCAACTGCACAAAACAATGCCACGGGCAAAATAGCGCGGCTGTGATCTGCACAAAACAGTGCGACGCGCAAAATAGCGCGAGTGTCAACTGCCCAAAACAGTGCGACGCGGAAAGTAGCGCCAGTGTGAACAGCACAAAACAGTGCGACGCGCAAAATAGCGCGACTGTCAACTGCACAAAACTGTGCGACGCACAAAATAGCGCGAGTGTCAACTGCACAAAACAGTGCGACGCGGAAAGTAGCGCCAGTGTGAACAGCACAAAACAGTGCGACGCGCAAAATAGCGCTAGTGTCAACTGCACAAAACAGTGCGACGTGCAAAATCGCGCGAGTCTCAACTGCACAAAACAGTGCGACGCGCAAAATAACGTGAGTGTCAACTGCAGAAAACAATGCCACGTGCAAAATATCGCGGGTGTGATCTGCACAAAACTGTGCGACGCGCCAAATAGAGCGAGTATCAACTGCCCAAAACAGTGCGACGCGGAAAGTAGCGCCAGTGTGAACAGCACAAAACAGTACGACGCGCAAAATAGCGCGAGTGTCAACTGCACAAAACAGTGCGACGCGGAAGTAGCGCCAGTGTGAATAGCACAAAACAGTGCGACGCACAAAATAGCGCGACTGTGAACTGCACAAAATAGTGCGACGCGGAAAATTGCGCGAGTGTGATCTACATTAAACAGTGCGACACGCAAAATAGCACGAGTGTGAACTGCACAAAACACTGCGACGCGCAAAATAGCACGAGTGTCAACTGCACAAAACAGTGCGACGCGCAAAATCGCGCGAGTGTCAACTGCACAAAAAAATGCCACGGGCAAAATAGCGCGGGTGTGATCTGCACAAAACAGTGCGACGCGCAAAATAGCGCGAGTGTCAACTGCCCAAAACAGTGCGACGCGGAAAGTAGCGCCAGTGTGAACAGCACAAAACAGTGCGGCGTGCAAAATAGCGCGACTGTCAACTGCACAAAACGGTGCGACGCACAAAATAGCGCGAGTGTCAACTGCACAAAACAGTGCGACGCGGAAAGTAGCGCCAGTGTGAACAGCACAAAACAGTGCGACGCGCAAAATAGCGCGAGTGTCAACTGCACAAAACAGTGCGACGTGCAAAATCGCGCGAGTGTCAACTGCACAAAACAATGCCACGGGCAAAATAGCGCGGCTGTGATCTGCACAAAATAGTGCGACGCGCAAAATAGCGCGAGTGTCAACTGCCCAAAACAGTGCGACGCGGAAAGTAGCACCAGTGTGAACAGCACAAAACAGTGCGACGCGCAAAATAGCGCGACTGTCAACTGCACAAAACAGTGCGACGTGCAAAATCGCGCGAGTGTCAACTGCACAAAACAATGCCACGGGCAAAATAGCGCGGCTGTGATCTGCACAAAACAGTGCGACGCGCAAAATAGCGCGAGTGTCAACTGCCCAAAACAGTGCGACGCGGAAAGTAGCGCCAGTGTGAACAGCACAAAACAGTGCGACGCGCAAAATAGCGCGACTGTCAACTGCTGAAAACTGTGCGACGCACAAAATAGCGCGAGTGTCAACTGCACAAAACAGTGCGACGCGGAAAGTAGCGCCAGTGTGAACAGCACAAAACAGTGCGACGCGCAAAATAGCGCTAGTGTCAACTGCACAAAACAGTGCGACGTGCAAAATCGCGCGAGTCTCAACTGCACAAAACAGTGCGACGCGCAAAATAACGTGAGTGTCAACTGCAGAAAACAATGCCACGTGCAAAATATCGCGGGTGTGATCTGCACAAAACTGTGCGACGCGCCAAATAGAGCGAGTATCAACTGCCCAAAACAGTGCGACGCGGAAAGTAGCGCCAGTGTGAACAGCACAAAACAGTACGACGCGCAAAATAGCGCGAGTGTCAACTGCACAAAACAGTGCGACGCGGAAGTAGCGCCAGTGTGAATAGCACAAAACAGTGCGACGCACAAAATAGCGCGACTGTGAACTGCACAAAATAGTGCGACGCGCAAAATTGCGCGAGTGTGATCTACATTAAACAGTGCGACACGCAAAATAGCACGAGTGTGAACTGCACAAAACACTGCGACGCGCAAAATAGCCCGAGTGTCAACTGCACAAAACAGTGCGACGCGCAAAATCGCGCGAGTGTCAACTGCACAAAAAAATGCCACGGGCAAAATAGCGCGGGTGTGATCTGCACAAAACAGTGCGACGCGCAAAATAGCGCGAGTGTCAACTGCCCAAAACAGTGCGACGCGGAAAGTAGCGCCAGTGTGAACAGCACAAAACAGTGCGGCGTGCAAAATAGCGCGACTGTCAACTGCACAAAACGGTGCGACGCACAAAATAGCGCGAGTGTCAACTGCACAAAACAGTGCGACGCGGAAAGTAGCGCCAGTGTGAACAGCACAAAACAGTGCGACGCGCAAAATAGCGCGAGTGTCAACTGCACAAAACAGTGCGACGTGCAAAATCGCGCGAGTCTCAACTTCACAAAATAGTGCGACGCACAAAATAGCGCGAGTGTCAATTGCACAAAACAATGCCACTCGCAAAATAGCGCGGGTGCGATCTGCACAAAACAGTGCGACGCGCAAAATACCGCGACTGTCAACTGCCCAAAACAGTGCGACGCGGAAAGTAGCGCCAGTGTGAACAGCACAAAACAGTGCGACGCGCAAAATAGCGCGAGTGTCAACTGCACAAAACAGTGTGACGCGGAAGTAGCGCCAGTGTGAATAGCACAAAACAGTGCGACGCACAAAATTGCGCGAGTGTCAACTGCACAAAACAGTGCGACGCGCAAAATAGCGCGACTGTCAACTGCCCAAAACAGTGCGACGCGGAAAGTAGCGCCAGTGTGAACAGCACAAAACAGTGCGACGCGCAAAATAGCGCGAGTGTCAACTGCACAAAACAGTGTGACGCGGAAGTAGCGCCAGTGTGAATAGCGCAAAACAGTGCGACGCACAAAATAGCGCGAGTGTCAACTGCACAAAACAGTGCGACGCGCAAAATAGCGCGAGTGTCAACTGCACAAAACAGTGCGACACGCAAAATAGGGCGAGTGTGATCTGCACAAAACAGTGCGACGGGCAAAATAGCGCGAGTGTGAACTGCACAAAACACTGCGACGCGCCAAATAGCGCGAGTGTGAACTGCACAAAACAGTGCGACGCGGAAAGTAGCGCCAGTGTGAACAGCACAAAACAGTGCGACGCGCAAAATAGCGCGAGTGTCCACTGCACAAAACAGTGCGACGTGCAACATCGCGCGAGTCTCAACTGCACAAAACAGTACGACCCGCAAAATAGCGCGAGTGTCAACTGCAGAAAACAATGCCACGTGCAAAATAGCGCGGGTGTGATCTGCACAAAACAGTGCGACGCGCAAAATAGAGCGAGTGTCAACTGCCCAAAACAGTGCGACGCGGAAAGTAGCGCTAGTGTGAACAGCACAAAACAGTACGACGCGCAAAATAGCGCGAGTGACAACTGCACAAAACAGTGCGACGCGGAAGTAGCGCCAGTGTGAATAGCACAAAACAGTGCGACGCACAAAATAGCGACTGTCAACTGCACAAAATAGTGCGACGCGCAAAATAGCGCGAGTGTGATCTGCATAAAACAGAGCGACACGCAAAATAGCGCGAGTGTGAACTGCACAAAACACTGCGACGCGCAAAATAGCGCGAGTGTCAACTGCACAAAACAGTGCGACGCGGAAAGTAGCGCCAGTGTGAACAGCACAAAACAGTGCGACGCGCAAAATAGCGCGGGTGTCAACTGCACAAAACAGTGCGACGTGCAAAATCGCGCGAGTGTCAACTGCACAAAACAATGCCACGGACAAAATAGCGCGGCTGTGATCTGCACAAAACAGTGCGACGCGCAAAATAGCGAGTGTCAACTGCCCAAAACAGTGCGACGCGGAAAGTAGCGCCAGTGTGAACAGCACAAAACAGTGCGACGCGCAAAATAGGGCGACTGTCAACTGCACAAAACAGTGCGACGCACAAAATAGCGCGAGTGTCAACTGCACAAAACAGTGCGACGCGGAAAGTAGCGCCAGTGTGAACAGCACAAAACAGTGCGACGCGCAAAATAGCGCGAGTGTCAACTGCACAAAACAGTGCGACACGCAAAATAGCGCGAGTGTGATCTGCACAAAACAGTGCGACGTGCAAAATAGCGCGAGTGTGAACTGCACAAAACACTGCGACGCGCAAAATAGCGCGAGTGTCAACTGCACAAAACAGTGCGACGTGCAAAATCGCGCGAGTGTCAACTGCACAAAACAATGCCACGGGCAAAATAGCGCGGCTGTGATCTGCACAAAATAGTGCGACGCGCAAAATAGCGCGAGTGTCAACTGCCCAAAACAGTGCGACGCGGAAAGTAGCACCAGTGTGAACAGCACAAAACAGTGCGACGCGCAAAATAGCGCGACTGTCAACTGCACAAAACAGTGCGACGCGCAAAATCGCGCGAGTGTCAACTGCACAAAACAATGCCACGGGCAAAATAGCGCGGCTGTGATCTGCACAAAACAGTGCGACGCGCAAAATAGCGCGAGTGTCAACTGCCCAAAACAGTGCGACGCGGAAAGTAGCGCCAGTGTGAACAGCACAAAACAGTGCGACGCGCAAAATAGCGCGACTGTCAACTGCACAAAACTGTGCGACGCACAAAATAGCGCGAGTGTCAACTGCACAAAACAGTGCGACGCGGAAAGTAGCGCCAGTGTGAACAGCACAAAACAGTGCGACGCGCAAAATAGCGCTAGTGTCAACTGCACAAAACAGTGCGACGTGCAAAATCGCGCGAGTCTCAACTGCACAAAACAGTGCGACGCGCAAAATAACGTGAGTGTCAACTGAAGAAAACAATGCCACGTGCAAAATATCGCGGGTGTGATCTGCACAAAACTGTGCGACGAGCCAAATAGAGCGAGTATCAACTGCCCAAAACAGTGCGACGCGGAAAGTAGCGCCAGTGTGAACAGCACAAAACAGTACGACGCGCAAAATAGCGCGAGTGTCAACTGCACAAAACAGTGCGACGCGGAAGTAGCGCCAGTGTGAATAGCACAAAACAGTGCGACGCACAAAATAGCGCGACTGTGAACTGCACAAAATAGTGCGACGCGCAAAATTGCGCGAGTGTGATCTACATTAAACAGTGCGACACGCAAAATAGCACGAGTGTGAACTGCACAAAACACTGCGACGCGCAAAATAGCACGAGTGTCAACTGCACAAAACAGTGCGACGCGCAAAATCGCGCGAGTGTCAACTGCACAAAAAAATGCCACGGGCAAAATAGCGCGGGTGTGATCTGCACAAAACAGTGCGACGCGCAAAATAGCGCGAGTGTCAACTGCCCAAAACAGTGCGACGCGGAAAGTAGCGCCAGTGTGAACAGCACAAAACAGTGCGGCGTGCAAAATAGCGCGACTGTCAACTGCACAAAACGGTGCGACGCACAAAATAGCGCGAGTGTCAACTGCACAAAACAGTGCGACGCGGAAAGTAGCGCCAGTGTGAACAGCACAAAACAGTACGACGCGCAAAATAGCGCGAGTGTCAACTGCACAAAACAGTGCGACGTGCAAAATCGCGCGAGTGTCAACTGCACAAAACAATGCCACGGGCAAAATAGCGCGGCTGTGATCTGCACAAAATAGTGCGACGCGCAAAATAGCGCGAGTGTCAACTGCCCAAAACAGTGCGACGCGGAAAGTAGCACCTGTGTGAACAGCACAAAACAGTGCGACGCGCAAAATAGCGCGACTGTCAACTGCACAAAACAGTGCGACGTGCAAAATCGCGCGAGTGTCAACTGCACAAAACAATGCCACGGGCAAAATAGCGCGGCTGTGATCTGCACAAAACAGTGCGACGCGCAAAATAGCGCGAGTGTCAACTGCCCAAAACAGTGCGACGCGGAAAGTAGCGCCAGTGTGAACAGCACAAAACAGTGCGACGCGCAAAATAGCGCGACTGTCAACTGCACAAAACTGTGCGACGCACAAAATAGCGCGAGTGTCAACTGCACAAAACAGTGCGACGCGGAAAGTAGCGCCAGTGTGAACAGCACAAAACAGTGCGACGCGCAAAATAGCGCTAGTGTCAACTGCACAAAACAGTGCGACGTGCAAAATCGCGCGAGTCTCAACTGCACAAAACAGTGCGACGCGCAAAATAACGTGAGTGTCAACTGCAGAAAACAATGCCACGTGCAAAATATCGCGGGTGTGATCTGCACAAAACTGTGCGACGCGCCAAATAGAGCGAGTATCAACTGCCCAAAACAGTGCGACGCGGAAAGTAGCGCCAGTGTGAACAGCACAAAACAGTACGACGCGCAAAATAGCGCGAGTGTCAACTGCACAAAACAGTGCGACGCGGAAGTAGCGCCAGTGTGAATAGCACAAAACAGTGCGACGCACAAAATAGCGCGACTGTGAACTGCACAAAATAGTGCGACGCGCAAAATTGCGCGAGTGTGATCTACATTAAACAGTGCGACACGCAAAATAGCACGAGTGTGAACTGCACAAAACACTGCGACGCGCAAAATCGCGCGAGTGTCAACTGCACAAAAAAATGCCACGGGCAAAATAGCGCGGGTGTGATCTGCACAAAACAGTGCGACGCGCAAAATAGCGCGAGTGTCAACTGCCCAAAACAGTGCGACGCGGAAAGTAGCGCCAGTGTGAACAGCACAAAACAGTGCGGCGTGCAAAATAGCGCGACTGTCAACTGCACAAAACGGTGCGACGCACAAAATAGCGCGAGTGTCAACTGCACAAAACAGTGCGACGCGGAAAGTAGCGCCAGTGTGAACAGCACAAAACAGTGCGACGCGCAAAATAGCGCGAGTGTCAACTGCACAAAACAGTGCGACGTGCAAAATCGCGCGAGTCTCAACTTCACAAAATAGTGCGACGCACAAAATAGCGCGAGTGTCAATTGCACAAAACAATGCCACTCGCAAAATAGCGCGGGTGCGATCTGCACAAAACAGTGCGACGCGCAAAATACCGCGACTGTCAACTGCCCAAAACAGTGCGACGCGGAAAGTAGCGCCAGTGTGAACAGCACAAAACAGTGCGACGCGCAAAATAGCGCGAGTGTCAACTGCACAAAACAGTGTGACGCGGAAGTAGCGCCAGTGTGAATAGCACAAAACAGTGCGACGCACAAAATTGCGCGAGTGTCAACTGCACAAAACAGTGCGACGCGCAAAATAGCGCGACTGTCAACTGCCCAAAACAGTGCGACGCGGAAAGTAGCGCCAGTGTGAACAGCACAAAACAGTGCGACGCGGAAGTAGCGCCAGTGTGAATAGCACAAAACAGTGCGACGCACAAAATAGCGCGAGTGTCAACTGCACAAAACAGTGCGACGCGCAAAATAGCGCGAGTGTCAACTGCACAAAACAGTGCGACACGCAAAATAGGGCGAGTGTGATCTGCACAAAACAGTGCGACGGGCAAAATAGCGCGAGTGTGAACTGCACAAAACACTGCGACGCGCAAAATAGCGCGAGTGTGAACTGCACAAAACAGTGCGACACGGAAAGTAGCGCCAGTGTGAACAGCACAAAACAGTGCGACGCGCAAAATAGCGCGAGTGTCCACTGCACAAAACAGTGCGACGTGCAACATCGCGCGAGTCTCAACTGCACAAAACAGTACGACCCGCAAAATAGCGCGAGTGTCAACTGCAGAAAACAATGCCACGTGCAAAATAGCGCGGGTGTGATCTGCACAAAACAGTGCGACGCGCAAAATAGAGCGAGTGTCAACTGCCCAAAACAGTGCGACGCGGAAAGTAGCGCTAGTGTGAACAGCACAAAACAGTACGACGCGCAAAATAGCGCGAGTGTCAACTGCACAAAACAGTGCGACGCGGAAGTAGCGCCAGTGTGAATAGCACAAAACAGTGCGACGCACAAAATAGCGACTGTCAACTGCACAAAATAGTGCGACGCGCAAAATAGCGCGAGTGTGATCTGCATAAAACAGAGCGACACGCAAAATAGCGCGAGTGTGAACTGCACAAAACACTGCGACGCGCAAAATAGCGCGAGTGTCAACTGCACAAAACAGTGCGACGAGGAAAGTAGCGCCAGTGTGAACAGCACAAAACAGTGCGACGCGCAAAATAGCGCGGGTGTCAACTGCACAAAACAGTGCGACGTGCAAAATCGCGCGAGTGTCAACTGCACAAAACAATGCCACGGACAAAATAGCGCGGCTGTGATCTGCACAAAACAGTGCGACGCGCAAAATAGCGAGTGTCAACTGCCCAAAACAGTGCGACGCGGAAAGTAGCGCCAGTGTGAACAGCACAAAACAGTGCGACGCGCAAAATAGGGCGACTGTCAACTGCACAAAACAGTGCGACGCACAAAATAGCGCGAGTGTCAACTGCACAAAACAGTGCGACGCGGAAAGTAGCGCCAGTGTGAACCGCACAAAACAGTGCGACGCGCAAAATAGCGCGAGTGTCAACTGCACAAAACAGTGCGACACGCAAAATAGCGCGAGTGTGATCTGCACAAAACAGTGCGACGTGCAAAATAGCGCGAGTGTGAACTGCACAAAACACTGCGACGCGCAAAATAGCGCGAGTGTCAACTGCACAAAACAGTGCGACGTGCAAAATCGCGCGAGTGTCAACTGCACAAAACAATGCCACGGGCAAAATAGCGCGGCTGTGATCTGCACAAAATAGTGCGACGCGCAAAATAGCGCGAGTGTCAACTGCCCAAAACAGTGCGACGCGGAAAGTAGCACCAGTGTGAACAGCACAAAACAGTGCGACGCGCAAAATAGCGCGACTGTCAACTGCACAAAACAGTGCGACGTGCAAAATCGCGCGAGTGTCAACTGCACAAAACAATGCCACGGGCAAAATAGCGCGGCTGTGATCTGCACAAAACAGTGCGACGCGCAAAATAGCGCGAGTGTCAACTGCCCAAAACAGTGCGACGCGGAAAGTAGCGCCAGTGTGAACAGCACAAAACAGTGCGACGCGCAAAATAGCGCGACTGTCAACTGCACAAAACTGTGCGACGCACAAAATAGCGCGAGTGTCAGCTGCACAAAACAGTGCGACGCGGAAAGTAGCGCCAGTGTGAACAGCACAAAACAGTGCGACGCGCAAAATAGCGCTAGTGTCAACTGCACAAAACAGTGCGACGTGCAAAATCGCGCGAGTCTCAACTGCACAAAACAGTGCGACGCGCAAAATAACGTGAGTGTCAACTGCAGAAAACAATGCCACGTGCAAAATATCGCGGGTGTGATCTGCACAAAACTGTGCGACGCGCCAAATAGAGCGAGTATCAACTGCCCAAAACAGTGCGACGCGGAAAGTAGCGCCAGTGTGAACAGCACAAAACAGTACGACGCGCAAAATAGCGCGAGTGTCAACTGCACAAAACAGTGCGACGCGGAAGTAGCGCCAGTGTGAATAGCACAAAACAGTGCGACGCACAAAATAGCGCGACTGTGAACTGCACAAAATAGTGCGACGCGCAAAATTGCGCGAGTGTGATCTACATTAAGCAGTGCGACACGCAAAATAGCACGAGTGTGAACTGCACAAAACACTGCGAGGCGCAAAATAGCACGAGTGTCAACTGCACAAAACAGTGCGACGCGCAAAATCGCGCGAGTGTCAACTGCACAAAAAAATGCCACGGGCAAAATAGCGCGGTTGTGATCTGCACAAAACAGTGCGACGCGCAAAATAGCGCGAGTGTCAACTGCCCAAAACAGTGCGACGCGGAAAGTAGCGCCAGTGTGAACAGCACAAAACAGTGCGGCGTGCAAAATAGCGCGACTGTCAACTGCACAAAACGGTGCGACGCACAAAATAGCGCGAGTGTCAACTGCACAAAACAGTGCGACGCGGAAAGTAGCGCCAGTGTGAACAGCACAAAACAGTGCGACGCGCAAAATAGCGCGAGTGTCAACTGCACAAAACAGTGCGACGTGCAAAATCGCGCGAGTGTCAACTGCACAAAACAATGCCACGGGCAAAATAGCGCGGCTGTGATCTGCACAAAATAGTGCGACGCGCAAAATAGCGCGAGTGTCAACTGCCCAAAACAGTGCGACGCGGAAAGTAGCACCAGTGTGAACAGCACAAAACAGTGCGACGCGCAAAATAGCGCGACTGTCAACTGCACAAAACAGTGCGACGTGCAAAATCGCGCGAGTGTCAACTGCACAAAACAATGCCACGGGCAAAATAGCGCGGCTGTGATCTGCACAAAACAGTGCGACGCGCAAAATAGCGCGAGTGTCAACTGCCCAAAACAGTGCGACGCGGAAAGTAGCGCCAGTGTGAACAGCACAAAACAGTGCGACGCGCAAAATAGCGCGACTGTCAACTGCACAAAACTGTGCGACGCACAAAATAGCGCGAGTGTCAACTGCACAAAACAGTGCGACGCGGAAAGTAGCGCCAGTGTGAACAGCACAAAACAGTGCGACGCGCAAAATAGCGCTAGTGTCAACTGCACAAAACAGTGCGACGTGCAAAATCGCGCGAGTCTCAACTGCACAAAACAGTGCGACGCGCAAAATAACGTGAGTGTCAACTGCAGAAAACAATGCCACGTGCAAAATATCGCGGGTGTGATCTGCACAAAACTGTGCGACGCGCCAAATAGAGCGAGTATCAACTGCCCAAAACAGTGCGACGCGGAAAGTAGCGCCAGTGTGAACAGCACAAAACAGTACGACGCGCAAAATAGCGCGAGTGTCAACTGCACAAAACAGTGCGACGCGGAAGTAGCGCCAGTGTGAATAGCACAAAACAGTGCGACGCACAAAATAGCGCGACTGTGAACTGCACAAAATAGTGCGACGCGCAAAATTGCGCGAGTGTGATCTACATTAAACAGTGCGACACGCAAAATAGCACGAGTGTGAACTGCACAAAACACTGCGACGCGCAAAATAGCACGAGTGTCAACTGCACAAAACAGTGCGACGCGCAAAATCGCGCGAGTGTCAACTGCACAAAAAAATGCCACGGGCAAAATAGCGCGGGTGTGATCTGCACAAAACAGTGCGACGCGCAAAATAGCGCGAGTGTCAACTGCCCAAAATAGTGCGACGCGGAAAGTAGCGCCAGTGTGAACATCACAAAACAGTGCGGCGTGCAAAATAGCGCGACTGTCAACTGCACAAAACGGTGCGACGCACAAAATAGCGCGAGTGTCAACTGCACAAAACAGTGCGACGCGGAAAGTAGCGCCAGTGTGAACAGCACAAAACAGTGCGACGCGCAAAATAGCGCGAGTGTCAACTGCACAAAACAGTGCGACGTGCAAAATCGCGCGAGTCTCAACTTCACAAAATAGTGCGACGCACAAAATAGCGCGAGTGTCAATTGCACAAAACAATGCCACGCGCAAAATAGCGCGGGTGCGATCTGCACAAAACAGTGCGACGCGCAAAATACCGCGACTGTCAACTGCCCAAAACAGTGCGACGCGGAAAGTAGCGCCAGTGTGAACAGCACAAAACAGTGCGACGCGCAAAATAGCGCGAGTGTCAACTGCACAAAACAGTGTGACGCGGAAGTAGCGCCAGTGTGAATAGCACAACACAGTGCGACGCACAAAATAGCGCGAGTGTCAACTGCACAAAACAGTGCGACGCGCAAAATAGCGCGACTGTCAACTGCCCAAAACAGTGCGACGCGGAAAGTAGCGCCAGTGTGAACAGCACAAAACAGTGCGACGCGCAAAATAGCGCGAGTGTCAACTGCACAAAACAGTGTGACGCGGAAGTAGCGCCAGTGTGAATAGCACAAAACAGTGCGACGCACAAAATAGCGCGAGTGTCAACTGCACAAAACAGTGCGACGCGCAAAATAGCGCGAGTGTCAACTGCACAAAACAGTGCGACACGCAAAATAGCGCGAGTGTGATCTGCACAAAACAGTGCGACGGGCAAAATAGCGCGAGTGTGAACTGCACAAAACACTGCGACGCGCAAAATAGCGCGAGTGTGAACTGCACAAAACAGTGCGACGCAGAAAGTAGCGCCAGTGTGAACAGCACAAAACAGTGCGACGCGCAAAATAGCGCGAGTGTCCACTGCACAAAACAGTGCGACGTGCAAAATCGCGCGAGTCTCAACTGCACAAAACAGTACGACCCGCAAAATAGCGCGAGTGTCAACTGCAGAAAACAATGCCACGTGCAAAATAGCGCGGGTGTGATCTGCACAAAACAGTGCGACGCGCAAAATAGAGCGAGTGTCAACTGCCCAAAACAGTGCGACGCGGAAAGTAGCGCTAGTGTGAACAGCACAAAACAGTACGACGCGCAAAATAGCGCGAGTGTCAACTGCACAAAACAGTGCGACGCGGAAGTAGCGCCAGTGTGAATAGCACAAAATAGTGCGACGCACAAAATAGCGACTGTCAACTGCACAAAATAGTGCGACGCGCAAAATAGCGCGAGTGTGATCTGCATAAAACAGAGCGACACGCAAAATAGCGCGAGTGTGAACTGCACAAAACACTGCGACGCGCAAAATAGCGCGAGTGTCAACTGCACAAAACAGTGCGACGCGGAAAGTAGCGCCAGTGTGAACAGCACAAAACAGTGCGAAGCGCAAAATAGCGCGGGTGTCAACTGCACAAAACAGTGCGACGTGCAAAATCGCGCGAGTGTCAACTGCACAAAACAATGCCACGGACAAAATAGCGCGGCTGTGATCTGCACAAAACAGTGCGACGCGCAAAATAGCGAGTGTCAACTGCCCAAAACAGTGCGACGCGGAAAGTAGCGCCAGTGTGAACAGCACAAAACAGTGCGACCCGCAAAATAGCGCGACTGTCAACTGCACAAAACAGTGCGACGCACAAAATAGCGCGAGTGTCAACTGCACAAAACAGTGCGACGCGGAAAGTAGCGCCAGTGTGAACAGCACAAAACAGTGCGACGCGCAAAATAGCGCGAGTGTCAACTGCACAAAGCAGTGCGACACGCAAAATAGCGCGAGTGTGATCTGCACAAAACAGTGCGACGTGCAAAATAGCGCGAGTGTGAACTGCACAAAACACTGCGACGCGCAAAATAGCGCGAGTGTGAACTGCACAAAACAGTGCGACGCGGAAAGTAGCGCCAGTGTGAACAGCACAAAACAGTGCGACGCGCAAAATAGCGCGAGTGTCAACTGCACAAAACAGTGCGACGTGCAAAATCGCGCGAGTGTCAATTGCACAAAACAATGCCACGCGCAAAATAGCGCGGGTGCGATCTGCACAAAACAGTGCGACGCGCAAAATACCGCGACTGTCAACTGCCCAAAACAGTGCGACGCGAAAAGTAGCGCCAGTGTGAACAGCACAAAACAGTGCGACGCGCAAAATAGCGCGAGTGTCAACTGCACAAAACAGTGTGACGCGGAAGTAGCGCCAGTGTGAATAGCACAAAACAGTGCGACGCACAAAATAGCGCGAGTGTCAACTGCACAAAACAGTGCGACGCGCAAAATAGCGCGACTGTCAACTGCCCAAAACAGTGCGACGCGGAAAGTAGCGCCAGTGTGAACAGCACAAAACAGTGCGACGCGCAAAATAGCGCGAGTGTCAACTGCACAAAACAGTGTGACGCGGAAGTAGAGCCAGTGTGAATAGCACAAAACAGTGCGACGCACAAAATAGCGCGAGTGTCAACTGCACAAAACAGTGCGACACGCAAAATAGCGCGAGTGTGATCTGCACAAAACAGTGCCACAGGCAAAATAGCGCGAGTGTGAACTGCACAAAACACTGCGACGCGCAAAATAGCGCGAGTGTGAACTGCACAAAACAGTGCGACGCAGAAAGTAGCGCCAGTGTGAACTGCACAAAACAGTGCGACGCGCAAAATAGCGCGAGTGTCCACTGCACAAAACAGTGCGACGTGCAAAATCGCGCGAGTCTCAACTGCACAAAACAGTACGACCCGCAAAATAGCGCGAGTGTCAACTGCAGAAAACAATGCCACGTGCAAAATAGCGCGGGTGTGATCTGCACAAAACAGTGCGACGCGCAAAATAGAGCGAGTGTCAACTGCCCAAAACAGTGCGACGCGGAAAGTAGCGCTAGTGTGAACAGCACAAAACAGTACGACGCGCAAAATAGCGCGAGTGTCAACTGCACAAAACAGTGCGACGCGGAAGTAGCGCCAGTGTGAATAGCACAAAACAGTGCGACGCACAAAATAGCGACTGTCAACTGCACAAAATAGTGCGACGCGCAAAATAGCGCGAGTGTGATCTGCATAAAACAGAGCGACACGCAAAATAGCGCGAGTGTGAACTGCACAAAACACTGCGACGCGCAAAATAGCGCGAGTGTCAACTGCACAAAACAGTGCGACGCGGAAAGTAGCGCCAGTGTGAACAGCACAAAACAGTGCGAAGCGCAAAATAGCGCGGGTGTCAACTGCACAAAACAGTGCGACGTGCAAAATCGCGCGAGTGTCAACTGCACAAAACAATGCCACGGACAAAATAGCGCGGCTGTGATCTGCACAAAACAGTGCGACGCGCAAAATAGCGAGTGTCAACTGCCCAAAACAGTGCGACGCGGAAAGTAGCGCCAGTGTGAACAGCACAAAACAGTGCGACCCGCAAAATAGCGCGACTGTCAACTGCACAAAACAGTGCGACGCACAAAATAGCGCGAGTGTCAACTGCACAAAACAGTGCGACGCGGAAAGTAGCGCCAGTGTGAACAGCACAAAACAGTGCGACGCGCAAAATAGCGCGAGTGTCAACTGCACAAAGCAGTGCGACACGCAAAATAGCGCGAGTGTGATCTGCACAAAACAGTGCGACATGCAAAATAGCGCGAGTGTGAACTGCACAAAACACTGCGACGCGCAAAATAGCGCGAGTGTGAACTGCACAAAACAGTGCGACGCGGAAAGTAGCGCCAGTGTGAACAGCACAAAACAGTGCGACGCGCAAAATAGCGCGAGTGTCAACTGCACAAAACAGTGCGACGTGCAAAATCGCGCGAGTGTCAATTGCACAAAACAATGCCACGCGCAAAATAGCGCGGGTGCGATCTGCACAAAACAGTGCGACGCGCAAAATACCGCGACTGTCAACTGCCCAAAACAGTGCGACGCGAAAAGTAGCGCCAGTGTGAACAGCACAAAACAGTGCGACGCGCAAAATAGCGCGAGTGTCAACTGCACAAAACAGTGTGACGCGGAAGTAGCGCCAGTGTGAATAGCACAAAACAGTGCGACGCACAAAATAGCGCGAGTGTCAACTGCACAAAACAGTGCGACGCGCAAAATAGCGCGACTGTCAACTGCCCAAAACAGTGCGACGCGGAAAGTAGCGCCAGTGTGAACAGCACAAAACAGTGCGACGCGCAAAATAGCGCGAGTGTCAACTGCACAAAACAGTGTGACGCGGAAGTAGAGCCAGTGTGAATAGCACAAAACAGTGCGACGCACAAAATAGCGCGAGTGTCAACTGCACAAAACAGTGCGACACGCAAAATAGCGCGAGTGTGATCTGCACAAAACAGTGCCACAGGCAAAATAGCGCGAGTGTGAACTGCACAAAACACTGCGACGCGCAAAATAGCGCGAGTGTGAACTGCACAAAACAGTGCGACGCAGAAAGTAGCGCCAGTGTGAACTGCACAAAACAGTGCGACGCGCAAAATAGCGCGAGTGTCCACTGCACAAAACAGTGCGACGTGCAAAATCGCGCGAGTCTCAACTGCACAAAACAGTACGACCCGCAAAATAGCGCGAGTGTCAACTGCAGAAAACAATGCCACGTGCAAAATAGCGCGGGTGTGATCTGCACAAAACAGTGCGACGCGCAAAATAGAGCGAGTGTCAACTGCCCAAAACTGTGCGACGCGGAAAGTAGCGCTAGTGTGAACAGCACAAAACAGTACGACGCGCAAAATAGCGCGAGTGTCAACTGCACAAAACAGTGCGACGCGGAAGTAGCGCCAGTGTGAATAGCACAAAACAGTGCGACGCACAAAATAGCGACTGTCAACTGCACAAAATAGTGCGACGCGCAAAATAGCGCGAGTGTGATCTGCATAAAACAGAGCGACACGCAAAATAGCGCGAGTGTGAACTGCACAAAACACTGCGACGCGCAAAATAGCGCGAGTGTCAACTGCACAAAACAGTGCGACGCGGAAAGTAGCGCCAGTGTGAACAGCACAAAACAGTGCGAAGCGCAAAATAGCGCGGGTGTCAACTGCACAAAACAGTGCGACGTGCAAAATCGCGCGAGTGTCAACTGCACAAAACAATGCCACGGACAAAATAGCGCGGCTGTGATCTGCACAAAACAGTGCGACGCGCAAAATAGCGAGTGTCAACTGCCCAAAACAGTGCGACGCGGAAAGTAGCGCCTGTGTGAACAGCACAAAACAGTGCGACGCGCAAAATAGCGCGACTGTCAACTGCACAAAACAGTGCGACGCACAAAATAGCGCGAGTGTCAACTGCACAAAACAGTGCGACGCGGAAAGTAGCGCCAGTGTGAACAGCACAAAACAGTGCGACGCGCAAAATAGCGCGAGTGTCAACTGCACAAAGCAGTGCGACACGCAAAATTGCGCGAGTGTGATCTGCACAAAACAGTGCGACGTGCAAAATAGCGCGAGTGTGAACTGCACAAAACACTGCGACGCGCAAAATAGCGCGAGTGTGAACTGCACAAAACAGTGCGACGCGGAAAGTAGCGCCAGTGTGAACAGCACAAAACAGTGCGACGCGCAAAATAGCGCGAGTGTCAACTGCACAAAACAGTGCGAGGTGCAAAATCGCGCGAGTGTCAACTGCACAAAACAATGCCACGGGCAAAATAGCGCGGCTGTGATCTGCACAAAATAGTGCGACGCGCAAAATAGCGCGAGTGTCAACTGCCCAAAACAGGGCGACGCGGAAAGTAGCGCAATTGTGAACAGCACAAAACAGTGCGACGCGCAAAATAGCGCGACTGTCAACTGCACAAAACAGTGCGACGCACAAAATAGCGCGAGTGTCAACTGCACAAAACAGTGCGACGCGGAAAGTAGCGCCAGTGTGAACAGCACAAAACAGTGCGACGCGCAAAATAGCGCTAGTGTCAACTGCACAAAACAGTGCGACGTGCAAAATCGCGCGAGTCTCAACTGCACAAAACAGTGCGACGCGCAAAATAGCGCGAGTGTCAACTGCAGAAAACAATGCCACGTGCAAAATATCGCGGGTGTGATCTGCACAAAACTGTGCGACGCGCAAAATAGAGCGAGTATCAACTGCCCAAAACAGTGCGATGCGGAAAGTAGCGCCAGTGTGAACAGCACAAAACAGTACGACGCGCAAAATAGCGCGAGTGTCAACTGCACAAAACAGTGCGACGCGGAAGTAGCGCCAGTGTGAATAGCACAAAACAGTGCGACGCACAAAATAGCGCGACTGTGAACTACACAAAATAGTGCGACGCGCAAAATTGCGCGAGTGTGATCTACATTAAACAGTGCGACACGCAAAATAGCACGAGTGTGAACTGCACAAAACACTGCGACGCGCAAAATAGCACGAGTGTCAACTGCACAAAACAGTGCGACGCGCAAAATCACGCGAGTGTCAACTGCACAAAAAAATGCCACGGGCAAAATAGCGCGGGTGTGATCTGCACAAAACAGTGCGACGCGCAAAATAGCGCGAGTGTCAACTGCCCAAAACAGTGCGACGCGGAAAGTAGCGCCAGTGTGAACAGCACAAAACAGTGCGGCGTGCAAAATAGCGCGACTGTCAACTGCACAAAACGGTGCGACGCACATAATAGCGCGAGTGTCAACTGCACAAAACAGTGCGACGCGGAAAGTAGCGCCAGTGTGAACAGCACAAAACAGTGCGACGCGCAAAATAGCGCGAGTGTCAACTGCACAAAACAGTGCGACGTGCAAAATCGCGCGAGTCTCAACTGCACAAAATAGTGCGACGCACAAAATAGCGCGAGTGTCAATTGCACAAAACAATGCCACTTGCAAAATAGCGCGGGTGCGATCTGCACAAAACAGTGCGACGCGCAAAATACCGCGACTGTCAACTGCCCAAAACAGTGCGACGCGGAAAGTAGCGCCAGTGTGAACAGCACAAAACAGTGCGACGCGCAAAATAGCGCGAGTGTCAACTGCACAAAACAGTGTGACGCGGAAGTAGCGCCAGTGTGAATAGCACAAAACAGTGCGATGCACAAAATAGCGCGAGTGTCAACTGCAGAAAACAGTGCGACGCGCAAAATAGCGCGACTGTCAACTGCCCAAAACAGTGCGACGCGGAAAGTAGCGCCAGTGTGAACAGCACAAAACAGTGCGACGCGCAAAATAGCGCGAGTGTCAACAGCACAAAACAGTGTGACGCGGAAGTAGCGCCAGTGTGAATAGCACAAAACAGTGCGACGCACAAAATAGCGCGAGTGTCAACTGCACAAAACAGTGCGACGCGGAAAATAGCGCGAGTGTCAACTGCACAAAACAGTGCGACACGCAAAATAGCGCGAGTGTGATCTGCACAAAACAGTGCGACGGGCAAAATAGCGCGAGTGTGAACTGCACAAAACACTGCGACGCGCAAAATAGCGCGAGTGTGAACTGCACAAAACAGTGCGACGCGGAAAGTAGCGCCAGTGTGAACAGCACAAAACAGTGCGACGCGCAAAATAGCGCGAGTGTCCACTGCACAAAACAGTGCGACGTGCAAAATCGCGCGAGTCTCAACTGCACAAAACAGTACGACCCGCAAAATAGCGCGAGTGTCAACTGCAGAAAACAATGCCACGTGCAAAATAGCGCGGGTGTGATCTGCACAAAACAGTGCGACGCGCAAAATAGAGCGAGTGTCAACTGCCAAAACAGTGCGACGCGGAAAGTAGCGCCAGTGTGAACAGCACAAAACAGTACGACGCGCAAAATAGCGCGAGTGTCAACTGCACAAAACAGTGCGACGCGGAAGTAGCGCCAGTGTGAATAGCACAAAACAGTGCGACGCACAAAATAGCGCGACTGTCAACTGCACAAAATAGTGCGACGCGCAAAATAGCGCGAGTGTGATCTGCATAAAACAGAGCGACACGCAAAATAGCGCGAGTGTGAACTGCACAAAACACTGCGACGCGCAAAATAGCGCGAGTGTCAACTGCACAAAACAGTGCGACGCGGAAAGTAGCGCCAGTGTGAACAGCACAAAACAGTGCGACGCGCAAAATAGCGCGTGTGTCAACTGCACAAAACAGTGCGACGTGCAAAATCGCGAGAGTGTCAACTGCACAAAACAATGCCACGGACAAAATAGCGCGGCTGTGATCTGCAAAAAACAGTGTGACGCGCAAAATAGCGAGTGTCAACTGCCCAAAACAGTGCGACGCGGAAAGTAGCGCCAGTGTGAACAGCACAAAACAGTGCGACGCGCAAAATAGCGCGACTGTCAACTGCACAAAACAGTGCGACGCACAAAATAGCGCGAGTGTCAACTGCACAAAACAGTGCGACGCGGAAAGTAGCGCCAGTGTGAACAGCACAAAACAGTGCGACGCGCAAAATAGCGCGAGTGTCAACTGCACAAAATAGTGCGACGCGCAAAATAGCGCGAGTGTGATCTGCACAAAACAGTGCGACGGGCAAAATAGCGCGAGTGTGAACTGCACAAAACACTGCGACGCGCAAAATAGCGCGAGTGTGAACTGCACAAAACAGTGCGACGCGGAAAGTAGCGCCAGTGTGAACAGCACAAAACAGTGCGGAGCGTAAAATAGCGCGAGTGTCAGCTGCACAAAACAGTGCGACGTGCAAAATCGCGCGAGTGTCAACTGCACAAAACAATGCCACGGGCAAAATAGCGCGGCTGTGATCTGCACAAAACAGTGCGACGCGCAAAATAGCGCGAGTGTCAACTGCCCAAAACAGTGCGACGCGGAAAGTAGCGCCAGTGTGAACAGCACAAAACAGTGCGACGCGCAAAATAGCGCGAGTGTCAACTGCACAAAACAGTGCGACGCGGAAAGTAGCGCCAGTGTGAACAGCACAAAACAGTGCGACGCGCAAAATAGCGCTAGTGTCAACTGCACAAAACAGTGCGACGTGCAAAATCGCGCGAGTCTCAACTGCACAAAACAGTGCGACGCGCAAAATAGCGCGAGTGTCAACTGCAGAAAACAATGCCACGTGCAAAATATCGCGGGTGTGATCTGCACAAAACTGTGCGACGCGCAAAATAGAGCGAGTATCAACTGCCCAAAACAGTGCGACGCGGAAAGTAGCGCCAGTGTGAACAGCACAAAACAGTACGACGCGCAAAATAGCGCGAGTGTCAACTGCACAAAACAGTGCGACGCGGAAGTAGCGCCAGTGTGAATAGCACAAAACAGTGCGACGCACAAAATAGCGCGACTGTGAACTGCACAAAATAGTGCGATGCGCAAAATTGCGCGAGTGTGATCTACATTAAACAGTGCGACACGCAAAATAGCACGAGTGTGAACTGCACAAAACACTGCGACGCGCAAAATAGCACGAGTGTCAACTGCACAAAACAGTGCGACGCGCAAAATCGTGCGAGTGTCAACTGCACAAAAAAATGCCACGGGCAAAATAGCGCGGGTGTGATCTGCACAAAACAGTGCGACGCGCAAAATAGCGCGAGTGTCAACTGCCCAAAACAGTGCGACGCGGAAAGTAGCGCCAGTGTGAACAGCACAAAACAGTGCGGCGTGCAAAATAGCGCGACTGTCAACTGCACAAAATGGTGCGACGCACAAAATAGCGCGAGTGTCAACTGCACAAAACAGTGCGACGCGGAAAGTAGCGCCAGTGTGAACAGCACAAAACAGTGCGACGCGCAAAATAGCGCGAGTGTCAACTGCACAAAACAGTGCGACGTGCAAAATCGCGCGAGTCTCAACTGCACAAAATAGTGCGACGCACAAAATAGCGCGAGTGTCAATTGCACAAAACAATGCCACTTGCAAAATAGCGCGGGTGCGATCTGCACAAAACAGTGCGACGCGCAAAATATCGCGACTGTCAACTGCCCAAAACAGTGCGACGCGGAAAGTAGCGCCACTGTGAACAGCACAAAACAGTGCGACGCGCAAAATAGCGCGAGTGTCAACTGCACAAAACAGTGTGACGCGGAAGTAGCGCCAGTGTGAATAGCACAAAACAGTGCGATGCACAAAATAGCGCGAGTGTCAACTGCAGAAAACAGTGCGACGCGCAAAATAGCGCGACTGTCAACTGCCCAAAACAGTGCGACGCGGAAAGTAGCGCCAGTGTGAACAGCACAAAACAGTGCGACGCGCAAAATAGCGCGAGTGTCAACAGCACAAAACAGTGTGACGCGGAAGTAACGCCAGTGTGAATAGCACAAAACAGTGCGACGCACAAAATAGCGCGAGTGTCAACTGCACAAAACAGTGCGACGCGGAAAATAGCGCGAGTGTCAACTGCACAAAACTGTGCGACACGCAAAATAGCGCGAGTGTGATCTGCACAAAACAGTGCGACGGGCAAAATAGCGCGAGTGTTAACTGCACAAAACACTGCGACGCGCAAAATAGCGCGAGTGTGAACTGCACAAAACAGTGCGACGCGGAAAGTAGCGCCAGTGTGAACAGCACAAAACAGTGCGACGCGCAAAATAGCGCGAGTGTCCACTGCACAAAACAGTGCGACGTGCAAAATCGCGCGAGTCTCAACTGCACAAAACAGTACGACCCGCAAAATAGCGCGAGTGTCAACTGCAGAAAACAATGCCACGTGCAAAATAGCGCGGGTGTGATCTGCACAAAACAGTGCGATGCGCAAAATAGAGCGAGTGTCAACTGCCAAAACAGTGCGACGCGGAAAGTAGCGCCAGTGTGAACAGCACAAAACAGTACGACGCGCAAAATAGCGCGAGTGTCAACTGCACAAAACAGTGCGACGCGGAAGTAGCGCCAGTGTGAATAGCACAAAACAGTGCGACGCACAAAATAGCGCGACTGTCAACTGCACAAAATAGTGCGACGCGCAAAATAGCGCGAGTGTGATCTGCATAAAACAGAGCGACACGCAAAATAGCGCGAGTGTGAACTGCACAAAACACTGCGACGCGCAAAATAGCACGAGTGTCAACTGCACAAAACAGTGCGACGCGGAAAGTAGCGCCAGTGTGAACAGCACAAAACAGTGCGACGCGCAAAATAGCGCGGGTGTCAACTGCACAAAACAGTGCGACGTGCAAAATCGCGCGAGTGTCAACTGCACAAAACAATGCCACGGACAAAATAGCGCGGCTGTGATCTGCAAAAAACAGTGTGACGCGCAAAATAGCGAGTGTCAACTGCCCAAAACAGTGCGACGCGGAAAGTAGCGCCAGTGTGAACAGCACAAAACAGTGCGACGCGCAAAATAGCGCGACTGTCAACTGCACAAAACAGTGCGACGCACAAAATAGCGCGAGTGTCAACTGCACAAAACAGTGCGACGCGGAAAGTAGCGCCAGTGTGAACAGCACAAAACAGTGCGACGCGCAAAATAGCGCGAGTGTCAACTGCACAAAATAGTGCGACGCGCAAAATAGCGCGAGTGTGATCTGCACAAAACAGTGCGACGGGCAAAATAGCGCGAGTGTGAACTGCACTAAACACTGCGACGCGCAAAATAGCGCGAGTGTGAACTGCACAAAACAGTGCGACGCGGAAAGTAGCGCCAGTGTGAACAGCACAAAACAGTGCGACGCGTAAAATAGCGCGAGTGTCAACTGCACAAAACAGTGCGACGTGCAAAATCGCGCGAGTGTCAACTGCACAAAACAATGCCACGGGCAAAATAGCGCGGCTGTGATCTGCACAAAACAGTGCGACGCGCAAAATAGCGCGAGTGTCAACTGCCCAAAACAGTGCGACGCGGAAAGTAGCGCCAGTGTGAACAGCACAAAACAGTGCGACGCGCAAAATAGCGCGACTGTCAACTGCACAAAACAGTGCGACGCACAAAATAGCGCGAGTGTCAACTGCACAAAACAGTGCGACGCGGAAAGTAGCGCCAGTGTGAACAGCACAAAACAGTGCGACGCGCAAAATAGCGCTAGTGTCAACTGCACAAAACAGTGCGACGTGCAAAATCGCGCGAGTCTCAACTGCACAAAACAGTGCGACGCACAAAATAGCGCGAGTGTCAACTGCAGAAAACAATGCCACGTGCAAAATATCGCGGGTGTGATCTGCACAAAACTGTGCGACGCGCAAAATAGAGCGAGTATCAACTGCCCAAAACAGTGCGACGCGGAAAGTAGCGCCAGTGTGAACAGCACAAAACAGTACGACGCGCAAAATAGCGCGAGTGTCAACTGCACAAAACAGTGCGACGCGGAAGTAGCGCCAGTGTGAATAGCACAAAACAGTGCGACGCACAAAATAGCGCGACTGTGAACTGCACAAAATAGTGCGAAGCGCAAAATTGCGCGGGTGTGATCTACATTAAACAGTGCGACAGCAAAATAGCACGAGTGTGAACTGCACAAAACACTGCGACGCGCAAAATAGCACGAGTGTCAACTGCACAAAACAGTGCGACGCGCAAAATCGCGCGAGTGTCAACTGCACAAAAAAATGCCACGGGCAAAATAGCGCGGGTGTGATCTGCACAAAACAGTGCGACGCGCAAAATAGCGCGAGTGTCAACTGCCCAAAACAGTGCGACGCGGAAAGTAGCGCCAGTGTGAACAGCACAAAACAGTGCGGCGTGCAAAATAGCGCGACTGTCAACTGCACAAAATGGTGCGACGCACAAAATAGCGCGAGTGTCAACTGCACAAAACAGTGCGACGCGGAAAGTAGCGCCAGTATGAACAGCACAAAACAGTGCGACGCGCAAAATAGCGCGAGTGTCAACTGCACAAAACAGTGCGACGTGCAAAATCGCGCGAGTCTCAACTGCACAAAATAGTGCGACGCACAAAATAGCGCGAGTGTCAATTGCACAAAACAATGCCACGCGCAAAATAGCGCGGGTGCGATCTGCACAAAACAGTGCGACGCGCAAAATACCGCGACTGTCAACTGCCCAAAACAGTGCGACGCGGAAAGTAGCGCCAGTGTGAACAGCACAAAACAGTGCGACGCGCAAAATAGTGCGAGTGTCAACTGCACAAAACAGTGTGACGCGGAAGTAGCGCCAGTGTGAATAGCACAAAACAGTGCGACGCACAAAATAGCGCGAGTGTCAACTGCACAAAACAGTGCGACGCGCAAAATAGCGCGACTGTCAACTGCCCAAAACAGTGCGACGCGGAAAGTAGCGCCAGTGTGAACAGCACAAAACAGTGCGACGCGCAAAATAGCGCGAGTGTCAACTGCACAAAACAGTGTGACGCGGAAGTAGCGCCAGTGTGAATAGCACAAAACAGTGCGACGCACAAAATAGCGCGAGTGTCAACTGCACAAAACAGTGCGACGCGCAAAATAGCGCGAGTGTCAACTGCACAAAACAGTGCGACCCGCAAAATAGCGCGAGTGTGATCTGCACAAAACAGTGCGACGGGCAAAATAGCGCGAGTGTGAACTGCACAAAACACTGCGACGCGCAAAATAGCGCGAGTGTGAACTGCACAAAACAGTGCGACGCGGAAAGTAGCGCCAGTGTGAATAGCACAAAACAGTGCGACGCGCAAAATAGCGCGAGTGTCCACTGCACAAAACAGTGCGACGTGCAAAATCGCGCGAGTCTCAACTGCACAAAACAGTACGACCCGCAAAATAGCGCGAGTGTCAACTGCAGAAAACAATGCCACGTGCAAAATAGCGCGGGTGTGATCTGCACAAAACAGTGCGACGCGCAAAATAGCGCGAGTGTCAACTGCACAAAACAGTGCGACGCGGAAAGTAGCGCCAGTGTGAACAGCACAAAACAGTGCGACGCGCAAAATAGCGCGGGTGTCAACTGCACAAAACAGTGCGACGTGCAAAATCGCGCGAGTGTCAACTGCACAAAACAATGCCACGGACAAAATAGCGCGGCTGTGATCTGCACAAAACAGTGCGACGCGCAAAATAGCGAGTGTCAACTGCCCAAAACAGTGCGACGCGGAAAGTAGCGCCAGTGTGAACAGCACAAAACAGTGCGACGCGCAAAATAGCGCGAGTGTCAACTGCACAAAACAGTGTGACGCGGAAGTAGCGCCAGTGTGAATAGCACAAAACAGTGCGACGCACAAAATAGCGCGAGTGTCAACTGCACAAAACAGTGCGACGCGCAAAATAGCGCGACTGTCAACTGCCCAAAACAGTGCGACGCGGAAAGTAGCGCCAGTGTGAACAGCACAAAACAGTGCGACGCGCAAAATAGCGCGAGTGTCAACTGCACAAAACAGTGTGACGCGGAAGTAGCGCCAGTGTGAATAGCAAAAAACAGTGCGACGCACAAAATAGCGCGAGTGTCAACTGCACAAAACAGTGCGACGCGCAAAATAGCGCGAGTGTCAACTGCACAAAACAGTGCGACTCGCAAAATAGCGCGAGTGTGATCTGCACAAAACAGTGCGACGGGCAAAATAGCGCGAGTGTGAACTGCACAAAACAGTGCGACGCGGAAAGTAGCGCCAGTGTGAACTGCACAAAACAGTGCGACGCGCAAAATAGCGCGAGTGTCCACTACACAAAACAGTGCGACGTGCAAAATCGCGCGAGTCTCAACTGCACAAAACAATACGACCCGCAAAATAGCGCGAGTGTCAACTGCAGAAAACAATGCCACGTGCAAAATAGCGCGGGTGTGATCTGCACAAAACAGTGCGACGCGCAAAATAGCGCGAGTGTCAACTGCACAAAACAGTGCGACGCGGAAAGTAGCGCCAGTGTGAACAGCACAAAACAGTGCGACGCGCAAAATAGCGCGGTTGTCAACTGCACAAAACAGTGCGACGTGCAAAATCGCGCGAGTGTCAACTGCACAAAACAATGCCACGGACAAAATAGCGCGGCTGTGATCTGCACAAAACAGTGCGACGCGCAAAATAGCGAGTGTCAACTGCCCAAAACAGTGCGACGCGGAAAGTAGCGCCAGTGTGAACAGCACAAAACAGTGCGACGCGCAAAATAGCGCGACTGTCAACTGCATAAAACAGTGCGACGCACAAAATAGCGCGAGTGTCAACTGCACAAAACAGTGCGACGCGGAAAGTAGCGCCAGTGTGAACAGCACAAAACAGTGCGACGCGCAAAATAGCGCGAGTGTCAACTGCACAAAACAGTGCGACACGCAAAATAGCGCGAGTGTGATCTGCACAAAACAGTGCGACGTGCAAAATAGCGCGAGTGTGAACTGCACAAAACACTGCGAAGCGCAAAATAGCGCGAGTGTGAACTGCACAAAACACTGCGACGCGCACAATAGCGCGAGTGTGAACTGCACAAAACAGTGCGACGCGGAAAGTAGCGCCAGTGTGAACAGCACAAAACAGTGCGACGCGCAAAATAGCGCGAGTGTCCACTGCACAAAACAGTGCGACGTGCAAAATCGGGCGAGTCTCAACTGCACAAAACAGTACGACGCGCAAAATAGCGCGAGTGTCAACTGCAGAAAACAATGCCACGTGCAAAATAGCGCGGGTGTGATCTGCACAAAATAGTGCGACGCGCAAAATAGAGCGAGTGTCAACTGCCCAAAACAGTGCGACGCGGAAAGTAGCGCCAGTGTGAACAGCACAAAACAGTACTTTGCGCAAAATAGCGCGAGGGTCAATTGCACAAAACAGTGCGACGCGGAAGTAGCGCCAGTGTGAATAGCACAAAACAGTGCGACGCACAAAATAGCGCGACTGTCAACTGCACAAAATAGTGCGACGCGCAAAATAGCGCGAGTGTGATCTGCATAAAACAGAGCGACACGCAAAATAGCGCGAGTGTGAACTGCACAAAACACTGCAACGCGCAAAATAGCGCGAGTGTCAACTGCACAAAACAGTGCGACGGGGAAAGTAGCGCCAGTGTGAACAGCACAAAACAGTGCGACGCGCAAAATAGCGCGAGTGTCAACTGCACAAAACAGTGCGACGTGCAAAATCGCGCGAGTGTCAACTGCACAAAACAATGCCACGGACAAAATAGCGCGGCTGTGATCTGCACAAAACAGTGCGACGCGCAAAATAGCGAGTGTCAACTGCCCAAAACAGTGCGACGCGGAAAGTAGCGCCAGTGTGAACTGCACAAAACAGTGCGGCGCGCAAAATAGAGCGAGTGTCAACTGCACAAAACAGTGCGACGTGCAAAATCGCGCGAGTCTCAACAGCACAAAACAGTGCGACGCGCAAAATAGCGCGAGTGTCAATTGCACAAAACAATGCCACGCGCAAAATAGCGCGGGTGTGATCTGCACAAAACAGTGCGACGCGCAAAGTAGCGCCAGTGTGAACAGCACAAAACAGTGCGACGCGCAAAATAGGGCGAGTGTCAACTGCACAAAACAGTGCGACGCGGAAGTAGCGCCAGTGTGAATAGCACAAAACAGTGCGACGCACAAAATATATCGACTGTCAACTGCACAAAATAGTGCGACGCGCAAAATAGCCCGAGTGTCAACTGCACAAAACAGTGCGACCCGCAAAATAGCGCGAGTGTGATCTGCACAAAACAGTGCGACGCGCAAAATAGCGCGAGTGTGAACTGCACAAAACACTGCGACGCGCAAAATAGCGCGAGTGTCAACTGCACAAAACAGTGTGACGCGGAAAGTAGCGCCAGTGTGAACAGCACAAAACAGTGCGACGCGCAAAATAGCGCGAGTGTCAACTGCACAAAACAGTGCGACGTGCAAAATCGCGCGAGTCTCAACTGCACAAAACAGTGCGACGCGCAAAATAGCGCGAGTGTCAACTGCAGAAAATAATGCCACGTGCAAAATAGCGTGGGTGTGATCTGCACAAAACTGTGCGACGCGCAAAATAGAGCGAGTGTCAACTGCCCAAAACAGTGCGACGCGGAAAGTAGCGCCAGTGTGAACAGCACAAAACAGTACGACGCGCAAAATAGCGCGAGTGTCAACTGCACAAAACAGTGCGACGCGGAAGTAGCGCCAGTGTGAATAGCACAAAACAGTGCGACGCACAAAATAGCGGCACTGTCAACTGCACAAAATAGTGCGACGCGCAAAATAGCGCGAGTGTCAACTGCACAAAACAGTGCGACCCGCAAAATAGCGCGAGTGTGATCTGCATAAAACAGTGCGACGCGCAAAATAGCGCGAGTGTGAACTGCACAAAACACTGCGACGCGTAAAATAGCGCGAGTGTCAACTGCACAAAACAGTGCGACGCGGAAAGTAGCGCCAGTGTGAACAGCACAAAACAGTGCGACGCGCAAAATAGTGCGAGTGTCAACTGCACAAAACAGTGCGACGCGCAAAATAGCGCGAGTGTGAACTGCACAAAACACTGCGACGCGTAAAATAGCGCGAGTGTCAACTGCACAAAACAGTGCGACGCGGAAAGTAGCGCCAGTGTGAACAGCACAAAACAGTGCGACGCGCAAAATAGCGCGAGTGTCAACTGCACAAAACAGTGCGACGTGCAAAATCGCGCGAGTGTCAACTGCACAAAACAATGCCACGGGCAAAATAGCGCGGCTGTGATCTGCACAAAACAGTGCGACGCGCAAAATAGCGCGAGTGTCAACTGCCCAAAACAGTGCGACGCGGAAAGTAGCGCCAGTGTGAACAGCACAAAACAGTGCGACGCGCAAAATAGCGCGACTGTCAACAGCACAAAACAGTGCGACGCGCAAAATAGCGCGAGTGTCAACTGCACAAAACAGTGCGACGTGCAAAATCGCGCGAGTCTCAACTGCACAAAATAGTGCGACGCACAAAATAGCGCGAGTGTCAATTGCACAAAACAATGCCACGTGCAAAATAGCGCGGGTGCGATCTACACTAAACAGTGTGACGCGCAAAATACCGCGACTCTCAACTGCCCAAAACAGTGCGACGCGGAAAGTAGCGCCAGTGTGAACAGCACAAAACAGTGCGACGCGCAAAATAGCGCGAGTGTCAACTGCACAAAACAGTGTGACGCGGAAGTAGCGCCAGTGTGAATAGCACAAAACAGTGCGACGCACAAAATAGCGCGAGTGTCAACTGCACAAAACAGTGCGATGCGCAAAATAGCGCGACTGTCAACTGCCCAAAACAGTGCGACGCGGAAAGTAGCGCCAGTGTGAACAGCACAAAACAGTGCGACGCGCAAAATAGCGCGAGTGTCAACTGCACAAAACAGTGTGACGCGGAAGTAGCGCCAGTGTGAATAGCACAAAACAGTGCGACGCACAAAATAGCGCGAGTGTCAATTGCACAAAACAGTGCGACGCGCAAAATAGAGCGAGTGTCAACTGCACAAAACAGTGCGACTCGCAAAATAGCGCGAGTGTGATCTGCACAAAACAGTGCGACGTGCAAAATAGCGCGAGTGTGAACTGCACAAAACACTGCGACGCGCAAAATAGCGCGAGTGTCAACTGCACAAAACACTGCGACGCGTAAAATAGCGCGAGTGTCAACTGCACAAAACAGTGCGACGCGGAAAGTAGCGCCAGTGTGAACAGCACAAAACAGTGCGACGCGCAAAATAGCGCAAGTGTCAACTGCACAAAACAGTGCGACGTGCAAAATCGCGCGAGTGTCAACTGCACAAAACAATGCCACGGGCAAAATAGCGCGGCTGTGATCTGCACAAAACAGTGCGACGCGCAAAATAGCGCGAGTGTCAACTGCGCAAAACAGTGCGACGCGGAAAGTAGCGCCAGTGTGAACAGCACAAAACAGTGCGACGCGCAAAATAGCGCGACTGTCAACTGCACAAAACAGTGCGACGCACAAAATAGCGCGAGTGTCAACTGCACAAAACAGTGCGACGCGGAAAGTAGCGCCAGTGTGAACAGCACAAAACTGTGCGACGCGCAAAATAGCGCGAGTGTCAACTGCACAAAACAGTGCGACGTGCAAAATCGCGCGAGTCTCAACTGCACAAAATAGTGCGACGCACAAAATAGCGCGAGTGTCAATTGCACAAAACAATGCCACGCGCAAAATTGCGCGGGTGCGATCTACACTAAACAGTGCGACGCGCAAAATACCGCGACTGTCAACTGCCCAAAACAGTGCGACGCGGAAAGTAGCGCCAGTGTGAACAGCACAAAACAGTGCGACGCGCAAAATAGCGCGAGTGTCAACTGCACAAAACAGTGTGACGCGGAAGTAGCGCCAGTGTGAATAGCACAAAACAGTGCGACGCACAAAATAGCGCGAGTGTCAACTGCACAAAACAGTGCGACGCGCAAAATAGCGCGACTGTCAACTGCCCAAAACAGTGCGACGCGGAAAGTAGCGCCAGTGTGAACAGCACAAAACAGTGCGACGCGCAAAATAGCGCGAGTGTCAACTGCACAAAACAGTGTGACGCGGAAGTAGCGCCAGTGTGAATAGCACAGAACAGTGCGACGCACAAAATAGCGCGATTGTCAACTGCACAAAACAGTGCGACGCGCAAAATAGAGCGAGTGTCAACTGCACAAAACAGTGCGACTCGCAAAATAGCGCGAGTGTGATCTGCACAAAACAGTGCGACGTGCAAAATAGCGCGAGTGTGAACTGCACAAAACACTGCGACGCGCAAAATAGCGCGAGTGTCAACTGCACAAAACAGTGCGACGCGGAAAGTAACGCCAGTGTGAACAGCACAAAACAGTGCGACGCGCAAAATAGCGCGAGTGTCAACTGCACAAAACAGTGCGACGTGCAAAATCGCGTGAGTCTCAACTGCACAAAACAGTGCGACGCGCAAAATTGCGCGAGTGCCAACTGCAGAAAACAATGCCACGTGCAAAATAGCGCGGGTGTGATCTGCACAAAACAGTGCGACGCGCAAAATAGCGCGAGTGTCAACTGCACAAAACAGTGCGACGCGGAAGTAGCGCCAGTGTGAATAGCACAAAACAGTGCGACGCACAAAATAGCGCGACTGTCAACTGCACAAAATAGTGCGACGCGCAAAATAGCGCGAGTGTGATCTGCATAAAACAGTGCGACACGCAAAATAGCGCGAGTGTGAACTGCACAAAACACTGCGATGCGCAAAATAGCGCGAGTGTCAACTGCACAAAACAGTGCGACGCAGAAAGTAGCGCCAGTGTGAACAGCACCAAACAGTGCGACGCGCAAAATAGCGCGAGTGTCAACTGCACAAAACAGTGCGACGTGCAAAATCGCGCGAGTGTCAACTGCACAAAACAATGCCACGGGCAAAATACCGCGGCTGTGATCGGCACAAAACAGTGCGACGCGCAAAATAGCGCGAGTGTCAACTGCCCAAAACAGTGCGATGCAGAAAGTAGCGCCAGTGTGAACAGCACAAAACAGTGCGACGCGCAAAATAGCGCGACTGTCAACTGCACAAAACAATGCGACGCACAAAATAGCGCGAGTGTCAACTGCACAAAACAGTGCGACGCGGAAAGTAGCGCCAGTGTGAACAGCACAAAACAGTGCGGCGCGCAAAATAGCGCGAGTGTCAACTGCACAAAACAGTGCGACGTGCAAAATCGCGCGAGTCTCAACTGCACAAAACAGTGCGACGCGCAAAATAGCGCGAGTGTCAATTGCACAAAACAATGCCACGCGCAAAACAGCGCGGGTGTGATCTGCACAAAACAGTGCGACGCGCAAAATAGCGCGACTGGCAACTACCCAAAACAGTGCGACGCGGAAAGTAGCGCCAGTGTGAACAGCAGAAAACAGTGCAACGCGCAAAATAGCGCGAGTGTCAACTGCACAAAACAGTGCGACGCGGAAGTAGCGCAAGTGTGAATAGCACAAAACAGTGCGACGCACAAACTAGCGCGACTGTCAACTGCACAAAATAGTGCGACGCGCAAAATGGCGTGAGTGTCAACTGCACAAAACAGTGCGACGCGCAAAATATTGCGACTGTGATCTGCACAAAACAGTGCGACGCGCAAAATAGCGCGAGTGTGACCTGCACAAAACACTGCGACGTGCAAAATAGCGCGAGTGTCAACTGCACAAAACAGTGCGACGCGGAAAGTAGCGCCAGTGTGAACAGCACGAAACAGTGCGACGCGCAAAATAGCGCGAGTGTCAACTGCACAAAACAGTGCGACGTGCAAAATCGCGCGAGTCTCAACTGCACAAAACAGTGCGACGCGCAAAATAGCGCGAGTGTCAATTGCACAAAACACTGCCATGCGCAAAATAGCGCGGGTGTGATCTGCACAAAACAGTGCGACGAGCAAAATAGCGCGACTGTCAACTACCCAAAACAGTGCGACGCGGAAAGTAGCGCCAGTGTGAACAGCACAAAACAGTGCAACGCGCAAAATAGCGCGAGTGTCAACTGCACAAAACAGTGCGACGCGGAAGTAGCGCCAGTGTGAATAGCACAAAACAGTGCGACGCACAAACTAGCGCGACTGTCAACTGCACAAAATAGTGCGACGCGCAAAATGGCGCGAGTGTCAACTGCACAAAACAGTGCGACGCGCAAAATAGCGCGAGTGTGATCTGCACAAAACAGTGCGACGCGCAAAATAGCGCGAGTGTCAACTGCACAAAACAGTGCGACGTGCAAAATCGCGCGAGTGTCAACTGCACAAAACAATGCCACGGGCAAAATAGCGCGGCTGTGATCGGCACAAAACAGTGCGACGCGCAAAATAGCGCGAGTGTCAACTGCCCAAAACAGTGCGATGCAGAAAGTAGCGCCAGTGTGAACAGCACAAAACAGTGCGACGCGCAAAATAGCGCGACTGTCAACTGCACAAAACAATGCGACGCACAAAATAGCGCGAGTGTCAACTGCACAAAACAGTGCGACGCGGAAAGTAGCGCCAGTGTGAACAGCACAAAACAGTGCGGCGCGCAAAATAGCGCGAGTGTCAACTGCACAAAACAGTGCGACGTGCAAAATCGCGCGAGTCTCAACTGCACAAAACAGTGCGACGCGCAAAATAGCGCGAGTGTCAATTGCACAAAACAATGCCACGCGCAAAATAGCGCGGGTGTGATCTGCACAAAACAGTGCGACGCGCAAAATAGCGCGACTTGCAACTACCCAAAACAGTGCGACGCGGAAAGTAGCGCCAGTGTGAACAGCAGAAAACAGTGCAACGCGCAAAATAGCGCGAGTGTCAACTGCACAAAACAGTGCAACGCGGAAGTAGCGCAAGTGTGAATAGCACAAAACAGTGCGACGCACAAACTAGCGCGACTGTCAACTGCACAAAATAGTGCGACGCGCAAAATGGCGTGAGTGTCAACTGCACAAAACAGTGCGACGCGCAAAATATTGCGACTGTGATCTGCACAAAACAGTGCGACGCGCAAAATAGCGCGAGTGTGACCTGCACAAAACACTGCGACGTGCAAAATAGCGCGAGTGTCAACTGCACAAAACAGTGCGACGCGGAAAGTAGCGCCAGTGTGAACAGCACGAAACAGTGCGACGCGCAAAATAGCGCGAGTGTCAACTGCACAAAACAGTGCGACGTGCAAAATCGCGCGAGTCTCAACTGCACAAAACAGTGCGACGCGCAAAATAGCGCGGGTGTGACCTGCACAAAACAGTGCGACGCGCAAAATAGCGCGACTGTCGACTACCCAAAACAGTGCGACGCGGAAAGTAGCGCCAGTGTGAACAGCACAAAACAGTGCAACGCGCAAAATAGCGCGAGTGTCGACTGCACAAAACAGTGCGACGCGGAAGTAGCGCCAGTGTGAATAGCACAAAACAGTGCGACGCACAAACTAGCGCGACTGTCAACTGCACAAAATAGTGCGACGCGCAAAATGGCGCGAGTGTCAACTGCACAAAACAGTGCGACGCGCAAAATAGCGCGAGTGTGATCTGCACAAAACAGTGCGACGCGCAAAATAGCGCGAGTGTCAACTGCACAAAACAGTGCGACGTGCAAAATCGCGCGAGTGTCAACTGCACAAAACAATGCCACGGGCAAAATAGCGCGGCTGTGATCGGCACAAAACAGTGCGACGCGCAAAATAGCGCGAGTGTCAACTGCCCAAAACAGTGCGATGCAGAAAGTAGCGCCAGTGTGAACAGCACAAAACAGTGCGACGCGCAAAATAGCGCGACTGTCAACTGCACAAAACAATGCGACGCACAAAATAGCGCGAGTGTCAACTGCACAAAACAGTGCGACGCGGAAAGTAGCGCCAGTGTGAACAGCACAAAACAGTGCGGCGCGCAAAATAGCGCGAGTGTCAACTGCACAAAACAGTGCGACGTGCAAAATAGCGCGACTGGCAACTACCCAAAACAGTGCGACGCGGAAAGTAGCGCCAGTGTGAACAGCAGAAAACAGTGCAACGCGCAAAATAGCGCGAGTGTCAACTGCACAAAACAGTGCGACGCGGAAGTAGCGCAAGTGTGAATAGCACAAAACAGTGCGACGCACAAACTAGCGCGACTGTCAACTGCACAAAATAGTGCGACGCGCAAAATGGCGTGAGTGTCAACTGCACAAAACAGTGCGACGTGCAAAATATTGCGACTGTGATCTGCACAAAACAGTGCGACGCGCAAAATAGCGCGAGTGTGACCTGCACAAAACACTGCGACGTGCAAAATAGCGCGAGTGTCAACTGCACAAAACAGTGCGACGCGGAAAGTAGCGCCAGTGTGAACAGCACGAAACAGTGCGACGCGCAAAATAGCGCGAGTGTCAACTGCACAAAACAGTGCGACGTGCAAAATCGCGCGAGTCTCAACTGCACAAAACAGTGCGACGCGCAAAATAGCGCGAGTGTCAATTGCACAAAACACTGCCATGCGCAAAATAGCGCGGGTGTGATCTGCACAAAACAGTGCGACGCGCAAAATAGCGCGACTGTCAACTACCCAAAACAGTGCGACGCGGAATGTAGCGCCAGTGTGAACAGCACAAAACAGTGCAACGCGCAAAATAGCGCGAGTGTCAACTGCACAAAACAGTGCGACGCGGAAGTAGCGCCAGTGTGAATAGCACAAAACAGTGCGACGCACAAACTAGCGCGACTGTCAACTGCACAAAATAGTGCGACGCGCAAAATGGCGCGAGTGTCAACTGCACAAAACAGTGCGACGCGCAAAATAGCGCGAGTGTGATCTGCACAAAACAGTGCGACGCGCAAAATAGCGCGAGTGTCAACTGCACAAAACAGTGCGACGCGGAAGTAGCGCCAGTGTGAATAGCACAAAACAGTGCGATGCACAAACTAGCGCGACTGTCAACTGCACAAAATAGTGCGACGCGCAAAATGGCGCGAGTGTCAACTGCACAAAACAGTGCGACGCGCAAAATAGCGCGAGTGTGATCTGCACAAAACAGCGCGACGCGCAGAATAGCGCGAGTGTGACCTGCACAAAACACTGCGACGCGCAAAATAGCGCGAGTGTCAACTGCACAAAACAGTGCGACGCGGAAAGTAGCGCCAGTGTGAACAGCACGAAACAGTGCGACGCGCAAAATAGCGCGAGTGTCAACTGCACAAAACAGTGCGACGTGCAAAATCGCGCGAGTCTCAACTGCCCAAAACAGTGCGACGCGCAAAATAGCGCGAGTGTCAACTGCAGAAAACAATGCCACGCGCAAAATAGCGCGGGTGTGATCTGCACAAAATAGTGCGACGCGCAAAATAGCGCGAGTGTCAACTGCACAAAACAGTGCGACGCAGAAGTAGCGCCAGTGTGAATAGCACAAAACAGTGCGATGCACAAACTAGCGCGACTGTCAACTGCACAAAACAGTGCGACGCGCAAAGTAGCGCCAGTGTGAACAGCACAAAACAGTGCGACGCGCAAAATAGGGCGAGTGTCAGCTGCACAAAACAGTGCGACGCGGAAGTAGCGCCAGTGTGAATAGCACAAAACAGTGCGACGCACAAAATATATCGACTGTCAACTGCACAAAATAGTGCGACGCGCAAAATAGCCCGAGTGTCAACTGCACAAAACAGTGCGACCCGCAAAATAGCGCGAGTGTGATCTGCACAAAACAGTGCGACGCGCAAAATAGCGCGAGTGTGAACTGCACAAAACACTGCGACGCGCAAAATAGCGCGAGTGTCAACTGCACAAAACAGTGCGACGCGGAAAGTAGCGCCAGTGTGAACAGCACAAAACAGTGCGACGCGCAAAATAGCGCGAGTGTCAACTGCACAAAACAGTGCGACGTGCAAAATCGCGCGAGTCTCAACTGCACAAAACAGTGCGACGCGCAAAATAGCGCGAGTGTCAACTGCAGAAAATAATGCCACGTGCAAAATAGCGCGGGTGTGATCTGCACAAAACTGTGCGACGCGCAAAATAGAGCGAGTGTCAACTGCCCAAAACAGTGCGACGCGGAAAGTAGCGCCAGTGTGAACAGCACAAAACAGTACGACGCGCAAAATAGCGCGAGTGTCAACTGCACAAAACAGTGCGACGCGGAAGTAGCGCCAGTGTGAATAGCACAAAACAGTGCGACGCACAAAATAGCGGCACTGTCAACTGCACAAAATAGTGCGACGCGCAAAATAGCGCGAGTGTCAACTGCACAAAACAGTGCGACCCGCAAAATAGCGCGAGTGTGATCTGCATAAAACACTGCGACACGCAAAATAGCGCGAGTGTGAACTGCACAAAACAGTGCGACGCGCAAAATAGCGCGAGTGTGAACTGCACAAAACACTGCGACGCGTAAAATAGCGCGAGTGTCAACTGCACAAAACAGTGCGACGCGGAAAGTAGCGCCAGTGTGAACCGCACAAAACAGTGCGACGCGCAAAATAGCGCGAGTGTCAACTGCACAAAACAGTGCGACGTGCAAAATCGCGCGAGTGTCAACTGCACAAAACAATGCCACGGGCAAAATAGCGCGGCTGTGATCTGCACAAAACAGTGCGACGCGCAAGATAGCGCGAGTGTCAACTGCCCAAAACAGTGCGACGCGGAAAGTAGCGCCAGTGTGAACAGCACAAAACAGTGCGACGCGCAAAATAGCGCGACTGTCAACTGCACAAAACAGTGCGACGCACAAAACAGCGCGAGTGTCAACTGCACAAAACAGTGCGACGCAGAAAGTAGCGCCAGTGTGAACAGCACAAAACAGTGCGACGCGCAAAATAGCGCGAGTGTCAACTGCACAAAACAGTGCGACGTGCAAAATCGCGCGAGTCTCAACTGCACAAAATAGTGCGACGCGCAAAATAGCGCGGGTGCGATCTACACTAAACAGTGCGACGCGCAAAATACCGCGACTGTCAACTGCCCAAAACAGTGCGACGCGGAAAGTAGCGCCAGTGTGAACAGCACAAAACAGTGCGACGCGCAAAATAGCGCGAGTGTCAACTGCACAAAACAGTGTGACGCGGAAGTAGCGCCAGTGTGAATAGCACAAAACAGTGCGACGCACAAAATAGCGCGAGTGTCAACTGCACAAAACAGTGCGACGCGCAAAATAGCGCGACTGTCAACTGCCCAAAACAGTGCGACGCTGAAAGTAGCGCCAGTGTGAACAGCACAAAACAGTGCGACGCGCAAAATAGCGCGAGTGTCAACTGCACAAAACAGTGTGACGCGGAAGTAGCGCCAGTGTGAATAGCACAAAACAGTGCGACGCACAAAATAGCGCGAGTGTCAACTGCACAAAACAGTGCGACGCGCAAAATAGAGCGAGTGTCAACTGCACAAAACAGTGCGACTCGCAAAATAGCGCGAGTGTGATCTGCACAAAACAGTGCGACGTGCAAAATAGCGCGAGTGTGAACTGCACAAAACACTGCGACGCGCAAAATAGCGCGAGTGTCAACTGCACAAAACAGTGCGACGCGGAAAGTAACGCCAGTGTGAACAGCACAAAACAGTGCGACGCGCAAAATAGCGCGAGTGTCAACTGCACAAAACAGTGCGACGTGCAAAATCGCGCGAGTCTCAACTGCACAAAACAGTGCGACGCGCAAAATAGCGCGAGTGCCAACTGCAGAAAACAATGCCACGTGCAAAATAGCGCGGGTGTGATCTGCACAAAACAGTGCGACGCGCAAAATAGAGCGAGTGTCAACTGCCCAAAACAGTGCGACGCGGAAAGTAGCGCCAGTGTGAACAGCACAAAACAGTACGACGCGCAAAATAGCGCGAGTGTCAACTGCACAAAACAGTGCGACGCGGAAGTAGCGCCAGTGTGAATAGCACAAAACAGTGCGACGCACAAAATAGCGGCACTGTCAACTGCACAAAATAGTGCGACGCGCAAAATAGCGCGAGTGTCAACTGCACAAAACAGTGCGACCCGCAAAATAGCGCGAGTGTGATCTGCATAAAACACTGCGACACGCAAAATAGCGCGAGTGTGAACTGCACAAAACAGTGCGACGCGCAAAATAGCGCGAGTGTGAACTGCACAAAACACTGCGACGCGTAAAATAGCGCGAGTGTCAACTGCACAAAACAGTGCGACGCGGAAAGTAGCGCCAGTGTGAACCGCACAAAACAGTGCGACGCGCAAAATAGCGCGAGTGTCAACTGCACAAAACAGTGCGACGTGCAAAATCGCGCGAGTGTCAACTGCACAAAACAATGCCACGGGCAAAATAGCGCGGCTGTGATCTGCACAAAACAGTGCGACGCGCAAGATAGCGCGAGTGTCAACTGCCCAAAACAGTGCGACGCGGAAAGTAGCGCCAGTGTGAACAGCACAAAACAGTGCGACGCGCAAAATAGCGCAACTGTCAACTGCACAAAACAGTGCGACGCACAAAACAGCGCGAGTGTCAACTGCACAAAACAGTGCGACGCAGAAAGTAGCGCCAGTGTGAACAGCACAAAACAGTGCGACGCGCAAAATAGCGCGAGTGTCAACTGCACAAAACAGTGCGACGTGCAAAATCGCGCGAGTCTCAACTGCACAAAATAGTGCGACGCGCAAAATAGCGCGGGTGCGATCTACACTAAACAGTGCGACGCGCAAAATACCGCGACTGTCAACTGCCCAAAACAGTGCGACGCGGAAAGTAGCGCCAGTGTGAACAGCACAAAACAGTGCGACGCGCAAAATAGCGCGAGTGTCAACTGCACAAAACAGTGTGACGCGGAAGTAGCGCCAGTGTGAATAGCACAAAACAGTGCGACGCACAAAATAGCGCGAGTGTCAACTGCACAAAACAGTGCGACGCGCAAAATAGCGCGACTGTCAACTGCCCAAAACAGTGCGACGCTGAAAGTAGCGCCAGTGTGAACAGCACAAAACAGTGCGACGCGCAAAATAGCGCGAGTGTCAACTGCACAAAACAGTGTGACGCGGAAGTAGCGCCAGTGTGAATAGCACAAAACAGTGCGACGCACAAAATAGCGCGAGTGTCAACTGCACAAAACAGTGCGACGCGCAAAATAGAGCGAGTGTCAACTGCACAAAACAGTGCGACTCGCAAAATAGCGCGAGTGTGATCTGCACAAAACAGTGCGACGTGCAAAATAGCGCGAGTGTGAACTGCACAAAACACTGCGACGCGCAAAATAGCGCGAGTGTCAACTGCACAAAACAGTGCGACGCGGAAAGTAACGCCAGTGTGAACAGCACAAAACAGTGCGACGCGCAAAATAGCGCGAGTGTCAACTGCACAAAACAGTGCGACGTGCAAAATCGCGCGAGTCTCAACTGCACAAAACAGTGCGACGCGCAAAATAGCGCGAGTGCCAACTGCAGAAAACAATGCCACGTGCAAAATAGCGCGGGTGTGATCTGCACAAAACAGTGCGACGCGCAAAATAGAGCGAGTGTCAACTGCCCAAAACAGTGCGACGCGGAAAGTAGCGCCAGTGTGAACAGCACAAAACAGTACGACGCGCAAAATAGCGCGAGTGTCAACTGCACAAAACAGTGCGACGCGGAAGTAGCGCCAGTGTGAATAGCACAAAACAGTGCGACGCACAAAATAGCGCGACTGTCAACTGCACAAAATAGTGCGACGCGCAAAATAGCGCGAGTGTGATCTGCATAAAACAGTGCGACACGCAAAATAGCGCGAGTGTGAACTGCACAAAACACTGCGATGCGCAAAATAGCGCGAGTGTCAACTGCACAAAACAGTGCGACGCGGAAAGTAGCGCCAGTGTGAACAGCACAAAACAGTGCGACGCGCAAAATAGCGCGAGTGTCAACTGCACAAAACAGTGCGACGTGCAAAATCGCGCGAGTGTCAACTGCACAAAACAATGCCACGGGCAAAATAGCGCGGCTGTGATCGGCACAAAACAGTGCGACGCGCAAAATAGCGCGAGTGTCAACAGCCCAAAACAGTGCGATGCAGAAAGTAGCGCCAGTGTGAACAGCACAAAACAGTGCGACGCGCAAAATAGCGCGACTGTCAACTGCACAAAACAGTGCGACGCACAAAATAGCGCGAGTGTCAACTGCACAAAACAGTGCGACGCGGAAAGTAGCGCCAGTGTGAACAGCACAAAACAGTGCGGCGCGCAAAATAGCGCGAGTGTCAACCGCACAAAACAGTGCGACGTGCAAAATCGCGCGAGTCTCAACTGCACAAAATAGTGCGACGCGCAAAATAGCGCGAGTGTCAATTGCACAAAACAATGCCACGCGCAAAATAGCGCGGGTGTGATCTGCACAAAACAGTGCGACGCGCAAAATAGCGCGACTGTCAACTACCCAAAACAGTGCGACGCGGAAAGTAGCGCCAGTGTGAACAGCAGAAAACAGTGCAACGCGCAAAATAGCGCGAGTGTCAACTGCACAAAACAGTGCGACGCGGAAGTAGCGCAAGTGTGAATAGCACAAAACAGTGCGACGCACAAACTAGCGCGACTGTCAACGGCACAAAATAGTGCGACGCGCAAAATGGCGTGAGTGTCAACTGCACAAAACAGTGCAACGCGCAAAATATTGCGACTGTGATCTGCACAAAACAGTGCGACGCGCAAAATAGCGCGAGTGTGACCTGCACAAAACACTGCGACGTGCAAAATAGCGCGAGTGTCAACTGCACAAAACAGTGCGACGCGGAAAGTAGCGCCAGTGTGAACAGCACGAAACAGTGCGACGCGCAAAATAGCGCGAGTGTCAACTGCACAAAACAGTGCGACGTGCAAAATCGCGCGAGTCTCAACTGCACAAAACAGTGCGACGCGCAAAATAGCGCGAGTGTCAATTGCACAAAACAATGCCATGCGCAAAATAGCGCGGGTGTGATCTGCACAAAACAGTGCGACGCGCAAAATAGCGCGACTGTCAACTACCCAAAATAGTGCGACGCGGAAAGTAGCGCCAGTGTGAACAGCACAAAACAGTGCAACGCGCAAAATAGCGCGAGTGTCAACTGCACAAAACAGTGCGACGCGGAAGTAGCGCCAGTGTGAATAGCACAAAACAGTGCGACGCACAAACTAGCGCGACTGTCAACTGCACAAAATAGTGCAACGCGCAAAATGGCGCGAGTGTCAACTGCACAAAACAGTGCGACGCGCAAAATAGCGCGAGTGTGATCTGCACAAAACCGTGCGACGCGCAAAATAGCGCGAGTGTCAACTGCACAAAACAGTGCGACGCGGAAGTAGCGCCAGTGTGAATAGCACAAAACAGTGCGATGCACAAACTAGCGCGACTGTCAACTGCACAAAATAGTGCGACGCGCAAAATGGCGCGAGTGTCAACTGCACAAAACAGTGCGACGCGCAAAATAGCGCGAGTGTGATCTGCACAAAACAGTGCGACACGCAGAATAGCGCGAGTGTGACCTGCACAAAACACTGCGACGCGCAAAATAGCGCGAGTGTCAACTGCACAAAACAGTGCGACGCGGAAAGTAGCGCCAGTGTGAACAGCACGAAACAGTGCGACGCGCAAAATAGCGCGAGTGTCAACTGCACAAAACAGTGCGACGTGCAAAATCGCGCGAGTCTCAACTGCCCAAAACAGTGCGACGCGCAAAATAGCGCGAGTGTCAACTGCAGAAAACAATGCCACGCGCAAAATAGCGCGGGTGTGATCTGCACAAAATAGTGCGACGCGCAAAATAGCGCGAGTGTCAACTGCCCAAAACAGTGCGACGCGGAAAGTAGCGCCAGTGTGAACAGCACAAAACAGTGCGACACGCAAAATAGCGCGAGTGTCAACTGCACAAAACAGTGCGACGCGGAAGTAGCGCCAGTGTGAATAGCACAAAACAGTGCGACGCACAAAATAGCGCGACTGTCAACTGCACAAAATAGTGCGACGCGCAAAATAGCGCGAGTGTGATCTGCATAAAACAGTGCGACATGCAAAATAGCGCGAGTGTGAACTGCAGAAAACACTGCGACGCGCAAAATAGCGCGAGTGTCAACTGCACAAAACAGTGCGACGCGGAAAGTAGCGCCAGTGTGAACAGCACAAAACAGTGCGACGCGCAAAATAGCGCGAGTGTCAACTGCACAAAACAGTGCGACGTGCAAATTCGCGCGAGTGTCAACTGCACAAAACAATGCCACGGGCTAAATAGCGCGGGTGTGATCTGCACAAAACAGTGCGACGTGCAAAATAGCGCGAGTATCAACTGCCCAAAACAGTGCGACGCGGAAGTAGCGCAAGTGTGAATAGCACAAAACAGTGCGACGCACAAACTAGCGCGACTGTCAACGGCACAAAATAGTGCGACGCGCAAAATGGCGTGAGTGTCAACTGCACAAAACAGTGCAACGCGCAAAATATTGCGACTGTGATCTGCACAAAACAGTGCGACGCGCAAAATAGCGCGAGTGTGACCTGCACAAAACACTGCGACGTGCAAAATAGCGCGAGTGTCAACTGCACAAAACAGTGCGACGCGGAAAGTAGCGCCAGTGTGAACAGCACGAAACAGTGCGACGCGCAAAATAGCGCGAGTGTCAACTGCACAAAACAGTGCGACGTGCAAAATCGCGCGAGTCTCAACTGCACAAAACAGTGCGACGCGCAAAATAGCGCGAGTGTCAATTGCACAAAACAATGCCATGCGCAAAATAGCGCGGGTGTGATCTGCACAAAACAGTGCGACGCGCAAAATAGCGCGACTGTCAACTACCCAAAACAGTGCGACGCGGAAAGTAGCGCCAGTGTGAACAGCACAAAACAGTGCAACGCGCAAAATAGCGCGAGTGTCAACTGCACAAAACAGTGCGACGCGGAAGTAGCGCCAGTGTGAATAGCACAAAACAGTGCGACGCACAAACTAGCGCGACTGTCAACTGCACAAAATAGTGCAACGCGCAAAATGGCGCGAGTGTCAACTGCACAAAACAGTGCGACGCGCAAAATAGCGCGAGTGTGATCTGCACAAAACCGTGCGACGCGCAAAATAGCGCGAGTGTCAACTGCACAAAACAGTGCGACGCGGAAGTAGCGCCAGTGTGAATAGCACAAAACAGTGCGATGCACAAACTAGCGCGACTGTCAACTGCACAAAATAGTGCGACGCGCAAAATGGCGCGAGTGTCAACTGCACAAAACAGTGCGACGCGCAAAATAGCGCGAGTGTGATCTGCACAAAACAGTGCGACACGCAGAATAGCGCGAGTGTGACCTGCACAAAACACTGCGACGCGCAAAATAGCGCGAGTGTCAACTGCACAAAACAGTGCGACGCGGAAAGTAGCGCCAGTGTGAACAGCACGAAACAGTGCGACGCGCAAAATAGCGCGAGTGTCAACTGCACAAAACAGTGCGACGTGCAAAATCGCGCGAGTCTCAACTGCCCAAAACAGTGCGACGCGCAAAATAGCGCGAGTGTCAACTGCAGAAAACAATGCCACGCGCAAAATAGCGCGGGTGTGATCTGCACAAAATAGTGCGACGCGCAAAATAGCGCGAGTGTCAACTGCCCAAAACAGTGCGACGCGGAAAGTAGCGCCAGTGTGAACAGCACAAAACAGTGCGACACGCAAAATAGCGCGAGTGTCAACTGCACAAAACAGTGCGACGCGGAAGTAGCGCCAGTGTGAATAGCACAAAACAGTGCGACGCACAAAATAGCGCGACTGTCAACTGCACAAAATAGTGCGACGCGCAAAATAGCGCGAGTGTGATCTGCATAAAACAGTGCGACATGCAAAATAGCGCGAGTGTGAACTGCAGAAAACACTGCGACGCGCAAAATAGCGCGAGTGTCAACTGCACAAAACAGTGCGACGCGGAAAGTAGCGCCAGTGTGAACAGCACAAAACAGTGCGACGCGCAAAATAGCGCGAGTGTCAACTGCACAAAACAGTGCGACGTGCAAATTCGCGCGAGTGTCAACTGCACAAAACAATGCCACGGGCTAAATAGCGCGGGTGTGATCTGCACAAAACAGTGCGACGTGCAAAATAGCGCGAGTATCAACTGCCCAAAACAGTGCGACGCGGAAGTAGCGCAAGTGTGAATAGCACAAAACAGTGCGACGCACAAACTAGCGCGACTGTCAACGGCACAAAATAGTGCGACGCGCAAAATGGCGTGAGTGTCAACTGCACAAAACAGTGCAACGCGCAAAATATTGCGACTGTGATCTGCACAAAACAGTGCGACGCGCAAAATAGCGCGAGTGTGACCTGCACAAAACACTGCGACGTGCAAAATAGCGCGAGTGTCAACTGCACAAAACAGTGCGACGCGGAAAGTAGCGCCAGTGTGAACAGCACGAAACAGTGCGACGCGCAAAATAGCGCGAGTGTCAACTGCACAAAACAGTGCGACGTGCAAAATCGCGCGAGTCTCAACTGCACAAAACAGTGCGACGCGCAAAATAGCGCGAGTGTCAATTGCACAAAACAATGCCATGCGCAAAATAGCGCGGGTGTGATCCGCACAAAACAGTGCGACGCGCAAAATAGCGCGACTGTCAACTACCCAAAACAGTGCGACGCGGAAAGTAGCGCCAGTGTGAACAGCACAAAACAGTGCAACGCGCAAAATAGCGCGAGTGTCAACTGCACAAAACAGTGCGACGCGGAAGTAGCGCCAGTGTGAATAGCACAAAACAGTGCGACGCACAAACTAGCGCGACTGTCAACTGCACAAAATAGTGCAACGCGCAAAATGGCGCGAGTGTCAACTGCACAAAACAGTGCGACGCGCAAAATAGCGCGAGTGTGATCTGCACAAAACCGTGCGACGCGCAAAATAGCGCGAGTGTCAACTGCACAAAACAGTGCGACGCGGAAGTAGCGCCAGTGTGAATAGCACAAAACAGTGCGATGCACAAACTAGCGCGACTGTCAACTGCACAAAATAGTGCGACGCGCAAAATGGCGCGAGTGTCAACTGCACAAAACAGTGCGACGCGCAAAATAGCGCGAGTGTGATCTGCACAAAACAGTGCGACACGCAGAATAGCGCGAGTGTGACCTGCACAAAACACTGCGACGCGCAAAATAGCGCGAGTGTCAACTGCACAAAACAGTGCGACGCGGAAAGTAGCGCCAGTGTGAACAGCACGAAACAGTGCGACGCGCAAAATAGCGCGAGTGTCAACTGCACAAAACAGTGCGACGTGCAAAATCGCGCGAGTCTCAACTGCCCAAAACAGTGCGACGCGCAAAATAGCGCGAGTGTCAACTGCAGAAAACAATGCCACGCGCAAAATAGCGCGGGTGTGATCTGCACAAAATAGTGCGACGCGCAAAATAGCGCGAGTGTCAACTGCCCAAAACAGTGCGACGCGGAAAGTAGCGCCAGTGTGAACAGCACAAAACAGTGCGACACGCAAAATAGCGCGAGTGTCAACTGCACAAAACAGTGCGACGCGGAAGTAGCGCCAGTGTGAATAGCACAAAACAGTGCGACGCACAAAATAGCGCGACTGTCAACTGCACAAAATAGTGCGACGCGCAAAATAGCGCGAGTGTGATCTGCATAAAACAGTGCGACATGCAAAATAGCGCGAGTGTGAACTGCAGAAAACACTGCGACGCGCAAAATAGCGCGAGTGTCAACTGCACAAAACAGTGCGACGCGGAAAGTAGCGCCAGTGTGAACAGCACAAAACAGTGCGACGCGCAAAATAGCGCGAGTGTCAACTGCACAAAACAGTGCGACGTGCAAATTCGCGCGAGTGTCAACTGCACAAAACAATGCCACGGGCTAAATAACGCGGGTGTGATCTGCACAAAACAGTGCGACGTGCAAAATAGCGCGAGTATCAACTGCCCAAAACAGTGCGACGCGGAAGTAGCGCAAGTGTGAATAGCACAAAACAGTGCGACGCACAAACTAGCGCGACTGTCAACGGCACAAAATAGTGCGACGCGCAAAATGGCGTGAGTGTCAACTGCACAAAACAGTGCAACGCGCAAAATATTGCGACTGTGATCTGCACAAAACAGTGCGACGCGCAAAATAGCGCGAGTGTGACCTGCACAAAACACTGCGACGTGCAAAATAGCGCGAGTGTCAACTGCACAAAACAGTGCGACGCGGAAAGTAGCGCCAATGTGAACAGCACGAAACAGTGCGACGCGCAAAATAGCGCGAGTGTCAACTGCACAAAACAGTGCGACGTGCAAAATCGCGCGAGTCTCAACTGCACAAAACAGTGCGACGCGCAAAATAGCGCGAGTGTCAATTGCACAAAACAATGCCATGCGCAAAATAGCGCGGGTGTGATCTGCACAAAACAGTGCGACGCGCAAAATAGCGCGACTGTCAACTACCCAAAACAGTGCGACGCGGAAAGTAGCGCCAGTGTGAACAGCACAAAACAGTGCAACGCGCAAAATAGCGCGAGTGTCAACTGCACAAAACAGTGCGACGCGGAAGTAGCGCCAGTGTGAATAGCACAAAACAGTGCGACGCACAAACTAGCGCGACTGTCAACTGCACAAAATAGTGCAACGCGCAAAATGGCGCGAGTGTCAACTGCACAAAACAGTGCGACGCGCAAAATAGCGCGAGTGTGATCTGCACAAAACCGTGCGACGCGCAAAATAGCGCGAGTGTCAACTGCACAAAACAGTGCGACGCGGAAGTAGCGCCAGTGTGAATAGCACAAAACAGTGCGATGCACAAACTAGCGCGACTGTCAACTGCACAAAATAGTGCGACGCGCAAAATGGCGCGAGTGTCAACTGCACAAAACAGTGCGACGCGCAAAATAGCGCGAGTGTGATCTGCACAAAACAGTGCGACACGCAGAATAGCGCGAGTGTGACCTGCACAAAACACTGCGACGCGCAAAATAGCGCGAGTGTCAACTGCACAAAACAGTGCGACGCGGAAAGTAGCGCCAGTGTGAACAGCACGAAACAGTGCGACGCGCAAAATAGCGCGAGTGTCAACTGCACAAAACAGTGCGACGTGCAAAATCGCGCGAGTCTCAACTGCCCAAAACAGTGCGACGCGCAAAATAGCGCGAGTGTCAACTGCAGAAAACAATGCCACGCGCAAAATAGCGCGGGTGTGATCTGCACAAAATAGTGCGACGCGCAAAATAGCGCGAGTGTCAACTGCCCAAAACAGTGCGACGCGGAAAGTAGCGCCAGTGTGAACAGCACAAAACAGTGCGACACGCAAAATAGCGCGAGTGTCAACTGCACAAAACAGTGCGACGCGGAAGTAGCGCCAGTGTGAATAGCACAAAACAGTGCGACGCACAAAATAGCGCGACTGTCAACTGCACAAAATAGTGCGACGCGCAAAATAGCGCGAGTGTGATCTGCATAAAACAGTGCGACATGCAAAATAGCGCGAGTGTGAACTGCAGAAAACACTGCGACGCGCAAAATAGCGCGAGTGTCAACTGCACAAAACAGTGCGACGCGGAAAGTAGCGCCAGTGTGAACAGCACAAAACAGTGCGACGCGCAAAATAGCGCGAGTGTCAACTGCACAAAACAGTGCGACGTGCAAATTCGCGCGAGTGTCAACTGCACAAAACAATGCCACGGGCTAAATAGCGCGGGTGTGATCTGCACAAAACAGTGCGACGTGCAAAATAGCGCGAGTATCAACTGCCCAAAACAGTGCGACGTGGAAAGTAGCGCCAGTGTGAACAGCACAAAACATTGCGACGCGCAAAATAGCGCGACTGTCAACTGCACAAAACAGTGCGACGCACAAAATAGCGCGAGTGTCAACTGCACAAAACAGTGCGACGCGGAAAGTAGCGCCAGTGTGAACAGCACAAAACAGTGCGACGCGCAAAATAGCGCGAGTGTCAACTGCCCAAAACAGTGCGATGCGGAAACTAGCGCCAGTGTGAACAGCACAAAACAGTGCGACGCGCAAAATAGCGCGAGTGTCAACTGCACAAACAGTGCAACGCGGAAGTAGCGCCAGTGTGAATAGCACAAAATAGCGCGACGCACAAAATAGCGCGACTGTCAACTGCACAAAATAGTGCGACGCGCAAAATAGCGCGAGTGTGATCTGCACAAAACAGTGCGACACGAAAAATAGCGCGAGTGTGAACTGCACAAAACACTGCGACGCGCAAAATGGCGCGAGTGTCAACTGCACAAAACAGTGCGACGTGCAAAATCGCGCGAGTCTCAACTGCACAAAACAGTGCGACGCGCAAAATAGCGCGAGTGTCAACTGCAGAAAACATTGCCATGCGCAAAATAGCGCGGGTGTGATCTGCCCAAAACAGTGCGACGTGCAAACTAGCGCGAGTGTCAACTGCCCAAAAGAGTGCGACGCGGAAAGTAGCGCCAGTGTGAACAGCACAAAATAGCGCGACGCGCAAAATAGCGCAACTGTCAACTGCACAAAACCGTTCGACGCGCAAAATAGCGCGAGTGTCAACTGCACAAAACAGTGCGACGCGGAAAGTAGCGCCAGTGTGAACAGCACCAAACAGTGCGACGCGCAACATAGCGCGAGTGTCAACTGCACAAAACAGTGCGACGCGCAAAATAGCGCGAGTGCCAATTGCACAAAACAATGCCATGCGCAAAATAGCGCGGGTGTGATCTGCACAAAACATTGCGACGCGCAAAATAGCGCGACTGTCAACTACCCAAAACAGTGCGACGCGGAAAGTAGCGCCAGTGTGAACAGCACAAAACAGTGCAACGCGCAAAATAGCGCGAGTGTCAACTGCACAAAACAGTGCGACGCGGAAGTAGCGCCAGTGTGAATAGCACAAAACAGTGCGACGCACAAACTAGCGCGACTGTCAACTGCACAAAATAGTGCGACGCGCAAAATGGCGCGAGTGTCAACTGCACAAAACAGTGCGACGCGCAAAATAGCGCGAGTGTGATCTGCACAAAACAGTGCGACGCGCAAAATAGCGCGAGTGTGACCTGCACAAAACACTGCGACGCGCAAAATAGCGCGAGTGTCAACTGTACAAAACAGTGCGACGCGGAAAGTAGCGCCAGTGTGAACAGCACGAAACAGTGCGACGCGCAAAATAGCGCGAGTGTCAACTGCACAAAACAGTGCGACGTGCAAAATCGCGCGAGTCTCATCTGCACAAAACAGTGCGACGCGCAAAATAGCGCGAGTGTCAACTGCAGAAAACAATGCCACGCGCAAAATAGCGCGGGTGTGATCTGCACAAAATAGTGCGACGCGCAAAATAGCGCGAGTGTCAACTGCACAAAACAGTGCGACGCGGAAGTAGCGCCAGTGTGAATAGCACAAAACAGTGCGATGCACAAACTAGCGCGACTGTCAACTGCACAAAATAGTGCGACGCGCAAAATGGCGCGAGTGTCAACTGCACAAAACAGTGCGACGCGCAAAATAGCGCGAGTGTGATCTGCACAAAACAGTGCGACGCGCAGAATAGCGCGAGTGTGACCTGCACAAAACACTGCGACGCGCAAAATAGCGCGAGTGTCAACTGCACAAAACAGTGCGACGCGGAAAGTAGCGCCAGTGTGAACAGCACGAAACAGTGCGACGCGCAAAATAGCGCGAGTGTCAACTGCACAAAACAGTGCGACGCGGAAAGTAGCGCCAGTGTGAACAGCTCGAAACAGTGCGACGCGCAAAATAGCGCGAGTGTCAACTGCACAAAACAGTGCGACGTGCAAAATCGCGCGAGTCTCAACTGCACAAAACAGTGCGACGCGCAAAATAGCGCGAGTGTCAACTGCAGAAAACAATGCCACGCGCAAAATAGCGCGGGTGTGATCTGCACAAAATAGTGCGACGCGCAAAATAGCGCGAGTGTCAACTGCCCAAAACAGTGCGACGCGGAAAGTAGCGCCAGTGTGAACAGCACAAAACAGTGCGACACGCAAAATAGCGCGAGTGTCAACTGCACAAAACAGTGCGACGCGGAAGTAGCGCCAGTGTGAATAGCACAAAATAGTGCGACGCACAAAATAGCGCGACTGTCAACTGCCCAAAACAGTGCGACGCGGAAAGTAGCGCCAGTGTGAACAGCACAAAACAGTGCGACGCGCAAAATAGCGCGAGTGTCAACTGCACAAAACAGTGTGACGCGGAAGTAGCGCCAGTGTGAATAGCACAAAACAGTGCGACGCACAAAATAGCGCGATTGTCAACTGCACAAAACAGTGCGACGCGCAAAATAGAGCGAGTGTCAACTGCACAAAACAGTGCGACTCGCAAAATAGCGCGAGTGTGATCTGCACAAAACAGTGCGACACGAAAAATAGCGCGAGTGTGAACTGCACAAAACACTGCGACGCGCAAAATGGCGCGAGTGTCAACTGCACAAAACAGTGCGACGTGCAAAATCGCGCCAGTCTCAACTGCACAAAACAGTGCGACGCGCAAAATAGCGCGAGTGTCAACTGCAGAAAACATTGCCATGCGCAAAATAGCGCGGGTGTGATCTGCCCAAAACAGTGCGACGTGCAAACTAGCGCGAGTGTCAACTGCCCAAAAGAGTGCGACGCGGAAAGTAGCGCCAGTGTGAACAGCACAAAATAGCGCGACGCGCAAAATAGCGCAACTGTCAACTGCACAAAACCGTTCGACGCGCAAAATAGCGCGAGTGTCAACTGCACAAAACAGTGCGACGCGGAAAGTAGCGTCAGTGTGAACAGCACCAAACAGTGCGACGCGCAACATAGCGCGAGTGTCAACTGCACAAAACAGTGCGACGCGCAAAATAGCGCGAGTGCCAATTGCACAAAACAATGCCATGCGCAAAATAGCGCGGGTGTGATCTGCACAAAACAATGCGACGCGCAAAATAGCGCGACTGTCAACTACCCAAAACAGTGCGACGCGGAAAGTAGCGCCAGTGTGAACAGCACAAAACAGTGCAACGCGCAAAATAGCGCGAGTGTCAACTGCACAAAACAGTGCGACGCGGAAGTAGCGCCAGTGTGAATAGCACAAAACAGTGCGACGCACAAACTAGCGCGACTGTCAACTGCACAAAATAGTGCGACGCGCAAAATGGCGCGAGTGTCAACTGCAGAAAACAGTGCGACGCGCAAAATAGCGCGAGTGTGATCTGCACAAAACAGTGCGACGCGCAAAATAGCGCGAGTGTGACCTGCACAAAACACTGCGACGCGCAAAATAGCGCGAGTGTCAACTGTACAAAACAGTGCGACGCGGAAAGTAGCGCCAGTGTGCACAGCACGAAACAGTGCGACGCGCAAAATAGCGCGAGTGTCAACTGCACAAAACAGTGCGACGTGCAAAATCGCGCGAGTCTCATCTGCACAAAACAGTGCGACGCGCAAAATAGCGCGAGTGTCAACTGCAGAAAACAATGCCACGCGCAAAATAGCGCGGGTGTGATCTGCACAAAATAGTGCGACGCGCAAAATAGCGCGAGTGTCAACTGCACAAAACAGTGCGACGCGGAAGTAGCGCCAGTGTGAATAGCACAAAACAGTGCGATGCACAAACTAGCGCGACTGTCAACTGCACAAAATAGTGCGACGCGCAAAATGGCGCGAGTGTCAACTGCACAAAACAGTGCGACGCGCAAAATAGCGCGAGTGTGATCTGCACAAAACAGTGCGACGCGCAGAATAGCGCGAGTGTGACCTGCACAAAACACTGCGACGCGCAAAATAGCGCGAGTGTCAACTGCACAAAACAGTGCGACGCGGAAAGAAGAGCCAGTGTGAACAGCACGAAACAGTGCGACGCGCAAAATAGCGCGAGTGTCAACTGCACAAAACAGTGCGACGCGGAAAGTAGCGCCAGTGTGAACAGCACGAAACAGTGCGACGCGCAAAATAGCGCGAGTGTCAACTGCACAAAACAGTGCGACGTGCAAAATCGCGCGAGTCTCAACTGCACAAAACAGTGCGACGCGCAAAATAGCGCGAGTGTCAACTGCAGAAAACAATGCCACGCGCAAAATAGCGCGGGTGTGATCTGCACAAAATAGTGCGACGCGCAAAATAGCGCGAGTGTCAACTGCCCAAAACAGTGCGACGCGGAAAGTAGCGCCAGTGTGAACAGCACAAAACAGTGCGACACGCAAAATAGCGCGAGTGTCAACTGCACAAAACAGTGCGACGCGGAAGTAGCGCCAGTGTGAATAGCACAAAACAGTGCGACGCACCAAATAGCGCGACTGTCAACTGCACAAAATAGTGCGACGCGCAAAATAGCGCGAGTGTGATCTGCATAAAACAGTGCGACATGCAAAATAGCGCGAGTGTGAACTGCAGAAAACACTGCGACGCGCAAAATAGCGCGAGTGTCAACTGCACAAAACAGTGCGACGCGGAAAGTAGCGCCAGTGTGAACAGCACAAAACAGTGCGACGCGCAAAATAGCGCGAGTGTCAACTGCACAAAACAGTGCGACGTGCAAATTCGCGCGAGTGTCAACTGCACAAAACAATGCCACGGGCTAAATAGCGCGGGTGTGATCTGCACAAAACAGTGCGACGTGCAAAATAGCGCGAGTGTCAACTGCACAAAACAGTGCGACGCGGAAAGTAGCGCCAGTGTGAACAGCACAAAACAGTGCGACGCGCAAAATAGCGCGAGTGTCAACTGCACAAAACAATGCCATGCGCAAAATAGCGCGGGTGTGATCTGCACAAAACAGTGCGACGCGCAAAATAGCGCGAGTGTCAACTGCCCAAAACAGTGCGATGCGGAAACTAGCGCCAGTGTGAACAGCACAAAACAGTGCGACGCGCAAAATAGCGCGAGTGTCAACTGCACAAAACAGTGCGACGCGGAAGTAGCGCCAGTGTGAATAGCACAAAATAGCGCGACGCACAAAATAGCGCGACTGTCAACTGCACAAAATAGTGCGACGCGCAAAATAGCGCGAGTGTGATCTGCACAAAACAGTGCGACACGAAAAATAGCGCGAGTGTGAACTGCACAAAACACTGCGACGCGCAAAATAGCGCGAGTGTCAACTGCACAAAACAGTGCGACGTGCAAAATCGCGCGAGTCTCAACTGCACAAAACAGTGCGACGCGCAAAATAGCGCGAGTGTCAACTGCAGAAAACATTGCCATGCGCAAAATAGCGCGGGTGTGATCTGCCCAAAACAGTGCGACGTGCAAACTAGCGCGAGTGTCAACTGCCCAAAAGAGTGCGACGCGGAAAGTAGCGCCAGTGTGAACAGCACAAAATAGCGCGACGCGCAAAATAGCGCAACTGTCAACTGCACAAAACCGTTCGACGCGAAAAATAGCGCGAGTGTCAACTGCACAAAACAGTGCGACGCGGAAAGTAGCGTCAGTGTGAACAGCACCAAACAGTGCGACGCGCAACATAGCGCGAGTGTCAACTGCACAAAACAGTGCGACGCGCAAAATAGCGTGAGTGCCAATTGCACAAAACAATGCCATGCGCAAAATAGCGCGGGTGTGATCTGCACAAAACAGTGCGACGCGCAAAATAGCGCGACTGTCAACTACCCAAAACAGTGCGACGCGGAAAGTAGCGCCAGTGTGAACAGCACAAAACAGTGCAACGCGCAAAATAGCGCGAGTGTCAACTGCACAAAACAGTGCGACGCGGAAGTAGCGCCAGTGTGAATAGCACAAAACAGTGCGACACACAAACTAGCGCGACTGTCAACTGCACAAAATAGTGCGACGCGCAAAATGGCGCGATTGTCAACTGCACAAAACAGTGCGACGCGCAAAATAGCGCGAGTGTGAGCTGCACAAAACAGTGCGACGCGCAAAATAGCGCGAGTGTGACCTGCACAAAACACTGCGACGCGCAAAATAGCGCGAGTGTCAACTGTACAAAACAGTGCGACGCGGAAAGTAGCGCCAGTGTGAACAGCACGAAACAGTGCGACGCGCAAAATAGCGCGAGTGTCAACTGCACAAAACAGTGCGACGTGCAAAATCGCGCGAGTCTCATCTGCACAAAACAGTGCGACGCGCAAAATAGCGCGAGTGTCAACTGCAGAAAACAATGCCACGCGCAAAATAGCGCGGGTGTGATCTGCACAAAATAGTGCGACGCGCAAAATAGCGCGAGTGTCAACTGCACAAAACAGTGCGACGCGGAAGTAGCGCCAGTGTGAATAGCACAAAACAGTGCGATGCACAAACTAGCGCGACTGCCAACTGCACAAAATAGTGCGACGCGCAAAATGGCGCGAGTGTCAACTGCACAAAACAGTGCGACGCGCAAAATAGCGCGAGTGTGATCTGCACAAAACAGTGCGACGCGCAGAATAGCGCGAGTGTGACCTGCACAAAACACTGCGACGCGCAAAATAGCGCGAGTGTCAACTGCACAAAACAGTGCGACGCGGAAAGTAGCGCCAGTGTGAACAGCACGAAACAGTGCGACGCGCAAAATAGCGCGAGTGTCAACTGCACAAAACAGTGCGACGTGCAAAATCGCGCGAGTCTCAACTGCACAAAACAGTGCGACGCACAAAATAGCGCGAGTGTCAACTGCAGAAAACAATGCCACGCGCAAAATAGCGCGGGTGTGATCTGCACAAAATAGTGCGACGCGCAAAATAGCGCGAGTGTCAACTGCCCAAAACAGTGCGACGCGGAAAGTAGCGCCAGTGTGAACAGCACAAAACAGTGCGACACGCAAAATAGCGCGAGTGTCAACTGCACAAAACAGTGCGACGCGGAAGTAGTGCCAGTGTGAATAGCACAAAACAGTGCGACGCACAAAATAGCGCGACTGTCAACTGCACAAAATAGTGCGACGCGCAAAATAGCGCGAGTGTGATCTGCATAAAACAGTGCGACATGCAAAATAGCGCGAGTGTGAACTGCAGAAAACACTGCGACACGCAAAATAGCGCGAGTGTCAACTGCACAAAACAGTGCGACGCGGAAAGTAGCGCCAGTGTGAACAGCACAAAACAGTGCGACGCGCAAAATAGCGCGAGTGTCAACTGCACAAAACAGTGCGACGTGCAAATTCGCGCGAGTGTCAACTGCACAAAACAATGCCACGGGCTAAATAGCGCGGGTGTGATCTGCACAAAACAGTGCGACGGGCAAAATAGCGCGAGTGTCAACTGCACAAAACAGTGCGACGCGGAAAGTAGCGCCAGTGTGAACAGCACAAAACAGTGCGACGCGCAAAATAGCGCGAGTGTCAACTGCACAAAACAATGCCATGCGCAAAATAGCGCGGGTGTGATCTGCACAAAACAGTGCGACGCGCAAAATAGCGCGAGTGTCAACTGCCCAAAACAGTGCGATGCGGAAACTAGCGCCAGTGTGAACAGCACAAAACAGTGCGACGCGCAAAATAGCGCGAGTGTCAACTGCACAAAACAGTGCGACGCGGAAGTAGCGCCAGTGTGAATAGCACAAAATAGCGCGACGCACAAAATAGCGCGACGGTCAACTGCACAAAATAGTGCGACGCGCAAAATAGCGCGAGTGTGATCTGCACAAAACAGTGCGACACGAAAAATAGCGCGAGTGTGAACTGCACAAAACACTGCGACGCGCAAAATAGCGCGAGTGTCAACTGCACAAAACAGTGCGACGTGCAAAATCGCGCGAGTCTCAACTGCACAAAACAGTGCGACGCGCAAAATAGCGCGAGTGTCAACTGCAGAAAACATTGCCATGCGCAAAATAGCGCGGGTGTGATCTGCCCAAAACAGTGCGACGTGCAAACTAGCGCGAGTGTCAACTGCCCAAAAGAGTGCGACGCGGAAAGTAGCGCCAGTGTGAACAGCACAAAATAGCGCGACGCGCAAAATAGCGCAACTGTCAACTGCACAAAACCGTTCGACGCGCAAAATAGCGCGAGTGTCAACTGCACAAAACAGTGCGACGCGGAAAGTAGCGTCAGTGTGAACAGCACCAAACAGTGCGACGCGCAACATAGCGCGAGTGTCAACTGCACAAAACAGTGCGACGCGCAAAATAGCGCGAGTGCCAATTGCACAAAACAATGCCATGCGCAAAATAGCGCGGGTGTGATCTGCACAAAACAGTGCGACGCGCAAAATAACGCGACTGTCAACTACCCAAAACAGTGCGACGCGGAAAGTAGCGCCAGTGTGAACAGCACAAAACAGTGCAACGCGCAAAATAGCGCGAGTGTCAACTGCACAAAACAGTGCGACGCGGAAGTAGCGCCAGTGTGAATAGCACAAAACAGTGCGACGCACAAACTAGCGTGACTGTCAACTGCACAAAATAGTGCGACGCGCAAAATGGCGCGAGTGTCAACTGCACAAAACAGTGCGACGCGCAAAATAGCGCGAGTGTGAGCTGCACAAAACAGTGCGACGCGCAAAATAGCGCGAGTGTGACCTGCACAAAACACTGCGACGCGCAAAATAGCGCGAGTGTCAACTGCACAAAACAGTGCGACGCGGAAAGTTGCGCCAGTGTGAACAGCACGAAACAGTGCGACGCGCAAAATAGCGCGAGTGTCAACTGCACAAAACAGTGCGACGTGCAAAATCGCGCGAGTCTCAACTGCACAAAACAGTGCGACGCGCAAAATAGCGCGAGTGTCAACTGCAGAAAACAATGCCACGCGCAAAATAGCGCGGGTGTGATCTGCACAAAATAGTGCGACGCGCAAAATAGCGCGAGTGTCAACTGCCCAAAACAGTGCGACGCGGAAAGTAGCGCCAGTGTGAACAGCTCAAAACAGTGCGACACGCAAAATAGCGCGAGTGTCAACTGCACAAAACAGTGCGACGCGGAAGTAGTGCCAGTGTGAATAGCACAAAACAGTGCGACGCACAAAATAGCGCGACTGTCAACTGCACAAAATAGTGCGACGCGCAAAATAGCGCGAGTGTGATCTGCATAAAACAGTGCGACATGCAAAATAGCGCGAGTGTGAACTGCAGAAAACACTGCGACGCGCAAAATAGCGCGAGTGTCAACTGCACAAAACAGTGCGACGCGGAAAGTAGCGCCAGTGTGAACAGCACAAAACAGTGCGACGCGCAAAATAGCGCGAGTGTCAACTGCACAAAACAGTGCGACGTGCAAATTCATGCGAGTGTCAACTGCACAAAACAATGCCACGGGCTAAATAGCGCGGGTGTGATCTGCACAAAACAGTGCGACGCGCAAAATAGCGCGAGTGTCAACTGCCCAAAAGAGTGCGACGCGGAAAGTAGCGCCAGTGTGAACAGCACAAAATAGCGCGACGCGCAAAATAGCGCAACTGTCAACTGCACAAAACCGTTCGACGCGCAAAATAGCGCGAGTGTCAACTGCACAAAACAGTGCGACGCGGAAAGTAGCGTCAGTGTGAACAGCACCATACAGTGCGACGCGCAACATAGCGCGAGTGTCAACTGCACAAAACAGTGCGACGCGCAAAATAGCGCGAGTGCCAATTGCACAAAACAATGCCATGCGCAAAATAGCGCGGGTGTGATCTGCACAAAACAGTGCGACGCGCAAAATAGCGCGACTGTCAACTACCCAAAACAGTGCGACGCGGAAAGTAGCGCCAGTGTGAACAGCACAAAACAGTGCAACGCGCAAAATAGCGCGAGTGTCAACTGCACAAAACAGTGCGACGCGGAAGTAGCGCCAGTGTGAATAGCACAAAACAGTGCGACGCACAAACTAGCGCGACTGTCAACTGCACAAAATAGTGCGACGCGCAAAATGGCGCGAGTGTCAACTGCACAAAACAGTGCGACGCGCAAAATAGCGCGAGTGTGATCTGCACAAAACAGTGCGACGCGCAAAATAGCGCGAGTGTGACCTGCACAAAACACTGCGACGCGCAAAATAGCGCGAGTGTCAACTGTACAAAACAGTGCGACGCGGAAAGTAGCGCCAGTGTGAACAGCACGAAACAGTGCGACGCGCAAAATAGCGCGAGTGTCAACTGCACAAAACAGTGCGACGTGCAAAATCGCGCGAGTCTCATCTGCACAAAACAGTGCGACGCGCAAAATAGCGCGAGTGTCAACTGCAGAAAACAATGCCACGCGCAAAATAGCGCGGGTGTGATCTGCACAAAATAGTGCGACGCGCAAAATAGCGCGAGTGTCAACTGCACAAAACAGTGCGACGCGGAAGTAGCGCCAGTGTGAATAGCACAAAACAGTGCGATGCACAAACTAGCGCGACTGTCAACTGCACAAAATAGTGCGACGCGCAAAATGGCGCGAGTGTCAACTGCACAAAACAGTGCGACGCGCAAAATAGCGCGAGTGTGATCTGCACAAAACAGTGCGACGCGCAGAATAGCGCGAGTGTGACCTGCACAAAACACTGCGACGCGCAAAATAGCGCGAGTGTCAACTGCACAAAACAGTGCGACGCGGAAAGTAGCGCCAGTGTGAACAGCACGAAACAGTGCGACGCGCAAAATAGCGCGAGTGTCAACTGCACAAAACAGTGCGACGTGCAAAATCGCGCGAGTCTCAACTGCACAAAACAGTGCGACGCGCAAAATAGCGCGAGTGTCAACTGCAGAAAACAATGCCACGCGCAAAATAGCGCGGGTGTGATCTGCATAAAATAGTGCGACGCGCAAAATAGCGCGAGTGTCAACTGCCCAAAACAGTGCGACGCGGAAAGTAGCGCCAGTGTGAACAGCTCAAAACAGTGCGACACGCAAAATAGCGCGAGTGTCAACTGCACAAAACAGTGCGACGCGGAAGTAGTGCCAGTGTGAATAGCACAAAACAGTGCGACGCACAAAATAGCGCGACTGTCAACTGCACAAAATAGTGCGACGCGCAAAATAGCGCGAGTGTGATCTGCATAAAACAGTGCGACATGCAAAATAGCGCGAGTGTGAACTGCAGAAAACACTTCGACGCGCAAAATAGCGCGAGTGTCAACTGCACAAAACAGTGCGACGCGGAAAGTAGCGCCAGTGTGAACAGCACAAAACAGTGCGACGCGCAAAATAGCGCGAGTGTCAACTGCACAAAACAGTGCGACGTGCAAATTCGCGCGAGTGTCAACTGCACAAAACAATGCCACGGGCTAAATAGCGCGGGTGTGATCTGCACAAAACAGTGCGACGCGCAAAATAGCGCGAGTGTCAACTGCCCAAAAGAGTGCGACGCGGAAAGTAGCGCCAGTGTGAACAGCACAAAATAGCGCGACGCGCAAAATAGCGCAACTGTCAACTGCACAAAACCGTTCGACGCGCAAAATAGCGCGAGTGTCAACTGCACAAAACAGTGCGACGCGGAAAGTAGCGTCAGTGTGAACAGCACCATACAGTGCGACGCGCAACATAGCGCGAGTGTCAACTGCACAAAACAGTGCGACGCGCAAAATAGCGCGAGTGCCAATTGCAGAAAACAATGCCATGCGCAAAATAGCGCGGGTGTGATCTGCACAAAACAGTGCGACGCGCAAAATAGCGCGACTGTCAACTACCCAAAACAGTGCGACGCGGAAAGTAGCGCCAGTGTGAACAGCACAAAACAGTGCAACGCGCAAAATAGCGCGAGTGTCAACTGCACAAAACAGTGCGACGCGGAAGTAGCGCCAGTGTGAATAGCACAAAACAGTGCGACGCACAAACTAGCGCGACTGTCAACTGCACAAAATAGTGCGACGCGCAAAATGGCGCGAGTGTCAACTGCACAAAACAGTGCGACGCGCAAAATAGCGCGAGTGTGATCTGCACAAAACAGTGCGACGCCCAAAATAGCGCGAGTGTGACCTGCACAAAACACTGCGACGCGCAAAATAGCGCGAGTGTCAACTGCACAAAACAGTGCGACGCGGAAAGTAGCGCCAGTGTGAACAGCACGAAACAGTGCGACGCGCAAAATAGCGCGAGTGTCAACTGCACAAAACAGTGCGACGTGCAAAATCGCGCGAGTCTCATCTGCACAAAACAGTGCGACGCGCAAAATAGCGCGAGTGTCAACTGCAGAAAACAATGCCACGCGCAAAATAGCGCGGGTGTGATCTGCACAAAATAGTGCGACGCGCAAAATAGCGCGAGTGTCAACTGCACAAAACAGTGCGACGCGGAAGTAGCGCCAGTGTGAATAGCACAAAACAGTGCGATGCACAAACTAGCGCGACTGTCAACTGCACAAAATAGTGCGACGCGCAAAATGGCACGAGTGTCAACTGCACAAAACAGTGCGACGCGCAAAATAGCGCGAGTGTGATCTGCACAAAACAGTGCGACGCGCAGAATAGCGCGAGTGTGGCCTGCACAAAACACTGCGACGCGCAAAATAGCGCGAGTGTCAACTGCACAAAACAGTGCGACGCGGAAAGTAGCGCCAGTGTGAACAGCACGAAACAGTGCGACGCGCAAAATAGCGCGAGTGTCAACTGCACAAAACAGTGCGACGTGCAAAATCGCGCGAGTCTCAACTGCACAAAACAGTGCGACGCGCAAAATAGCGCGAGTGTCAACTGCAGAAAACAATGCCACGCGCAAAATAGCGCGGGTGTGATCTGCACAAAATAGTGCGACGCGCAAAATAGCGCGAGTGTCAACTGCCCAAAACAGTGCGACGCGGAAAGTAGCGCCAGTGTGAACAGCTCAAAACAGTGCGACACGCAAAATAGCGCGAGTGTCAACTGCACAAAACAGTGCGACGCGGAAGTAGTGCCAGTGTGAATAGCACAAAACAGTGCGACGCACAAAATAGCGCGACTGTCAACTGCACAAAATAGTGCGACGCGCAAAATAGCGCGAGTGTGATCTGCATAAAACAGTGCGACATGCAAAATAGCGCAAGTGTGAACTGCAGAAAACACTGCGACGCGCAAAATAGCGCGAGTGTCAACTGCACAAAACAGTGCGACGCGGAAAGTAGCGCCAGTGTGAACAGCACAAAACAGTGCGACGCGCAAAATAGCGCGAGTGTCAACTGCACAAAACAGTGCGACGTGCAAATTCGCGCGAGTGTCAACTGCACAAAACAATGCCACGGGCTAAATAGCGCGGGTGTGATCTGCACAAAACAGTGCGACGCGCAAAATAGCGCGAGTGTCAACTGCCCAAAAGAGTGCGACGCGGAAAGTAGCGCCAGTGTGAACAGCACAAAATAGCGCGACGCGCAAAATAGCGCAACTGTCAACTGCACAAAACCGTTCGACGCGCAAAATAGCGCGAGTGTCAACTGCACAAAACAGTGCGACGCGGAAAGTAGCGTCAGTGTGAACAGCACCATACAGTGCGACGCGCAACATAGCGCGAGTGTCAACTGCACAAAACAGTGCGACGCGCAAAATAGCGCGAGTGCCAATTGCAGAAAACAATGCCATGCGCAAAATAGCGCGGGTGTGATCTGCACAAAACAGTGCGACGCGCAAAATAGCGCGACTGTCAACTACCCAAAACAGTGCGACGCGGAAAGTAGCGCCAGTGTGAACAGCACAAAACAGTGCAACGCGCAAAATAGCGCGAGTGTCAACTGCACAAAACAGTGCGACGCGGAAGTAGCGCCAGTGTGAATAGCACAAAACAGTGCGACGCACAAACTAGCGCGACTGTCAACTGCACAAAATAGTGCGACGCGCAAAATGGCGCGAGTGTCAACTGCACAAAACAGTGCGACGCGCAAAATAGCGCGAGTGTGATCTGCACAAAACAGTGCGACGCGCAAAATAGCGCGAGTGTGACCTGCACAAAACACTGCGACGCGCAAAATAGCGCGAGTGTCAACTGTACAAAACAGTGCGACGCGGAAAGTAGCGCCAGTGTGAACAGCACGAAACAGTGCGACGCGCAAAATAGCGCGAGTGTCAACTGCACAAAACAGTGCGACGTGCAAAATCGCGCGAGTCTCATCTGCACAAAACAGTGCGACGCGCAAAATAGCGCGAGTGTCAACTGCAGAAAACAATGCCACGCGCAAAATAGCGCGGGTGTGATCTGCACAAAATAGTGCGACGCGCAAAATAGCGCGAGTGTCAACTGCACAAAACAGTGCGACGCGGAAGTAGCGCCAGTGTGAATAGCACAAAACAGTGCGATGCACAAACTAGCGCGACTGTCAACTGCACAAAATAGTGCGACGCGCAAAATGGCGCGAGTGTCAACTGCACAAAACAGTGCGACGCGCAAAATAGCGCGAGTGTGATCTGCACAAAACAGTGCGACGCGCAGAATAGCGCGAGTGTGACCTGCACAAAACACTGCGACGCGCAAAATAGCGCGAGTGTCAACTGCACAAAACAGTGCGACGCGGAAAGTAGCGCCAGTGTGAACAGCACGAAACAGTGCGACGCGCAAAATAGCGCGAGTGTCAACTGCACAAAACAGTGCGACGTGCAAAATCGCGCGAGTCTCAACTGCACAAAACAGTGCGACGCGCAAAATAGCGCGAGTGTCAACTGCAGAAAACAATGCCACGCGCAAAATAGCGCGGGTGTGATCTGCACAAAATAGTGCGACGCGCAAAATAGCGCGAGTGTCAACTGCCCAAAACAGTGCGACGCGGAAAGTAGCGCCAGTGTGAACAGCTCAAAACAGTGCGACACGCAAAATAGCGCGAGTGTCAACTGCACAAAACAGTGCGACGCGGAAGTAGTGCCAGTGTGAATAGCACAAAACAGTGCGACGCACAAAATAGCGCGACTGTCAACTGCACAAAATAGTGCGACGCGCAAAATAGCGCGAGTGTGATCTGCATAAAACAGTGCGACATGCAAAATAGCGCGAGTGTGAACTGCAGAAAACACTGCGACGCGCAAAATAGCGCGAGTGTCAACTGCACAAAACAGTGCGACGCGGAAAGTAGCGCCAGTGTGAACAGCACAAAACAGTGCGACGCGCAAAATAGCGCGAGTGTCAACTGCACAAAACAGTGCGACGTGCAAATTCGCGCGAGTGTCAACTGCACAAAACAATGCCACGGGCTAAATAGCGCGGGTGTGATCTGCACAAAACAGTGCGACGCGCAAAATAGCGCGAGTGTCAACTGCCCAAAAGAGTGCGACGCGGAAAGTAGGGCCAGTGTGAACAGCACAAAATAGCGCGACGCGCAAAATAGCGCAACTGTCAACTGCACAAAACCGTTCGACGCGCAAAATAGCGCGAGTGTCAACTGCACAAAACAGTGCGACGCGGAAAGTAGCGTCAGTGTGAACAGCACCAAACAGTGCGACGCGCAACATAGCGCGAGTGTCAACTGCACAAAACAGTGCGACGCGCAAAATAGCGCGAGTGCCAATTGCACAAAACAATGCCATGCGCAAAATAGCGCGGGTGTGATCTGCACAAAACAGTGCGACGCGCAAAATAGCGCGACTGTCAACTACCCAAAACAGTGCGACGCGGAAAGTAGCGCCAGTGTGAACAGCACAAAACAGTGCAACGCGCAAAATAGCGCGAGTGTCAACTGCACAAAACAGTGCGACGCGGAAGTAGCGCCAGTGTGAATAGCACAAAACAGTGCGACGCACAAACTAGCGCGACTGTCAACTACACAAAATAGTGCGACGCGCAAAATGGCGCGAGTGTCAACTGCACAAAACAGTGCGACGCGCAAAATAGCGCGAGTGTGATCTGCACAAAACAGTGCGACGCGCAAAATAGCGCGAGTGTGACCTGCACAAAACACTGCGACGCGCAAAATAGCGCGAGTGTCAACTGTACAAAACAGTGCGACGCGGAAAGTAGCGCCAGTGTGAACAGCACGAAACAGTGCGACGCGCAAAATAGCGCGAGTGTCAACTGCACAAAACAGTGCGACGTGCCAAATCGCGCGAGTCTCATCTGCACAAAACAGTGCGACGCGCAAAATAGCGCGAGTGTCAACTGCAGAAAACAATGCCACGCGCAAAATAGTGCGGGTGTGATCTGCACAAAATAGTGCGACGCGCAAAATAGCGCGAGTGTCAACTGCACAAAACAGTGCGACGCGGAAGTAGCGCCAGTGTGAATAGCACAAAACAGTGCGATGCACAAACTAGCGCGACTGTCAACTGCACAAAATAGTGCGACGCGCAAAATGGCGCGAGTGTCAACTGCACAAAACAGTGCGACGCGCAAAATAGCGCGAGTGTGATCTGCACAAAACAGTGCGACGCGCAGAATAGCGCGAGTGTGACCTGCACAAAACACTGCGACGCGCAAAATAGCGCGAGTGTCAACTGCACAAAACAGTGCGACGCGGAAAGTAGCGCCAGTGTGAACAGCACGAAACAGTGCGACGCGCAAAATAGCGCGAGTGTCAACTGCACAAAACAGTGCGACGTGCAAAATCGCGCGAGTCTCATCTGCACAAAACAGTGCGACGCGCAAAATAGCGCGAGTGTCAACTGCAGAAAACAATGCCACGCGCAAAATAGCGCGGGTGTGATCTGCACAAAATAGTGCGACGCGCAAAATAGCGCGAGTGTCAACTGCACAAAACAGTGCGACGCGGAAGTAGCGCCAGTGTGAATAGCACAAAACAGTGCGATGCACAAACTAGCGCGACTGTCAACTGCACAAAATAGTGCGACGCGCAAAATGGCACGAGTGTCAACTGCACAAAACAGTGCGACGCGCAAAATAGCGCGAGTGTGATCTGCACAAAACAGTGCGACGCGCAGAATAGCGCGAGTGTGGCCTGCACAAAACACTGCGACGCGCAAAATAGCGCGAGTGTCAACTGCACAAAACAGTGCGACGCGGAAAGTAGCGCCAGTGTGAACAGCACGAAACAGTGCGACGCGCAAAATAGCGCGAGTGTCAACTGCACAAAACAGTGCGACGTGCAAAATCGCGCGAGTCTCAACTGCACAAAACAGTGCGACGCGCAAAATAGCGCGAGTGTCAACTGCAGAAAACAATGCCACGCGCAAAATAGCGCGGGTGTGATCTGCACAAAATAGTGCGACTCGCAAAATAGCGCGAGTGTCAACTGCCCAAAACAGTGCGACGCGGAAAGTAGCGCCAGTGTGAACAGCTCAAAACAGTGCGACACGCAAAATAGCGCGAGTGTCAACTGCACAAAACAGTGCGACGCGGAAGTAGTGCCAGTGTGAATAGCACAAAACAGTGCGACGCACAAAATAGCGCGACTGTCAACTGCACAAAATAGTGCGACGCGCAAAATAGCGCGAGTGTGATCTGCATAAAACAGTGCGACATGCAAAATAGCGCAAGTGTGAACTGCAGAAAACACTGCGACGCGCAAAATAGCGCGAGTGTCAACTGCACAAAACAGTGCGACGCGGAAAGTAGCGCCAGTGTGAACAGCACAAAACAGTGCGACGCGCAAAATAGCGCGAGTGTCAACTGCACAAAACAGTGCGACGTGCAAATTCGCGCGAGTGTCAACTGCACAAAACAATGCCACGGGCTAAATAGCGCGGGTGTGATCTGCACAAAACAGTGCGACGCGCAAAATAGCGCGAGTGTCAACTGCCCAAAAGAGTGCGACGCGGAAAGTAGCGCCAGTGTGAACAGCACAAAATAGCGCGACGCGCAAAATAGCGCAACTGTCAACTGCACAAAACCGTTCGACGCGCAAAATAGCGCGAGTGTCAACTGCACAAAACAGTGCGACGCGGAAAGTAGCGTCAGTGTGAACAGCACCATACAGTGCGACGCGCAACATAGCGCGAGTGTCAACTGCACAAAACAGTGCGACGCGCAAAATAGCGCGAGTGCCAATTGCAGAAAACAATGCCATGCGCAAAATAGCGCGGGTGTGATCTGCACAAAACAGTGCGACGCGCAAAATAGCGCGACTGTCAACTACCCAAAACAGTGCGACGCGGAAAGTAGCGCCAGTGTGAACAGCACAAAACAGTGCAACGCGCAAAATAGCGCGAGTGTCAACTGCACAAAACAGTGCGACGCGGAAGTAGCGCCAGTGTGAATAGCACAAAACAGTGCGACGCACAAACTAGCGCGACTGTCAACTGCACAAAATAGTGCGACGCGCAAAATGGCGCGAGTGTCAACTGCACAAAACAGTGCGACGCGCAAAATAGCGCGAGTGTGATCTGCACAAAACAGTGCGACGCGCAAAATAGCGCGAGTGTGACCTGCACAAAACACTGCGACGCGCAAAATAGCGCGAGTGTCAACTGTACAAAACAGTGCGACGCGGAAAGTAGCGCCAGTGTGAACAGCACGAAACAGTGCGACGCGCAAAATAGCGCGAGTGTCAACTGCACAAAACAGTGCGACGTGCAAAATCGCGCGAGTCTCATCTGCACAAAACAGTGCGACGCGCAAAATAGCGCGAGTGTCAACTGCAGAAAACAATGCCACGCGCAAAATAGCGCGGGTGTGATCTGCACAAAATAGTGCGACGCGCAAAATAGCGCGAGTGTCAACTGCACAAAACAGTGCGACGCGGAAGTAGCGCCAGTGTGAATAGCACAAAACAGTGCGATGCACAAACTAGCGCGACTGTCAACTGCACAAAATAGTGCGACGCGCAAAATGGCGCGAGTGTCAACTGCACAAAACAGTGCGACGCGCAAAATAGCGCGAGTGTGATCTGCACAAAACAGTGCGACGCGCAGAATAGCGCGAGTGTGACCTGCACAAAACACTGCGACGCGCAAAATAGCGCGAGTGTCAACTGCACAAAACAGTGCGACGCGGAAAGTAGCGCCAGTGTGAACAGCACGAAACAGTGCGACGCGCAAAATAGCGCGAGTGTCAACTGCACAAAACAGTGCGACGTGCAAAATCGCGCGAGTCTCAACTGCACAAAACAGTGCGACGCGCAAAATAGCGCGAGTGTCAACTGCAGAAAACAATGCCACGCGCAAAATAGCGCGGGTGTGATCTGCACAAAATAGTGCGACGCGCAAAATAGCGCGAGTGTCAACTGCCCAAAACAGTGCGACGCGGAAAGTAGCGCCAGTGTGAACAGCTCAAAACAGTGCGACACGCAAAATAGCGCGAGTGTCAACTGCACAAAACAGTGCGACGCGGAAGTAGTGCCAGTGTGAATAGCACAAAACAGTGCGACGCACAAAATAGCGCGACTGTCAACTGCACAAAATAGTGCGACGCGCAAAATAGCGCGAGTGTGATCTGCATAAAACAGTGCGACATGCAAAATAGCGCGAGTGTGAACTGCAGAAAACACTGCGACGCGCAAAATAGCGCGAGTGTCAACTGCACAAAACAGTGCGACGCGGAAAGTAGCGCCAGTGTGAACAGCACAAAACAGTGCGACGCGCAAAATAGCGCGAGTGTCAACTGCACAAAACAGTGCGACGTGCAAATTCGCGCGAGTGTCAACTGCACAAAACAATGCCACGGGCTAAATAGCGCGGGTGTGATCTGCACAAAACAGTGCGACGCGCAAAATAGCGCGAGTGTCAACTGCCCAAAAGAGTGCGACGCGGAAAGTAGGGCCAGTGTGAACAGCACAAAATAGCGCGACGCGCAAAATAGCGCAACTGTCAACTGCACAAAACCGTTCGACGCGCAAAATAGCGCGAGTGTCAACTGCACAAAACAGTGCGACGCGGAAAGTAGCGTCAGTGTGAACAGCACCAAACAGTGCGACGCGCAACATAGCGCGAGTGTCAACTGCACAAAACAGTGCGACGCGCAAAATAGCGCGAGTGCCAATTGCACAAAACAATGCCATGCGCAAAATAGCGCGGGTGTGATCTGCACAAAACAGTGCGACGCGCAAAATAGCGCGACTGTCAACTACCCAAAACAGTGCGACGCGGAAAGTAGCGCCAGTGTGAACAGCACAAAACAGTGCAACGCGCAAAATAGCGCGAGTGTCAACTGCACAAAACAGTGCGACGCGGAAGTAGCGCCAGTGTGAATAGCACAAAACAGTGCGACGCACAAACTAGCGCGACTGTCAACTGCACAAAATAGTGCGACGCGCAAAATGGCGCGAGTGTCAACTGCACAAAACAGTGCGACGCGCAAAATAGCGCGAGTGTGATCTGCACAAAACAGTGCGACGCGCAAAATAGCGCGAGTGTGACCTGCACAAAACACTGCGACGCGCAAAATAGCGCGAGTGTCAACTGTACAAAACAGTGCGACGCGGAAAGTAGCGCCAGTGTGAACAGCACGAAACAGTGCGACGCGCAAAATAGCGCGAGTGTCAACTGCACAAAACAGTGCGACGTGCAAAATCGCGCGAGTCTCATCTGCACAAAACAGTGCGACGCGCAAAATAGCGCGAGTGTCAACTGCAGAAAACAATGCCACGCGCAAAATAGCGCGGGTGTGATCTGCACAAAATAGTGCGACGCGCAAAATAGCGCGAGTGTCAACTGCACAAAACAGTGCGACGCGGAAGTAGCGCCAGTGTGAATAGCACAAAACAGTGCGATGCACAAACTAGCGCGACTGTCAACTGCACAAAATAGTGCGACGCGCAAAATGGCGCGAGTGTCAACTGCACAAAACAGTGCGACGCGCAAAATAGCGCGAGTGTGATCTGCACAAAACAGTGCGACGCGCAGAATAGCGCGAGTGTGACCTGCACAAAACACTGCGACGCGCAAAATAGCGCGAGTGTCAACTGCACAAAACAGTGCGACGCGGAAAGTAGCGCCAGTGTGAACAGCACGAAACAGTGCGACGCGCAAAATAGCGCGAGTGTCAACTGCTCAAAACAGTGCGACGTGCAAAATCGCGCGAGTCTCAACTGCACAAAACAGTGCGACGCGCAAAATAGCGCGAGTGTCAACTGCAGAAAACAATGCCACGCGCAAAATAGCGCGGGTGTGATCTGCACAAAATAGTGCGACGCGCAAAATAGCGCGAGTGTCAACTGCCCAAAACAGTGCGACGCGGAAAGTAGCGCCAGTGTGAACAGCACAAAACAGTGCGACACGCAAAATAGCGCGAGTGTCAACTGCACAAAACAGTGCGACGCGGAAGTAGTGCCAGTGTGAATAGCACAAAACAGTGCGACGCACAAAATAGCGCGACTGTCAACTGCACAAAATAGTGCGACGCGCAAAATAGCGCGAGTGTGATCTGCATAAAACAGTGCGACATGCAAAATAGCGCGAGTGTGAACTGCAGAAAACACTGCGACGCGCAAAATAGCGCGAGTGTCAACTGCACAAAACAGTGCGACGCGGAAAGTAGCGCCAGTGTGAACAGCACAAAACAGTGCGACGCGCAAAATAGCGCGAGTGTCAACGGCACAAAACAGTGCGACGTGCAAATTCGCGCGAGTGTCAACTGCACAAAACAATGCCACGGGCTAAATAGCGCGGGTGTGATCTGCACAAAACAGTGCGACGCGCAAAATAGCGCGAGTGTCAACTGCCCAAAACAGTGCGACGCGGAAAGTAGCGCCAGTGTGAACAGCACAAAACAGTGCGACGCGCAAAATAGCGCGACTGTCAACTGCACAAAACAGTGCGACGCACAAAATAGCGCGAGTGTCAACTGCACAAAACAGTGCGACGCGGAAAGTAGCGCCAGTGTGAACAGCACAAAACAGTGCGACGCGCAAAATAGCGTGAGTGTCAACTGCACAAAACAGTGCGACGTGCAAAATTGCGCGAGTCTCAACTGCCCAAAACAGTGCGACGCGGAAAGTAGCGCCAGTGTGAACAGCACAAAACAGTGCGACGCGCAAAATAGCGCGAGTGTCAACTGCACAAAACAATGCCATGCGCAAAATAGCGCGGGTGTGATCTGCACAAAACAATGCGACGCGCAAAATAGCGCGAGTGTCAACTGCCCAAAACAGTGCGATGCGGAAACTAGCGCCAGTGTGAACAGCACAAAACAGGGCGACGCGCAAAATAGCGCGAGTGTCAACTGCACAAAACAGTGCGACGTGCAAATTCGCGCGAGTGTCAACTGCACAAAACAATGCCACGGGCTAAATAGCGCGGGTGTGATCTGCACAAAACAGTGCGACGCGCAAAATAGCGCGAGTGTCAACTGCCCAAAAGAGTGCGACGCGGAAAGTAGCGCCAGTGTGAACAGCACAAAATAGCGCGACGCGCAAAATAGCGCAACTGTCAACTGCACAAAACCGTTCGACGCGCAAAATAGCGCGAGTGTCAACTGCACAAAACAGTGCGACGCGGAAAGTAGCGTCAGTGTGAACAGCACCAAACAGTGCGACGCGCAACATAGCGCGAGTGTCAACTGCACAAAACAGTGCGACGCGCAAAATAGCGCGAGTGCCAATTGCACAAAACAATGCCATGCGCAAAATAGCGCGGGTGTGATCTGCACAAAACAGTGCGACGCGCAAAATAGCGCGACTGTCAACTACCCAAAACAGTGCGACGCGGAAAGTAGCGCCAGTGTGAACAGCACAAAACAGTGCAACGCGCAAAATAGCGCGAGTGTCAACTGCACAAAACAGTGCGACGCGGAAGTAGCGCCAGTGTGAATAGCACAAAACAGTGCGACGCACAAACTAGCGCGACTGTCAACTACACAAAATAGTGCGACGCGCAAAATGGCGCGAGTGTCAACTGCACAAAACAGTGCGACGCGCAAAATAGCGCGAGTGTGATCTGCACAAAACAGTGCGACGCGCAAAATAGCGCGAGTGTGACCTGCACAAAACACTGCGACGCGCAAAATAGCGCGAGTGTCAACTGTACAAAACAGTGCGACGCGGAAAGTAGCGCCAGTGTGAACAGCACGAAACAGTGCGACGCGCAAAATAGCGCGAGTGTCAACTGCACAAAACAGTGCGACGTGCCAAATCGCGCGAGTCTCATCTGCACAAAACAGTGCGACGCGCAAAATAGCGCGAGTGTCAACTGCAGAAAACAATGCCACGCGCAAAATAGTGCGGGTGTGATCTGCACAAAATAGTGCGACGCGCAAAATAGCGCGAGTGTCAACTGCACAAAACAGTGCGACGCGGAAGTAGCGCCAGTGTGAATAGCACAAAACAGTGCGATGCACAAACTAGCGCGACTGTCAACTGCACAAAATAGTGCGACGCGCAAAATGGCGCGAGTGTCAACTGCACAAAACAGTGCGACGCGCAAAATAGCGCGAGTGTGATCTGCACAAAACAGTGCGACGCGCAGAATAGCGCGAGTGTGACCTGCACAAAACACTGCGACGCGCAAAATAGCGCGAGTGTCAACTGCACAAAACAGTGCGACGCGGAAAGTAGCGCCAGTGTGAACAGCACGAAACAGTGCGACGCGCAAAATAGCGCGAGTGTCAACTGCACAAAACAGTGCGACGTGCAAAATCGCGCGAGTCTCAACTGCACAAAACAGTGCGACGCGCAAAATAGCGCGAGTGTCAACTGCAGAAAACAATGCCACGCGCAAAATAGCGCGGGTGTGATCTGCACAAAATAGTGCGACGCGCAAAATAGCGCGAGTGTCAACTGCCCAAAACAGTGCGACGCGGAAAGTAGCGCCAGTGTGAACAGCACAAAACAGTGCGACACGCAAAATAGCGCGAGTGTCAACTGCACAAAACAGTGCGACGCGGAAGTAGTGCCAGTGTGAATAGCACAAAACAGTGCGACGCACAAAATAGCGCGACTGTCAACTGCACAAAATAGTGCGACGCACAAAATAGCGCGAGTGTGATCTGCATAAAACAGTGCGACATGCAAAATAGCGCGAGTGTGAACTGCAGAAAACACTGCGACGCGCAAAATAGCGCGAGTGTCAACTGCACAAAACAGTGCGACGCGGAAAGTAGCGCCAGTGTGAACAGCACAAAACAGTGCGACGCGCAAAATAGCGCGAGTGTCAACGGCACAAAACAGTGCGACGTGCAAATTCGCGCGAGTGTCAACTGCACAAAACAATGCCACGGGCTAAATAGCGCGGGTGTGATCTGCACAAAACAGTGCGACGCGCAAAATAGCGCGAGTGTCAACTGCCCAAAACAGTGCGACGCGGAAAGTAGCGCCAGTGTGAACAGTACAAAACAGTGCGACGCGCAAAATAGCGCGACTGTCAACTGCACAAAACAGTGCGACGCACAAAATAGCGCGAGTGTCAACTGCACAAAACAGTGCGACGCGGAAAGTAGCGCCAGTGTGAACAGCACAAAACAGTGCGACGCGCAAAATAGCGTGAGTGTCAACTGCACAAAACAGTGCGACGTGCAAAATTGCGCGAGTCTCAACTGCCCAAAACAGTGCGACGCGGAAAGTAGCGCCAGTGTGAACAGCACAAAACAGTGCGACGCGCAAAATAGCGCGAGTGTCAACTGCACAAAACAGTGCGACGCGGAAGTAGCGCCAGTGTGAATAGCACAAAACAGTGCGATGCACAAACTAGCGCGACTGTCAACTGCACAAAATAGTGCGACGCGCAAAATGGCGCGAGTGTCAACTGCACAAAACAGTGCGACGCGCAAAATAGCGCGAGTGTGATCTGCACAAAACAGTGCGACGCGCAGAATAGCGCGAGTGTGACTGCACAAAACACTGCGACGCGCAAAATAGCGCGAGTGTCAACTGCACAAAACAGTGCGACGCGGAAAGTAGCGCCAGTGTGAACAGCACGAAACAGTGCGACGCGCAAAATAGCGCGAGTGTCAACTGCACAAAACAGTGCGACGTGCAAAATCGCGCGAGTCTCAACTGCACAAAACAGTGCGACGCGCAAAATAGCGCGAGTGTCAACTGCAGAAAACAATGCCACGCGCAAAATAGCGCGGGTGTGATCTGCACAAAATAGTGCGACGCGCAAAATAGCGCGACTGTCAACTGCCCAAAACAGTGCGACGCGGAAAGTAGCGCCAGTGTGAACAGCTCAAAACAGTGCGACACGCAAAATAGCGCGAGTGTCAACTGCACAAAACAGTGCGACGCGGAAGTAGTGCCAGTGTGAATAGCACAAAACAGTGCGACGCACAAAATAGCGCGACTGTCAACTGCACAAAATAGTGCGACGCGCAAAATAGCGCGAGTGTGATCTGCATAAAACAGTGCGACATGCAAAATAGCGCGAGTGTGAACTGCAGAAAACACTGCGACGCGCAAAATAGCGCGAGTGTCAACTGCACAAAACAGTGCGACGCGGAAAGTAGCGCCAGTGTGAACAGCACAAAACAGTGCGACGCGCAAAATAGCGCGAGTGTCAACTGCACAAAACAGTGCGACGTGCAAATTCGCGCGAGTGTCAACTGCACAAAACAATGCCACGGGCTAAATAGCGCGGGTGTGATCTGCACAAAACAGTGCGACGCGCAAAATAGCGCGAGTGTCAACTGCCCAAAAGAGTGCGACGCGGAAAGTAGCGCCAGTGTGAACAGCACAAAATAGCGCGACGCGCAAAATAGCGCAACTGTCAACTGCACAAAACCGTTCGACGCGCAAAATAGCGCGAGTGTCAACTGCACAAAACAGTGCGACGCGGAAAGTAGCGTCAGTGTGAACAGCACCAAACAGTGCGACGCGCAACATAGCGCGAGTGTCAACTGCACAAAACAGTGCGACGCGCAAAATAGCGCGAGTGCCAATTGCACAAAACAATGCCATGCGCAAAATAGCGCGGGTGTGATCTGCACAAAACAGTGCGACGCGCAAAATAGCGCGACTGTCAACTACCCAAAACAGTGCGACGCGGAAAGTAGCGCCAGTGTGAACAGCACAAAACAGTGCAACGCGCAAAATAGCGCGAGTGTCAACTGCACAAAACAGTGCGACGCGGAAGTAGCGCCAGTGTGAATAGCACAAAACAGTGCGACGCACAAACTAGCGCGACTGTCAACTGCACAAAATAGTGCGACGCGCAAAATGGCGCGAGTGTCAACTGCACAAAACAGTGCGACGCGCAAAATAGCGCGAGTGTGATCTGCACAAAACAGTGCGACGCGCAAAATAGCGCGAGTGTGACCTGCACAAAACACTGCGACGCGCAAAATAGCGCGAGTGTCAACTGTACAAAACAGTGCGACGCGGAAAGTAGCGCCAGTGTGAACAGCACGAAACAGTGCGACGCGCAAAATAGCGCGAGTGTCAACTGCACAAAACAGTGCGACGTGCCAAATCGCGCGAGTCTCATCTGCACAAAACAGTGCGACGCGCAAAATAGCGCGAGTGTCAACTGCAGAAAACAATGCCACGCGCAAAATAGCGTGGGTGTGATCTGCACAAAATAGTGCGACGCGCAAAATAGCGCGAGTGTCAACTGCACAAAACAGTGCGACGCGGAAGTAGCGCCAGTGTGAATAGCACAAAACAGTGCGATGCACAAACTAGCGCGACTGTCAACTGCACAAAATAGTGCGACGCGCAAAATGGCGCGACTGTCAACTGCACAAAACAGTGCGACGCGCAAAATAGCGCGAGTGTGATCTGCACAAAACAGTGCGACGCGCAGAATAGCGCGAGTGTGACCTGCACAAAACACTGCGACGCGCAAAATAGCGCGAGTGTCAACTGCACAAAACAGTGCGACGCGGAAAGTAGCGCCAGTGTGAACAGCACGAAACAGTGCGACGCGCAAAATAGCGCGAGTGTCAACTGCACAAAACAGTGCGACGTGCAAAATCGCGCGAGTCTCAACTGCACAAAACAGTGCGACGCGCAAAATAGCGCGAGTGTCAACTGCAGAAAACAATGCCACGCGCAAAATAGCGCGGGTGTGATCTGCACAAAATAGTGCGACGCGCAAAATAGCGCGAGTGTCAACTGCCCAAAACAGTGCGACGCGGAAAGTAGCGCCAGTGTGAACAGCACAAAACAGTGCGACACGCAAAATAGCGCGAGTGTCAACTGCACAAAACAGTGCGACGCGGAAGTAGTGCCAGTGTGAATAGCACAAAACAGTGCGACGCACAAAATAGCGCGACTGTCAACTGCACAAAATAGTGCGACGCGCAAAATAGCGCGAGTGTGATCTGCATAAAACAGTGCGACATGCAAAATAGCGCGAGTGTGAACTGCAGAAAACACTGCGACGCGCAAAATAGCGCGAGTGTCAACTGCACAAAACAGTGCGACGCGGAAAGTAGCGCCAGTGTGAACAGCACAAAACAGTGCGACGCGCAAAATAGCGCGAGTGTCAACGGCACAAAACAGTGCGACGTGCAAATTCGCGCGAGTGTCAACTGCACAAAACAATGCCACGGGCTAAATAGCGCGGGTGTGATCTGCACAAAACAGTGCGACGCGCAAAATAGCGCGAGTGTCAACTGCCCAAAACAGTGCGACGCGGAAAGTAGCGCCAGTGTGAACAGCACAAAACAGTGCGACGCGCAAAATAGCGCGACTGTCAACTGCACAAAACAGTGCGACGCACAAAATAGCGCGAGTGTCAACTGCACAAAACAGTGCGACGCGGAAAGTAGCGCCAGTGTGAACAGCACAAAACAGTGCGACGCGCAAAATAGCGTGAGTGTCAACTGCACAAAACAGTGCGACGTGCAAAATTGCGCGAGTCTCAACTGCCCAAAACAGTGCGACGCGGAAAGTAGCGCCAGTGTGAACAGCACAAAACAGTGCGACGCGCAAAATAGCGCGAGTGTCAACTGCACAAAACAATGCCATGCGCAAAATAGCGCGGGTGTGATCTGCACAAAACAATGCGACGCGCAAAATAGCGCGAGTGTCAACTGCCCAAAACAGTGCGATGCGGAAACTAGCGCCAGTGTGAACAGCACAAAACAGGGCGACGCGCAAAATAGCGCGAGTGTCAACTGCACAAAACAGTGCGACGCGGAAGTAGCGCCAGTGTGAATAGCACAAAATAGCGCGACGCACAAAATAGCGCGACTGTCAACTGCACAAAATAGTGCGACGCGCAAAATAGCGCGAGTGTGATCTGCACAAAACAGTGCGACACGAAAAATAGCGCGAGTGTGAATTGCACAAAACACTGCGACGCGGAAAATAGCGAGAGTGTCAACTGCACAAAACAGTGCGACGTGCAAAATCGCGCGAGTCTCAACTGCACAAAACAGTGCGACGCGCAAAATAGCGCGAGTGTCAACTGCAGAAAACATTGCCATGCGCAAAATAGCGCGGGTGTGATCTGCCCAAAACAGTGCGACGTGCAAACTAGCGCGAGTGTCAACTGCCCAAAAGAGTGCGACGCGGAAAGTAGCGCCAGTGTGAACAGCACAAAATAGCGCGACGCGCAAAATAGCGCAACTGTCAACTGCACAAAACCGTTCGACGCGCAAAATAGCGCGAGTGTCAACTGCACAAAACAGTGCGACGCGGAAAGTAGCGTCAGTGTGAACAGCACCAAACAGTGCGACGCGCAACATAGCGCGAGTGTCAACTGCACAAAACAGTGCGACGCGCAAAATAGCGCGAGTGCCAATTGCACAAAACAATGCCATGCGCAAAATAGCGCGGGTGTGATCTGCACAAAACAGTGCGACGCGCAAAATAGCGCCACTGTCAACTACCCAAAACAGTGCGACGCGGAAAGTAGCGCCAGTGTGAACAGCACAAAACAGTGCAACGCGCAAAATAGCGCGAGTGTCAACTGCACAAAACAGTGCGACGCGGAAGTAGCGCCAGTGTGAATAGCACAAAACAGTGCGACGCACAAACTAGCGCGACTGTCAACTGCACAAAATAGTGCGACGCGCAAAATGGCGCGAGTGTCAACTGCACAAAACAGTGCGACGCGCAAAATAGCGCGAGTGTGATCTGCACAAAACAGTGCGACGCGCAAAATAGCGCGAGTGTGACCTGCACAAAACACTGCGACGCGCAAAATAGCGCGAGTGTCAACTGTACAAAACAGTGCGACGCGGAAAGTAGCGCCAGTGTGAACAGCACGAAACAGTGCGACGCGCAAAATAGCGCGAGTGTCAACTGCACAAAACAGTGCGACGTGCAAAATCGCGCGAGTCTCATCTGCACAAAACAGTGCGACGCGCAAAATAGCGCGAGTGTCAACTGCAGAAAACAATGCCACGCGCAAAATAGCGCGGGTGTGATCTGCACAAAATAGTGCGACGCGCAAAATAGCGCGAGTGTCAACTGCACAAAACAGTGCGACGCGGAAGTAGCGCCAGTGTGAATAGCACAAAACAGTGCGATGCACAAACTAGCGCGACTGTCAACTGCACAAAATAGTGCGACGCGCAAAATGGCGCGAGTGTCAACTGCACAAAACAGTGCGACGCGCAAAATAGCGCGAGTGTGATCTGCACAAAACAGTGCGACGCGCAGAATAGCGCGAGTGTGACCTGCACAAAACACTGCGACGCGCAAAATAGCGCGAGTGTCAACTGCACAAAACAGTGCGACGCGGAAAGTAGCGCCAGTGTGAACAGCACGAAACAGTGCGACGCGCAAAATAGCGCGAGTGTCAACTGCACAAAACAGTGCGACGTGCAAAATCGCGCGAGTCTCAACTGCACAAAACAGTGCGACGCGCAAAATAGCGCGAGTGTCAACTGCAGAAAACATTGCCATGCGCAAAATAGCGCGGGTGTGATCTGCCCAAAACAGTGCGACGTGCAAACTAGCGCGAGTGTCAACTGCCCAAAAGAGTGCGACGCGGAAAGTAGCGCCAGTGTGAACAGCACAAAATAGCGCGACGCGCAAAATAGCGCAACTGTCAACTGCACAAAACCGTTCGACGCGCAAAATAGCGCGAGTGTCAACTGCACAAAACAGTGCGACGCGGAAAGTAGCGTCAGTGTGAACAGCACCAAACAGTGCGACGCGCAACATAGCGCGAGTGTCAACTGCACAAAACAGTGCGACGCGCAAAATAGCGCGAGTGCCAATTGCACAAAACAATGCCATGCGCAAAATAGCGCGGGTGTGATCTGCACAAAACAGTGCGACGCGCAAAATAGCGCCACTGTCAACTACCCAAAACAGTGCGACGCGGAAAGTAGCGCCAGTGTGAACAGCACAAAACAGTGCAACGCGCAAAATAGCGCGAGTGTCAACTGCACAAAACAGTGCGACGCGGAAGTAGCGCCAGTGTGAATAGCACAAAACAGTGCGACGCACAAACTAGCGCGACTGTCAACTGCACAAAATAGTGCGACGCGCAAAATGGCGCGAGTGTCAACTGCACAAAACAGTGCGACGCGCAAAATAGCGCGAGTGTGATCTGCACAAAACAGTGCGACGCGCAAAATAGCGCGAGTGTGACCTGCACAAAACACTGCGACGCGCAAAATAGCGCGAGTGTCAACTGTACAAAACAGTGCGACGCGGAAAGTAGCGCCAGTGTGAACAGCACGAAACAGTGCGACGCGCAAAATAGCGCGAGTGTCAACTGCACAAAACAGTGCGACGTGCAAAATCGCGCGAGTCTCATCTGCACAAAACAGTGCGACGCGCAAAATAGCGCGAGTGTCAACTGCAGAAAACAATGCCACGCGCAAAATAGCGCGGGTGTGATCTGCACAAAATAGTGCGACGCGCAAAATAGCGCGAGTGTCAACTGCACAAAACAGTGCGACGCGGAAGTAGCGCCAGTGTGAATAGCACAAAACAGTGCGATGCACAAACTAGCGCGACTGTCAACTGCACAAAATAGTGCGACGCGCAAAATGGCGCGAGTGTCAACTGCACAAAACAGTGCGACGCGCAAAATAGCGCGAGTGTGATCTGCACAAAACAGTGCGACGCGCAGAATAGCGCGAGTGTGACCTGCACAAAACACTGCGACGCGCAAAATAGCGCGAGTGTCAACTGCACAAAACAGTGCGACGCGGAAAGTAGCGCCAGTGTGAACAGCACGAAACAGTGCGACGCGCAAAATAGCGCGAGTGTCAACTGCACAAAACAGTGCGACGTGCAAAATCGCGCGAGTCTCAACTGCACAAAACAGTGCGACGCGCAAAATAGCGCGAGTGTCAACTGCAGAAAACAATGCCACGCGCAAAATAGCGCGGGTGTGATCTGCACAAAATAGTGCGACGCGCAAAATAGCGCGAGTGTCAACTGCCCAAAACAGTGCGACGCGGAAAGTAGCGCCAGTGTGAACAGCTCAAAACAGTGCGACACGCAAAATAGCGCGAGTGTCAACTGCACAAAACAGTGCGACGCGGAAGTAGTGCCAGTGTGAATAGCACAAAACAGTGCGACGCACAAAATAGCGCGACTGTCAACTGCACAAAATAGTGCGACGCGCAAAATAGCGCGAGTGTGATCTGCATAAAACAGTGCGACATGCAAAATAGCGCGAGTGTGAACTGCAGAAAACACTGCGACGCGCAAAATAGCGCGAGTGTCAACTGCACAAAACAGTGCGACGCGGAAAGTAGCGCCAGTGTGAACAGCACAAAACAGTGCGACGCGCAAAATAGCGCGAGTGTCAACTGCACAAAACAGTGCGACGTGCAAATTCGCGCGAGTGTCAACTGCACAAAACAATGCCACGGGCTAAATAGCGCGGGTGTGATCTGCACAAAACAGTGCGACGCGCAAAATAGCGCGAGTGTCAACTGCCCAAAAGAGTGCGACGCGGAAAGTAGCGCCAGTGTGAACAGCACAAAATAGCGCGACGCGCAAAATAGCGCAACTGTCAACTGCACAAAACCGTTCGACGCGCAAAATAGCGCGAGTGTCAACTGCACAAAACAGTGCGACGCGGAAAGTAGCGTCAGTGTGAACAGCACCAAACAGTGCGACGCGCAACATAGCGCGAGTGTCAACTGCACAAAACAGTGCGACGCGCAAAATAGCGCGAGTGCCAATTGCACAAAACAATGCCATGCGCAAAATAGCGCGGGTGTGATCTGCACAAAACAGTGCGACGCGCAAAATAGCGCGACTGTCAACTACCCAAAACAGTGCGACGCGGAAAGTAGCGCCAGTGTGAACAGCACAAAACAGTGCAACGCGCAAAATAGCGCGAGTGTCAACTGCACAAAACAGTGCGACGCGGAAGTAGCGCCAGTGTGAATAGCACAAAACAGTGCGACGCACAAACTAGCGCGACTGTCAACTGCACAAAATAGTGCGACGCGCAAAATGGCGCGAGTGTCAACTGCACAAAACAGTGCGACGCGCAAAATAGCGCGAGTGTGATCTGCACAAAACAGTGCGACGCGCAAAATAGCGCGAGTGTCAACTGTACAAAACAGTGCGACGCGGAAAGTAGCGCCAGTGTGAACAGCACGAAACAGTGCGACGCGCAAAATAGCGCGAGTGTCAACTGCACAAAACAGTGCGACGTGCAAAATCGCGCGAGTCTCATCTGCACAAAACAGTGCGACGCGCAAAATAGCGCGAGTGTCAACTGCAGAAAACAATGCCACGCGCAAAATAGCGCGGGTGTGATCTGCACAAAATAGTGCGACGCGCAAAATAGCGCGAGTGTCAACTGCACAAAACAGTGCGACGCGGAAGTAGCGCCAGTGTGAATAGCACAAAACAGTGCGATGCACAAACTAGCGCGACTGTCAACTGCACAAAATAGTGCGACGCGCAAAATGGCGCGAGTGTCAACTGCACAAAACAGTGCGACGCGCAAAATAGCGCGAGTGTGATCTGCACAAAACAGTGCGACGCGCAGAATAGCGCGAGTGTGACCTGCACAAAACACTGCGACGCGCAAAATAGCGCGAGTGTCAACTGTACAAAACAGTGCGACGCGGAAAGTAGCGCCAGTGTGAACAGCACGAAACAATGCGACGCGCAAAATAGCGCGAGTGTCAACTGCACAAAACAGTGCGACGTGCAAAATCGCGCGAGTCTCATCTGCACAAAACAGTGTGACGCGCAAAATAGCGCGAGTGTCAACTGCAGAAAACAATGCCACGCGCAAAATAGCGCGGGTGTGATCTGCACAAAATAGTGCGACGCGCAAAATAGCGCGAGTGTCAACTGCACAAAACAGTGCGACGCGGAAGTAGCGCCAGTGTGAATAGCACAAAACAGTGCGATGCACAAACTAGCGCGACTGTCAACTGCACGAAATAGTGCGATGCGCAAAATGGCGCGAGTGTCAACTGCACAAAACAGTGCGACGCGCAAAATAGCGCGAGTGTGATCTGCACAAAACAGTGCGACGCGCAGAATAGCGCGAGTGTGACCTGCACAAAACACTGCGACGCGCAAAATAGCGCGAGTGTCAACTGCACAAAACAGTGCGACGCGGAAAGTAGCGCCAGTGTGAACAGCACGAAACAGTGCGACGCGCAAAATAGCGCGAGTGTCAACTGCACAAAACAGTGCGACGTGCAAAATCGCGCGAGTCTCAACTGCACAAAACAGTGCGACGCGCAAAATAGCGCGAGTGTCAACTGCAGAAAACAATGCCACGCGCAAAATAGCGCGGGTGTGATCTGCACAAAATAGTGCGACGCGCAAAATAGCGCGAGTGTCAACTGCCCAAAACAGTGCGACGCGGAAAGTAGCGCCAGTGTGAACAGCTCAAAACAGTGCGACACGCAAAATAGCGCGAGTGTCAACTGCACAAAACAGTGCGACGCGGAAGTAGTGCCAGTGTGAATAGCACAAAACAGTGCGACGCACAAAATAGCGCGACTGTCAACTGCACAAAATAGTGCGACGCGCAAAATAGCGCGAGTGTGATCTGCATAAAACAGTGCGACATGCAAAATAGCGCGAGTGTGAACTGCAGAAAACACTGCGACGCGCAAAATAGCGCGAGTGTCAACTGCACAAAACAGTGCGACGCGGAAAGTAGCGCCAGTGTGAACAGCACAAAACAGTGCGACGCGCAAAATAGCGCGAGTGTCAACTGCACAAAACAGTGCGACGTGCAAATTCGCGCGAGTGTCAACTGCACAAAACAATGCCACGGGCTAAATAGCGCGGGTGTGATCTGCACAAAACAGTGCGACGCGCAAAATAGCGCGAGTGTCAACTGCCCAAAAGAGTGCGACGCGGAAAGTAGCGCCAGTGTGAACAGCACAAAATAGCGCGACGCGCAAAATAGCGCAACTGTCAACTGCACAAAACCGTTCGACGCGCAAAATAGCGCGAGTGTCAACTGCACAAAACAGTGCGACGCGGAAAGTAGCGTCAGTGTGAACAGCACCAAACAGTGCGACGCGCAACATAGCGCGAGTGTCAACTGCACAAAACAGTGCGACGCGCAAAATAGCGCGAGTGCCAATTGCACAAAACAATGCCATGCGCAAAATAGCGCGGGTGTGATCTGCACAAAACAGTGCGACGCGCAAAATAGCGCGACTGTCAACTACCCAAAACAGTGCGACGCGGAAAGTAGCGCCAGTGTGAACAGCACAAAACAGTGCAACGCGCAAAATAGCGCGAGTGTCAACTGCACAAAACAGTGCGACGCGGAAGTAGCGCCAGTGTGAATAGCACAAAACAGTGCGACGCACAAACTAGCGCGACTGTCAACTGCACAAAATAGTGCGACGCGCAAAATGGCGCGAGTGTCAACTGCACAAAACAGTGCGACGCGCAAAATAGCGCGAGTGTGATCTGCACAAAACAGTGCGACGCGCAAAATAGCGCGAGTGTGACCTGCACAAAACACTGCGACGCGCAAAATAGCGCGAGTGTCAACTGTACAAAACAGTGCGACGCGGAAAGTAGCGCCAGTGTGAACAGCACGAAACAGTGCGACGCGCAAAATAGCGCGAGTGTCAACTGCACAAAACAGTGCGACGTGCAAAATCGCGCGAGTCTCATCTGCACAAAACAGTGCGACGCGCAAAATAGCGCGAGTGTCAACTGCAGAAAACAATGCCACGCGCAAAATAGCGCGGGTGTGATCTGCACAAAATAGTGCGACGCGCAAAATAGCGCGAGTGTCAACTGCACAAAACAGTGCGACGCGGAAGTAGCGCCAGTGTGAATAGCACAAAACAGTGCGATGCACAAACTAGCGCGACTGTCAACTGCACAAAATAGTGCGACGCGCAAAATGGCGCGAGTGTCAACTGCACAAAACAGTGCGACGCGCAAAATAGCGCGAGTGTGATCTGCACAAAACAGTGCGACGCGCAGAATAGCGCGAGTGTGACCTGCACAAAACACTGCGACGCGCAAAATAGCGCGAGTGTCAACTGCACAAAACAGTGCGACGCGGAAAGTAGCGCCAGTGTGAACAGCACGAAACAGTGCGACGCGCAAAATAGCGCGAGTGTCAACTGCACAAAACAGTGCGACGTGCAAAATCGCGCGAGTCTCAACTGCACAAAACAGTGCGACGCGCAAAATAGCGCGAGTGTCAACTGCAGAAAACAATGCCACGCGCAAAATAGCGCGGGTGTGATCTGCACAAAATAGTGCGACGCGCAAAATAGCGCGAGTGTCAACTGCCCAAAACAGTGCGACGCGGAAAGTAGCGCCAGTGTGAACAGCTCAAAACAGTGCGACACGCAAAATAGCGCGAGTGTCAACTGCACAAAACAGTGCGACGCGGAAGTAGTGCCAGTGTGAATAGCACAAAACAGTGCGACGCACAAAATAGCGCGACTGTCAACTGCACAAAATAGTGCGACGCGCAAAATAGCGCGAGTGTGATCTGCATAAAACAGTGCGACATGCAAAATAGCGCGAGTGTGAACTGCAGAAAACACTGCGACGCGCAAAATAGCGCGAGTGTCAACTGCACAAAACAGTGCGACGCGGAAAGTAGCGCCAGTGTGAACAGCACAAAACAGTGCGACGCGCAAAATAGCGCGAGTGTCAACTGCACAAAACAGTGCGACGTGCAAATTCGCGCGAGTGTCAACTGCACAAAACAATGCCACGGGCTAAATAGCGCGGGTGTGATCTGCACAAAACAGTGCGACGCGCAAAATAGCGCGAGTGTCAACTGCCCAAAAGAGTGCGACGCGGAAAGTAGCGCCAGTGTGAACAGCACAAAATAGCGCGACGCGCAAAATAGCGCAACTGTCAACTGCACAAAACCGTTCGACGCGCAAAATAGCGCGAGTGTCAACTGCACAAAACAGTGCGACGCAGAAAGTAGCGTCAGTGTGAACAGCACCAAACAGTGCGACGCGCAACATAGCGCGAGTGTCAACTGCACAAAACAGTGCGACGCGCAAAATAGCGCGAGTGCCAATTGCACAAAACAATGCCATGCGCAAAATAGCGCGGGTGTGATCTGCACAAAACAGTGCGACGCGCAAAATAGCGCGACTGTCAACTACCCAAAACAGTGCGACGCGGAAAGTAGCGCCAGTGTGAACAGCACAAAACAGTGCAACGCGCAAAATAGCGCGAGTGTCAACTGCACAAAACAGTGCGACGCGGAAGTAGCGCCAGTGTGAATAGCACAAAACAGTGCGACGCACAAACTAGCGCGACTGTCAACTGCACAAAATAGTGCGACGCGCAAAATGGCGCGAGTGTCAACTGCACAAAACAGTGCGACGCGCAAAATAGCGCGAGTGTGATCTGCACAAAACAGTGCGACGCGCAAAATAGCGCGAGTGTGACCTGCACAAAACACTGCGACGCGCAAAATAGCGCGAGTGTCAACTGTACAAAACAGTGCGACGCGGAAAGTAGCGCCAGTGTGAACAGCACGAAACAGTGCGACGCGCAAAATAGCGCGAGTGTCAACTGCACAAAACAGTGCGACGTGCAAAATCGCGCGAGTCTCATCTGCACAAAACAGTGCGACGCGCAAAATAGCGCGAGTGTCAACTGCAGAAAACAATGCCACGCGCAAAATAGCGCGGGTGTGATCTGCACAAAATAGTGCGACGCGCAAAATAGCGCGAGTGTCAACTGCACAAAACAGTGCGACGCGGAAGTAGCGCCAGTGTGAATAGCACAAAACAGTGCGATGCACAAACTAGCGCGACTGTCAACTGCACAAAATAGTGCGACGCGCAAAATGGCGCGAGTGTCAACTGCACAAAACAGTGCGACGCGCAAAATAGCGCGAGTGTGATCTGCACAAAACAGTGCGACGCGCAGAATAGCGCGAGTGTGACCTGCACAAAACACTGCGACGCGCAAAATAGCGCGAGTGTCAACTGCACAAAACAGTGCGACGCGGAAAGTAGCGCCAGTGTGAACAGCACGAAACAGTGCGACGCGCAAAATAGCGCGAGTGTCAACTGCACAAAACAGTGCGACGTGCAAAATCGCGCGAGTCTCAACTGCACAAAACAGTGCGACGCGCAAAATAGCGCGAGTGTCAACTGCAGAAAACAATGCCACGCGCAAAATAGCGCGGGTGTGATCTACACAAAATAGTGCGACGCGCAAAATAGCGCGAGTGTCAACTGCCCAAAACAGTGCGACGCGGAAAGTAGCGCCAGTGTGAACAGCTCAAAACAGTGCGACACGCAAAATAGCGCGAGTGTCAACTGCACAAAACAGTGCGACGCGGAAGTAGTGCCAGTGTGAATAGCACAAAACAGTGCGACGCACAAAATAGCGCGACTGTCAACTGCACAAAATAGTGCGACGCGCAAAATAGCGCGAGTGTGATCTACATAAAACAGTGCGACATGCAAAATAGCGCGAGTGTGAACTGCAGAAAACACTGCGACGCGCAAAATAGCGCGAGTGTCAACTGCACAAAATAGTGCGACGCGGAAAGTAGCGCCGGTGTGAACAGCACAAAACAGTGCGACGCGCAAAATAGCGCGACTGTCAACTGCACAAAACAGTGCGACGTGCAAATTCGCGCGAGTGTCAACTGCACAAAACAATGCCACGGGCTAAATAGCGCGGGTGTGATCTGCACAAAACAGTGCGACGCGCAAAATAGCGCGAGTGTCAACTGCCCAAAAGAGTGCGACGCGGAAAGTAGCGCCAGTGTGAACAGCACAAAATAGCGCGACGCGCAAAATAGCGCAACTGTCAACTGCACAAAACCGTTCGACGCGCAAAATAGCGCGAGTGTCAACTGCACAAAACAGTGCGACGCGGAAAGTAGCGTCAGTGTGAACAGCACCAAACAGTGCGACGCGCAACATAGCGCGAGTGTCAACTGCACAAAACAGTGCGACGCGCAAAATAGCGCGAGTGCCAATTGCACAAAACAATGCCATGCGCAAAATAGCGCGGGTGTGATCTGCACAAAACAGTGCGACGCGCAAAATAGCGCGACTGTCAACTACCCAAAACAGTGCGACGCGGAAAGTAGCGCCAGTGTGAACAGCACAAAACAGTGCAACGCGCAAAATAGCGCGAGTGTCAACTGCACAAAACAGTGCGACGCGGAAGTAGCGCCAGTGTGAATAGCACAAAACAGTGCGACGCACAAACTAGCGCGACTGTCAACTGCACAAAATAGTGCGACGCGCAAAATGGCGCGAGTGTCAACTGCACAAAACAGTGCGACGCGCAAAATAGCGCGAGTGTGATCTGCACAAAACAGTGCGACGCGCAAAATAGCGCGAGTGTGACCTGCACAAAACACTGCGACGCGCAAAATAGCGCGAGTGTCAACTGTACAAAACAGTGCGACGCGGAAAGTAGCGCCAGTGTGAACAGCACGAAACAGTGCGACGCGCAAAATAGCGCGAGTGTCAACTGCACAAAACAGTGCGACGTGCAAAATCGCGCGAGTCTCATCTGCACAAAACAGTGCGACGCGCAAAATAGCGCGAGTGTCAACTGCAGAAAACAATGCCACGCGCAAAATAGCGCGGGTGTGATCTGCACAAAATAGTGCGACGCGCAAAATAGCGCGAGTGTCAACTGCACAAAACAGTGCGACGCGGAAGTAGCGCCAGTGTGAATAGCACAAAACAGTGCGATGCACAAACTAGCGCGACTGTCAACTGCACAAAATAGTGCGACGCGCAAAATGGCGCGAGTGTCAACTGCACAAAACAGTGCGACGCGCAAAATAGCGCGAGTGTGATCTGCACAAAACAGTGCGACGCGCAAAATAGCGCGAGTGTGACCTGCACAAAACACTGCGACGCGCAAAATAGCGCGAGTGTCAACTGCACAAAACAGTGCGACGCGGAAAGTAGCGCCAGTGTGAACAGCACGAAACAGTGCGACGCACAAAATAGCGCGAGTGTCAACTGCACAAAACAGTGCGACGTGCAAAATCGCGCGAGTCTCAACTGCACAAAACAGTGCGACGCGCAAAATAGCGCGAGTGTCAACTGCAGAAAACAATGCCACGCGCAAAATAGCGCGGGTGTGATCTGCACAAAATAGTGCGACGCGCAAAATAGCGCGACTGTCAACTGCCCAAAACAGTGCGACGCGGAAAGTAGCGCCAGTGTGAACAGCTCAAAACAGTGCGACACGCAAAATAGCGCGAGTGTCAACTGCACAAAACAGTGCGACGCGGAAGTAGTGCCAGTGTGAATAGCACAAAACAGTGCGACGCACAAAATAGCGCGACTGTCAACTGCACAAAATAGTGCGACGCGCAAAATAGCGCGAGTGTGATCTGCATAAAACAGTGCGACATGCAAAATAGCGCGAGTGTGAACTGCAGAAAACACTGCGACGCGCAAAATAGCGCGAGTGTCAACTGCACAAAACAGTGCGACGCGGAAAGTAGCGCCAGTGTGAACAGCACAAAACAGTGCGACGCGCAAAATAGCGCGAGTGTCAACGGCACAAAACAGTGCGACGTGCAAATTCGCGCGAGTGTCAACTGCACAAAACAATGCCACGGGCTAAATAGCGCGGGTGTGATCTGCACAAAACAGTGCGACGCGCAAAATAGCGCGAGTGTCAACTGCCCAAAACAGTGCGACGCGGAAAGTAGCGCCAGTGTGAACAGCACAAAACAGTGCGACGCGCAAAATAGCGCGACTGTCAACTGCACAAAACAGTGCGACGCACAAAATAGCGCGAGTGTCAACTGCACAAAACAGTGCGACGCGGAAAGTAGCGCCAGTGTGAACAGCACAAAACAGTGCGACGCGCAAAATAGCGTGAGTGTCAACTGCACAAAACAGTGCGACGTGCAAAATTGCGCGAGTCTCAACTGCACAAAACAGTGCGACGCGCAAAATAGCGCGAGTGTCAACTGCAGAAAACAATGCCATGCGCAAAATAGCGCGGGTGTGATCTGCACAAAACAGTGCGACGCGCAAAATAGCGCGAGTGTCAACTGCCCAAAACAGTGCGACGCGGAAACTAGCGCCAGTGTGAACAGCACAAAACAGTGCGACGCGCAAAATAGCGCGAGTGTCAACTGCACAAAACAGTGCGACGCGGAAGTAGCGCCAGTGTGAATAGCACAAAATAGCGCGACGCACAAAATAGCGCGACTGTCAACTGCACAAAATAGTGCGACGCGCAAAATAGCGCGAGTGTGATCTGCACAAAACAGTGCGACACGTAAAATAGCGCGAGTGTGAATTGCACAAAACACTGCGACGCGCAAAATAGCGCGAGTGTCAACTGCACAAAACAGTGCGACGCGGAAAGTAGCGCCAGTGTGAACAGCACAAAACAGTGCAACGCGCAAAATAGCGCGAGTGTCAACTGCACAAAACAGTGCGACGTGCAAAATCGCGCGAGTCTCAACTGCACAAAACAGTGCGACGCGCAAAATAGCGCGAGTGTCAACTGCAGAAAACAATGCCACGCGCAAAATAGCGCGGGTGTGATCTGCACAAAACAGTGCGACGTGCAAACTAGCGCGAGTGTCAACTGCCCAAAAGAGTGCGACGCGGAAAGTAGCGCCAGTGTGAACAGCACAAAATAGCGCGACGCGCAAAATAGCGCGACTGTCAACTGCACAAAACCGTGCGACGCGCAAAATAGCGCGAGTGTCAACTGCACAAAACAGTGCAACGCGGAAAGTAGCGCCAGTGTGAACAGCACCAAACAGTGCGACGCGCAAAATAGCACGAGTGTGAACTACACAAAACAGTGCGACGCGCAAAATAGCGCGAGTGCCAATTGCACAAAACAATGCCATGCGCAAAATAGCGCGGGTGTGATCTGCACAAAACAGTGCGACGCGCAAAATAGCGCGACTGTCAACTACCCAAAACAGTGCGACGCGGAAAGTAGCGCCAGTGTCAACTGCACAAAACAGTGCAACGCGCAAAATAGCGCGAGTGTCAACTGCACAAAACAGTGCGACGTGGAAGTAGCGCAAGTGTGAATAGCACAAAACAGTGCGACGCACAAACTAGCGCGAGTGTCAACTGCACAAAACAGTGCGACGCGGAAAATAGCGCGAGTGTCAACTGCACAAAACAGTGCGACGTGCAAAATCGCGCGAGTGTCAACTGCACAAAACAATGCCACGGGCTAAATAGCGCGGGTGTGATCTGCACAAAATAGTGCGACGCGCAAAATAGCGCGAGTGTCAACTGCCCAAAACAGTGCGACGCGGAAAGTAGCGCCAGTGTGAACAGCACAAAACAGTGCGACACGCAAAATAGCGCGAGTGTCAACTGCACAAAACAGTGCGACGCGGAAGTAGTGCCAGTGTGAATAGCACAAAACAGTGCGACGCACAAAATAGCGCGACTGTCAACTGCACAAAATAGTGCGACGCGCAAAATAGCGCGAGTGTGATCTGCATAAAACAGTGCGACATGCAAAATAGCGCGAGTGTGAACTGCAGAAAACACTGCGACGCGCAAAATAGCGCGAGTGTCAACTGCACAAAACAGTGCGACGCGGAAAGTAGCGCCAGTGTGAACAGCACAAAACAGTGCGACGCGCAAAATAGCGCGAGTGTCAACGGCACAAAACAGTGCGACGTGCAAATTCGCGCGAGTGTCAACTGCACAAAACAATGCCACGGGCTAAATAGCGCGGGTGTGATCTGCACAAAACAGTGCGACGCGCAAAATAGCGCGAGTGTCAACTGCCCAAAACAGTGCGACGCGGAAAGTAGCGCCAGTGTGAACAGCACAAAACAGTGCGACGCGCAAAATAGCGCGACTGTCAACTGCACAAAACAGTGCGACGCACAAAATAGCGCGAGTGTCAACTGCACAAAACAGTGCGACGCGGAAAGTAGCGCCAGTGTGAACAGCACAAAACAGTGCGACGCGCAAAATAGCGTGAGTGTCAACTGCACAAAACAGTGCGACGTGCAAAATTGCGCGAGTCTCAACTGCACAAAACAGTGCGACGCGCAAAATAGCGCGAGTGTCAACTGCAGAAAACAATGCCATGCGCAAAATAGCGCGGGTGTGATCTGCACAAAACAGTGCGACGCGCAAAATAGCGCGAGTGTCAACTGCCCAAAACAGTGCGACGCGGAAACTAGCGCCAGTGTGAACAGCACAAAACAGTGCGACGCGCAAAATAGCGCGAGTGTCAACTGCACAAAACAGTGCGACGCGGAAGTAGCGCCAGTGTGAATAGCACAAAATAGCGCGACGCACAAAATAGCGCGACTGTCAACTGCACAAAATAGTGCGACGCGCAAAATAGCGCGAGTGTGATCTGCACAAAACAGTGCGACACGTAAAATAGCGCGAGTGTGAATTGCACAAAACACTGCGACGCGCAAAATAGCGCGAGTGTCAACTGCACAAAACAGTGCGACGCGGAAAGTAGCGCCAGTGTGAACAGCACAAAACAGTGCAACGCGCAAAATAGCGCGAGTGTCAACTGCACAAAACAGTGCGACGTGCAAAATCGCGCGAGTCTCAACTGCACAAAACAGTGCGACGCGCAAAATAGCGCGAGTGTCAACTGCAGAAAACAATGCCACGCGCAAAATAGCGCGGGTGTGATCTGCACAAAACAGTGCGACGTGCAAACTAGCGCGAGTGTCAACTGCCCAAAAGAGTGCGACGCGGAAAGTAGCGCCAGTGTGAACAGCACAAAATAGCGCGACGCGCAAAATAGCGCGACTGTCAACTGCACAAAACCGTGCGACGCGCAAAATAGCGCGAGTGTCAACTGCACAAAACAGTGCAACGCGGAAAGTAGCGCCAGTGTGAACAGCACCAAACAGTGCGACGCGCAAAATAGCACGAGTGTGAACTACACAAAACAGTGCGACGCGCAAAATAGCGCGAGTGCCAATTGCACAAAACAATGCCATGCGCAAAATAGCGCGGGTGTGATCTGCACAAAACAGTGCGACGCGCAAAATAGCGCGACTGTCAACTACCCAAAACAGTGCGACGCGGAAAGTAGCGCCAGTGTCAACTGCACAAAACAGTGCAACGCGCAAAATAGCGCGAGTGTCAACTGCACAAAACAGTGCGACGTGGAAGTAGCGCAAGTGTGAATAGCACAAAACAGTGCGACGCACAAACTAGCGCGAGTGTCAACTGCACAAAACAGTGCGACGCAGAAAATAGCGCGAGTGTCAACTGCACAAAACAGTGCGACGTGCAAAATCGCGCGAGTGTCAACTGCACAAAACAATGCCACGGGCTAAATAGCGCGGGTGTGATCTGCACAAAATAGTGCGACGCGCAAAATAGCGCGAGTGTCAACTGCCCAAAACAGTGCGACGCGGAAAGTAGCGCCAGTGTGAACAGCACAAAACAGTGCGACGCGCAAAATAGCGCGACTGTCAACTGCACAAAACAGTGCGACGCACAAAATAGCGCGAGTGTCAACTGCACAAAACAGTGCGACGCGGAAAGTAGCGCCAGTGTGAACAGCACAAAACAGTGCGACGCGCAAAATAGCGCGAGTGTCAACTGCACAAAACAGTGCGACGTGCAAAATTGCGCGAGTCTCAACTGCACAAAACAGTGCGACGCGCAAAATAGCGCGAGTGCCAATTGCACAAAACAATGCCATGCGCAAAATAGCGCGGGTGTGATCTGCACAAAACAGTGCGACGCGAAAAATAGCGCGACTGTCAACTACCCAAAACAGTGCGACGCGGAAAGTAGCGCCAGTGTGAACAGCACAAAACAGTGCAACGCGCAAAATAGCGCGAGTGTCAACTGCACAAAACAATGCGACGTGGAAGTAGCGCAAGTGTGAATAGCACAAAACAGTGCGACGCACAAACTAACGCGACTGTCAACTGCACAAAATAGTGCGACGCGCAAAATGGCGCGAGTGTCAACTGCACAAAACAGTGCGACGCGCAAAATAGCGCGAGTGTGATCTGCACAAAACAGTGCGACGCGCAAAATAGCGCGAGTGTGACCTGCACAAAACACTGCGACGCGCAAAATAGCGCGAGTGTCAACTGCACAAAACAGTGCGACGCGGAAAGTAGCGCCAGTGTGAACAGCACGAAACAGTGCGACGCGCAAAATAGCGCGAGTGTCAACTGCACAAAACAGTGCGACGTGCAAAATCGCGCGAGTCTCAACTGCACAAAACAGTGCGACGCGCAAAATAGCGCGAGTGTCAACTGCAGAAAACAATGCCACGCGCAAAATAGCGCGGGTGTGATCTGCACAAAATAGTGCGACGCGCAAAATAGCGCGAGTGTCAACTGCCCAAAACAGTGCGACGCGGAAAGTAGGGCCAGTGTGAACAGCACAAAACAGTGCGACACGCAAAATAGCGCGAGTGTCAACTGCACAAAACAGTGCGACGCGGAAGTAGCGCCAGTGTGAATAGCACAAAACAGTGCGACGCACAAAATAGCGCGACTGTCAACTGCACAAAATAGTGCGACGCGCAAAATAGCGCGAGTGTGATCTGCATAAAACAGTGCGACATGCAAAATAGCGCGAGTGTGAACTGCAGAAAACACTGCGACGCGCAAAATAGCGCGAGTGTCAACTGCACAAAACAGTGCGACGCGGAAAGTAGCGCCAGTGTGAACAGCACAAAACAGTGCGACACGCAAAATAGCGCGAGTGTCAACTGCACAAAACAGTGCAACGCGCAAAATAGCGCGAGTGTCAACTGCACAAAACAGTGCGACGCGGAAGTAGCGCCAGTGTGAATAGCACAAAACAGTGCGACGCACAAACTAGCGCGACTGTCAACTGCACAAAATAGTGCGACGCGCAAAATGGCGCGAGTGTCAACTGCACAAAACAGTGCGACGCGCAAAATAGCGCGAGTGTGATCTGCACAAAACAGTGCGACGCGCAAAATAGCGCGAGTGTGACCTGCACAAAACACTGCGACGCGCAAAATAGCGCGAGTGTCAACTGTACAAAACAGTGCGACGCGGAAAGTAGCGCCAGTGTGAACAGCACGAAACAGTGCGACGCGCAAAATAGCGCGAGTGTCAACTGCACAAAACAGTGCGACGTGCAAAATCGCGCGAGTCTCATCTGCACAAAACAGTGCGACGCGCAAAATAGCGCGAGTGTCAACTGCAGAAAACAATGCCACGCGCAAAATAGCGCGGGTGTGATCTGCACAAAATAGTGCGACGCGCAAAATAGCGCGAGTGTCAACTGCACAAAACAGTGCGACGCGGAAGTAGCGCCAGTGTGAATAGCACAAAACAGTGCGATGCACAAACTAGCGCGACTGTCAACTGCACAAAATAGTGCGACGCGCAAAATGGCGCGAGTGTCAACTGCACAAAACAGTGCGACGCGCAAAATAGCGCGAGTGTGATCTGCACAAAACAGTGCGACGCGCAGAATAGCGCGAGTGTGACCTGCACAAAACACTGCGACGCGCAAAATAGCGCGAGTGTCAACTGCACAAAACAGTGCGACGCGGAAAGTAGCGCCAGTGTGAACAGCACGAAACAGTGCGACGCGCAAAATAGCGCGAGTGTCAACTGCACAAAACAGTGCGACGTGCAAAATCGCGCGAGTCTCAACTGCACAAAACAGTGCGACGCGCAAAATAGCGCGAGTGTCAACTGCAGAAAACAATGCCACGCGCAAAATAGCGCGGGTGTGATCTGCACAAAATAGTGCGACGCGCAAAATAGCGCGACGCGCAAAATAGCGCGAGTGTCAACTCCCCAAAACAGTGCGACGCGGAAAGTAGCGCCAGTGTGAACAGCACAAAACAGTGCGACACGCAAAATAGCGCGAGTGTCAACTGCACAAAACAGTGCGACGCGGAAGTAGTGCCAGTGTGAATAGCACAAAACAGTGCGACGCACAAAATAGCGCGACTGTCAACTGCACAAAATAGTGCGACGCGCAAAATAGCGCGAGTGTGATCTGCATAAAACAGTGCGACATGCAAAATAGCGCGAGTGTGAACTGCAGAAAACACTGCGACGCGCAAAATAGCGCGAGTGTCAACTGCACAAAACAGTGCGACGCGGAAAGTAGCGCCAGTGTGAACAGCACAAAACAGTGCGACACGCAAAATAGCGCGAGTGTCAACTGCACAAAACAGTGCGACGTGCAAATTCGCGCGAGTGTCAACTGCACAAAACAATGCCACGGGCTAAATAGCGCGGGTGTGATCTGCACAAAACAGTGCGACGCGCAAAATAGCGCGAGTGTCAACTGCCCAAAACAGTGCGACGCGGAAAGTAGCGCCAGTGTGAACAGCACAAAACAGTGCGACGCGCAAAATAGCGCGACTGTCAACTGCACAAAACAGTGCGACGCACAAAATAGCGCGAGTGTCAACTGCACAAAACAGTGCGACGCGGAAAGTAGCGCCAGTGTGAACAGCACAAAACAGTGCGACGCGCAAAATAGCACGAGTGTCAACTGCACAAAACAGTGCGACGTGCAAAATTGCGCGAGTCTCAACTGCACAAAACAGTGCGACGCAAAAAATAGCGCGAGTGTCAACTGCAGAAAACAATGCCATGCGCAAAATAGCGCGGGTGTGATCTGCACAAAACAGTGCGACGCGCAAAATAGCGCGAGTGTCAACTGCCCAAAACAGTGCGACGCGGAAACTAGCGCCAGTGTGAACAGCACAAAACAGTGCGACGCGCAAAATAGCGCGAGTGTCAACTGCACAAAACAGTGCGACGCGGAAGTAGCGCCAGTGTGAATAGCACAAAATAGCGCGACGCACAAAATAGCGCGACTGTCAACTGCACAAAATAGTGCGACGCGCAAAATAACGCGAGTGTGATCTGCACAAAACAGTGCGACACGCAAAATAGCGCGAGTGTGAATTGCACAAAACACTGCGACGCGCAAAATAGCGCAAGTGTCAACTGCACAAAACAGTGCGACGCGGAAAGTAGCGCCAGTGTGAACAGCACAAAACAGTGCAACGCGCAAAATAGCGCGAGTGTCAACTGCACAAAACAGTGCGACGCGCAAAATAGCGCGAGTGTCAACTGCAGAAAACAATGCCACGCGCAAAATAGCGCGGGTGTGATCTGCACAAAACAGTGCGACGTGCAAACTAGCGCGAGTGTCAACTGCCCAAAAGAGTGCGACGCGGAAAGTAGCGCCAGTGTGAACAGCACAAAATAGCGCGACGCGCAAAATAGCGCGACTGTCAACTGCACAAAACCGTGCGACGCGCAAAATAGCGCGAGTGTCAACTGCACAAAACAGTGCAACGCGGAAAGTAGCGCCAGTGTGAACAGCACCAAACAGTGCGACGCGCAAAATAGCGCGAGTGTGAACTGCACAAAACAGTGCGACGCGCAAAATAGCGCGAGTGCCAATTGCACAAAACAATGCCATGCGCAAAATAGCGCGGGTGTGATCTGCACAAAACAGTGCGACGCGCAAAATAGCGCGACTGTCAACTACCCAAAACAGTGCGACGCGGAAAGTAGCGCAGTGTCAACTGCACAAAACAGTGCAACGCGCAAAATAGCGCGAGTGTCAACTGCACAAAACAGTGCGACGTGGAAGTAGCGCAAGTGTGAATAGCACAAAACAGTGCGACGCACAAACTAGCGCGAGTGTCAACTGCACAAAACAGTGCGACGCGGAAAGTAGCGCCAGTGTGAACAGCACAAAACAGTGCGACGCGCAAAATAGCGCGAGTGTCAACTGCACAAAACAGTGCGACGTGCAAAATCGCGCGAGTGTCAACTGCACAAAACAATGCCACGGGCTAAATAGCGCGGGTGTGATCTGCACAAAACAGTGCGACGCGCAAAATAGCGCGAGTGTCAACTGCCCAAAACAGTGCGACGCGGAAAGTAGCGCCAGTGTGAACAGCACAAAACAGTGCGACGCGCAAAATAGCGCGACTGTCAACTGCACAAAACAGTGCGACGCACAAAATAGCGCGAGTGTCAACTGCACAAAACAGTGCGACGCGGAAAGTAGCGCCAGTGTGAACAGCACAAAACAGTGCGACGCGCAAAATAGCGCGAGTGTCAACTGCACAAAACAGTGCGACGTGCAAAATTGCGCGAGTCTCAACTGCATAAAACAGTGCGACGCGCAAAATAGCGCGAGTGCCAATTGCACAAAACAATGCCATGCGCAAAATAGCGCGGGTGTGATCTGCACAAAACAGTGCGACGCGCAAAATAGCGCGACTGTCAACTACCCAAAACAGTGCGACGCGGAAAGTAGCGCCAGTGTGAACAGCACAAAACAGTGCAACGCGCAAAATAGCGCGAGTGTCAACTGCACAAAACAGTGCGACGTGGAAGTAGCGCAAGTGTGAATAGCACAAAACAGTGCGACGCACAAACTAACGCGACTGTCAACTGCACAAAATAGTGCGACGCGCAAAATGGCGCGAGTGTCAACTGCACAAAACAGTGCGACGCGCAAAATAGCGCGAGTGTGATCTGCACAAAACAGTGCGACGCGCAAAATAGCGCGAGTGTGACCTGCACAAAACACTGCGACGCGCAAAATAGCGCGAGTGTCAACTGCACAAAACAGTGCGACGCGGAAAGTAGCGCCAGTGTGAACAGCACGAAACAGTGCGACGCGCAAAATAGCGCGAGTGTCAACTGCACAAAACAGTGCGACGTGCAAAATCGCGCGAGTCTCAACTGCACAAAACAGTGCGACGCGCAAAATAGCGCGAGTGTCAACTGCAGAAAACAATGCCACGCGCAAAATAGCGCGGGTGTGATCTGCACAAAATAGTGCGACGCGCAAAATAGCGCGAGTGTCAACTGCCCAAAACAGTGCGACGCGGAAAGTAGGGCCAGTGTGAACAGCACAAAACAGTGCGACACGCAAAATAGCGCGAGTGTCAACTGCACAAAACAGTGCGACGCGGAAGTAGCGCCAGTGTGAATAGCACAAAACAGTGCGACGCACAAAATAGCGCGACTGTCAACTGCACAAAATAGTGCGACGCGCAAAATAGCGCGAGTGTGATCTGCATAAAACAGTGCGACATGCAAAATAGCGCGAGTGTGAACTGCAGAAAACACTGCGACGCGCAAAATAGCGCGAGTGTCAACTGCACAAAACAGTGCGACGCGGAAAGTAGCGCCAGTGTGAACAGCACAAAACAGTGCGACGCGCAAAATAGCGCGAGTGTCAACTGCACAAAACAGTGCGACGTGCAAAATCGCGCGAGTGTCAACTGCACAAAACAATGCCACGGGCTAAATAGCGCGGGTGTGATCTGCACAAAACAGTGCGACGCGCAAAATAGCACGAGTGTCAACTGCCCAAAACAGTGCGACGCGGAAAGTAGCGCCAGTGTGAACAGCACAAAACAGTGCGACGCGCAAAATAGCGCGACTGTCAACTGCACAAAACAGTGCGACGCACAAAATAGCGCGAGTGTCAACTGCACAAAACAGTGCAACGCGGAAAGTAGCGCCAGTGTGAACAGCACAAAACAGTGCGACGCGCAAAATAGCGCGAGTGTCAACTGCACAAAACAGTGCGACGTGCAAAATTGCGCGAGTCTCAACTGCACAAAACAGTGCGACGCGCAAAATAGCGCGAGTGCCAATTCCACAAAACAATGCCATGCGCAAAATAGTGCGGGTGTGATCTGCACAAAACAGTGCGACGCGCAAAATAGCGCGACTGTCAACTACCCAAAACAGTGCGACGCGGAAAGTAGCGCCAGTGTGAACAGCACAAAACAGTGCAACGCGCAAAATAGCGCGAGTGTCAACTGCACAAAACAGTGCGACGTGGAAGTAGCGCAAGTGTGAATAGCACAAAACAGTGCGACGCACAAACTAACGCGACTGTCAACTGCACAAAATAGTGCGACGCGCAAAATGGCGCGAGTGTCAACTGCACAAAACAGTGCGACGCGCAAAATAGCGCGAGTGTGATCTGCACAAAACAGTGCGACGCGCAAAATAGCGCGAGTGTGACCTGCACAAAACACTGCGACGCGCAAAATAGCGCGAGTGTCAACTGCACAAAACAGTGCGACGCGGAAAGTAGCGCCAGTGTGAACAGCACGAAACAGTGCGACGCGCAAAATAGCGCGAGTGTCAACTGCACAAAACAGTGCGACGTGCAAAATCGCGCGAGTCTCAACTGCACAAAACAGTGCGACGCGCAAAATAGCGCGAGTGTCAACTGCAGAAAACAATGCCACGCGCAAAATAGCGCGGGTGTGATCTGCACAAAATAGTGCGACGCGCAAAATAGCGCGACGCGCAAAATAGCGCGAGTGTCAACTCCCCAAAACAGTGCGACGCGGAAAGTAGCGCCAGTGTGAACAGCACAAAACAGTGCGACACGCAAAATAGCGCGAGTGTCAACTGCACAAAACAGTGCGACGCGGAAGTAGTGCCAGTGTGAATAGCACAAAACAGTGCGACGCACAAAATAGCGCGACTGTCAACTGCACAAAATAGTGCGACGCGCAAAATAGCGCGAGTGTGATCTGCATAAAACAGTGCGACATGCAAAATAGCGCGAGTGTGAACTGCAGAAAACACTGCGACGCGCAAAATAGCGCGAGTGTCAACTGCACAAAACAGTGCGACGCGGAAAGTAGCGCCAGTGTGAACAGCACAAAACAGTGCGACACGCAAAATAGCGCGAGTGTCAACTGCACAAAACAGTGCGACGTGCAAATTCGCGCGAGTGTCAACTGCACAAAACAATGCCACGGGCTAAATAGCGCGGGTGTGATCTGCACAAAACAGTGCGACGCGCAAAATAGCGCGAGTGTCAACTGCCCAAAACAGTGCGACGCGGAAAGTAGCGCCAGTGTGAACAGCACAAAACAGTGCGACGCGCAAAATAGCGCGACTGTCAACTGCACAAAACAGTGCGACGCACAAAATAGCGCGAGTGTCAACTGCACAAAACAGTGCGACGCGGAAAGTAGCGCCAGTGTGAACAGCACAAAACAGTGCGACGCGCAAAATAGCACGAGTGTCAACTGCACAAAACAGTGCGACGTGCAAAATTGCGCGAGTCTCAACTGCACAAAACAGTGCGACGCAAAAAATAGCGCGAGTGTCAACTGCAGAAAACAATGCCATGCGCAAAATAGCGCGGGTGTGATCTGCACAAAACAGTGCGACGCGCAAAATAGCGCGAGTGTCAACTGCCCAAAACAGTGCGACGCGGAAACTAGCGCCAGTGTGAACAGCACAAAACAGTGCGACGCGCAAAATAGCGCGAGTGTCAACTGCACAAAACAGTGCGACGCGGAAGTAGCGCCAGTGTGAATAGCACAAAATAGCGCGACGCACAAAATAGCGCGACTGTCAACTGCACAAAATAGTGCGACGCGCAAAATAACGCGAGTGTGATCTGCACAAAACAGTGCGACACGCAAAATAGCGCGAGTGTGAATTGCACAAAACACTGCGACGCGCAAAATAGCGCAAGTGTCAACTGCACAAAACAGTGCGACGCGGAAAGTAGCGCCAGTGTGAACAGCACAAAACAGTGCAACGCGCAAAATAGCGCGAGTGTCAACTGCACAAAACAGTGCGACGCGCAAAATAGCGCGAGTGTCAACTGCAGAAAACAATGCCACGCGCAAAATAGCGCGGGTGTGATCTGCACAAAACAGTGCGACGTGCAAACTAGCGCGAGTGTCAACTGCCCAAAAGAGTGCGACGCGGAAAGTAGCGCCAGTGTGAACAGCACAAAATAGCGCGACGCGCAAAATAGCGCGACTGTCAACTGCACAAAACCGTGCGACGCGCAAAATAGCGCGAGTGTCAACTGCACAAAACAGTGCAACGCGGAAAGTAGCGCCAGTGTGAACAGCACCAAACAGTGCGACGCGCAAAATAGCGCGAGTGTGAACTGCACAAAACAGTGCGACGCGCAAAATAGCGCGAGTGCCAATTGCACAAAACAATGCCATGCGCAAAATAGCGCGGGTGTGATCTGCACAAAACAGTGCGACGCGCAAAATAGCGCGACTGTCAACTACCCAAAACAGTGCGACGCGGAAAGTAGCGCAGTGTCAACTGCACAAAACAGTGCAACGCGCAAAATAGCGCGAGTGTCAACTGCACAAAACAGTGCGACGTGGAAGTAGCGCAAGTGTGAATAGCACAAAACAGTGCGACGCACAAACTAGCGCGAGTGTCAACTGCACAAAACAGTGCGACGCGGAAAGTAGCGCCAGTGTGAACAGCACAAAACAGTGCGACGCGCAAAATAGCGCGAGTGTCAACTGCACAAAACAGTGCGACGTGCAAAATCGCGCGAGTGTCAACTGCACAAAACAATGCCACGGGCTAAATAGCGCGGGTGTGATCTGCACAAAACAGTGCGACGCGCAAAATAGCGCGAGTGTCAACTGCCCAAAACAGTGCGACGCGGAAAGTAGCGCCAGTGTGAACAGCACAAAACAGTGCGACGCGCAAAATAGCGCGACTGTCAACTGCACAAAACAGTGCGACGCACAAAATAGCGCGAGTGTCAACTGCACAAAACAGTGCGACGCGGAAAGTAGCGCCAGTGTGAACAGCACAAAACAGTGCGACGCGCAAAATAGCGCGAGTGTCAACTGCACAAAACAGTGCGACGTGCAAAATTGCGCGAGTCTCAACTGCATAAAACAGTGCGACGCGCAAAATAGCGCGAGTGCCAATTGCACAAAACAATGCCATGCGCAAAATAGCGCGGGTGTGATCTGCACAAAACAGTGCGACGCGCAAAATAGCGCGACTGTCAACTACCCAAAACAGTGCGACGCGGAAAGTAGCGCCAGTGTGAACAGCACAAAACAGTGCAACGCGCAAAATAGCGCGAGTGTCAACTGCACAAAACAGTGCGACGTGGAAGTAGCGCAAGTGTGAATAGCACAAAACAGTGCGACGCACAAACTAACGCGACTGTCAACTGCACAAAATAGTGCGACGCGCAAAATGGCGCGAGTGTCAACTGCACAAAACAGTGCGACGCGCAAAATAGCGCGAGTGCGATCTGCACAAAACAGTGCGACGCGCAAAATAGCGCGAGTGTGACCTGCACAAAACACTGCGACGCGCAAAATAGCGCGAGTGTCAACTGCACAAAACAGTGCGACGCGGAAAGTAGCGCCAGTGTGAACAGCACGAAACAGTGCGACGCGCAAAATAGCGCGAGTGTCAACTGCACAAAACAGTGCGACGTGCAAAATCGCGCGAGTCTCAACTGCACAAAACAGTGCGACGCGCAAAATAGCGCGAGTGTCAACTGCAGAAAACAATGCCACGCGCAAAATAGCGCGGGTGTGATCTGCACAAAATAGTGCGACGCGCAAAATAGCGCGAGTGTCAACTGCCCAAAACAGTGCGACGCGGAAAGTAGGGCCAGTGTGAACAGCACAAAACAGTGCGACACGCAAAATAGCGCGAGTGTCAACTGCACAAAACAGTGCGACGCGGAAGTAGCGCCAGTGTGAATAGCACAAAACAGTGCGACGCACAAAATAGCGCGACTGTCAACTGCACAAAATAGTGCGACGCGCAAAATAGCGCGAGTGTGATCTGCATAAAACAGTGCGACATGCAAAATAGCGCGAGTGTGAACTGCAGAAAACACTGCGACGCGCAAAATAGCGCGAGTGTCAACTGCACAAAACAGTGCGACGCGGAAAGTAGCGCCAGTGTGAACAGCACAAAACAGTGCGACGCGCAAAATAGCGCGAGTGTCAACTGCACAAAACAGTGCGACGTGCAAAATCGCGCGAGTGTCAACTGCACAAAACAATGCCACGGGCTAAATAGCGCGGGTGTGATCTGCACAAAACAGTGCGACGCGCAAAATAGCACGAGTGTCAACTGCCCAAAACAGTGCGACGCGGAAAGTAGCGCCAGTGTGAACAGCACAAAACAGTGCGACGCGCAAAATAGCGCGACTGTCAACTGCACAAAACAGTGCGACGCACAAAATAGCGCGAGTGTCAACTGCACAAAACAGTGCAACGCGGAAAGTAGCGCCAGTGTGAACAGCACAAAACAGTGCGACGCGCAAAATAGCGCGAGTGTCAACTGCACAAAACAGTGCGACGTGCAAAATTGCGCGAGTCTCAACTGCACAAAACAGTGCGACGCGCAAAATAGCGCGAGTGCCAATTCCACAAAACAATGCCATGCGCAAAATAGTGCGGGTGTGATCTGCACAAAACAGTGCGACGCGCAAAATAGCGCGACTGTCAACTACCCAAAACAGTGCGACGCGGAAAGTAGCGCCAGTGTGAACAGCACAAAACAGTGCAACGCGCAAAATAGCGCGAGTGTCAACTGCACAAAACAGTGCGACGTGGAAGTAGCGCAAGTGTGAATAGCACAAAACAGTGCGACGCACAAACTAACGCGACTGTCAACTGCACAAAATAGTGCGACGCGCAAAATGGCGCGAGTGTCAACTGCACAAAACAGTGCGACGCGCAAAATAGCGCGAGTGTGATCTGCACAAAACAGTGCGACGCGCAAAATAGCGCGAGTGTGACCTGCACAAAACACTGCGACGCGCAAAATAGCGCGAGTGTCAACTGCACAAAACAGTGCGACGCGGAAAGTAGCGCCAGTGTGAACAGCACGAAACAGTGCGACGCGCAAAATAGCGCGAGTGTCAACTGCACAAAACAGTGCGACGTGCAAAATCGCGCGAGTCTCAACTGCACAAAACAGTGCGACGCGCAAAATAGCGTGAGTGTCAACTGCAGAAAACAATGCCACGCGCAAAATAGCGCGGGTGTGATCTGCACAAAATAGTGCGACGCGCAAAATAGCGCGAGTGTCAACTGCCCAAAACAGTGCGACGCGGAAAGTAGGGCCAGTGTGAACAGCACAAAACAGTGCGACACGCAAAATAGCGCGAGTGTCAACTGCACAAAACAGTGCGACGCGGAAGTAGCGCCAGTGTGAATAGCACAAAACAGTGCGACGCACAAAATAGCGCGACTGTCAACTGCACAAAATAGTGCGACGCGCAAAATAGCGCGAGTGTGATCTGCATAAAACAGTGCGACATGCAAAATAGCGCGAGTGTGAACTGCAGAAAACACTGCGACGCGCAAAATAGCGCGAGTGTCAACTGCACAAAACAGTGCGACGCGGAAAGTAGCGCCAGTGTGAACAGCACAAAACAGTGCGACGCGCAAAATAGCGCGAGTGTCAACTGCACAAAACAGTGCGACGTGCAAAATCGCGCGAGTGTCAACTGCACAAAACAATGCCACGGGCTAAATAGCGCGGGTGTGATCTGCACAAAACAGTGCGACGCGCAAAATAGCGCGAGTGTCAACTGCCCAAAACAGTGCGACGCGGAAAGTAGCGCCAGTGTGAACAGCACAAAACAGTGCGACGCGCAAAATAGCGCGACTGTCAACTGCACAAAACAGTGCGACGCACAAAATAGCGCGAGTGTCAACTGCACAAAACAGTGCGACGCGCAAAGTAGCGCCAGTGTGAACAGCACAAAACAGTGCGACGCGCAAAATAGCGCGAGTGTCAACTGCACAAAACAGTGCGACGTGCAAAATTGCGCGAGTCTCAACTGCACAAAACAGGGCGACGCGCAAAATAGCGCGAGTGTCAACTGCAGAAAACAATGCCATGCGCAAAATAGCGCGGGTGTGATCTGCACAAAACAGTGCGACGCGCAAAATAGCGCGAGTGTCAACTGCCCAAAACAGTGCGACGCGGAAACTAGCGCCAGTGTGAACAGCACAAAACAGTGCGACGCGCAAAATAGCGCGAGTGTCAACTGCACAAAACAGTGCGACGCGGAAGTAGCGCCAGTGTGAATAGCACAAAATAGCGCGACGCACAAAATAGCGCGACTGTCAACTGCACAAAATAGTGCGACGCGCAAAATAGCGCGAGTGTGATCTGCACAAAACAGTGCGACACGCAAAATAGCGCGAGTGTGAACTGCACAAAACACTGCGTCGCGCAAAATAGCGCGAGTGTCAACTGCACAAAACTGTGCGACGCGGAAAGTAGCGCCAGTGTGAACAGCACAAAACAGTGCGACGCGCAAAATAGCGCGAGTGTCAACTGCACAAAACAGTGCGACGTGCAAAATCGCGCGAGTCTCAACTGCACAAAACAGTGCGACGCGCAAAATAGCGCGAGTGTCAACTGCAGAAAACAATGCCACGCGCAAAACAGCGCGGGTGTGATCTGCACAAAACAGTGCGACGTGCAAACTAGCGCGAGTGTCAACTGCCCAAAAGAGTGCGACGCGGAAAGTAGCGCCAGTGTGAACAGCACAAAATAGCGCGACGCGCAAAATAGCGCGACTGTCAACTGCACAAAACCGTGCGACGCGCAAAATAGCGCGAGTGTCAACTGCACAAAACCGTGCGACGCGAAAAGTAGCGCGAGTGTGAACAGCACCAAACAGTGCGACGCGCAAAATAGCGCGAGTGTGAACTGCACAAAACAGTGCGACGCGCAAAATAGCGCGAGTGCCAATTGCACAAAACAATGCCATGCGCAAAATAGCGCGGGTGTGATCTGCACAAAACAGTGCGACGCGCAAAATAGCGCGACTGTCAACTACCCAAAACAGTGCGACGCGGAAAGTAGCGCCAGTGTGAAAAGCACAAAACAGTGCAACGCGCAAAATAGCGCGAGTGTCAACTGCACAAAACAGTGCGACGCGGAAGTAGCGCAAGTGTGAATAGCACAAAACAGTGCGACGCACAAACTAGGGCGACTGTCAACTGCACAAAATAGTGCGACGCGCAAAATGGCGTGAGTGTCAACTGCACAAAACAGTGCGACGCGCAAAATATTGCGAGTGTGATCTGCACAAAACATTGCGACGCGCAAAATAGCGCGAGTGTGACCTGCATAAAACACTGCGACGTGCAAAATAGCGCGAGTGTCAACTGCACAAAACAGTGCGACGCGGAAAGTAGCGCCAGTGTGAAGAGCACGAAACAGTGCGACGCGCAAAATAGCGCGAGTGTCAACTGCACAAAACAGTACGACGTGCAAAATCGCGCGAGTCTCAACTGCACAAAACAGTGCGACGCGCAAAATAGCGCGAGTGTCAATTGCACAAAACAATGCCATGCGCAAAATAGCGCGGGTGTGATCTGCACAAAACAGTGCGACGCGCAAAATAGCGCGACTGTCAACTACCCAAAACAGTGCGACGCGGAAAGTAGCGCCAGTGTGAACAGCACAAAACAGTGCGACGCACAAAATAGCGCGAGTGTCAACTGCACAAAACAGTGCGACGTGCAAAATTGCGCGAGTCTCAACTGCACAAAACAGTGCGACGCGCAAAATAGCGCGAGTGTCAACTGCAGAAAACAATGCCATGCGCAAAATAGCGCGGTTGTGATCTGCACAAAACAGTGCGACGCGCAAAATAGCGCGAGTGTCAACTGCCCAAAACAGTGCGACGCGGAAACTAGCGCCAGTGTGAACAGCACAAAACAGTGCGACGCGCAAAATAGCGCGAGTGTCAACTGCACAAAACAGTGCGACGCGGAAGTAGCGCCAGTGTGAATAGCACAAAATAGCGCGACGCACAAAATAGCGCGACTGTCAACTGCACAAAATAGTGCGACGCGCAAAATAGCGCGAGTGTGATCTGCACAAAACAGTGCGACACGCAAAATAGCGCGAGTGTGAACTGCACAAAACACTGCGTCGCGCAAAATAGCGCGAGTGTCAACTGCACAAAACTGTGCGACGCGGAAAGTAGCGCCAGTGTGAACAGCAAAAAACAGTGCGACGCGCAAAATAGCGCGAGTGTCAACTGCACAAAACAGTGCGACGTGCAAAATCGCGCGAGTCTCAACTGCACAAAACAGTGCGACGCGCAAAATAGCGCGAGTGTCAACTGCAGAAAACAATGCCACGCGCAAAACAGCGCGGGTGTGATCTGCACAAAACAGTGCGACGTGCAAACTAGCGCGAGTGTCAACTGCCCAAAAGAGTGCGACGCGGAAAGTAGCGCCAGTGTGAACAGCACAAAATAGCGCGACGCGCAAAATAGCGCGACTGTCAACTGCACAAAACCGTGCGACGCGCAAAATAGCGCGAGTGTCAACTGCACAAAACCGTGCGACGCGAAAAGTAGCGCCAGTGTGAACAGCACCAAACAGTGCGACGCGCAAAATAGCGCGAGTGTGAACTGCACAAAACAGTGCGACGCGCAAAATAGCGCGAGTGCCAATTGCACAAAACAATGCCATGCGCAAAATAGCGCGGGTGTGATCTGCACAAAACAGTGCGACGCGCAAAATAGCGCGACTGTCAACTACCCAAAACAGTGCGACGCGGAAAGTAGCGCCAGTGTGAAAAGCACAAAACAGTGCAACGCGCAAAATAGCGCGAGTGTCAACTGCACAAAACAGTGCGACGCGGAAGTAGCGCAAGTGTGAATAGCACAAAACAGTGCGACGCACAAACTAGGGCGACTGTCAACTGCACAAAATAGTGCGACGCGCAAAATGGCGTGAGTGTCAACTGCACAAAACAGTGCGACGCAAAAAATATTGCGAGTGTGATCTGCACAAAACATTGCGACGCGCAAAATAGCGCGAGTGTGACCTGCATAAAACACTGCGACGTGCAAAATAGCGCGAGTGTCAACTGCACAAAACAGTGCGACGCGGAAAGTAGCGCCAGTGTGAAGAGCACGAAACAGTGCGACGCGCAAAATAGCGCGAGTGTCAACTGCACAAAACAGTACGACGTGCAAAATCGCGCGAGTCTCAACTGCACAAAACAGTGCGACGCGCAAAATAGCGCGAGTGTCAATTGCACAAAACAATGCCATGCGCAAAATAGCGCGGGTGTGATCTGCACAAAACAGTGCGACGCGCAAAATAGCGCGACTGTCAACTACCCAAAACAGTGCGACGCGGAAAGTAGCGCCAGTGTGAACAGCACAAAACAGTGCGACGCACAAAATAGCGCGAGTGTCAACTGCACAAAACAGTGCGACGTGCAAAATTGCGCGAGTCTCAACTGCACAAAACAGTGCGACGCGCAAAATAGCGCGAGTGTCAACTGCAGAAAACAATGCCATGCGCAAAATAGCGCGGTTGTGATCTGCACAAAACAGTGCGACGCGCAAAATAGCGCGAGTGTCAACTGCCCAAAACAGTGCGACGCGGAAACTAGCGCCAGTGTGAACAGCACAAAACAGTGCGACGCGCAAAATAGCGCGAGTGTCAACTGCACAAAACAGTGCGACGCGGAAGTAGCGCCAGTGTGAATAGCACAAAATAGCGCGACGCACAAAATAGCGCGACTGTCAACTGCACAAAATAGTGCGACGCGCAAAATAGCGCGAGTGTGATCTGCACAAAACAGTGCGACACGCAAAATAGCGCGAGTGTGAACTGCACAAAACACTGCGTCGCGCAAAATAGCGCGAGTGTCAACTGCACAAAACTGTGCGACGCGGAAAGTAGCGCCAGTGTGAACAGCACAAAACAGTGCGACGCGCAAAATAGCGCGAGGGTCAACTGCACAAAACAGTGCGACGTGCAAAATCGCGCGAGTCTCAACTGCACAAAACAGTGCGACGCGCAAAATAGCGCGAGTGTCAACTGCAGAAAACAATGCCACGCGCAAAACAGCGCGGGTGTGATCTGCACAAAACAGTGCGACGTGCAAACTAGCGCGAGTGTCAACTGCCCAAAAGAGTGCGACGCGGAAAGTAGCGCCAGTGTGAACAGCACAAAATAGCGCGACGCGCAAAATAGCGCGACTGTCAACTGCACAAAACAGTGCGACGCGGAAAGTAGCGCCAGTGTAAACAGCACGAAACAGTGCGACGCGCAAAATAGCGCGAGTGTCAACTGCACAAAACAGTGCGACGTGCAAAATCGCGCGAGTCTCAACTGCACAAAACAGTGCGACGCGCAAAATAGCGCGAGTGTCAACTGCAGAAAACAATGCCACGCGCAAAATAGCGCGGGTGTGATCTGCACAAAATAGTGCGACGCGCAAAATAGCGCGAGTGTCAACTGCCCAAAACAGTGCGACGCGGAAAGTAGGGCCAGTGTGAACAGCACAAAACAGTGCGACACGCAAAATAGCGCGAGTGTCAACTGCACAAAACAGTGCGACGCGGAAGTAGCGCCAGTGTGAATAGCACAAAACAGTGCGACGCACAAAATAGCGCGACTGTCAACTGCACAAAATAGTGCGACGCGCAAAATAGCGCGAGTGTGATCTGCATAAAACAGTGCGACATGCAAAATAGCGCGAGTGTGAACTGCAGAAAACACTGCGACGCGCAAAATAGCGCGAGTGTCAACTGCACAAAACAGTGCGACGCGGAAAGTAGCGCCAGTGTGAACAGCACAAAACAGTGCGACGCGCAAAATAGCGCGAGTGTCAACTGCACAAAACAGTGCGACGTGCAAAATCGCGCGAGTGTCAACTGCACAAAACAATGCCACGGGCTAAATAGCGCGGGTGTGATCTGCACAAAACAGTGCGACGCGCAAAATAGCGCGAGTGTCAACTGCCCAAAACAGTGCGACGCGGAAAGTAGCGCCAGTGTGAACAGCACAAAACAGTGCGACGCGCAAAATAGCGCGACTGTCAACTGCACAAAACAGTGCGACGCACAAAATAGCGCGAGTGTCAACTGCACAAAACAGTGCGACGCGCAAAGTAGCGCCAGTGTGAACAGCACAAAACAGTGCGACGCGCAAAATAGCGCGAGTGTCAACTGCACAAAACAGTGCGACGTGCAAAATTGCGCGAGTCTCAACTGCACAAAACAGGGCGACGCGCAAAATAGCGCGAGTGTCAACTGCAGAAAACAATGCCATGCGCAAAATAGCGCGGGTGTGATCTGCACAAAACAGTGCGACGCGCAAAATAGCGCGAGTGTCAACTGCCCAAAACAGTGCGACGCGGAAACTAGCGCCAGTGTGAACAGCACAAAACAGTGCGACGCGCAAAATAGCGCGAGTGTCAACTGCACAAAACAGTGCGACGCGGAAGTAGCGCCAGTGTGAATAGCACAAAATAGCGCGACGCACAAAATAGCGCGACTGTCAACTGCACAAAATAGTGCGACGCGCAAAATAGCGCGAGTGTGATCTGCACAAAACAGTGCGACACGCAAAATAGCGCGAGTGTGAACTGCACAAAACACTGCGTCGCGCAAAATAGCGCGAGTGTCAACTGCACAAAACTGTGCGACGCGGAAAGTAGCGCCAGTGTGAACAGCACAAAACAGTGCGACGCGCAAAATAGCGCGAGTGTCAACTGCACAAAACAGTGCGACGTGCAAAATCGCGCGAGTCTCAACTGCACAAAACAGTGCGACGCGCAAAATAGCGCGAGTGTCAACTGCAGAAAACAATGCCACGCGCAAAACAGCGCGGGTGTGATCTGCACAAAACAGTGCGACGTGCAAACTAGCGCGAGTGTCAACTGCCCAAAAGAGTGCGACGCGGAAAGTGGCGCCAGTGTGAACAGCACAAAATAGCGCGACGCGCAAAATAGCGCGACTGTCAACTGCACAAAACCGTGCGACGCGCAAAATAGCGCGAGTGTCAACTGCACAAAACCGTGCGACGCGAAAAGTAGCGCCAGTGTGAACAGCACCAAACAGTGCGACGCGCAAAATAGCGCGAGTGTGAACTGCACAAAACAGTGCGACGCGCAAAATAGCGCGAGTGCCAATTGCACAAAACAATGCCATGCGCAAAATAGCGCGGGTGTGATCTGCACAAAACAGTGCGACGCGCAAAATAGCGCGACTGTCAACTACCCAAAACAGTGCGACGCGGAAAGTAGCGCCAGTGTGAAAAGCACAAAACAGTGCAACGCGCAAAATAGCGCGAGTGTCAACTGCACAAAACAGTGCGACGCGGAAGTAGCGCAAGTGTGAATAGCACAAAACAGTGCGACGCACAAACTAGGGCGACTGTCAACTGCACAAAATAGTGCGACGCGCAAAATGGCGTGAGTGTCAACTGCACAAAACAGTGCGACGCGCAAAATATTGCGAGTGTGATCTGCACAAAACATTGCGACGCGCAAAATAGCGCGAGTGTGACCTGCATAAAACACTGCGACGTGCAAAATAGCGCGAGTGTCAACTGCACAAAACAGTGCGACGCGGAAAGTAGCGCCAGTGTGAAGAGCACGAAACAGTGCGACGCGCAAAATAGCGCGAGTGTCAACTGCACAAAACAGTACGACGTGCAAAATCGCGCGAGTCTCAACTGCACAAAACAGTGCGACGCGCAAAATAGCGCGAGTGTCAATTGCACAAAACAATGCCATGCGCAAAATAGCGCGGGTGTGATCTGCACAAAACAGTGCGACGCGCAAAATAGCGCGACTGTCAACTACCCAAAACAGTGCGACGCGGAAAGTAGCGCCAGTGTGAACAGCACAAAACAGTGCGACGCACAAAATAGCGCGAGTGTCAACTGCACAAAACAGTGCGACGTGCAAAATTGCGCGAGTCTCAACTGCACAAAACAGTGCGACGCGCAAAATAGCGCGAGTGTCAACTGCAGAAAACAATGCCATGCGCAAAATAGCGCGGTTGTGATCTGCACAAAACAGTGCGACGCGCAAAATAGCGCGAGTGTCAACTGCACAAAACAGTGCGACGCGGAAGTAGCGCCAGTGTGAATAGCACAAAATAGCGCGACGCACAAAATAGCGCGACTGTCAACTGCACAAAATAGTGCGACGCGCAAAATAGCGCGAGTGTGATCTGCACAAAACAGTGCGACACGCAAAATAGCGCGAGTGTGAACTGCACAAAACACTGCGTCGCGCAAAATAGCGCGAGTGTCAACTGCACAAAACTGTGCGACGCGGAAAGTAGCGCCAGTGTGAACAGCACAAAACAGTGCGACGCGCAAAATAGCGCGAGGGTCAACTGCACAAAACAGTGCGACGTGCAAAATCGCGCGAGTCTCAACTGCACAAAACAGTGCGACGCGCAAAATAGCGCGAGTGTCAACTGCAGAAAACAATGCCACGCGCAAAACAGCGCGGGTGTGATCTGCACAAAACAGTGCGACGTGCAAACTAGCGCGAGTGTCAACTGCCCAAAAGACTGCGACGCGGAAAGTAGCGCCAGTGTGAACAGCACAAAATAGCGCGACGCGCAAAATAGCGCGACTGTCAACTGCACAAAACCGTGCGACGCGCAAAATAGCGCGAGTGTCAACTGCACAAAACCGTGCGACGCGGAAAGTAGCGCCAGTGTGAACAGCACCAAACAGTGCGACGCGCAAAATAGCGCGAGTGTCAACTGCACAAAACAGTGCGACGCGCAAAATAGCGCGAGTGTGACCTGCACAAAACACTGCGACGCGCAAAATAGCGCGAGTGTCAACTGCACAAAACAGTGCGACGCGGAAAGTAGCGCCAGTGTGAACAGCACGAAACAGTGCGACGCGCAAAATAGCGCGAGTGTCAACTGCACAAAACAGTGCGACGTGCAAAATCGCGCGAGTCTCAACTGCACAAAACAGTGCGACGCACAAAATAGCGCGAGTGTCAACTGCAGAAAACAATGCCACGCGCAAAATAGCGCAGGTGTGATCTGCACAAAATAGTGCGACGCGCAAAATAGCGCGAGTGTCAACTGCCCAAAACAGTGCGACGCGGAAAGTAGGGCCAGTGTGAACAGCACAAAACAGTGCGACACGCAAAATAGCGCGAGTGTCAACTGCACAAAACAGTGCGACGCGGAAGTAGCGCCAGTGTGAATAGCACAAAACAGTGCGACGCACAAAATAGCGCGACTGTCAACTGCACAAAATAGTGCGACGCGCAAAATAGCGCGAGTGTGATCTGCATAAAACAGTGCGACATGCAAAATAGCGCGAGTGTGAACTGCAGAAAACAATGCGACGCGCAAAATAGCGCGAGTGTCAACTGCACAAAACAGTGCGACGCGGAAAGTAGCGCCAGTGTGAACAGCACAAAACAGTGCGACGCGCAAAATAGCGCGAGTGTCAACTGCACAAAACAGTGCGACGTGCAAAATCGCGCGAGTGTCAACTGCACAAAACAATGCCACGGGCTAAATAGCGCGGGTGTGATCTGCACAAAACAGTGCGACGCGCAAAATAGCGCGAGTGTCAACTGCCCAAAACAGTGCGACGCGGAAAGTAGCGCCAGTGTGAACAGCACAAAACAGTGCGACGCGCAAAATAGCGCGACTGTCAACTGCACAAAACAGTGCGACGCACAAAATAGCGCGAGTGTCAACTGCACAAAACAGTGCGACGCGGAAAGTAGCGCCAGTGTGAACAGCACAAAACAGTGCGACGCGCAAAATAGCGCGAGTGTCAACTGCACAAAACAGTGCGACGTGCAAAATTGCGCGAGTCTCAACTGCACAAAACAGTGCGACGCGCAAAATAGCGCGAGTGTCAACTGCAGAAAGCAATGCCATGCGCAAAATAGCGCGGGTGTGATCTGCACAAAACAGTGCGACGCGCAAAATAGCGCGAGTGTCAACTGCCCAAAACAGTGCGACGCGGAAACTAGCGCCAGTGTGAACAGCACAAAACAGTGCGACGCGCAAAATAGCGCGAGTGTCAACTGCACAAAACAGTGCGACGCGGAAGTAGCGCCAGTGTGAATAGCACAAAATAGCGCGACGCACAAAATAGCGCGACTGTCAACTGCACAAAATAGTGCGACGCGCAAAATAGCGCGAGTGTGATCTGCACAAAACAGTGCGACACGCAAAATAGCGCGAGTGTGAACTGCACAAAACACTGCGTCGCGCAAAATAGCGCGAGTGTCAACTGCACAAAACTGTGCGACGTGCAAAATCGCGCGAGTCTCAACTGCACAAAACAGTGCGACGCGCAAAATAGCGCGAGTGTCAACTGCAGAAAACAATGCCACGCGCAAAATAGCGCGGGTGTGATCTGCACAAAACAGTGCGACGTGCAAACTAGCGCGAGTGTCAACTGCCCAAAAGAGTGCGACGCGGAAAGTAGCGCCAGTGTAAACAGCACAAAATAGCGCGACGCGCAAAATAGCGCGACTGTCAACTGCACAAAACCGTGCGACGCGCAAAATAGCGCGAGTGTCAATTGCACAAAACCGTGCGACGCGGAAAGTAGCACCAGTGTGAACAGCACCAAACAGTGCGACGCGCAAAATAGCGCGAGTGTCAACTGCACAAAACAGTGTGACGCGCAAAATAGCGCGAGTGCCAATTGCACAAAACAATGCCATGCGCAAAATAGCGCGGGTGTGATCTGCACAAAACAGTGCGACGCGCAAAATAGCGCGACTGTCAACTACCCAAAACAGTGCGACGCGGAAAGTAGCGCCAGTGTGAACAGCACAAAACAGTGCAACGCGCAAAATAGCGCGAGTGTCAACTGCACAAAACAGTGCGACGCGGAAGTAGCGCAAGTGTGAATAGCACAAAACAGTGCGACGCACAAACTAGGGCGACTGTCAACTGCACAAAATAGTGCGACGCGCAAAATGGCGTGAGTGTCAACTGCACAAAACAGTGCGACGCGCAAAATATTGCGAGTGTGATCTGCACAAAACAGTGCGACGCGCAAAATAGCGCGAGTGTGACCTGCATAAAACACTGCGACGTGCAAAATAGCGCGAGTGTCAACTGCACAAAACAGTGCGACGCGGAAAGTAGCGCCAGTGTGAAGAGCACGAAACAGTGCGACGCGCAAAATAGCGCGAGTGTCAACTGCACAAAACAGTACGACGTGCAAAATCGCGCGAGTCTCAACTGCACAAAACAGTGCGACGCGCAAAATAGCGCGAGTGTCAATTGCACAAAACAATGCCATGCGCAAAATAGCGCGGGTGTGATCTGCACAAAACAGTGCGACGCGCAAAATAGCGCGACTGTCAACTACCCAAAACAGTGCGACGCGGAAAGTAGCGCCAGTGTGAACAGCACAAAACAGTGCAACGCGCAAAATAGCGCGAGTGTCAACTGCACAAAACAGTGCGACGCGGAAGTAGCGCCAGTGTGAATAGCACAAAACAGTGCGACGCACAAACTAGCGCGACTGTCAACTACAAAAAATAGTGCGACGCGCAAAATGGCGCGAGTGTCAACTGCACAAAACAGTGCGACGCGCAAAATAGCGCGAGTGTGATCTGCACAAAACAGTGCGACGCGCAAAATAGCGCGAGTGTGACCTGCACAAAACACTGCGACGCGCAAAATAGCGCGATTGTCAACTGTACAAAACAGTGCGACGCGGAAAGTAGCGCCAGTGTGAACAGCACGAAACAGTGCGACGCGCAAAATAGCGCGAGTGTCAACTGCACAAAACAGTGCGACGTGCAAAATCGCGCGAGTCTCATCTACACAAAACAGTGCGACGCGCAAAATAGCGCGAGTGTCAACTGCAGAAAACAATGCCACGCGCAAAATAGCGCGGGTGTGATCTGCACAAAATAGTGCGACGCGCAAAATAGCGCGAGTGTCAACTGCCCAAAACAGTGCGACGCGGAAAGTAGCGCCAGTGTGAACAGCACAAAACAGTGCGACACGCAAAATAACGCGAGTGTCAACTGCACAAAACAGTGCGACGCGGAAGTAGCGCCAGTGTGAATAGCACAAAATAGTGCGACGCACAAAATAGCGCGACTGTCAACTGCACAAAATAGTGCGACGCGCAAAATAGCGCGAGTGTGATCTGCATAAAACAGTGCGACATGCAAAATCGCGCGAGTGTGAACTGCACAAAACACTGCGACGCGCAAAATAGCGCGAGTGTCAACTGCACAAAACAGTGCGACGCGGAAAGTAGCGCCAGTGTGAACAGCACAAAACAGTGCGACGCGCAAAATAGCGCGAGTGTCAACTGCACAAAACAGTGCAACGCGCAAAATAGCGCGAGTGTCAACTGCACAAAACAGTGCGACGCGGAAGTAGCGCCAGTGTGAATAGCACAAAACAGTGCGACGCACAAACTAGCGCGACTGTCAACTGCACAAAATAGTGCGACGCGCAAAATGGCGCGAGTGTCAACTGCACAAAACAGTGCGACGCGCAAAATAGCGCGAGTGTGATCTGCACAAAACAGTGCGACGCGCAAAATAGCGCGAGTGTGACCTGCACAAAACACTGCGACGCGCAAAATAGCGCGAGTGTCAACTGGACAAAACAGTGCGACGCGGAAAGTAGCGCCAGTGTGAACAGCACGAAACAGTGCGACGCGCAAAATAGCGCGAGTGTCAACTGCACAAAACAGTGCGACGTGCAAAATCGCGCGAGTCTCATCTGCACAAAACAGTGCGACGCGCAAAATAGCGCGAGTGTCAACTGCAGAAAACAATGCCACGCGCAAAATAGCGCGGGTGTGATCTGCACAAAATAGTGCGACGCGCAAAATAGCGCGAGTGTCAACTGCACAAAACAGTGCGACGCGGAAGTAGCGCCAGTGTGAATAGCACAAAACAGTGCGATGCACAAACTAGCGCGACTGTCAACTGCACAAAATAGTGCGACGCGCAAAATGGCGCGAGTGTCAACTGCACAAAACAGTGCGACGCGCAAAATCGCGCGAGTGTAATCTGCACAAAACAGTGCGACGCGCAGAATAGCGCGAGTGTGACCTGCACAAAACACTGCGACGCGCAAAATAGCGCGAGTGTCAACTGCACAAAACAGTGCGACGCGGAAAGTAGCGCCAGTGTGAACAGCACGAAACAGTGCGACGCGCAAAATAGCGCGAGTGTCAACTGCACAAAACAGTGCGACGTGCAAAATCGCGCGAGTCTCAACTGCACAAAATAGTGCGACGCGCAAAATAGCGCGAGTGTCAACTGCAGAAAACAATGCCACGCGCAAAATAGCGCGGGTGTGATCTGCACAAAATAGTGCGACGCGCAAAATAGCGCGAGTGTTAACTGCCCAAAACAGTGCGACGCGGAAAGTAGCGCCAGTGTGAACAGCACAAAACAGTGCGACACACAAAATAGCGCGAGTGTCAACTGCACAAAACAGTGCGACGCGGAAGTAGTGCCAGTGTGAATAGCACAAAACAGTGCGACGCACAAAATAGCGCGACTGTCAACTGCACAAAATAGTGCGACGCGCAAAATAGCGCGAGTGTGATCTGTATAAAACAGTGCGACATGCAAAATAGCGCGAGTGTGAACTGCAGAAAACACTGCGACGCGCAAAATAGCGCGAGTGTCAACTGCACAAAACAGTGCGACGCGGAAAGTAGCGCCAGTGTGAACAGCATAAAACAGTGCGACGCGCAAAATAGCGCGAGTGTCAACTGCACAAAACAATGCGACGTGCAAATTCGCGCGAGTGTCAACTGCACAAAACAATGCCACGGGCTAAATAGCGCGGGTGTGATCTGCACAAAACAGTGCGACGCGCAAAATAGCGCGAGTGTCAACTGCCCAAAACAGTGCGACGCGGAAAGTAGCGCCAGTGTGAACAGCACAAAACAGTGCGACGCGCAAAATAGCGCGACTGTCAACTGCACAAAACAGTGCGATGCACAAAATAGCGCGAGTGTCAACTGCACAAAACAGTGCGACGCGGAAAGTAGCGCCAGTGTGAACAGCACAAAACAGTGCGACGCGCAAAATAGCGCGAGTGTCAACTGCACAAAACAGTGCGACGTGCAAAATTGCGCGAGTCTCAACTGCACAAAACAGTGCGACGCGCAAAATAGCGCGAGTGTCAACTGCAGAAAACAATGCCATGCGCAAAATAGCGCGGGTGTGATCTGCACAAAACAGTGCGACGCGCAAAATAGCGCGAGTGTCAACTGCCCAAAACAGTGCGACGCGGAAACTAGCGCCAGTGTGAACAGCACAAAACAGTGCGACGCGCAAAATAGTGCGAGTGTCAACTGCACAAAACAGTGCGACGCGGAAGTAGCGCCAGTGTGAATAGCACAAAATAGCGCGACGCACAAAATAGCGCGACTGTCAACTGCACAAAATAGTGCGACGCGCAAAATAGTGCGAGTGTGATCTGCACAAAACAGTGCGACACGCAAAATAGCGCGAGTGTGAATTGCACAAAACACTGCGACGCCCAAAATAGCGCGAGTGTCAACTGCACAAAACAGTGCGACGCGGAAAGTAGCGCCAGTGTGAACAGCACAAAACAGTGCAACGCGCAAAATAGCGCGAGTGTCAACTGCACAAAACAGTGCGACGTGCAAAATCGCGCGAGTCTCAACTGCACAAAACAGTGCGACGCGCAAAATAGCGCGAGTGTCAACTGCAGAAAACAATGCCACGCGCAAAATAGCGCGGGTGTGATCTGCACAAAACAGTGCGACGTGCAAACCACCGCGAGTGTCAACTGCCCAAAAGAGTGCGACGCGGAAAGTAGCGCCAGTGTGAACAGCACAAAATAGCGCGACGCGCAAAATAGCGCGACTGTCAACTGCACAAAACCGTGCGACGCGCAAAATAGCGCGAGTGTCAACTGCACAAAACAGTGCAACGCGGAAAGTAGCGCCAGTGTGAACAGCACCAAACAGTGCGACGCGCAAAATAGCGCGAGTGTGAACTGCACAAAACAGTGCGACGCGCAAAATAGCGCGAGTGCCAATTGCACAAAACAATGCCATGCGCAAAATAGCGCGGGTGTGATCTGCACAAAACAGTGCGACGCGCAAAATAGCGCGACTGTCAACTACCCAAAACAGTGCGACGCGGAAAGTAGCGCCAGTGTCAACTGCACAAAACAGTGCAACGCGCAAAATAGCGCGAGTGTCAACTGCACAAAACAGTGCGACGTGGAAGTAGCGCAAGTGTGAATAGCAGAAAACAGTGCGACGCACAAACTAGCGCGAGTGTCAACTGCACAAAACAGTGCGACGCGGAAAGTAGCGCCAGTGTGAACAGCACAAAACAGTGCGACGCGCAAAATAGCGCGAGTGTCAACTGCACAAAACAGTGCGACGTGCAAAATCGCGCGAGTGTCAACTGCACAAAACAATGCCACGGGCTAAATAGCGCGGGTGTGATCTGCACAAAACAGTGCGACGCGCAAAATAGCGCGAGTGTCAACTGCCCAAAACAGTGCGACGCGGAAAGTAGCGCCAGTGTGAACAGCACAAAACAGTGCGACGCGCAAAATAGCGCGACTGTCAACTGCACAAAACAGTGCGACGCACAAAATAGCGCGAGTGTCAACTGCACAAAACAGTGCGACGCGGAAAGTAGCGCCAGTGTGAACAGCACAAAACAGTGCGACGCGCAAAATAGCGCGAGTGTCAACTGCACAAAACAGTGCGACGTGCAAAATTGCGCGAGTCTCAACTGCACAAAACAGTGCGACGCGCAAAATAGCGCGAGTGCCAATTGCACAAAACAATGCCATGCGCAAAATAGCGCGGGTGTGATCTGCACAAAACAGTGCGACGCGCAAAATAGCGCGACTGTCAACTACCCAAAACAGTGCGACGCGGAAAGTAGCGCCAGTGTGAACAGCACAAAACAGTGCAACGCGCAAAATAGCGCGAGTGTCAACTGCACAAAACAGTGCGACGTGGAAGTAGCGCAAGTGTGAATAGCACAAAACAGTGCGACGCACAAACTAACGCGACTGTCAACTGCACAAAATAGTGCGACGCGCAAAATGGCGCGAGTGTCAACTGCACAAAACAGTGCGAGGCGCAAAATAGCGCGAGTGTGATCTGCACAAAACAGTGCGACGCGCAAAATAGCGCGAGTGTGACCTGCACAAAACACTGCGACGCGCAAAATAGCGCGAGTGTCAACTGCACAAAACAGTGCGACGCGGAAAGTAGCGCCAGTGTGAACAGCACGAAACAGTGCGACGCGCAAAATAGCGCGAGTGTCAACTGCACAAAACAGTGCGACGTACAAAATCGCGCGAGTCTCAACTGCACAAAACAGTGCGACGCGCAAAATAGCGCGAGTGTCAACTGCAGAAAACAATGCCACGCGCAAAATAGCGCGGGTGTGATCTGCACAAAATAGTGCGACGCGCAAAATAGCGCGAGTGTCAACTGCCCAAAACAGTGCGACGCGAAAAGTAGGGCCAGTGTGAACAGCACAAAACAGTGCGACACGCAAAATAGCGCGAGTGTCAACTGCACAAAACAGTGCGACGCGGAAGTAGCGCCAGTGTGAATAGCACAAAACAGTGCGACGCACAAAATAGCGCGACTGTCAACTGCACAAAATAGTGCGACGCGCAAAATAGCGCGAGTGTGATCTGCATAAAACAGTGCGACATGCAAAATAGCGCGAGTGTGAACTGCAGAAAACACTGCGACGCGCAAAATAGCGCGAGTGTCAATTGCACAAAACAGTGCGACGCGGAAAGTAGCGCCAGTGTGAACAGCACAAAACAGTGCGACGCGCAAAATAGCGCGGGTGTCAACTGCACAAAACAGTGCGACGTGCAAAATCGCGCGAGTGTCAACTGCACAAAACAATGCCACGGGCTAAATAGCGCGGGTGTGATCTGCACAAAACAGTGCGACGCGCAAAATAGCGCGAGTGTCAACTGCCCAAAACAGTGCGACGCGGAAAGTAGCGCCAGTGTGAACAGCACAAAACAGTGCGACGCGCAAAATAGCGCGACTGTCAACTGCACAAAACAGTGCGACGCACAAAATAGCGCGAGTGTCAACTGCACAAAACAGTGCGACGCGGAAAGTAGCGCCAGTGTGAACAGCACAAAACAGTGCGACGCGCAAAATAGCGCGAGTGTCAACTGCACAAAACAGTGCGACGTGCAAAATTGCGCGAGTCTCAACTGCACAAAACAGTGCGACGCGCAAAATAGCGCGAGTGTCAACTGCAGAAAACAATGCCATGCGCAAAATAGCGCGGGTGTGATCTGCACAAAACAGTGCGACGCGCAAAATAGCGCGAGTGTCAACTGCCCAAAACAGTGCGACGCGGAAACTAGCGCCAGTGTGAACAGCACAAAACAGTGCGACGCGCAAAATAGCACGAGTGTCAACTGCACAAAACAGTGCGACGCGGAAGTAGCGCCAGTGTGAATAGCACAAAATAGCGCGACGCACAAAATAGCGCGACTGTCAACTGCACAAAATAGTGCGACGCGCAAAATAGCGCGAGTGTGATCTGCACAAAACAGTGCGACACGCAAAATAGCGCGAGTGTGAACTGCACAAAACACTGCGTCGCGCAAAATAGCGCGAGTGTCAACTGCACAAAACTGTGCGACGCGGAAAGTAGCGCCTGTGTGAACAGCACAAAACAGTGCGACGCGCAAAATAGCGCGAGTGTCAACTGCACAAAACAGTGCGACGTGCAAAATCGCGCGAGTCTCAACTGCACAAAACAGTGCGACGCGCAAAATAGCGCGAGTGTCAACTGCAGAAAACAATGCCACGCGCAAAACAGCGCGGGTGTGATCTGCACAAAACAGTGCGACGTGCAAGCTAGCGCGAGTGTCAACTGCCCAAAAGAGTGCGACGCGGAAAGTAGCGCCAGTGTGAACAGCACAAAATAGCGCGACGCGCAAAATAGCGCGACTGTCAACTGCACAAAACCGTGCGACGCGCAAAATAGCGCGAGTGTCAACTGCACAAAACTGTGCGACGCGGAAAGTAGCGCCAGTGTGAACAGCACCAAACAGTGCGACGCGCAAAATAGCGCGAGTGTCAACTGCACAAAACAGTGCGACGCGCAAAATAGCTCGAGTGCCAATTGCACAAAACAATGCCATGCGCAAAATAGCGCGGGTGTGATCTGCACAAAACAGTGCGACGCGCAAAATAGCGCGACTGTCAACTACCCAAAACAGTGCGACGCGGAAAGTAGCGCCAGTGTGAACAGCACAAAACAGTGCAACGCGCAAAATAGCGTGAGTGTCAACTGCACAAAACAGTGCGACGCGGAAGTAGCGCAAGTGTGAATAGCACAAAACAGTGCGACGCACAAACTAGGGCGACTGTCAACTGCACAAAATAGTGCGACGCGCAAAATGGCGTGAGTGTCAACTGCACAAAACAGTGCGACGCGCAAAATATTGCGAGTGTGATCTGCACAAAACAGTGCGACGCGCAAAATAGCGCGAGTGTGACATGCATAAAACACTGCGACGTGCAAAATAGCGCGAGTGTCAACAGCACAAAACAGTGCGACGCGGAAAGTGTTGCCAGTGTGAACAGCACGAAACAGTGCGACGCGCAAAATAGCGCGAGTGTCAACTGCACAAAACAGTACGACGTGCAAAATCGCGCGAGTCTCAACTGCACAAAACAGTGCGACGCGCAAAATAGCGCGAGTGTCAATTGCACAAAACAATGCCATGCGCAAAATAGCGCGGGTGTGATCTGCACAAAACAGTGCGACGCGCAAAATAGCGCGACTGTCAACTACCCAAAACAGTGCGACGCGGAAAGTAGCGCCAGTGTGAACAGCACAAAACAATGCAACGCGCAAAATAGCGCGATTGTCAACTGCACAAAACAGTGCGACGCGGAAGTAGCGCCAGTGTGAATAGCACAAAACAGTGCGACGCACAAACTAGCGCGACTGTCAACTGCACAAAATAGTGCGACGCGCAAAATGGCGCGAGTGTCAACTGCACAAAACAGTGCGACGCGCAAAATAGCGCGAGTGTGATCTGCACAAAACAGTGCGACACGCAAAATAGCGCGAGTGTGACCTGCACAAAACACTGCGACGCGCAAAATAGCGCGAGTGTCAACTGTACAAAACAGTGCGACGCGGAAAGTAGCGCCAGTGTGAACAGCACGAAACAGTGCGACGCGCAAAATAGCGCGAGTGTCAACTGCACAAAACAGTGCGACGTGCAAAATCGCGCGAGTCTCATCTGCACAAAACAGTGCGACGCGCAAAATAGCGCGAGTGTCAACTGCAGAAAACAATGCCACGCGCAAAATAGCGTGGGTGTGATCTGCACAAAATAGTGCGACGCGCAAAATAGCGCGAGTGTGAACTGCTCAAAACAGTGCGACGCGGAAAGTAGCGCCAGTGTGAACAGCACAAAACAGTGCGACACGCAAAATAGCGCGAGTGTCAACTGCACAAAACAGTGCGACGCGGAAGTAGCGCCAGTGTGAATAGCACAAAACAGTGCGACGCACAAAATAGCGCGACTGTCAACTGCACAAAATAGTGCGACGCGCAAAATAGCGCGAGTGTGATCTGCATAAAACAGTGCGACATGCAAAATCGCGCGAGTGTGAACTGCACAAAACACTGCGACGCGCAAAATAGCGCGAGTGTCAACTGCACAAAACAGTGCGACGCGGAAAGTAGCGCCAGTGTGAACAGCACAAAACAGTGCGACGCGCAAAATAGCGCGAGTGTCAACTGCACAAAACAGTGCGACGTGCAAAATCGGGCGAGTGTCAACTGCACAAAACAATGCCACGGGCTAAATAGCGCGGGTTTGATCTGCACAAAACAGTGCGACGCGCAAAATAGCGCGAGTGTCAACTGCCCAAAACAGTGCGACGCGGAAAGTAGCGCCAGTGTGAACAGCACAAAACAGTGCGACGCGCAAAATAGCGCGACTGTCAACTTCACAAAACAGTGCGACGCACAAAATAGCGCGAGTGTCAACTGCACAAAACAGTGCGACGCGGAAAGTAGCGCCAGTGTGAACAGCACAAAACAGTGCGACGCGCAAAATAGCGCGAGTGTCAACTGCACAAAACAGTGCGACGTGCAAAATCGCGCGAGTCTCAACTGCACAAAACAGTGAGACGCGCAAAATAGCGCGAGTGTCAACTGCAGAAAACAATGCCACGCGCAAAATAGCGCGGGTGTGATCTGCACAAAATAGTGCGACGTGCAAACTAGCGCGAGTGTCAACTGCCCAAAAGAGTGCGACGCGGAAAGTAGCGCCAGTGTGAACAGCACAAAACAGTGCGACGCGCAAAATAGCGCGAGTGCCAATTGGACAAAACAATGCCATGCGCAAAATAGCGCGGGTGTGATCTGCACAAAACAGTGCGACGCGCAAAATAGCGCGAGTGTCAACTGCCCAAAACAGTGCGACGCGGAAACTAGCGCCAGTGTGAACAGCACAAAACAGTGCGACGCGCAAAATAGCACGAGTGTCAACTGCACAAAACAGTGCGACGCGGAAGTAGCGCCAGTGTGAATAGCACAAAATAGCGCGACGCACAAAATAGCGCGACTGTCAACTGCACAAAATAGTGCGACGCGCAAAATAGCGCGAGTGTGATCTGCACAAAACAGTGCGACACGCAAAATAGCGCGAGTGTGAACTGCACAAAACACTGCGTCGCGCAAAATAGCGCGAGTGTCAACTGCACAAAACTGTGCGACGCGGAAAGTAGCGCCAGTGTGAACAGCACAAAACAGTGCGACGCGCAAAATAGCGCGAGTGTCAACTGCACAAAACAGTGCGACGTGCAAAATCGCGCGAGTCTCAACTGCACAAAACAGTGCGACGCGCAAAATAGCGCGAGTGTCAACTGCAGAAAACAATGCCACGCGCAAAACAGCGCGGGTGTGATCTGCACAAAACAGTGCGACGTGCAAGCTAGCGCGAGTGTCAACTGCCCAAAAGAGTGCGACGCGGAAAGTAGCGCCAGTGTGAACAGCACAAAATAGCGCGACGCGCAAAATAGCCCGACTGTCAACTGCACAAAACCGTGCGACGCGCAAAATAGCGCGAGTGTCAACTGCACAAAACCGTGCGACGCGGAAAGTAGCGCCAGTGTGAACAGCACCAAACAGTGCGACGCGCAAAATAGCGCGAGTGTCAACTGCACAAAACAGTGCGACGCGCAAAATAGCTCGAGTGCCAATTGCACAAAACAATGCCATGCGCAAAATAGCGCGGGTGTGATCTGCACAAAACAGTGCGACGCGCAAAATAGCGCGACTGTCAACTACCCAAAACAGTGCGACGCGGAAAGTAGCGCCAGTGTGAACAGCACAAAACAGTGCAACGCGCAAAATAGCGCGAGTGTCAACTGCACAAAACAGTGCGACGCGGAAGTAGCGCAAGTGTGAATAGCACAAAACAGTGCGACGCACAAACTAGGGCGACTGTCAACTGCACAAAATAGTGCGACGCGCAAAATGGCGTGAGTGTCAACTGCACAAAACAGTGCGACGCGCAAAATATTGCGAGTGTGATCTGCACAAAACAGTGCGACGCGCAAAATAGCGCGAGTGTGACCTGCATAAAACACTGCGACGTGCAAAATAGCGCGAGTGTCAACAGCACAAAACAGTGCGACGCGGAAAGTAGCGCCAGTGTGAACAGCACGAAACAGTGCGACGCGCAAAATAGCGCGAGTGTCAACTGCACAAAACAGTACGACGTGCAAAATCGCGCGAGTCTCAACTGCACAAAACAGTGCGACGCGCAAAATAGCGCGAGTGTCAATTGCACAAAACAATGCCATGCGCAAAATAGCGCGGGTGTGATCTGCACAAAACAGTGCGACGCGCAAAATAGCGCGACTGTCAACTACCCAAAACAGTGCGACGCGGAAAGTAGCGCCAGTGTGAACTGCACAAAACAATGCAACGCGCAAAATAGCGCGACTGTCAACTACCCAAAACAGTGCGACGCGGAAAGTAGCGCCAGTGTGAACAGCACAAAACAGTGCAACGCACAAACTAGGGCGACTGTCAACTGCACAAAATAGTGCGACGCGCAAAATGGCGTGAGTGTCAACTGCACAAAACAGTGCGACGCGCAAAATATTGCGAGTGTGATCTGCACAAAACAGTGCGACGCGCAAAATAGCGCGAGTGTGACCTGCATAAAACACTGCGACGTGCAAAATAGCGCGAGTGTCAACTGCACAAAACAGTGCGACGCGGAAAGTAGCGCCAGTGTGAAGAGCACGAAACAGTGCGACGCGCAAAATAGCGCGAGTGTCAACTGCACAAAACAGTTCGACGTGCAAAATCGCGCGAGTCTCAACTGCACAAAACAATGCGACGCGCAAAATAGCGCGAGTGTCAATTGCACAAAACAATGCCATGCGCAAAATAGCGCGGGTGTGATCTGCACAAAACAGTGCGACGCGCAAAATAGCGCGACTGTCAACTACCCAAAACAGTGCGACGCGGAAAGTAGAGCCAGTGTGAACAGCACAAAACAGTGCAACGCGCAAAATAGCGCGAGTGTCAACTGCACAAAACAGTGCGACGCGGAAGTAGCGCCAGTGTGAATAGCACAAAACAGTGCGACGCACAAACTAGCGCGACTGTCAACTGCACAAAATAGTGCGACGCGCAAAATGGCGCGAGTGTCAACTGCACAAAACAGTGCGACGCGCAAAATAGCGCGAGTGTGACCTGCACAAAACACTGCGACGCGCAAAATAGCGCGAGTGTCAACTGTACAAAACAGTGCGACGCGGAAAGTAGCGCCAGTGTGAACAGCACGAAACAGTGCGACGCGCAAAATAGCGCGAGTGTCAACTGCACAAAACAGTGCGACGTGCAAAATCGCGCGAGTCTCATCTGCACAAAACAGTGCGACGCGCAAAATAGCGCGAGTGTCAACTGCAGAAAACAATGCGACGCGCAAAATAGCGCGGGTGTGATCTGCACAAAATAGTGCGACGCGCAAAATAGCGCGAGTGTCAACTGCCCAAAACAGTGCGACGCGGAAAGTAGCGCCAGTGTGAACAGCACAAAACAGTGCGACACGCAAAATAGCGCGAGTGTCAACTGCACAAAACAGTGCGACGCGGAAGTAGCGCAAGTGTGAATAGCACAAAACAGTGCGACGCACAAAATAGCGCGACTGTCAACTGCACAAAATAGTGCGACGCGCAAAATAGCGCGAGTGTGATCTGCATAAAACAGTGCGACATGCAAAATCGCGCGAGTGTGAACTGCACAAAACACTGCGACGCGCAAAATAGCGCGAGTGTCAACTGCACAAAACAGTGCGACGCGGAAAGTAGCGCCAGTGTGAACAGCACAAAACAGTGCGACGCGCAAAATAGCGCGAGTGTCAACTGCACAAAACAGTGCGACGTGCAAAATCGCGCGAGTGTCAACTGCACAAAACAATGCCACGGGCTAAATAGCGCGGGTGTGATCTGCACAAAACAGTGCGACACGCAAAATAGCGCGAGTGTCAACTGCCCAAAACAGTGCGACGCGCAAAATAGCGCGACTGTCAACAGCACAAAACAGTGCGACGCGCAAAATAGCGCGAGTGTCAACTGCACAAAACAGTGCGACGCGGAAAGTAGCGCCAGTGTGAACAGCACAAAACAGTGCGACGCGCAAAATAGCGCGAGTGTCAACTGCACAAAACAGTGCGACGTGCAAAATTGCGCGAGTCTCAACTGCACAAAACAGTGCGACGCGCAAAATAGCGCGAGTGTCAACTGCAGAAAACAATGCCATGCGCAAAATAGCGCGGGTGTGATCTGCACAAAACAGTGCGACGCGTAAAATAGCGCGAGTGTCAACTACCCAAAACAGTGCGACGCGGAAACTAGCGCCAGTGTGAACAGCACAAAACAGTGCGACGCGCAAAATAGCGCGAGTGTCAACTGCACAAAACAGTGCGACGTGCAAAATCGCGCGAGTCTCAACTGCACAAAACAGTGCGACGCGCAAAATAGCGCGAGTGTCAACTGCACAAAACAGTGCGACGTGCAAAATTGCGCGAGTCTCAACTGCACAAAACAGTGCGACGCGCAAAATAGCGCGAGTGTCAACTGCAGAAAACAATGCCATGCGCAAAATAGCGCGGGTGTGATCTGCACAAAACAGTGCGACGCGCAAAATAGCGCGAGTGTCAACTGCCCAAAACAGTGCGACGCGGAAACTAGCGCCAGTGTGAACAGCACAAAACAGTGCGACGCGCAAAATAGCGCGAGTGTCAACTGCACAAAACAATGCGACGCGGAAGTAGCGCCAGTGTGAATAGCACAAAATAGCGCGACGCACAAAATAGCGCGACTGTCAACTGCACAAAATAGTGCGACGCGCAAAATAGCGCGAGTGTGATCTGCACAAAACAGTGCGACACGCAAAATAGCGCGAGTGTGAACTGCACAAAACACTGCGTCGCGCAAAATAGCGCGAGTGTCAACTGCCCAAAACAGTGCGACGCGGAAAGTAGCGCCAGTGTGAACAGCACAAAACAGTGCGACACGCAAAATAGCGCGAGTGTCAACTGCACAAAACAGTGCGACGCGGAAGTAGCGCCAGTGTGAATAGCACAAAACAGTGCGACGCACAAAATAGCGCGACTGTCAACTGCACAAAATAGTGCGACGCGCAAAATAGCGCGAGTGTGATCTGCATAAAACAGTGCGACATGCAAAATAGCGCGAGTGTGAACTGCACAAAACACTGCGACGCGCAAAATAGCGCAAGTGTCAACTGCACAAAACAGTGCGACGCGGAAAGTAGCGCCAGTGTGAACAGCACAAAACAGTGCGACGCGCAAAATAGCGCGAGTGTCAACTGCACAAAACAGTGCGACGTGCAAAATCGCGCGAGTGTCAACTGCACAAAACAATGCCACGGGCTAAATAGCGCGGGTTTGAATTGCACAAAACAGTGCGACGCGCAAAATAGCGCGAGTGTCAACTGCCCAAAACAGTGCGACGCGGAAAGTTGCGCCAGTGTGAACAGCACAAAACAGTGCGACGCGCAAAATAGCGCGACTGTCAACTTCACAAAACAGTGCGACGCACAAAATAGCGCGAGTGTCAACTGCACAAAACAGTGCGACGCGGAAAGTAGCGCCAGTGTGAACAGCACAAAATAGTGCGACGCGCAAAATAGCGCGAGTGTCAACTGCACAAAACAGTGCGACGTGCAAAATCGCGCGAGTCTCAACTGCACAAAACAGTGCGACACGCAAAATAGCGCGAGTGTCAACTGCAGAAAACAATGCCACGCGCAAAATAGCGCGGGTGTGATCTGCACAAAATAGTGCGACGTGCAAGCTAGCGCGAGTGTCAACTGCCCAAAAGAGTGCGACGCGGAAAGTAGCGCCAGTGTGAACAGCACAAAATAGCGCGACGCGCAAAATAGCGCGACTGTCAACTGCACAAAACCGTGCGACGCGCAAAATAGCGCGAGTGTCAACTGCACAAAACCGTGCGACGCAGAAAGTAGCGCCAGTGTGAACAGCACCAAACAGTGCGACGCGCAAAATAGCGCGAGTGTCAACTGCACAAAACAGTGCGACGCGCAAAATAGCGCGAGTGCCAATTGCACAAAACAATGCCATGCGCAAAATAGCGCGGGTGTGATCTGCACAAAACAGTGCGTCGCGCAAAATAGCGCGACTGTCAACTACCCAAAACAGTGCGACGCGGAAAGTAGCGCCAGTGTGAACAGCACAAAACAGTGCAACGCGCAAAATTGCGCGAGTGTCAACTGCACAAAACAGTGCGACGCGGAAGTAGCGCAAGTGTGAATAGCACAAAACAGTGCGACGCACAAACTAGGGCGACTGTCAACTGCACAAAATAGTGCGACGCGCAAAATGGCGTGAGTGTCAACTGCACAAAACAGTGCGACGCGCAAAATATTGCGAGTGTGATCTGCACAAAACAGTGCGACGCGCAAAATAGCGCGAGTGTGACCTGCATAAAACACTGCGACGTGCAAAATAGCGCGAGTGTCAACTGCACAAAACAGTGCGACGCGGAAAGTAGCGCCAGTGTGAAGAGCACGAAACAGTGCGACGCGCAAAATAGCGCGAGTGTCAACTGCACAAAACAGTACGACGTGCAAAATCGCGCGAGTCTCAACTGCACAAAACAATGCGACGCGCAAAATAGCGCGAGTGTCAATTGCACAAAACAATGCCATGCGCAAAATAGCGCGGGTGTGATCTGCACAAAACAGTGCGACGCGCAAAATAGCGCGACTGTCAACTACCCAAAACAGTGCGACGCGGAAAGTAGCGCCAGTGTGAACAGCACAGAACAGTGCAACGCGCAAAATAGCGCGAGTGTCAACTGCACAAAACAGTGCGACGCGGAAGTAGCGCCAGTGTGAATAGCACAAAACAGTGCGACGCACAAACTAGCGCGACTGTCAACTGCACAAAATAGTGCGACGCGCAAAATGGCGCGAGTGTCAACTGCACAAAACAGTGCGACGCGCAAAATAGCGCGAGTGTGATCTGCACAAAACAGTGCGACGCGCAAAATAGCGCGAGTGTGACCTGCACAAAACACTGCGACGCGCAAAATAGCGCGAGTGTCAACTGTACAAAACAGTGCGACGCGGAAAGTAGCGCCAGTGTGAACAGCACGAAACAGTGCGACGCGCAAAATAGCGCGAGTGTCAACTGCACAAAACAGTGCGACGTGCAAAATCGCGCGAGTCTCATCTGCACAAAACAGTGCGACGCGCAAAATAGCGCGAGTGTCAACTGCAGAAAACAATGCCACGCGCAAAATAGCGCGGGTGTGATCTGCACAAAATAGTGCGACGCGCAAAATAGCGCGAGTGTGAACTGCCCAAAACAGTGCGACGCGGAAAGTAGCGCCAGTGTGAACAGCACAAAACAGTGCGACACGCAAAATAGCGCGAGTGTCAACTGCACAAAACAGTGCGACGCGGAAGTAGCGCCAGTGTGAATAGCACAAAACAGTGCGACGCACAAAATAGCGCGACTGTCAACTGCACAAAATAGTGCGACGCGCAAAATAGCGCGAGTGTGATCTGCATAAAACAGTGCGACATGCAAAATCGCGCGAGTGTGAACTGCACAAAACACTGCGACGCGCAAAATAGCGCGAGTGTCAACAGCACAAAACAGTGCGACGCGGAAAGTAGCGCCAGTGTGAACAGCACAAAACAGTGCGACGCGCAAAATAGCGCGAGTGTCAACTGCACAAAACTGTGCGACGTGCAAAATCGCGCGGGTGTCAACTGCACAAAACAATGACACGGGCTAAATAGCGCGGGTGTGATCTGCACAAAACAGTGCGACACGCAAAATAGCGCGAGTGTCAACTGCCCAAAACAGTGCGACGCGCAAAATAGCGCGACTGTCAACTGCACAAAACAGTGCGACGCGCAAAATAGCGCGAGTGTCAACTGCACAAAACAGTGCGACGCGGAAAGTAGCGCCAGTGTGAACAGCACAAAACAGTGCGACGCGCAAAATAGCGCGAGTGTCAACTGCACAAAACAGTGCGACGTGCAAAATTGCGCGAGTCTCAACTGCACAAAACAGTGCGACGCGCAAAATAGCGCGAGTGTCAACTGCAGAAAACAATGCCATGCGCAAAATAGCGCGGGTGTGATCTGCACAAAACAGTGCGACGCGTAACATAGCGCGAGTGTCAACTACCCAAAACAGTGCGACGCGGAAACTAGCGCCAGTGTGAACAGCACAAAACAGTGCGACGCGCAAAATAGCCCGAGTGTCAACTGCACAAAACAGTGCGACGTGCAAAATCGCGCGAGTCTCAACTGCACAAAACAGTGCGACGCGCAAAATAGCGCGAGTGTCAACTGCACAAAACAGTGCGACGTGCAAAATTGCGCGAGTCTCAACTGCACAAAACAGTGCGACGCGCAAAATAGCGCGAGTGTCAACTGCAGAAAACAATGCCATGCGCAAAATAGCGCGGGTGTGATCTGCACAAAACAGTGCGACGCGCAAAATAGCGCGAGTGTCAACTGCCCAAAACAGTGCGACGCGGAAACTAGCGCCAGTGTGAACAGCACAAAACAGTGCGACGCGCAAAATAGCGCGAGTGTCAACTGCACAAAACAGTGCGACGCGGAAGTAGCGCCAGTGTGAATAGCACAAAATAGCGCGACGCACAAAATAGCGCGACTGTCAACTGCACAAAATAGTGCGACGCGCAAAATAGCGCGAGTGTGATCTGCACAAAACAGTGCGACACGCAAAATAGCGCGAGTGTGAACTGCACAAAACACTGCGTCGCGCAAAATAGCGCGAGTGTCAACTGCCCAAAACAGTGCGACGCGGAAAGTAGCGCCAGTGTGAACAGCACAAAACAGTGCGACACGCAAAATAGCGCGAGTGTCAACTGCACAAAACAGTGCGACGCGGAAGTAGCGCCAGTGTGAATAGCACAAAACAGTGCGACGCACAAAATAGCGCGACTGTCAACTGCACAAAATAGTGCGACGCGCAAAATAGCGCGAGTGTGATCTGCATAAAACAGTGCGACATGCAAAATAGCGCGAGTGTGAACTGCACAAAACACTGCGACGCGCAAAATAGCGCGAGTGTCAACTGCACAAAACAGTGCGACGCGGAAAGTAGCGCCAGTGTGAACAGCACAAAACAGTGCGACGCGCAAAATAGCGCGAGTGTCAACTGCACAAAACAGTGCGACGTGCAAAATCGCGCGAGTGTCAACTGCACAAAACAATGCCACGGGCTAAATAGCGCGGGTTTCAATTGCACAAAACAGTGCGACGCGCAAAATAGCGCGAGTGTCAACTGCCCAAAACAGTGCGACGCGGAAAGTAGCGCCAGTGTGAACAGCACAAAACAGTGCGACGCGCAAAATAGCGCGACTGTCAACTTCACAAAACAGTGCGACGCACAAAATAGCGCGAGTGTCAACTGCACAAAACAGTGCGACGCGGAGAGTAGCGCCAGTGTGAACAGCACAAAACAGTGCGACGCGCAAAATAGCGCGAGTGTCAACTGCACAAAACAGTGCGACGTGCAAAATCGCGCGAGTCTCAACTGCACAAAACAGTGCGACGCGCAAAATAGCGCGAGTGTCAACTGCAGAAAACAATGCCACGCGCAAAATAGCGCGGGTGTGATCTGCACAAAATAGTGCGACGTGCAAGCTAGCGCGAGTGTCAACTGCCCAAAAGAGTGCGACGCGGAAAGTAGCGCCAGTGTGAACAGCACAAAATAGCGCGACGCGCAAAATAGGCGACTGTCAACTGCACAAAACCGTGCGACGCGCAAAATAGCGCGAGTGTCAACTGCACAAAACCGTGCGACGCGGAAAGTAGCGCCAGTGTGAACAGCACCAAACAGTGCGACGCGCAAAATAGCGCGAGTGTCAACTGCACAAAACAGTGCGACGCGCAAAATAGCGCGAGTGCCAATTGCACAAAACAATGCCATGCGCAAAATAGCGCGGGTGTGATCTGCACAAAACAGTGCGTCGCGCAAAATAGCGCGACTGTCAACTACCCAAAACAGTGCGACGCGGAAAGTAGCGCCAGTGTGAACAGCACAAAACAGTGCAACGCGCAAAATAGCGCGAGTGTCAACTGCACAAAACAGTGCGACACGGAAGTAGCGCAAGTGTGAATAGTACAAAACAGTGCGACGCACAAACTAGGGCGACTGTCAACTGCACAAAATAGTGCGACGCGCAAAATGGCGTGAGTGTCAACTGCACAAAACAGTGCGACGCGCAAAATATTGCGAGTGTGATCTGCACAAAACAGTGCGACGCGCAAAATAGCGCGAGTGTGACCTGCATAAAACACTGCGACGTGCAAAATAGCGCGAGTGTCAACTGCACAAAACAGTGCGACGCGGAAAGTAGCGCCAGTGTGAAGAGCACGAAACAGTGCGACGCGCAAAATAGCGCGAGTGTCAACTGCACAAAACAGTACGACGTGCAAAATCGCGCGAGTCTCAACTGCACAAAACAATGCGACGCGCAAAATAGCGCGAGTGTCAATTGCACAAAACAATGCCATGCGCAAAATAGCGCGGGTGTGATCTGCACAAAACAGTGCGACGCGCAAAATAGCGCGACTGTCAACTACCCAAAACAGTGCGACGCGGAAAGTAGCGCCAGTGTGAACAGCACAGAACAGTGCAACGCGCAAAATAGCGCGAGTGTCAACTGCACAAAACAGTGCGACGCGGAAGTAGCGCCAGTGTGAATAGCACAAAACAGTGCGACGCACAAACTAGCGCGACTGTCAACTGCACAAAATAGTGCGACGCGCAAAATGGCGCGAGTGTCAACTGCACAAAATAGTGCGACGCGCAAAATAGCGCGAGTGTGATCTGCACAAAACAGTGCGACGCGCAAAATAGCGCGAGTGTGACCTGCACAAAACACTGCGACGCGCAAAATAGCGCGAGTGTCAACTGTACAAAACAGTGCGACGCGGAAAGTAGCGCCAGTGTGAACAGCACGAAACAGTGCGACGCGCAAAATAGCGCGAGTGTCAACTGCACAAAACAGTGCGACGTGCAAAATCGCGCGAGTCTCATCTGCACAAAACAGTGCGACGCGCAAAATAGCGCGAGTGTCAACTGCAGAAAACAATGCCACGCGCAAAATAGCGCGGGTGTGATCTGCACAAAATAGTGCGACGCGCAAAATAGCGCGAGTGTGAACTGCCCAAAACAGTGCGACGCGGAAAGTAGCGCCAGTGTGAACAGCACAAAACAGTGCGACACGCAAAATAGCGCGAGTGTCAACTGCACAAAACAGTGCGACGCGGAAGTAGCGCCAGTGTGAATAGCACAAAACAGTGCGACGCACAAAATAGCGCGACTGTCAACTGCACAAAATGGTGCGACGCGCAAAATAGCGCGAGTGTGATCTGCATAAAACAGTGCGACATGCAAAATCGCGCGAGTGTGAACTGCACAAAACACTGCGACGCGCAAAATAGCGCGAGTGTCAACTGCACAAAACAGTGCGACGCGGAAAGTAGCGCCAGTGTGAACAGCACAAAACAGTGCGACGCGCAAAATAGCGCGAGTGTCAACTGCACAAAACTGTGCGACGTGCAAAATCGCGCGAGTGTCAACTGCACAAAACAATGCCACGGGCTAAATAGCGCGGGTGTGATCTGCACAAAACAGTGCGACACGCAAAATAGCGCGAGTGTCAACTGCCCAAAACAGTGCGACGCGCAAAATAGCGCGACTGTCAACTGCACAAAACAGTGCGACGCGGAAAGTAGCGCCAGTGTGAACAGCACAAAACAGTGCGACGCGCAAAATAGCGCAAGTGTCAACTGCACAAAACAGTGCGACGTGCAAAATTGCGCGAGTCTCAACTGCACAAAACAGTGCGACGCGCAAAATAGCGCGAGTGTCAACTGCAGAAAACAATGCCACGCGCAAAATAGCGCGGGTGTGATCTGCACAAAACAGTGCGACGCGTAAAATAGCGCGAGTGTCAACTACCCAAAACAGTGCGACGCGGAAACTAGCGCCAGTGTGAACAGCACAAAACAGTGCGACGCGCAAAATAGCGCGAGTGTCAACTGCACAAAACAGTGCGACGTGCAAAATCGCGCGAGTCTCAACTGCACAAAACAGTGCGACGCGCAAAATAGCGCGAGTGTCAACTGCACAAAACAGTGCGACGTGGAAAATTGCGCGAGTCTCAACTGCACAAAACAGTGCGACGCGCAAAATAGCGCGAGTGTCAACTGCAGAAAACAATGCCATGCGCAAAATAGCGCGGGTGTGATCTGCACAAAACAGTGCGACGCGCAAAATAGCGCGAGTGTCAACTGCCCAAAACAGTGCGACGCGGAAACTAGCGCCAGTGTGAACAGCACAAAACAGTGCGACGCGCAAAATAGCGCGAGTGTCAACTGCACAAAACAGTGCGACGTGCAAAATCGCGCGAGTCTCAACTGCACAAAACAGTGCGACGCGCAAAATAGCGCGAGTGTCAACTGCACAAAACAGTGCGACGTGGAAAATTGCGCGAGTCTCAACTGCACAAAACAGTGCGACGCGCAAAATAGCGCGAGTGTCAACTGCAGAAAACAATGCCATGCGCAAAATAGCGCGGGTGTGATCTGCACAAAACAGTGCGACGCGCAAAATAGCGCGAGTGTCAACTGCCCAAAACAGTGCGACGCGGAAACTAGCGCCAGTGTGAACAGCACAAAACAGTGCGACGCGCAAAATAGCGCGAGTGTCAACTGCACAAAACAGTGCGACGCGGAAGTAGCGCCAGTGTGAATAGCACAAAATAGCGCGACGCACAAAATAGCGCGACTGTCAACTGCACAAAATAGTGCGACGCGCAAAATAGCGCGAGTGTGATCTGCACAAAACAGTGCGACACGCAAAATAGCGCGAGTGTGAACTGCACAAAACACTGCGTCGCGCAAAATAGCGCGAGTGTCAACTGCACAAAACTGTGCGACGCGGAAAGTAGCGCCAGTGTGAACAGCACAAAACAGTGCGACGCGCAAAATAGCGCGAGTGTCAACTGCACAAAACAGTGCGACGTGCAAAATCGCGCGAGTCTCAACTGCACAAAACAGTGCGACGCGCAAAATAGCGCGAGTGTCAACTGCAGAAAACAATGCCACGCGCAAAACAGCGCGGGTGTGATCTGCACAAAACAGTGCGACGTGCAAACTAGCGCGAGTGTCAACTGCCCAAAAGAGTGCGACGCGGAAAGTAGCGCCAGTGTGAACAGCACAAAATAGCGCGACGCGCAAAATAGCGCGACGCGCAAAATAGCGCGACTGTCAACTGCACAAAACCGTGCGACGCGCAAAATAGCGCGAGTGTCAACTGCACAAAACAGTGCGACGCGGAAAGTAGCGCCAGTGTGAACAGCACCAAACAGTGCGACGCGCAAAATAGCGCGAGTGTCAACTGCACAAAACAGTGCGACGCGCAAAATAGCGCGAGTGCCAATTGCACAAAACAATGCCATGCGCAAAATAGCGCGGGTGTGATCTGCACAAAACAGTGCGACGCGCAAAATAGCGCGACTGTCAACTACCCAAAACAGTGCGACGCGGAAAGTAGCGCCAGTGTGAACAGCACAAAACAGTGCAACGCGCAAAATAGCGCGAGTGTCAACTGCACAAAACAGTGCGACGCGGAAGTAGCGCCAGTGTGAATAGCACAAAAAAGTGCGACGCACAAAATAGCGCGACTGTCAACTGCACAAAATAGTGCGACGCGCAAAATAGCGCGAGTGTGATCTGCATAAAACAGTGCGACATGCAAAATAGCGCGAGTGTCAACTGCACAAAACAGTGCGACGCGGAAAGTAGCGCCAGTGTGAACAGCACAAAACAGTGCGACGCGCAAAATAGCGCGAGTGTCAACTGCACAAAATAGCGCGACGCGCAAAATAGCGCGACTGTCAACTGCACAAAACCGTGCGACGCGCAAAATAGCGCGAGTGTCAACTGCACAAAACAATGCCACGGGCTAAATAGCGCGGGTGTGATCTGCACAAAACAGTGCGACACGCAAAATAGCGCGAGTGTCAACTGCCCAAAACAGTGCGACGCGCAAAATAGCGCGACTGTCAACTGCACAAAACAGTGCGACGCGCAAAATAGCGCGAGTGTCAACTGCACAAAACAGTGCGACGCGGAAAGTAGCGCCAGTGTGAACAGCACAAAACAGTGCGACGCGCAAAATAGCGCGAGTGTCAACTGCACAAAACAGTGCGACATGCAAAATTGCGCGAGTCTCAACTGCACAAAACAGTGCGACGCGCAAAATAGCGCGAGTGTCAACTGCAGAAAACAATGCCATGCGCAAAATAGCGCGGGTGTGATCTGCACAAAACAGTGCGACGCGCAAAATAGCGCGAGTGTCAACTACCCAAAACAGTGCGACGCGGAAACTAGCGCCAGTGTGAACAGCACAAAACAGTGCGACGCGCAAAATAGCGCGAGTGTCAACTGCACAAAACAGTGCGACGTGCAAAATCGCGTGAGTCTCAACTGCACAAAACAGTGCGACGCGCAAAATAGCGCAAGTGTCAACTGCAGAAAACAATGCCACGCGCAAAATAGCGCGGGTGTGATCTGCACAAAATAGTGCGACGTGCAAACTAGCGCGAGTGTCAACTGCCCAAAAGAGTGCGACGCGGAAAGTAGCGCCAGTGTGAACAGCACAAAATAGCGCGACGCGCAAAATAGCGCGACTGTCAACTGCACAAAACCGTGCGACGCGCAAAATAGCGCGAGTGTCAACTGCACAAAACAGTGCGACGCGGAAAGTAGCGCCAGTGTGAACAGCACCAAACAGTGCGACGCGCAAAATAGCGCGAGTGTCAACTGCACAAAACAGTGCGACGCGCAAAATAGCGCGAGTGCCAATTGCACAAAACAATGCCATGCGCAAAATAGCGCGGGTGTGATCTGCACAAAACAGTGCGACGCGCAAAATAGCGCGACTGTCAACTACCCAAAACAGTGCGACGCGGAAAGTAGCGCCAGTGTGAACAGCACAAAACAGTGCAACGCGCAAAATAGCGCGAGTGTCAACTGCACAAAACAGTGCGACGCGGAAGTAGCGCAAGTGTGAATAGCACAAAACAGTGCGACGCACAAACTAGCGCGACTGTCAACTGCACAAAATAGTGCGACGCGCAAAATGGCGTGAGTGTCAACTGCACAAAACAGTGCGACGCGCAAAATATCGCGAGTGTGATCTGCACAAAACAGTGCGACGCGCAAAATAGCGCGAGTGTGACCTGCATAAAACACTGCGACGTGCAAAATAGCGCGAGTGTCAACTGCACAAAACAGTGCGACGCGGAAAGTAGCGCCAGTGTGAACAGCACGAAACAGTGCGACGCGCAAAATAGCGCGAGTGTCAACTGCACAAAACAGTACGACGTGCAAAATCGCGCGAGTCTCAACTGCACAAAACAGTGCGGCGCGCAAAATAGCGCGAGTGTCAATTGCACAAAACAATGCCATGCGCAAAATAGCGCGGGTGTGATCTGCACAAAACAGTGCGACGCGCAAAATAGCGCGACTGTCAACTACCCAAAACAGTGCGACGCGGAAAGTAGCGCCAGTGTGAACAGCACAAAACAGTGCAACGCGCAAAATAGCGCGAGTGTCAACTGCACAAAACAGTGCGACGCGGAAGTAGTGCCAGTGTGAATAGCACAAAACAGTGCGACGCACAAACTAGCGCGACTGTCAACTGCACAAAATAGTGCGACGCGCAAAATGGCGCGAGTGTCAACTGCACAAAACAGTGCGACGCGCAAAATAGCGCGAGTGTGATCTGCACAAAACAGTGCGACGCGCAAAATAGCGCGAGTGTGACCTGCACAAAACACTGCGACGCGCAAAATAGCGCGAGTGTCAACTGTACAAAACAGTGCGACGCGGAAAGTAGCGCCAGTGTGAACAGCACGAAACAGTGCGACGCGCAAAATAGCGCGAGTGTCAACTGCCCAAAACAGTGCGACGCGCAAAATAGCGCGAGTGTCAACTGCAGAAAACAATGCCACGCGGAAAATAGCGCGGGTGTGATCTGCACAAAATAGTGCGACGCGCAAAATAGCGCGAGTGTCAACTGCCCAAAACAGTGCGACGCGGAAAGTAGCGCCAGTGTGAACAGCACAAAACAGTGCGACACGCAAAATAGCGCGAGTGTCAACTGCACAAAACAGTGCGACGCGGAAGTAGCGCCAGTGTGAATAGCACAAAACAGTGCGACGCACAAAATAGCGCGAGTGTCAACTGCACAAAACAGTGCGACGTGCAAAATCGCGCGAGTGTCAACTGCACAAAACAATGCCACGGGCTAAATAGCGCGGGTGTGATCTGCACAAAACAGTGCGACGCGCAAAATAGCGCGAGTGTCAACTACCCAAAACAGTGCGACGCGGAAAGTAGCGCCAGTGTGAACAGCACAAAACAGTGCGACGCGCAAAATAGCGCGACTGTCAACTGCACAAAACCGTGCGACGCACAAAATAGCGCGAGTGTCAACTGCACAAAACAGTGCGACGCGGAAAGTAGCGCCAGTGTGAACAGCACAAAACAGTGCGACGCGCAAAATAGCGCGAGTGTCAACTGCACAAAACAGTGCGACGTGCAAAATTGCGCGAGTCTCAACTGCACAAAACAGTGCGACGCGCAAAATAGCGCGAGTGTCAACTGCAGAAAACAATGCCATGCGCAAAATAGCGCGGGTGTGATCTGCACAAAACAGTGCGACGCGCAAAATAGCGCGAGTGTCAACTACCCAAAACAGTGCGACGCGGAAACTAGCGCCAGTGTGAACAGCACAAAACAGTGCGACGCGCAAAATAGCGCGAGTGTCAACTGCACAAAACAGTGCGACGTGCAAAATCGCGCGAGTCTCAACTGCACAAAACAGTGCGACGCGCAAAATAGCGCGAGTGTCAACTGCAGAAAACAATGCCACGCGCAAAATAGCGCGGGTGTGATCTGCACAAAATAGTGCGACGTGCAAACTAGCGCGAGTGTCAACTGCCCAAAAGAGTGCGACGCGGAAAGTAGCGCCAGTGTGAACAGCACAAAATAGCGCGACGCGCAAAATAGCGCGACTGTCAACTGCACAAAACCGTGCGACGCGCAAAATAGCGCGAGTGTCAACTGCACAAAACAGTGCGACGCGGAAAGTAGCGCCAGTGTGAACAGCACCAAACAGTGCGACGCGCAAAATAGCGCGAGTGTCAACTGCACAAAACAGTGCGACGCGCAAAATAGCGCGAGTGCCAATTGCACAAAACAATGCCATGCGCAAAATAGCGCGGGTGTGATCTGCACACAACAGTGCGACGCGCAAAATAGCGCGACTGTCAACTACCCAAAACAGTGCGACGCGGAAAGTAGCGACACTGTGAACAGCACAAAACAGTGCAACGCGCAAAATAGCGCGAGTGTCAACTGCACAAAACAGTCCGACGCGGAAGTAGCGCAAGTGTGAATAGCACAAAACAGTGCGACGCACAAAATAGCGCGACTGTCAACTGCACAAAATAGTGCGACGCGCAAAATAGCGCGAGTGTGATCTGCATAAAACAGTGCGACATGCAAAATAGCGCGAGTGTGAACTGCACAAAACACTGCGACGCGCAAAATAGCGCGAGTGTCAACTGCACAAAACAGTGCGACGCGGAAAGTAGCGCCAGTGTGAACAGCACAAAACAGTGCGACGCGCAAAATAGCGCGAGTGTCAACTGCACAAAACAGTGCGACGTGCAAAATCGCGCGAGTGTCAACTGCACGAAACAATGCCACGGGCTAAATAGCGCGGGTGTGATCTGCACAAAACAGTGCGACGCGCAAAATAGCGCGAGTGTCAACTGCCCAAAACAGTGCGACGCGGAAAGTAGCGCCAGTGTGAACAGCACAAAACAATGCGACGCGCAAAATAGCGCGACTGTCAACTGCACAAAACAGTGCGACGCACAAAATAGCGCGAGTGTCAACTGCACAAAACAGTGCGACGCGGAAAGTAGCGCCAGTGTGCACAGCACAAAACAGTGCGACGCGCAAAATAGCGCGAGTCTCAACTGCACAAAACAGTGCGACGCGCAAAATAGCGCGAGTGTCAACTGCAGAAAACAATGCCATGCGCAAAATAGCGCGGGTGTGATCTGCACAAAACAGTGTGACGCGCAAAATAGCGCGAGTGTCAACTACCCAAAACAGTGCGACGCGGAAACTAGCGCCAGTGTGAACAGCACAAAACAGTGCGACGCGCAAAATAGCGCGAGTGTCAACTGCACAAAACAGTGCGACGTGCAAAATCGCGCGAGTCTCAACTGCACAAAACAGTGCGACGCGCAAAATAGCGCGAGTGTCAACTGCAGAAAACAATGCCGCGCGCAAAATAGCGCGGGTGTGATCTGCACAAAATAGTGCGACGTGCAAACTAGCGCGAGTGTCAACTGCCCAAAAGAGTGCGACGCGGAAAGTAGCGCCAGTGTGAACAGCACAAAATAGCGCGACGCGCAAAATAGCGCGACTGTCAACTGCACAAAACCGTGCGACGCGCAAAATAGCGCGAGTGTCAACTGCACAAAACAGTGCGACGCGGAAAGTAGCGCCAGTGTGAACAGCACCAAACAGTGCGACGCGCAAAATAGCGCGAGTGTCAACTGCACAAAACAGTGCGACGCGCAAAATAGCGCGAGTGCCAATTGCACAAAACAATGCCATGCGCAAAATAGCGCGGGTGTGATCTGCACACAACAGTGCGACGCGCAAAATAGCGCGACTGTCAACTACCCAAAACAGTGCGACGCGGAAAGTAGCGCCACTGTGAACAGCACAAAACAGTGCAACGCGCAAAATAGCGCGAGTGTCAACTGCACAAAACAGTCAGACACGGAAGTAGCGCAAGTGTGAATAGCACAAAACAGTGCGACGCACAAACTAGCGCGACTGTCAACTGCACAAAATAGTGCGCCGCACAAAATGGCGTGAGTGTCAACAGCACAAAACAGTGCGACGCGCAAAATATTGCGAGTGTGATCTGCACAAAACAGTGCGACGCGCAAAATAGCGCGAGTGTGACCTGCATAAAACACTGCGACGTGCAAAATAGCGCGAGTGTCAACTGCACAAAACAGTGCGACGCGGAAAGTAGCGCCAGTGTGAACAGAACGAAACAGTGCGACGCGCAAAATAGCGCGAGTGTCAACTGCACAAAACAGTACGACGCGCAAAATCGCGCGAGTCTCAACTGCACAAAACAGTGCGACGCGCAAAATATCGCGAGTGTCAATTGCACAAAACAATGCCATGCGCAAAATAGCGCGGGTGTGATCTGCACAAAACAGTGCGACGCGCAAAATAGCGCGACTGTCAACTACCCAAAACAGTGCGACGCGGAAAGTAGCGCCAGTGTGAACAGCACAAAACAGTGCAACGCGCAAAATAGCGCGAGTGTCAACTGCACAAAACAGTGCGACGCGGAAGTAGGGCCAGTGTGAATAGCACAAAACAGTGCGACGCACAAACTAGCGCGACTGTCAACTGCACAAAATAGTGCGACGCGCAAAATGGCGCGAGTGTCAACTGCACAAAACAGTGCGACGCGCAAAATAGCGCGAGTGTGATCTGCACAAAACAGTGCGACGCGCAAAATAGCGCGAGTGTGACCTGCACAAAACACTGCGACGCGCAAAATAGCGCGAGTGTCAACTGTACAAAACAGTGCGACGCGGAAAGTAGCGCCAGTGTGAACAGCACGAAACAGTGCGACGCGCAAAATAGCGCGAGTGTCAACTGCACAAAACAGTGCGACGTGCAAAATCGCGCGAGTCTCATCTGCAGAAAACAGTGCGACGTGCAAAATAGCGCGAGTGTCAACTGCAGAAAACAATGCCACGCGCAAAACAGCGCGGGTGTGATCTGCACAAAATAGTGCGACGCGCAAAATAGCGCGAGTGTCAACTGCCCAAAACAGTGCGACGCGGAAAGTAGCGCCAGTGTGAACAGCACAAAACAGTGCGACACGCAAAATAGCGCGAGTGTCAACTGCACAAAACAGTGCGACGCGGAAGTAGCGCCAGTGTGAATAGCACAAAACAGTGCGACGCACAAAATAGCGCGACTGTCAACTGCACAAAATAGTGCGACGCGCAAAATAGCGCGAGTGTGATCTGCATAAAACAGTGCGACATGCAAAATAGCGCGAGTGTGAACTGCACAAAACACTGCGACGCGCAAAATAGCGCGAGTGTCAACTGCACAAAACAGTGCGACGCGGAAAGTAGCGCCAGTGTGAACAGCACAAAACAGTGCGACGCGCAAAATACCGCGAGTGTCAACTGCACAAAACAGTGCGACGTGCAAAATCGCGCGAGTGTCAACTGCACAAAACAATGCCACGGGCTAAATAGCGCGGGTGTGATCTGCACAAAACAGTGCGACGCGCAAAATAGCGCGAGTGTCAACTACCCAAAACAGTGCGACGCGGAAAGTAGCGCCAGTGTGAACAGCACAAAACAGTGCGACGCGCAAAATAGCGTGACTGTCAACTGCACAAAACAGTGCGACGCGGAAAGTAGCGCCAGTGTGAACAGCACAAAACAGTGCGACGCGCAAAATAGCGCGAGTGTCAACTGCACAAAACAGTGCGACGTGCAAAATTGCGCGAGTCTCAACTGCACAAAACAGTGCGACGCGCAAAATAGCGCGAGTGTCAACTGCAGAAAACAATGCCATGCGCAAAATAGCGCGGGTGTGATCTGCACAAAACAGTGCGACGCGCAAAATAGCGCGAGCGTCAACTACCCAAAACAGTGCGACGCGGAAACTAGCGCCAGTGTGAACAGCGCAAAATGGCGCGAGTGTCAACTGCACAAAACAGTGCGACGCGGAAGTAGCGCCAGTGTGAATAGCACAAAATAGTGCGACGCACAAAATAGCGCGACTGTCAACTGCACAAAATAGTGCGACGCGCAAAATAGCGCGAGTGTGATCTGCACAAAACAGTGCGACACGCAAAATAGCGCGAGTGTGAACTGCACAAAACACTGCGACGCGCAAAATAGCGCGACTGTCAACTACCCAAAACAGTGCGACGCGGAAAGTAGCGACACTGTGAACAGCACAAAACAGTGCAACGCGCAAAATAGCGCGAGTGTCAACTGCACAAAACAGTCCGACGCGGAAGTAGCGCAAGTGTGAATAGCACAAAACAGTGCGACGCACAAAATAGCGCGACTGTCAACTGCACAAAATAGTGCGACGCGCAAAATCGCGCGAGTGTGATCTGCATAAAACAGTGCGACATGCAAAATAGCGCGAGTGTGAACTGCACAAAACACTGCGACGCGCAAAATAGCGCGAGTGTCAACTGCACAAAACAGTGCGACGCGGAAAGTAGCGCCAGTGTGAACAGCACAAAACAGTGCGACGCGCAAAATAGCGCGAGTGTCAACTGCACAAAACAGTGCGACGTGCAAAATCGCGCGAGTGTCAACTGCACGAAACAATGCCACGGGCTAAATAGCGCGGGTGTGATCTGCACAAAACAGTGCGACGCGCAAAATAGCGCGAGTGTCAACTGCCCAAAACAGTGCGACGCGGAAAGTAGCGCCAGTGTGAACAGCACAAAACAATGCGACGCGCAAAATAGCGCGACTGTCAACTGCACAAAACAGTGCGACGCACAAAATAGCGCGAGTGTCAACTGCACAAAACAGTGCGACGCGGAAAGTAGCGCCAGTGTGCACAGCACAAAACAGTGCGACGCGCAAAATAGCGCGAGTCTCAACTGCACAAAACAGTGCGACGCGCAAAATAGCGCGAGTGTCAACTGCAGAAAACAATGCCATGCGCAAAATAGCGCGGGTGTGATCTGCACAAAACAGTGTGACGCGCAAAATAGCGCGAGTGTCAACTACCCAAAACAGTGCGACGCGGAAACTAGCGCCAGTGTGAACAGCACAAAACAGTGCGACGCGCAAAATAGCGCGAGTGTCAACTGCACAAAACAGTGCGACGTGCAAAATCGCGCGAGTCTCAACTGCACAAAACAGTGCGACGCGCAAAATAGCGCGAGTGTCAACTGCAGAAAACAATGCCGCGCGCAAAATAGCGCGGGTGTGATCTGCACAAAATAGTGCGACGTGCAAACTAGCGCGAGTGTCAACTGCCCAAAAGAGTGCGACGCGGAAAGTAGCGCCAGTGTGAACAGCACAAAATAGCGCGACGCGCAAAATAGCGCGACTGTCAACTGCACAAAACCGTGCGACGCGCAAAATAGCGCGAGTGTCAACTGCACAAAACAGTGCGACGCGGAAAGTAGCGCCAGTGTGAACAGCACCAAACAGTGCGACGCGCAAAATAGCGCGAGTGTCAACTGCACAAAACAGTGCGACGCGCAAAATAGCGCGAGTGCCAATTGCACAAAACAATGCCATGCGCAAAATAGCGCGGGTGTGATCTGCACACAACAGTGCGACGCGCAAAATAGCGCGACTGTCAACTACCCAAAACAGTGCGACGCGGAAAGTAGCGCCACTGTGAACAGCACAAAACAGTGCAACGCGCAAAATAGCGCGAGTGTCAACTGCACAAAACAGTCAGACACGGAAGTAGCGCAAGTGTGAATAGCACAAAACAGTGCGACGCACAAACTAGCGCGACTGTCAACTGCACAAAATAGTGCGCCGCACAAAATGGCGTGAGTGTCAACAGCACAAAACAGTGCGACGCGCAAAATATTGCGAGTGTGATCTGCACAAAACAGTGCGACGCGCAAAATAGCGCGAGTGTGACCTGCATAAAACACTGCGACGTGCAAAATAGCGCGAGTGTCAACTGCACAAAACAGTGCGACGCGGAAAGTAGCGCCAGTGTGAACAGAACGAAACAGTGCGACGCGCAAAATAGCGCGAGTGTCAACTGCACAAAACAGTACGACGCGCAAAATCGCGCGAGTCTCAACTGCACAAAACAGTGCGACGCGCAAAATATCGCGAGTGTCAATTGCACAAAACAATGCCATGCGCAAAATAGCGCGGGTGTGATCTGCACAAAACAGTGCGACGCGCAAAATAGCGCGACTGTCAACTACCCAAAACAGTGCGACGCGGAAAGTAGCGCCAGTGTGAACAGCACAAAACAGTGCAACGCGCAAAATAGCGCGAGTGTCAACTGCACAAAACAGTGCGACGCGGAAGTAGCGCCAGTGTGAATAGCACAAAACAGTGCGACGCACAAACTAGCGCGACTGTCAACTGCACAAAATAGTGCGACGCGCAAAATGGCGCGAGTGTCAACTGCACAAAACAGTGCGACGCGCAAAATAGCGCGAGTGTGATCTGCACAAAACAGTGCGACGCGCAAAATAGCGCGAGTGTGACCTGCACAAAACACTGCGACGCGCAAAATAGCGCGAGTGTCAACTGTACAAAACAGTGCGACGCGGAAAGTAGCGCCAGTGTGAACAGCACGAAACAGTGCGACGCGCAAAATAGCGCGAGTGTCAACTGCACAAAACAGTGCGACGTGCAAAATCGCGCGAGTCTCATCTGCACAAAACAGTGCGACGTGCAAAATAGCGCGAGTGTCAACTGCAGAAAACAATGCCACGCGCAAAACAGCGCGGGTGTGATCTGCACAAAATAGTGCGACGCGCAAAATAGCGCGAGTGTCAACTGCCCAAAACAGTGCGACGCGGAAAGTAGCGCCAGTGTGAACAGCACAAAACAGTGCGACACGCAAAATAGCGCGAGTGTCAACTGCACAAAACAGTGCGACGCGGAAGTAGCGCCAGTGTGAATAGCACAAAACAGTGCGACGCACAAAATAGCGCGACTGTCAACTGCACAAAATAGTGCGACGCGCAAAATAGCGCGAGTGTGATCTGCATAAAACAGTGCGACATGCAAAATAGCGCGAGTGTGAACTGCACAAAACACTGCGACGCGCAAAATAGCGCGAGTGTCAACTGCACAAAACAGTGCGACGCGGAAAGTAGCGCCAGTGTGAACAGCACAAAACAGTGCGACGCGCAAAATACCGCGAGTGTCAACTGCACAAAACAGTGCGACGTGCAAAATCGCGCGAGTGTCAACTGCACAAAACAATGCCACGGGCTAAATAGCGCGGGTGTGATCTGCACAAAACAGTGCGACGCGCAAAATAGCGCGAGTGTCAACTACCCAAAACAGTGCGACGCGGAAAGTAGCGCCAGTGTGAACAGCACAAAACAGTGCGACGCGCAAAATAGCGTGACTGTCAACTGCACAAAACAGTGCGACGCGGAAAGTAGCGCCAGTGTGAACAGCACAAAACAGTGCGACGCGCAAAATAGCGCGAGTGTCAACTGCACAAAACAGTGCGACGTGCAAAATTGCGCGAGTCTCAACTGCACAAAACAGTGCGACGCGCAAAATAGCGCGAGTGTCAACTGCAGAAAACAATGCCATGCGCAAAATAGCGCGGGTGTGATCTGCACAAAACAGTGCGACGCGCAAAATAGCGCGAGCGTCAACTACCCAAAACAGTGCGACGCGGAAACTAGCGCCAGTGTGAACAGCGCAAAATGGCGCGAGTGTCAACTGCACAAAACAGTGCGACGCGGAAGTAGCGCCAGTGTGAATAGCACAAAATAGTGCGACGCACAAAATAGCGCGACTGTCAACTGCACAAAATAGTGCGACGCGCAAAATAGCGCGAGTGTGATCTGCACAAAACAGTGCGACACGCAAAATAGCGCGAGTGTGAACTGCACAAAACACTGCGACGCGCAAAATAGCGCGACTGTCAACTACCCAAAACACTGCGACGCGGAAAGTAGCGCCAGTGTGAACAGCACAAAACAGTGCAACGCGCAAAATAGCGCGAGTGTCAACTGCACAAAACAGTGCGACGCGGAAGTAGCGCCAGTGTGAATAGCACAAAATAGTGCGACGCACAAACTAGCGCGACTGTCAACTGCACAAAATAGTGCGACGCGCAAAATGGCGCGAGTGTCAACTGCACAAAACAGTGCGACGCGCAAAATAGCGCGAGTGTGATCTGCACAAAACAGTGCGACGCGCAAAATAGCGCGAGTGTGACCTGCACAAAACACTGCGACGCGCAAAATAGCGCGAGTGTCAACTGTACAAAACAGTGCGACGCGGAAAGTAGCGCCAGTGTGAACAGCACGAAACAGTGCGACGCGCAAAATAGCGCGAGTGTCAACTGCACAAAACAGTGCGACGTGCAAAATCGCGCGAGTCTCATCTGCACAAAACAATGCCACGGGCTAAATAGCGCGGGTGTGATCTGCACAAAACAGTGCGACGCGCAAAATAGCGCGAGTGTCAACTGCCCAAAACAGTGCGACGCGGAAAGTAGCGCCAGTGTGAACAGCACAAAACAGTGCGACACGCAAAATAGCGCGAGTGTCAACTGCACAAAACAGTGCGACGCGGAAGTAGCGCCAGTGTGAATAGTACAAAACAGTGCGACGCGCAAAATATCGCGAGTGTGATCTGCATAAAACAGTGCGACATGCAAAATAGCGCGAGTGTGAACTGCACAAAACCCTGCGACGCGCAAAATAGCGCGAGTGTCAACTGCACAAAACAGTGCGACGTGCAAAATCGCGCGAGTGTCAACTGCACAAAACAATGCCACGGGCTAAATAGCGCGGGTGTGATCTGCACAAAACAGTGCGACGCGCAAAATAGCGCGAGTGTCAACTGCCCAAAACAGTGCGACGCGGAAAGTAGCGCCAGTGTGAACAGCACAAAACAGTGCGACGCGCAAAATAGCGCGACTGTCAACTGCACAAAAACAGTGCGACGCACAAAATAGCGCGAGTGTCAACTGCACAAAACAGTGAGACGCGGAAAGTAGCGCCAGTGTGAACAGCACAAAACAGTGCGACGCGCAAAATAGCGCGAGTGTCAACTGCACAAAACAGTGCGACGCGGAAAGTAGCGCCAGTGTGAACAGCACGAAGCAGTGCGACGCGCAAAATAGCGCGAGTGCCAACTGCACAAAACAGTACGACGTGCAAAATCGCGCGAGTCTCAACTGCACAAAACAGTGCGACGCGCAAAATAGCGCGAGTGTCAATTGCACAAAACAATGCCATGCGCAAAATAGCGCGGGTGTGATCTGCACAAAACAGTGCGACGCGCAAAATAGCGCGACTGTCAACTACCCAAAACAGTGCGACGCGGAAAGTAGCGCCAGTGTGAACAGCACAAAACAGTGCAACGCGCAAAATAGCGCGAGTGTCAACTGCACAAAACAGTGCGACGCGGAAGTAGCGCCAGTGTGAATAGCACAAAATAGTGCGACGCACAAACTAGCGCGACTGTCAACTGCACAAAATAGTGCGACGCGCAAAATGGCGCGAGTGTCAACTGCACAAAACAGTGCGACGCGCAAAATAGCGCGAGTGTGATCTGCACAAAACAGTGCGACGCGCAAAATAGCGCGAGTGTGACCTGCACAAAACACTGCGACGCGCAAAATAGCGCGAGTGTCAACTGTACAAAACAGTGCGACGCGGAAAGTAGCGCCAGTGTGAACAGCACGAAACAGTGCGACGCGCAAAATAGCGCGAGTGTCAACTGCACAAAACAGTGCGACATGCAAAATCGCGCGAGTCTCATCTGCACAAAACAATGCCACGGGCTAAATAGCGCGGGTGTGATCTGCACAAAACAGTGCGACGCGCAAAATAGCGCGAGTGTCAACTGCCCAAAACAGTGCGACGCGGAAAGTAGCGCCAGTGTGAACAGCACAAAACAGTGCGACACGCAAAATAGCGCGAGTGTCAACTGCACAAAACAGTGCGACGCGGAAGTAGCGCCAGTGTGAATAGTACAAAACAGTGCGACGCACAAAATAGCGCGACTGTCAACTGCACAAAATAGTGCGACGCGCAAAATAGCGCGAGTGTGATCTGCATAAAACAGTGCGACAAGCAAAATAGCGCGAGTGTGAACTGCACAAAACCCTGCGACGCGCAAAATAGCGCGAGTGTCAACTGCACAAAACAGTGCGACGTGCAAAATCGCGCGAGTGTCAACTGCACAAAACAATGCCACGGGCTAAATAGCGCGGGTGTGATCTGCACAAAACAGTGCGACGCGCAAAATAGCGCGAGTGTCAACTGCCCAAAACAGTGCGACGCGGAAAGTAGCGCCAGTGTGAACAGCACAAAACAGTGCGACGCGCAAAATAGCGCGACTGTCAACTGCACAAAAACAGTGCGACGCACAAAATAGCGCGAGTGTCAACTGCACAAAACAGAGAGACGCGGAAAGTAGCGCCAGTGTGAACAGCACAAAACAGTGCGACGCGCAAAATAGCGCGAGTGTCAACTGCACAAAACAGTGCGACGCGGAAAGTAGCGCCAGTGTGAACAGCACGAAGCAGTGCGACGCGCAAAATAGCGCGAGTGCCAACTGCACAAAACAGTACGACGTGCAAAATCGCGCGAGTCTCAACTGCACAAAACAGTGCGACGCGCAAAATAGCGCGAGTGTCAATTGCACAAAACAATGCCATGCGCAAAATAGCGCGGGTGTGATCTGCACAAAACAGTGCGACGCGCAAAATAGCGCGACTGTCAACTACCCAAAACAGTGCGACGCGGAAAGTAGCGCCAGTGTGAACAGCACAAAACAGTGCAACGCGCAAAATAGCGCGAGTGTCAACTGCACAAAACAGTGCGACGCGGAAGTAGCGCCAGTGTGAATAGCACAAAATAGTGCGACGCACAAACTAGCGCGACTGTCAACTGCACAAAATAGTGCGACGCGCAAAATGGCGCGAGTGTCAACTGCACAAAACAGTGCGACGCGCAAAATAGCGCGAGTGTGATCTGCACAAAACAGTGCGACGCGCAAAATAGCGCGAGTGTGACCTGCACAAAACACTGCGACGCGCAAAATAGCGCGAGTGTCAACTGTACAAAACAGTGCGACGCGGAAAGTAGCGCCAGTGTGAACAGCACGAAACAGTGCGACGCGCAAAATAGCGCGAGTGTCAACTGCACAAAACAGTGCGACATGCAAAATCGCGCGAGTCTCATCTGCACAAAACAATGCCACGGGCTAAATAGCGCGGGTGTGATCTGCACAAAACAGTGCGACGCGCAAAATAGCGCGAGTGTCAACTGCCCAAAACAGTGCGACGCGGAAAGTAGCGCCAGTGTGAACAGCACAAAACAGTGCAACGCGCAAAATAGCGCGAGTGTCAACTGCACAAAACAGTGCGACGCGGAAGTAGCGCCAGTGTGAATAGCACAAAATAGTGCGACGCACAAACTAGCGCGACTGTCAACTGCACAAAATAGTGCGACGCGCAAAATGGCGCGAGTGTCAACTGCACAAAACAGTGCGACGCGCAAAATAGCGCGAGTGTGATCTGCACAAAACAGTGCGACGCGCAAAATAGCGCGAGTGTGACCTGCACAAAACACTGCGACGCGCAAAATAGCGCGAGTGTCAACTGTACAAAACAGTGCGACGCGGAAAGTAGCGCCAGTGTGAACAGCACGAAACAGTGCGACGCGCAAAATAGCGCGAGTGTCAACTGCACAAAACAGTGCGACATGCAAAATCGCGCGAGTCTCATCTGCACAAAACAATGCCACGGGCTAAATAGCGCGGGTGTGATCTGCACAAAACAGTGCGACGCGCAAAATAGCGCGAGTGTCAACTGCCCAAAACAGTGCGACGCGGAAAGTAGCGCCAGTGTGAACAGCACAAAACAGTGCGACACGCAAAATAGCGCGAGTGTCAACTGCACAAAACAGTGCGACGCGGAAGTAGCGCCAGTGTGAATAGTACAAAACAGTGCGACGCACAAAATAGCGCGACTGTCAACTGCACAAAATAGTGCGACGCGCAAAATAGCGCGAGTGTGATCTGCATAAAACAGTGCGACAAGCAAAATAGCGCGAGTGTGAACTGCACAAAACCCTGCGACGCGCAAAATAGCGCGAGTGTCAACTGCACAAAACAGTGCGACGTGCAAAATCGCGCGAGTGTCAACTGCACAAAACAATGCCACGGGCTAAATAGCGCGGGTGTGATCTGCACAAAACAGTGCGACGCGCAAAATAGCGCGAGTGTCAACTGCCCAAAACAGTGCGACGCGGAAAGTAGCGCCAGTGTGAACAGCACAAAACAGTGCGACGCGCAAAATAGCGCGACTGTCAACTGCACAAAAACAGTGCGACGCACAAAATAGCGCGAGTGTCAACTGCACAAAACAGAGAGACGCGGAAAGTAGCGCCAGTGTGAACAGCACAAAACAGTGCGACGCGCAAAATAGCGCGAGTGTCAACTGCACAAAACAGTGCGACGCGGAAAGTAGCGCCAGTGTGAACAGCACGAAGCAGTGCGACGCGCAAAATAGCGCGAGTGCCAACTGCACAAAACAGTACGACGTGCAAAATCGCGCGAGTCTCAACTGCACAAAACAGTGCGACGCGCAAAATAGCGCGAGTGTCAATTGCACAAAACAATGCCATGCGCAAAATAGCGCGGGTGTGATCTGCACAAAACAGTGCGACGCGCAAAATAGCGCGACTGTCAACTACCCAAAACAGTGCGACGCGGAAAGTAGCGCCAGTGTGAACAGCACAAAACAGTGCAACGCGCAAAATAGCGCGAGTGTCAACTGCACAAAACAGTGCGACGCGGAAGTAGCGCCAGTGTGAATAGCACAAAATAGTGCGACGCACAAACTAGCGCGACTGTCAACTGCACAAAATAGTGCGACGCGCAAAATGGCGCGAGTGTCAACTGCACAAAACAGTGCGACGCGCAAAATAGCGCGAGTGTGATCTGCACAAAACAGTGCGACGCGCAAAATAGCGCGAGTGTGACCTGCACAAAACACTGCGACGCGCAAAATAGCGCGAGTGTCAACTGTACAAAACAGTGCGACGCGGAAAGTAGCGCCAGTGTGAACAGCACGAAACAGTGCGACGCGCAAAATAGCGCGAGTGTCAACTGCACAAAACAGTGCGACATGCAAAATCGCGCGAGTCTCATCTGCACAAAACAATGCCACGGGCTAAATAGCGCGGGTGTGATCTGCACAAAACAGTGCGACGCGCAAAATAGCGCGAGTGTCAACTGCCCAAAACAGTGCGACGCGGAAAGTAGCGCCAGTGTGAACAGCACAAAACAGTGCGACACGCAAAATAGCGCGAGTGTCAACTGCACAAAACAGTGCGACGCGGAAGTAGCGCCAGTGTGAATAGTACAAAACAGTGCGACGCACAAAATAGCGCGACTGTCAACTGCACAAAATAGTGCGACGCGCAAAATAGCGCGAGTGTGATCTGCATAAAACAGTGCGACATGCAAAATAGCGCGAGTGTGAACTGCACAAAACCCTGCGACGCGCAAAATAGCGCGAGTGTCAACTGCACAAAACAGTGCGACGTGCAAAATCGCGCGAGTGTCAACTGCACAAAACAATGCCACGGGCTAAATAGCGCGGGTGTGATCTGCACAAAACAGTGCGACGCGCAAAATAGCGCGAGTGTCAACTGCCCAAAACAGTGCGACGCGGAAAGTAGCGCCAGTGTGAACAGCACAAAACAGTGCGACGCGCAAAATAGCGCGACTGTCAACTGCACAAAAACAGTGCGACGCACAAAATAGCGCGAGTGTCAACTGCACAAAACAGAGAGACGCGGAAAGTAGCGCCAGTGTGAACAGCACAAAACAGTGCGACGCGCAAAATAGCGCGAGTGTCAACTGCACAAAACAGTGCGACGCGGAAAGTAGCGCCAGTGTGAACAGCACGAAGCAGTGCGACGCGCAAAATAGCGCGAGTGCCAACTGCACAAAACAGTACGACGTGCAAAATCGCGCGAGTCTCAACTGCACAAAACAGTGCGACGCGCAAAATAGCGCGAGTGTCAATTGCACAAAACAATGCCATGCGCAAAATAGCGCGGGTGTGATCTGCACAAAACAGTGCGACGCGCAAAATAGCGCGACTGTCAACTACCCAAAACAGTGCGACGCGGAAAGTAGCGCCAGTGTGAACAGCACAAAACAGTGCAACGCGCAAAATAGCGCGAGTGTCAACTGCACAAAACAGTGCGACGCGGAAGTAGCGCCAGTGTGAATAGCACAAAATAGTGCGACGCACAAACTAGCGCGACTGTCAACTGCACAAAATAGTGCGACGCGCAAAATGGCGCGAGTGTCAACTGCACAAAACAGTGCGACGCGCAAAATAGCGCGAGTGTGATCTGCACAAAACAGTGCGACGCGCAAAATAGCGCGAGTGTGACCTGCACAAAACACTGCGACGCGCAAAATAGCGCGAGTGTCAACTGTACAAAACAGTGCGACGCGGAAAGTAGCGCCAGTGTGAACAGCACGAAACAGTGCGACGCGCAAAATAGCGCGAGTGTCAACTGCACAAAACAGTGCGACATGCAAAATCGCGCGAGTCTCATCTGCACAAAACAATGCCACGGGCTAAATAGCGCGGGTGTGATCTGCACAAAACAGTGCGACGCGCAAAATAGCGCGAGTGTCAACTGCCCAAAACAGTGCGACGCGGAAAGTAGCGCCAGTGTGAACAGCACAAAACAGTGCGACACGCAAAATAGCGCGAGTGTCAACTGCACAAAACAGTGCGACGCGGAAGTAGCGCCAGTGTGAATAGTACAAAACAGTGCGACGCACAAAATAGCGCGACTGTCAACTGCACAAAATAGTGCGACGCGCAAAATAGCGCGAGTGTGATCTGCATAAAACAGTGCGACAAGCAAAATAGCGCGAGTGTGAACTGCACAAAACCCTGCGACGCGCAAAATAGCGCGAGTGTCAACTGCACAAAACAGTGCGACGTGCAAAATCGCGCGAGTGTCAACTGCACAAAACAATGCCACGGGCTAAATAGCGCGGGTGTGATCTGCACAAAACAGTGCGACGCGCAAAATAGCGCGAGTGTCAACTGCCCAAAACAGTGCGACGCGGAAAGTAGCGCCAGTGTGAACAGCACAAAACAGTGCGACGCGCAAAATAGCGCGACTGTCAACTGCACAAAAACAGTGCGACGCACAAAATAGCGCGAGTGTCAACTGCACAAAACAGAGAGACGCGGAAAGTAGCGCCAGTGTGAACAGCACAAAACAGTGCGACGCGCAAAATAGCGCGAGTGTCAACTGCACAAAACAGTGCGACGCGGAAAGTAGCGCCAGTGTGAACAGCACGAAGCAGTGCGACGCGCAAAATAGCGCGAGTGCCAACTGCACAAAACAGTACGACGTGCAAAATCGCGCGAGTCTCAACTGCACAAAACAGTGCGACGCGCAAAATAGCGCGAGTGTCAATTGCACAAAACAATGCCATGCGCAAAATAGCGCGGGTGTGATCTGCACAAAACAGTGCGACGCGCAAAATAGCGCGACTGTCAACTACCCAAAACCGTGCGACGCGGAAAGTAGCGCCAGTGTGAACAGCACAAAACAGTGCAACGCGCAAAATAGCGCGAGTGTCAACTGCACAAAACAGTGCGACGCGGAAGTAGCGCCAGTGTGAATAGCACAAAATAGTGCGACGCACAAACTAGCGCGACTGTCAACTGCACAAAATAGTGCGACGCGCAAAATGGCGCGAGTGTCAACTGCACAAAACAGTGCGACGCGCAAAATAGCGCGAGTGTGATCTGCACAAAACAGTGCGACGCGCAAAATAGCGCGAGTGTGACCTGCACAAAACACTGCGACGCGCAAAATAGCGCGAGTGTCAACTGTACAAAACAGTGCGACGCGGAAAGTAGCGCCAGTGTGAACAGCACGAAACAGTGCGACGCGCAAAATAGCGCGAGTGTCAACTGCACAAAACAGTGCGACATGCAAAATCGCGCGAGTCTCATCTGCACAAAACAATGCCACGGGCTAAATAGCGCGGGTGTGATCTGCACAAAACAGTGCGACGCGCAAAATAGCGCGAGTGTCAACTGCCCAAAACAGTGCGACGCGGAAAGTAGCGCCAGTGTGAACAGCACAAAACAGTGCGACACGCAAAATAGCGCGAGTGTCAACTGCACAAAACAGTGCGACGCGGAAGTAGCGCCAGTGTGAATAGTACAAAACAGTGCGACGCACAAAATAGCGCGACTGTCAACTGCACAAAATAGTGCGACGCGCAAAATAGCGCGAGTGTGATCTGCATAAAACAGTGCGACATGCAAAATAGCGCGAGTGTGAACTGCACAAAACCCTGCGACGCGCAAAATAGCGCGAGTGTCAACTGCACAAAACAGTGCGACGTGCAAAATCGCGCGAGTGTCAACTGCACAAAACAATGCCACGGGCTAAATAGCGCGGGTGTGATCTGCACAAAACAGTGCGACGCGCAAAATAGCGCGAGTGTCAACTGCCCAAAACAGTGCGACGCGGAAAGTAGCGCCAGTGTGAACAGCACAAAACAGTGCGACGCGTAAAATAGCGCGACTGTCAACTGCACAAAAACAGTGCGACGCACAAAATAGCGCGAGTGTCAACTGCACAAAACAGAGAGACGCGGAAAGTAGCGCCAGTGTGAACAGCACAAAACAGTGCGACGCGCAAAATAGCGCGAGTGTCAACTGCACAAAACAGTGCGACGCGGAAAGTAGCGCCAGTGTGAACAGCACGAAGCAGTGCGACGCGCAAAATAGCGCGAGTGCCAACTGCACAAAACAGTACGACGTGCAAAATCGCGCGAGTCTCAACTGCACAAAACAGTGCGACGCGCAAAATAGCGCGAGTGTCAATTGCACAAAACAATGCCATGCGCAAAATAGCGCGGGTGTGATCTGCACAAAACAGTGCGACGCGCAAAATAGCGCGACTGTCAACTACCCAAAACAGTGCGACGCGGAAAGTAGCGCCAGTGTGAACAGCACAAAACAGTGCAACGCGCAAAATAGCGCGAGTGTCAACTGCACAAAACAGTGCGACGCGGAAGTAGCGCCAGTGTGAATAGCACAAAATAGTGCGACGCACAAACTAGCGCGACTGTCAACTGCACAAAATAGTGCGACGCGCAAAATGGCGCGAGTGTCAACTGCACAAAACAGTGCGACGCGCAAAATAGCGCGAGTGTGATCTGCACAAAACAGTGCGACGCGCAAAATAGCGCGAGTGTGACCTGCACAAAACACTGCGACGCGCAAAATAGCGCGAGTGTCAACTGTACAAAACAGTGCGACGCGGAAAGTAGCGCCAGTGTGAACAGCACGAAACAGTGCGACGCGCAAAATAGCGCGAGTGTCAACTGCACAAAACAGTGCGACATGCAAAATCGCGCGAGTCTCATCTGCACAAAACAATGCCACGGGCTAAATAGCGCGGGTGTGATCTGCACAAAACAGTGCGACGCGCAAAATAGCGCGAGTGTCAACTGCCCAAAACAGTGCGACGCGGAAAGTAGCGCCAGTGTGAACAGCACAAAACAGTGCGACACGCAAAATAGCGCGAGTGTCAACTGCACAAAACAGTGCGACGCGGAAGTAGCGCCAGTGTGAATAGTACAAAACAGTGCGACGCACAAAATAGCGCGACTGTCAACTGCACAAAATAGTGCGACGCGCAAAATAGCGCGAGTGTGATCTGCATAAAACAGTGCGACATGCAAAATAGCGCGAGTGTGAACTGCACAAAACCCTGCGACGCGCAAAATAGCGCGAGTGTCAACTGCACAAAACAGTGCGACGTGCAAAATCGCGCGAGTGTCAACTGCACAAAACAATGCCACGGGCTAAATAGCGCGGGTGTGATCTGCACAAAACAGTGCGACGCGCAAAATAGCGCGAGTGTCAACTGCCCAAAACAGTGCGACGCGGAAAGTAGCGCCAGTGTGAACAGCACAAAACAGTGCGACGCGTAAAATAGCGCGACTGTCAACTGCACAAAAACAGTGCGACGCACAAAATAGCGCGAGTGTCAACTGCACAAAACAGAGAGACGCGGAAAGTAGCGCCAGTGTGAACAGCACAAAACAGTGCGACGCGCAAAATAGCGCGAGTGTCAACTGCACAAAACAGTGCGACGCGGAAAGTAGCGCCAGTGTGAACAGCACGAAGCAGTGCGACGCGCAAAATAGCGCGAGTGCCAACTGCACAAAACAGTACGACGTGCAAAATCGCGCGAGTCTCAACTGCACAAAACAGTGCGACGCGCAAAATAGCGCGAGTGTCAATTGCACAAAACAATGCCATGCGCAAAATAGCGCGGGTGTGATCTGCACAAAACAGTGCGACGCGCAAAATAGCGCGACTGTCAACTACCCAAAACAGTGCGACGCGGAAAGTAGCGCCAGTGTGAACAGCACAAAACAGTGCAACGCGCAAAATAGCGCGAGTGTCAACTGCACAAAACAGTGCGACGCGGAAGTAGCGCCAGTGTGAATAGCACAAAATAGTGCGACGCACAAACTAGCGCGACTGTCAACTGCACAAAATAGTGCGACGCGCAAAATGGCGCGAGTGTCAACTGCACAAAACAGTGCGACGCGCAAAATAGCGCGAGTGTGATCTGCACAAAACAGTGCGACGCGCAAAATAGCGCGAGTGTGACCTGCACAAAACACTGCGACGCGCAAAATAGCGCGAGTGTCAACTGTACAAAACAGTGCGACGCGGAAAGTAGCGCCAGTGTGAACAGCACGAAACAGTGCGACGCGCAAAATAGCGCGAGTGTCAACTGCACAAAACAGTGCGACATGCAAAATCGCGCGAGTCTCATCTGCACAAAACAATGCCACGGGCTAAATAGCGCGGGTGTGATCTGCACAAAACAGTGCGACGCGCAAAATAGCGCGAGTGTCAACTGCCCAAAACAGTGCGACGCGGAAAGTAGCGCCAGTGTGAACGCACAAAACAGTGCGACACGCAAAATAGCGCGAGTGTCAACTGCACAAAACAGTGCGACGCGGAAGTAGCGCCAGTGTGAATAGTACAAAACAGTGCGACGCACAAAATAGCGCGACTGTCAACTGCACAAAATAGTGCGACGCGCAAAATAGCGCGAGTGTGATCTGCATAAAACAGTGCGACAAGCAAAATAGCGCGAGTGTGAACTGCACAAAACCCTGCGACGCGCAAAATAGCGCGAGTGTCAACTGCACAAAACAGTGCGACGTGCAAAATCGCGCGAGTGTCAACTGCACAAAACAATGCCACGGGCTAAATAGCGCGGGTGTGATCTGCACAAAACAGTGCGACGCGCAAAATAGCGCGAGTGTCAACTGCCCAAAACAGTGCGACGCGGAAAGTAGCGCCAGTGTGAATAGCACAAAACAGTGCGACGCGCAAAATAGCGCGACTGTCAACTGCACAAAAACAGTGCGACGCACAAAATAGCGCGAGTGTCAACTGCACAAAACAGTGAGACGCGGAAAGTAGCGCCAGTGTGAACAGCACAAAACAGTGCGACGCGCAAAATAGCGCGAGTGTCAACTGCACAAAACAGTGCGACGCGGAAAGTAGCGCCAGTGTGAACAGCACGAAGCAGTGCGACGCGCAAAATAGCGCGAGTGCCAACTGCACAAAACAGTACGACGTGCAAAATCGCGCGAGTCTCAACTGCACAAAACAGTGCGACGCGCAAAATAGCGCGAGTGTCAATTGCACAAAACAATGCCATGCGCAAAATAGCGCGGGTGTGATCTGCACAAAACAGTGCGACGCGCAAAATAGCGCGACTGTCAACTACCCAAAACAGTGCGACGCGGAAAGTAGCGCCAGTGTGAACAGCACAAAACAGTGCAACGCGCAAAATAGCGCGAGTGTCAACTGCACAAAACAGTGCGACGCGGAAGTAGCGCCAGTGTGAATAGCACAAAATAGTGCGACGCACAAACTAGCGCGACTGTCAACTGCACAAAATAGTGCGACGCGCAAAATGGCGCGAGTGTCAACTGCACAAAACAGTGCGACGCGCAAAATAGCGCGAGTGTGATCTGCACAAAACAGTGCGACGCGCAAAATAGCGCGAGTGTGACCTGCACAAAACACTGCGACGCGCAAAATAGCGCGAGTGTCAACTGTACAAAACAGTGCGACGCGGAAAGTAGCGCCAGTGTGAACAGCACGAAACAGTGCGACGCGCAAAATAGCGCGAGTGTCAACTGCACAAAACAGTGCGACATGCAAAATCGCGCGAGTCTCATCTGCACAAAACAATGCCACGGGCTAAATAGCGCGGGTGTGATCTGCACAAAACAGTGCGACGCGCAAAATAGCGCGAGTGTCAACTGCCCAAAACAGTGCGACGCGGAAAGTAGCGCCAGTGTGAACAGCACAAAACAGTGCGACACGCAAAATAGCGCGAGTGTCAACTGCACAAAACAGTGCGACGCGGAAGTAGCGCCAGTGTGAATAGTACAAAACAGTGCGACGCACAAAATAGCGCGACTGTCAACTGCACAAAATAGTGCGACGCGCAAAATAGCGCGAGTGTGATCTGCATAAAACAGTGCGACAAGCAAAATAGCGCGAGTGTGAACTGCACAAAACCCTGCGACGCGCAAAATAGCGCGAGTGTCAACTGCACAAAACAGTGCGACGTGCAAAATCGCGCGAGTGTCAACTGCACAAAACAATGCCACGGGCTAAATAGCGCGGGTGTGATCTGCACAAAACAGTGCGACGCGCAAAATAGCGCGAGTGTCAACTGCCCAAAACAGTGCGACGCGGAAAGTAGCGCCAGTGTGAACAGCACAAAACAGTGCGACGCGCAAAATAGCGCGACTGTCAACTGCACAAAAACAGTGCGACGCACAAAATAGCGCGAGTGTCAACTGCACAAAACAGTGAGACGCGGAAAGTAGCGCCAGTGTGAACAGCACAAAACAGTGCGACGCGCAAAATAGCGCGAGTGTCAACTGCACAAAACAGTGCGACGTGCAAAATTGCGCGAGTCTCAACTGCACAAAACAGTGAGACGCGGAAAGTAGCGCCAGTGTGAACAGCACAAAACAGTGCGACGCGCAAAATAGCGCGAGTGTCAACTGCACAAAACAGTGCGACGTGCAAAATTGCGCGAGTCTCAACTGCACAAAACAGTGCGACGCGCAAAATAGCGCGAGTGTCAACTGCAGAAAACAATGCCATGCGCAAAATTGCGCGGGTGTGATCTGCACAAAACAGTGCGACGCGCAAAATAGCGCGAGTGTCAACTACCCAAAACAGTGCGACGCGGAAACTAGCGCCAGTGTGAACAGCACAAAACAGTGCGACGCGCAAAATAGCGCGAGTGTCAACTGCACAAAACAGTGCGACGCGGAAGTAGCGCCAGTGTGAATAGCACAAAATAGTGCGACGCACAAAATAGCGCGACTGTCAACTGCACAAAATAGTGCGACGCGCAAAATAGCGCGAGTGTGATCTGCACAAAACAGTGCGACACGCAAAATAGCGCGAGTGTGAACTGCACAAAACCCTGCGACGCGCAAAATAGCGCGAGGGTCAACTGCACAAAACAGTGCGACGCGGAAAGTAGCGCCAGTGTGAACAGCACAAAACAGTGCAACGCGCAAAATAGCGCGAGTGTCAACTGCACAAAACAGTGCGACGCGGAAGTAGCGCCAGTGTGAATAGCACAAAACAGTGCGACCCACAAACTAGCGCGACTGTCAACTGCACAAAATAGTGCGACGCGCAAAATATTGCGAGTGTGATCTGCACAAAACAATGCGACGCGCAAAATAGCGCGAGTGTGACCTGCACAAAACACTGCGACGTGCAAAATAGCGCGAGTGTCAACTGCACAAAACAATGCGACGCGGAAAGTAGCGCCAGTGTGAACAGCACAAAACAGTGCAACGCGCAAAATAGCGCGAGTGTCAACTGCACAAAACAGTGCGACGCGGAAGTAGCGCCAGTGTGAATAGCACAAAATAGTGCGACGCACAAACTAGCGCGACTGTCAACTGCACAAAATAGTGCGACGCGCAAAATGGCGCGAGTGTCAACTGCACAAAACAGTGCGACGCGCAAAATAGCGCGAGTGTGATCTGCACAAAACAGTGCGACGCGCAAAATAGCGCGAGTGTGACCTGCACAAAACACTGCGACGCGCAAAATAGCGCGAGTGTCAACTGTACAAAACAGTGCGACGCGGAAAGTAGCGCCAGTGTGAACAGCACGAAACAGTGCGACGCGCAAAATAGCGCGAGTGTCAACTGCACAAAACAGTGCGACGTGCAAAATCGCGCGAGTCTCATCTGCACAAAACAGTGCGACGCGCAAAATAGCGCGAGTGTCAACTGCAGAAAACAATGCCACGCGCAAAATAGCGCGGGTGTGATCTGCACAAAATAGTGCGACGCGCAAAATAGCGCGAGTGTCAACTGCCCAAAACAGTGCGACGCGGAAAGTAGCGCCAGGGTGAACAGCACAAAACAGTGCGACACGCAAAATAGCGCGAGTGTCAACTGCACAAAACAGTGCGACGCGGAAGTAGCGCCAGTGTGAATAGTACAAAACAGTGCGACGCACAAAATAGCGCGACTGTCAACTGCACAAAATAGTGCGACGCGCAAAATAGCGCGAGTGTGATCTGCATAAAACAGTGCGACATGCAAAATAGCGCGAGTGTGAACTGCACAAAACCCTGCGACGCGCAAAATAGCGCGAGTGTCAACTGCACAAAACAGTGCGACGTGCAAAATCGCGCGAGTGTCAACTGCACAAAACAATGCCACGGGCTAAATAGCGCGGGTGTGATCTGCACAAAACAGTGCGACGCGCAAAATAGCGCGAGTGTCAACTGCCCAAAACAGTGCGACGCGGAAAGTAGCGCCAGTGTGAACAGCACAAAACAGTGCGACGCGCAAAATAGCGCGACTGTCAACTGCACAAAACAGTGCGACGCACAAAATAGCGCGAGTGTCAACTGCACAAAACAGTGAGACCCGGAAAGTAGCGCCAGTGTGAACAGCACAAAACAGTGCGACGCGCAAAATAGCGCGAGTGTCAACTGCACAAAACAGTGCGACGTGCAAAATTGCGCGAGTCTCAACTGCACAAAACAGTGCGACGCGCAAAATAGCGCGAGTGTCAACTGCAGAAAACAATGCCATGCGCAAAATTGCGCGGGTGTGATCTGCACAAAACAGTGCGACGCGCAAAATAGCACGAGTGTCAACTACCCAAAACAGTGCGACGCGGAAACTAGCGCCAGTGTGAACAGCACAAAACAGTGCGACGCGCAAAATAGCGCGAGTGTCAACTGCACAAAACAGTGCGACGCGGAAGTAGCGCCAGTGTGAATAGCACAAAATAGTGCGACGCACAAAATAGCGCGACTGTCAACTGCACAAAATAGTGCGACGCGCAAAATAGCGCGAGTGTGATCTGCACAAAACAGTGCGACACGCAAAATAGCGCGAGTGTGAACTGCACAAAACCCTGCGACGCGCAAAATAGCGCGAGGGTCAACTGCACAAAACAGTGCGACGCGGAAAGTAGCGCCAGTGTGAACAGCACAAAACAGTGCAACGCGCAAAATAGCGCGAGTGTCAACTGCACAAAACAGTGCGACGCGGAAGTAGCGCCAGTGTGAATAGCACAAAACAGTGCGACCCACAAACTAGCGCGACTGTCAACTGCACAAAATAGTGCGACGCGCAAAATATTGCGAGTGTGATCTGCACAAAACAATGCGACGCGCAAAATAGCGCGAGTGTGACCTGCACAAAACACTGCGACGTGCAAAATAGCGCGAGTGTCAACTGCACAAAACAATGCGACGCGGAAAGTAGCGCCAGTGTGAACAGCACAAAACAGTGCAACGCGCAAAATAGCGCGAGTGTCAACTGCACAAAACAGTGCGACGCGGAAGTAGCGCCAGTGTGAATAGCACAAAATAGTGCGACGCACAAACTAGCGCGACTGTCAACTGCACAAAATAGTGCGACGCGCAAAATGGCGCGAGTGTCAACTGCACAAAACAGTGCGACGCGCAAAATAGCGCGAGTGTGATCTGCACAAAACAGTGCGACGCGCAAAATAGCGCGAGTGTGACCTGCACAAAACACTGCGACGCGCAAAATAGCGCGAGTGTCAACTGTACAAAACAGTGCGACGCGGAAAGTAGCGCCAGTGTGAACAGCACGAAACAGTGCGACGCGCAAAATAGCGCGAGTGTCAACTGCACAAAACAGTGCGACGTGCAAAATCGCGCGAGTCTCATCTGCACAAAACAGTGCGACGCGCAAAATAGCGCGAGTGTCAACTGCAGAAAACAATGCCACGCGCAAAATAGCGCGGGTGTGATCTGCACAAAATAGTGCGACGCGCAAAATAGCGCGAGTGTCAACTGCCCAAAACAGTGCGACGCGGAAAGTAGCGCCAGGGTGAACAGCACAAAACAGTGCGACACGCAAAATAGCGCGAGTGTCAACTGCACAAAACAGTGCGACGCGGAAGTAGCGCCAGTGTGAATAGTACAAAACAGTGCGACGCACAAAATAGCGCGACTGTCAACTGCACAAAATAGTGCGACGCGCAAAATAGCGCGAGTGTGATCTGCATAAAACAGTGCGACATGCAAAATAGCGCGAGTGTGAACTGCACAAAACCCTGCGACGCGCAAAATAGCGCGAGTGTCAACTGCACAAAACAGTGCGACGTGCAAAATCGCGCGAGTGTCAACTGCACAAAACAATGCCACGGGCTAAATAGCGCGGGTGTGATCTGCACAAAACAGTGCGACGCGCAAAATAGCGCGAGTGTCAACTGCCCAAAACAGTGCGACGCGGAAAGTAGCGCCAGTGTGAACAGCACAAAACAGTGCGACGCGCAAAATAGCGCAACTGTCAACTGCACAAAACAGTGCGACGCACAAAATAGCGCGAGTGTCAACTGCACAAAACAGTGAGACCCGGAAAGTAGCGCCAGTGTGAACAGCACAAAACAGTGCGACGCGCAAAATAGCGCGAGTGTCAACTGCACAAAACAGTGCGACGTGCAAAATTGCGCGAGTCTCAACTGCACAAAACAGTGCGACGCGCAAAATAGCGCGAGTGTCAACTGCAGAAAACAATGCCATGCGCAAAATTGCGCGGGTGTGATCTGCACAAAACAGTGCGACGCGCAAAATAGCGCGAGTGTCAACTACCCAAAACAGTGCGACGCGGAAACTAGCGCCAGTGTGAACAGCACAAAACAGTGCGACGCGCAAAATAGCGCGAGTGTCAACTGCACAAAACAGTGCGACGCGGAAGTAGCGCCAGTGTGAATAGCACAAAATAGTGCGACGCACAAAATAGCGCGACTGTCAACTGCACAAAATAGTGCGACGCGCAAAATAGCGCGAGTGTGATCTGCACAAAACAGTGCGACACGCAAAATAGCGCGAGTGTGAACTGCACAAAACCCTGCGACGCGCAAAATAGCGCGAGGGTCAACTGCACAAAACAGTGCGACGCGGAAAGTAGCGCCAGTGTGAACAGCACAAAACAGTGCAACGCGCAAAATAGCGCGAGTGTCAACTGCACAAAACAGTGCGACGCGGAAGTAGCGCCAGTGTGAATAGCACAAAACAGTGCGACCCACAAACTAGCGCGACTGTCAACTGCACAAAATAGTGCGACGCGCAAAATATTGCGAGTGTGATCTGCACAAAACAATGCGACGCGCAAAATAGCGCGAGTGTGACCTGCACAAAACACTGCGACGTGCAAAATAGCGCGAGTGTCAACTGCACAAAACAATGCGACGCGGAAAGTAGCGCCAGTGTGAACAGCACGAAACAGTGCGACGCGCAAAATAGCGCGAGTGTCAACTGCACAAAACAGTGCGACGTGCAAAATCGCGCGAGTCTCAACTGCACAAAACAGTGCGACGCGCAAAATAGCGCCAGTGTGAACAGCACAAAACAGTGCGACGCGCAAAATAGCGCGAGTGTCAACAGCACAAAACAGTGCGACGTGCAAAATCGCGCGAGTCTCAACTGCACAAAACAGTGCGACGCGCAAAATAGCGCGAGTGTCAACTGCAGAAAACAATGGCACGCGCAAAATAGCGCGGGTGTGATCTGCACAAAATAGTGCGACGCGCAAAATAGCGCGAGTGTCAACTGCCCAAAAGAGTGCGACGCGGAAAGTAGCGCCAGTGTGAACAGTACAAAACAGTGCGACGCGTAAAATAGCGCGACTGTCAACTGCACAAAACAGTGCGACGCGTAAAATAGCGCGAGTGTCAACTGCACAAAGCAGTGCGACGCGGAAAGTAGCGCCAGTGTGAACAGCACAAAACAGTGCGACGCGCAAAATAGCGCGAGTGTCAACTGCACAAAACAGTGCGACGTGGAAGTAGCGCCAGTGTGAATAGCACAAAACAGTGTGACGCACAAAATAGCGCGACTGTCAACTGCACAAAATAGTGCGACGCGCAAAATAGCGCGAGGGTCAACTGCACAAAACAGTGCGACACGCAAAATAGCGCGAGTGTGATCTGCACAAAACAGTGCGACGCGCAAAATAGCGCGAGTGTGAACTGCATAAAACACTACGACGCGCAAAATAGCGCGAGTGTCAACTGCACAAAACAGCGCGACGTTCAAAATCGCGCGAGTCTCAACTGCACAAAACAGTGCGACGCGCAAAATAGCGCGAGTGTCAACTGCAGAAAACAATGCCATGCGCAAAATAGCGCGGGTGTGATCTGCACAAAACAGTGCGACGCGCAAAATAGCGCGAGTGTCAACTACCCAAAACAGTGCGACGCGGAAACTAGCGCCAGTGTGAACAGCACAAAATAGTGCGACGCGCAAAATAGCACGAGTGTCAACTGCACAAAACAGTGCGACGCGCAAAATAGCGCGAGTGTCAATTGCACAAAACAATGCCATGCGCAAAATAGCGCGGGTGTGATCTGCACAAAACAGTGCGACGCGCAAAATAGCGCGACTGTCAACTACCCAAAACAGTGCGACGCGGAAAGTAGCGCCAGTGTGAACAGCACAAAACAGTGCAACACGCAAAATAGCGCGAGTGTCAACTGCACAAAACAGTGCGACGCGGAAGTAGCGCCAGTGTGAATAGCACAAAACAGTGCGACGCACAAACTAGCGCGACTGTCAACTGCACAAAATAGTGCGACGCGCAAAATGGCGCGAGTGTCAACTGCACAAAACAGTGCGACGCGCAAAATAGCGCGAGTGTGATCTGCACAAAACAGTGCGACGTGCAAAATAGCGCGAGTGTGACCTGCACAAAACACTGCGACGCGCAAAATAGCGCGAGTGTCAACTGCACAAAACAGTGCGACGCGGAAAGTAGCGCCAGTGTGAACAGCACGAAACAGTGCGACGCGCAAAATAGCGCGAGTGTCAACTGCACAAAACAGTGCGACGTGCAAAATCGCGCGAGTCTCAACTGCGCAAAACAGTGCGACGCGCAAAATAGCGCGAGTGTCAACTGCAGAAAACAATGCCACGCGCAAAATAGCGCGGGTGTGATCTGCACAAAATAGTGCGACGCGCAAAATAGCGCGAGTGTCAACTGCCCAAAACAGTGCGACGCGGAAAGTAGCGCCAGTGTGAACAGCACAAAACAGTGCGACACGCAAAATAGCGCGAGTGTCAACTGCACAAAACAGTGCGACGCGGAAGTAGCGCCAGTGTGAATAGCACAAAACAATGCGATGCACAAAATTGCGCGACTGTCAACTGCACAAAATAGTGCGACGCGCAAAATAGCGCGAGTGTGATCTGCATAAAACAGTGCGACATGCAAAATAGCGCGAGTGTGAACTGCACAAAACACTGCGACGCGCAAAATAGCGCGAGTGTCAACTGCACAAAACAGTGCGACGCGGAAAGTAGCGCCAGTGTGAACAGCACGAAGCAGTGCGACTCGCAAAATAGCGCGAGTGTCAACTGCACAAAACAGTACGACGTGCAAAATCGCGCGAGTCTCAACTGCACAAAACAGTGCGACGCGCAAAATAGCGCGAGTGTCAATTGCACAAAACAATGCCATGCGCAAAATAGCGCGGGTGTGATCTGCACAAAACAGTGCGACGCGCAAAATAGCGCGACTGTCAACTACCCAAAACAGTGCGACGCGGAAAGTAGCGCCAGTGTGAACAGCACAAAACAGTGCAACGCGCAAAATAGCGCGAGTGTCAACTGCACAAAACAGTGCGACGCGGAAGTAGCGCCAGTGTGAATAGCACAAAACAGTGCGACGCACAAACTAGCGCGACTGTCAACTGCACAAAATAGTGCGACGCGCAAAATGGCGCGAGTGTCAACTGCACAAAACAGTGCGACGCGCAAAATAGCGCGAGTGTGATCTGCACAAAACAGTGCGACGCGCAAAATAGCGCGAGTGTGACCTGCACAAAACACTGCGACGCACAAAATAGCGCGAGTGTCAACTGTACAAAACAGTGCGACGCGGAAAGTAGCGCCAGTGTGAACAGCACGAAACAGTGCGACGCGCAAAATAGCGCGAGTGTCAACTGCACAAAACAGTGCGACGTGCAAAATCGCGCGAGTCTCATCTGCACAAAACAGTGCGACGCGCAAAATAGCGCGAGTGTCAACTGCAGAAAACAATGCCACGCGCAAAATAGCGCGGGTGTGATCTGCACAAAATAGTGCGACGCGCAAAATAGCGCGAGTGTCAACTGCCCAAAACAGTGCGACGCGGAAAGTAGCGCCAGTGTGAACAGCACAAAACAGTGCGACACGCAAAATAGCGCGAGTGTCAACTGCACAAAACAGTGCGACGCGGAAGTAGCGCCAGTGTGAATAGTACAAAACAGTGCGACGCACAAAATAGCGCGACTGTCAACTGCACAAAATAGTGCGACGCGCAAAATAGCGCGAGTGTGATCTGCATAAAACAGTGCGACATGCAAAATAGCGCGAGTGTGAACTGCACAAAACCCTGCGACGCGCAAAATAGCGCGAGTGTCAACTGCACAAAACAGTGCGACGCGGAAAGTAGCGCCAGTGTGAACAGCACAAAACAGTGCGACGCGCAAAATAGCGCGAGTGTCAACTGCACAAAACAGTGCGACGTGCAAAATCGCGCGAGTGTCAACTGCACAAAACAATGCCACGGGCTAAATAGCGCGGGTGTGATCTGCACAAAACAGTGCGACGCGCAAAATAGCGCGAGTGTCAACTGCCCAAAACAGTGCGACGCGGAAAGTAGCGCCAGTGTGAACAGCACAAAACAGTGCGACGCGCAAAATAGCGCGACTGTCAACTGCACAAAACAGTGCGACGCACAAAATAGCGCGAGTGTCAACTGCACAAAACAGTGCAACGCGGAAAGTAGCGCCAGTGTGAACAGCACAAAACAGTGCGACGCGCAAAATAGCGCGAGTGTCAACTGCACAAAACAATGCGACGTGCAAAATTGCGTGAGTCTCAACTGCACAAACAGTGCGACGCGCAAAATAGCGCGAGTGTCAACTGCAGAAAACAATGCCATGCGCAAAATAGCGCGGGTGTGATCTGCACAAAACAGTGCGACGCGCAAAATAGCGCGAGTGTCAACTACCCAAAACAGTGCGACGCGGAAACTAGCGCCAGTGTGAACAGCACAAAACAGTGCGACGCGCAAAATAGCGCGAGTGTCAACTGCACAAAACAGTGCGACGCGGAAGTAGCGCCAGTGTGAATAGCACAAAATAGTGCGACGCACAAAATAGCGCGACTGTCAACTGCACAAAATAGTGCGACGCGCAAAATAGCGCGAGTGTGATCTGCACAAAACAGTGCGAGACGCAAAATAGCGCGAGTGTGAACTGCACAAAACCCTGCGACGCGCAAAATAGCGCGAGTGTCAACTGCACAAAACAGTGCGACGCGGAAAGTAGCGCCAGTGTGAACAGCACAAAACAGTGCAACGCGCAAAATAGCGCGAGTGTCAACTGCACAAAACAGTGCGACGCGGAAGTAGCGCCAGTGTGAATAGCACAAAACAGTGCGACGCACAAACTAGCGCGACTGTCAACTGCACAAAATAGTGCGACGCGGAAAATGGCGTGAGTGTCAACTGCACAAAATAGTGCGACGCGCAAAATATTGCGAGTGTGATCTGCACAAAACAATGCGACGCGCAAAATAGCGCGAGTGTGACCTGCACAAAACACTGCGACGTGCAAAATAGCGCGAGTGTCAACTGCACAAAACAATGCGACGCGGAAAGTAGCGCCGGTGTGAACAGCACAAAACAGTGCGACGCGCAAAATAGCGCGAGTGTCAACTGCACAAAACAGTGCGACGTGCAAAATCGCGCGAGTCTCAACTGCACAAAACAGTGCGACGCGCAAAATAGCGCGAGTGTCAACTGCACAAAACAGTGCGACGCGGAAAGTAGCGCCAGTGTGAACAGCACAAAACAGTGCGACGCGCAAAATAGCGCGAGTGTCAACTGCACAAAACAGTGCGACGTGCAAAATCGCGCGAGTCTCAACTGCACAAAACAGTGCGACGCGCAAAATAGCGCGAGTGTCAACTGCAGAAAACAATGGCACGCGGAAAATAGCGCGGGTGTGATCTGCACAAAATAGTGCGACGCGCAAAATAGCGCGAGTGTCAACTGCCCAAAAGAGTGCGACGCGGAAAGTAGCGCCAGTGTGAACAGCACAAAACAGTGCGACGCGTAAAATAGCGCGACTGTCAACTGCACAAAACAGTGCGACGCGTAAAATAGCGCGAGTGTCAACTGCACAAAACAGTGCGACGCGGAAAGTAGCGCCAGTATGAACAGCACAAAACAGTGCGACGCGCAAAATAGCGCGAGTGTCAACTGCACAAAACAGTGCGACGTGGAAGTAGCGCCAGTGTGAATAGCACAAAACAGTGTGACGCACAAAATAGCGCGACTGTCAACTGCACAAAATAGTGCGACGCGCAAAATAGCGCGAGTGTCAACTGCACAAAACAGTGCGACACGCAAAATAGCGCGAGTGTGATCTGCACAAAACAGTGCGATGCGCAAAATAGCGCGAGTGTGAACTGCACAAAACACTGCGACGCGCAAAATAGCGCGAGTGTCAACTGCACAAAACAACGCGACGTTCAAAATCGCGCGAGTCTCAACTGCACAAAACAGTGCGACGCGCAAAATAGCGCGAGTGTCAACTACCCAAAACAGTGCGACGCGGAAACTAGCGCCAGTGTGAACAGCACAAAATAGTGCGACGCGCAAAATAGCACGAGTGTCAACTGCACAAAACAGTGCGACGCGCAAAATAGCGCGAGTGTCAATTGCACAAAACAATGCCATGCGCAAAATAGCGCGGGTGTGATCTGCACAAAACAGTGCGACGCGCAAAATAGCGCGACTGTCAACTACCCAAAACAGTGCGACGCGGAAAGTAGCGCCAGTGTGAACAGCACAAAACAGTGCAACGCGCAAAATAGCGCGAGTGTCAACTGCACAAAACAGTGCGACGCGGAAGTAGCGCCAGTGTGAATAGCACAAAACAGTGCGACGCACAAACTAGCGCGACTGTCAACTGCACAAAATAGTGCGACGCGCAAAATGGCGCGAGTGTCAACTGCACAAAACAGTGCGACGCGCAAAATAGCGCGAGTGTGATCTGCACAAAACAGTGCGACGTGCAAAATAGTGCGAGTGTGACCTGCACAAAACACTGCGACGCGCAAAATAGCGCGAGTGTCAACTGCACAAAACAGTGCGACGCGGAAAGTAGCGCCAGTGTGAACAGCACGAAACAGTGCGACGCGCAAAATAGCGCGAGTGTCAACTGCACAAAACAGTGCGACGTGCAAAATCGCGCGAGTCTCAACTGCACAAAACAGTGCGACGCGCAAAATAGCGCGAGTGTCAACTGCAGAAAACAATGCCACGCGCAAAATAGCGCGGGTGTGATCTGCACAAAATAGTGCGACGCGCAAAATAGCGCGAGTGTCAACTGCCCAAAACAGTGCGACGCGGAAAGTAGCGCCAGTGTGAACAGCACAAAACAGTGCGACACGCAAAATAGCGCGAGTGTCAACTGCACAAAACAGTGCGACGCGGAAGTAGCGCCAGTGTGAATAGCACAAAACAATGCGACGCACAAAATTGCGCGACTGTCAACTGCACAAAATAGTGCGACGCGCCAAATAGCGCGAGTGTGATCTGCATAAAACAGTGCGACATGCAAAATAGCGCGAGTGTGAACTGCACAAAACACTGCGACGCGCAAAATAGCGCGAGTGTCAACTGCACAAAATAGTGCGACGCGGAAAGTAGCGCCAGTGTGAACAGCACAAAACAGTGCGACGCGCAAAATAGCGCGAGTGTCAACTGCACAAAACAGTGCGACGTGCAAAATCGCGCGAGTGTCAACTGCACAAAACAATGCCACGGGCTAAATAGCGCGGGTGTGATCTGCACAAAACAGTGCGACGCGCAAAATAGCGCGAGTGTCAACTGCCCAAAACAGTGCGACGCGGAAAGTAGCGCCAGTGTGAATAGCACAAAACAGTGCGACGCGCAAAATAGTGCGACTGTCAACTGCACAAAACAGTGCGACGCACAAAATAGCGCGAGTGTCAACTGCACAAAACAGTGCGACGCGGAAAGTATCGCCAGTGTGAACAGCACAAAACAGTGCGACGCGCAAAATAGCGCGAGTGTCAACTGCACAAAATAGTGCGACGTGCAAAATTGCGCGAGTCTCAACTGCACAAAACAGTGCGACGCGCAAAATAGCGCGAGTGTCAACTGCAGAAAACAATGCCATGCGCAAAATAGCGCGGGTGTGATCAGCACAAAACAGTGCGACGCGGAAACTAGCGCCAGTGTGAACAGCACAAAACAGTGCGACGCGCAAAATAGCGCAAGTGTCAACTGCACAAAACAGTGCGACGCGGAAGTAGCGCCAGTGTGAATAGCACAAAATAGTGCGACGCACAAAATAGCGCGACTGTCAACTGCACAAAATAGTGCGACGCGCAAAATAGCGCGAGTGTGATCTGCACAAAACAGTGCGACACGCAAAATAGCGCGAGTGTGAACTGCACAAAACACTGCGACGCGCAAAATAGCGCGAGTGTCAACTGCACAAAACAGTGCGACGCGGAAAGTAGCGCCAGTGTGAACAGCACAAAACAGTGCGACGCGCAAAATAGCGTGAGTGTCAACTGCACAAAACAGTGCGACGCGCAAAATCGCGCGAGTCTCAACTGCACCAAACAGTGCGACGCGCAAAATATCGCGAGTGTCAATTGCACAAAACAATGCCATGCGCAAAATAGCGCGGGTGTGATCTGCACAAAACAGTGCGACGCGCAAAATAGCGCGACTGTCAACTACCCAAAACAGTGCGACGCGGAAAGTAGCGCCAGTGTGAACAGCACAAAACAGTGCAACGCGCAAAATAGCGCGAGTGTCAACTGCACAAAACAGTCAGACACGGAAGTAGCGCAAGTGTGAATAGCACAAAACAGTGCGACGCACAAACTAGCGCGACTGTCAACTGCACAAAATAGTGCGCCGCACAAAATGGCGTGAGTGTCAACAGCACAAAACAGTGCGACGCGCAAAATATTGCGAGTGTGATCTGCACAAAACAGTGCGACGCGCAAAATAGCGCGAGTGTGACCTGCATAAAACACTGCGACGTGCAAAATAGCGCGAGTGTCAACTGCACAAAACAGTGCGACGCGGAAAGTAGCGCCAGTGTGAACAGAACGAAACAGTGCGACGCGCAAAATAGCGCGAGTGTCAACTGCACAAAACAGTACGACGCGCAAAATCGCGCGAGTCTCAACTGCACAAAACAGTGCGACGCGCAAAATATCGCGAGTGTCAATTGCACAAAACAATGCCATGCGCAAAATAGCGCGGGTGTGATCTGCACAAAACAGTGCGACGCGCAAAATAGCGCGACTGTCAACTACCCAAAACAGTGCGACGCGGAAAGTAGCGCCAGTGTGAACAGCACAAAACAGTGCAACGCGCAAAATAGCGCGAGTGTCAACTGCACAAAACAGTGCGACGCGGAAGTAGCGCCAGTGTGAATAGCACAAAACAGTGCGACGCACAAACTAGCGCGACTGTCAACTGCACAAAATAGTGCGACGCGCAAAATGGCGCGAGTGTCAACTGCACAAAACAGTGCGACGCGCAAAATAGCGCGAGTGTGATCTGCGCAAAACAGTGCGACGCGCAAAATAGCGCGAGTGTGACCTGCGCAAAACACTGCGACGTGCAAAATAGCGCGAGTGTCAACTGCACAAAACAGTGCGACGCGGAAAGTAGCGCCAGTGTGAACAGCACGAAACAGTGCGACGCGCAAAATAGCGCGAGTGTCAACTGCACAAAACAGTGCGACGTGCAAAATCGCGCGAGTCTCAACTGCACAAAACAGTGCGACGCGCAAAATAGCGCGAGTGTCAACTGCACAAAACAGTGCGACGCGGAAAGTAGCGCCAGTGTGAACAGCACAAAACAGTGCGACGCGCAAAATAGCGCGAGTGTCAACTGCACAAAACAGTGCGACGTGCAAAATCGCGCGAGTCTCAACTGCACAAAACAGTGCGACGCGCAAAATAGCGCGAGTGTCAACTGCAGAAAACAATGCCACGCGCAAAATAGCGCGGGTGTGATCTGCACAAAATAGTGCGACGCGCAAAATAGCGCGAGTGTCAACTGCCCAAAACAGTGCGACGCGGAAAGTAGAGCCAGTGTGAACAGCACAAAACAGTGCGAGACGCAAAATAGCGCGAGTGTCAACTGCACAAAACAGTGCGACGCGGAAGTAGCGCCAGTGTGAATAGCACAAAACAGTGCGACGCACAAAATAGCGCGACTGTCAACTGCAAAAAATAGTACGACGCGCAAAATAGCGCGAGTGTGATCTGCATAAAACAGTGCGACATGCAAAATAGCGCGAGTGTGAACTGCACAAAACACTACGACGCGCAAAATAGCGCGAGTGTCAACTGCACAAAACAGTGCGACGCGGAAAGTAGCGCCAGTGTGAACAGCACAAAACAGTGCGACGCGCAAAATAGCGCGAGTGTCAACTGCACAAAACAATGCCACGGGCAAAATAGCGCGGGTGTGATCTGCACAAAACAGTGCGACGCGCAAAATAGTGCGAGTGTCAACTGCCCAAAACAGTGCGACGCGGAAAGTAGCGCCAGTGTGAACAGCACAAAACAGTGCGACGCGCAAAATAGCGCGACTGTCAACTGCACAAAACAGTGCGACGCACAAAATAGCGCGAGTGTCAACTGCACAAAACAGTGCGACGCGGAAAGTAGCGCCAGTGTGAACAGCACAAAACAGTGCGACGCGCAAATTAGCGTGAGTGTCAACTGCACAAAACAGTTCGACGTGCAAAATCGCGCGAGTCTCAACTGCACAAAACAGTGCGACACGCAAAATAGCGCGAGTGTCAATTGCACAAAACAATGCCACGCGCAAAATAGCGCGGGTGTTATCTGCACAAAACAGTGCGATGCGGAAAATAGCGCGAGTGTCAACTACCCAAAACAGTGCGACGCGGAAAGTAGCGCCAGTGTGAACAGCACAAAACAGTGCGACGCGCAAAATAGCGCGAGTGTCAACTGCACAAAACAGTGCGACGTGGAAGTAGCGCCAGTGTGAATAGCACAAAACAGTGTGACGCACAAAATAGCGCGACTGTCAACTGCACAAAATAGTGCGACGCGCAAAATAGCGCGAGTGTCAACTGCACAAAACAGTGCGACACGCAAAATAGCGCGAGTGTGATCTGCACAAAACAGTGCGACGCGCAAAATAGCGCGAGTGTGAACTGCACAAAACACTGCGACGCGCAAAATAGCGCGAGTGTCAACTGCACAAAACAGTGCGACGCGGAAAGTAGCGCCAGTGTGAACTGCACAAAACAGTGCGACGCGCAAAATAGCATGAGTGTCAACTGCACAAAACAGTGCGACGTGCAAAATCGCGCGAGTCTCAACTGCACAAAACAGTGCGACGCGCAAAATAGCGTGAGTGTCAATTGCACAAAACAATGCCACGCGCAAAATAGCGCGGGTGTGATCTGCACAAAACAGTGCGACGCGCAAAATAGCGCGACTGTCAACTGCCCAAAACAGTGCGACGCGGAAAGTAGCGCCAGTGTGAACAGCACAAAACAGTGCGACGCGCAAAATAGCGCGAGTGTCAACTGCACAAAACAGTGCGACGTGGAAGTAGCGCCAGTGTGAATAGCACAAAACAGTGCGACGCACAAAATAGCGCGACTGTCAACTGCACAAAATAGTGCGACGCGCAAAATAGCACGAGTGTGATCTGCATAAAACAGCGCGACACGCAAAATAGCGCGAGTGTGAACTGCACAAAACACTGCGACGCGCAAAATTGCGCGAGTGTCAACTGCACAAAACAGTGCGATGCGGAAAGTAGCGCCAGTGTGAATAGTACAAAACAGTGCGACGCACACAATAGCACGAGTGTAAACTGCACAAAACAGTGCGACGTGCAAAATCGCGCGAGTGTCAACTGCACAAAACAATGCCACGGGAAAAATAGCGCGGGTGTGATCTGCACAAAACAGTGCGACGCGCAAAATAGCGCGAGTGTCAACTGCCCAAAACAGTGCGACGCGGAAAGTAGCGCCAGTGTGAACAGCACAAAACAGTGCGACGCGCAAAATAGCGCAACTGTCAACTGCACAAAACGGTGCGACGCACAAAATAGCGCGAGTGTCAACGGCACAAAACAGTGCGACGCGGAAAGTAGCGCCAGTGTGAATAGCACAAAACAGTGCGACGCGCAAAATCGCGCGAGTCTCAACTGCACAAAACAGTGCGACGCGCAAAATAGCGCGAGTGTCAATTGCACAAAACAATGCCACGCGCAAAATAGCGCGGGTGTGATCTGCACAAAACAGTGCGATGCGGAAAATAGCGCGAGTGTCAACTGCCCAAAACAGTGCGACGCGGAAAGTAGCGCCAGTGTGAACAGCACAAAACAGTGCGACGCGCAAAATAGCGCGAGTGTCAACAGCACAAAACAGTGCGACGTGGAAGTAGCGCCAGTGTGAATAGCACAAAACAGTGTGACGCACAAAATAGCGCGACTGTCAACTGCACAAAATAGTGCGACGCGCAAAATAGCGCGAGTGTCAACTGCACAAAACAGTGCGACACGCAAAATAGCGCGAGTGCGATCCGCACAAAATACTGCGACGCGCAAAATAGCGCGATTGTGAACTGCACAAAACACTGCGACGTGCAAAATAGCGCGAGTGTCAACTGCACAAAACAGTGCGACGCGGAAAGTAGCGCCAGTGTGAACAGCACAAAACAGTGCGACGCGCAAAATAGCGCGAGTGTCAACTGCACAAAACAGTGCGACGCGCAAAATAGCGCGAGTGTCAACTGTAGAAAACAATGCCACGCGCAAAATAGCGCGGGTGTGATCTGCACAAAATAGTGCGATGCGCAAAATAGCGCGAGTGTCAACTGCCCAAAACAGTGCGACGCGAAAAGTAGCGCCAGTGTGAACAGCACAAAACAGTGCGACACGCAAAATAGCGCGAGTGTCAACTGCACAAAACAGTGCGACGCGGAAGTAGCGCCAGTGTGAATAGCACAAAACAGTGCGACGCACAAAATAGCGCGACTGTCAACTGCACAAAATAGTGCGACGCGCAAAATAGCGCGAGTGTGATCTGCATAAAACAGTGCGACACGCAAAATAGCGCGAGTGTGAACTGCACAAAACACTGCGACGCGCAAAATTGCGCGAGTGTCAATTGCACAAAATAGTGCGACGCGGAAAGTAGCGCCAGTGTGAACAGTACAAAACAGTGCGACGCGCACAATAGCACGAGTGTAAACTGCACAAAACAGTGCGACGTGCAAAATCGCGCGAGTGTCAACTGCACAAAACAATGCCACGGGCAAAATAGCGCGGGTGTGATCTGCACAAAACAGTGCGACGCGCAAAATAGCGCGAGTGTCAACTGCCCAAAACAGTGCGACGCGGAAAGTAGCGCCAGTGTGAACAGCACAAAACAGTGCGACGCGCAAAATAGCGCAACTGTCAACTGCACAAAACAGTGCGACGCACAAAATAGCGCGAGTGTCAACGGCACAAAACAGTGCGACGCGGAAAGTAGCGCCAGTGTGAATAGCACAAAACAGTGCGACGCGCAAAATCGCGCGAGTCTCAACTGCACAAAACAGTGCGACGCGCAAAATAGCGCGAGTGTCAATTGCACAAAACAATGCCACGCGCAAAATAGCGCGGGTGTGATCTGCACAAAACAGTGCGATGGGGAAAATAGCGCGAGTGTCAACTGCCCAAAACAGTGCGACGCGGAAAGTAGCGCCAGTGTGAACAGCACAAAACAGTGCGACGCGCAAAATAGCGCGAGTGTCAACAACACAAAACAGTGCGACGTGGAAGTAGCGCCAGTGTGAATAGCACAAAACAGTGTGACGCACAAAATAGCGCGACTGTCAACTGCACAAAATAGTGCGACGCGCAAAATAGCGCGAGTGTCAACTGCACAAAACAGTGCGACGCGGAAGTAGCGCCAGTGTGAATAGCACAAAACAGTGCGACGCACAAAATAGCGCGACTGTCAACTGCACAAAATAGTGCGACGCGCAAAATAGCGCGAGTGTGATCTGCATAAAACAGTGCGACACGCAAAATAGCGCGAGTGTGAACTGCACAAAACACTGCGACGCGCAAAATTGCGCGAGTGTCAATTGCACAAAATAGTGCGACGCGGAAAGTAGCGCCAGTGTGAACAGTACAAAACAGTGCGACGCGCACAATAGCACGAGTGTAAACTGCACAAAACAGTGCGACGTGCAAAATCGCGCGAGTGTCAACTGCACAAAACAATGCCACGGGCAAAATAGCGCGGGTGTGATCTGCACAAAACAGTGCGACGCGCAAAATAGCGCGAGTGTCAACTGCCCAAAACAGTGCGACGCGGAAAGTAGCGCCAGTGTGAACAGCACAAAACAGTGCGACGCGCAAAATAGCGCAACTGTCAACTGCACAAAACAGTGCGACGCACAAAATAGCGCGAGTGTCAACGGCACAAAACAGTGCGACGCGGAAAGTAGCGCCAGTGTGAATAGCACAAAACAGTGCGACGCGCAAAATCGCGCGAGTCTCAACTGCACAAAACAGTGCGACGCGCAAAATAGCGCGAGTGTCAATTGCACAAAACAATGCCACGCGCAAAATAGCGCGGGTGTGATCTGCACAAAACAGTGCGACGCGCAAAATAGCGCGAGTGTCAACTGCCCAAAACAGTGCGACGCGGAAAGTAGCGCCAGTGTGAACAGCACAAAACAGTGCGACGCGCAAAATAGCGCAACTGTCAACTGCACAAAACAGTGCGACGCACAAAATAGCGCGAGTGTCAACTGCACAAAATAGTGCGACGCGGAAAGTAGCGCCAGTGTGAATAGCACAAAACAGTGCGACGCGCAAAATCGCGCGAGTCTCAACTGCACAAAACAGTGCGACGCGCAAAATAGCGCGAGTGTCAATTGCACAAAACAATGCCACGCGCAAAATAGCGCGGGTGTGATCTACACAAAACAGTGCGATGCGGAAAATAGCGCGAGTGTCAACTGCCCAAAACAGTGCGACGCGGAAAGTAGCGCCAGTGTGAACAGCACAAAACAGTGCGACGCGCAAAATAGCGCGAGTGTCAACTGCACAAAACAGTGCGACGTGGAAGTAGCGCCAGTGTGAATAGCACAAAACAGTGTGACGCACAAAATAACGCGACTGTCAACTGCACAAAATAGTGCGACGCGGAAGATAGCGCGAGTGTCAACTGCACTAAACAGTGCGACACGCAAAATAGCGCGAGTGTGATCTGCACAAAACAGTGCGACGCGCAAAATAGCGCGAGTGTGAACTGCACAAAACACTGTGACGCGCAAAATAGCGCGAGTGTCAACTGCACAAAACAGTGCGACGCGGAAAGTAGCGCCAGTGTCAACTGCACAAAACAGTGCGACGCGCAAAATAGCATGAGTGTCAACTGCACAAAACAGTGCGACGTGCAAAATCGCGCGAGTCTCAACTGCACAAAACAGTGCGACGCGCAAAATAGCGTGAGTGTCAATTGCACAAAACAATGCCACGCGCAAAATAGCGCGGGTGTGATCTGCACAAAACAGTGCGACGCGCAAAATAGCGCGACTGTCAACTGCCCAAAACAGTGCGACGCGGAAAGTAGCGCCAGTGTGAACAGCACAAAACAGTGCGACGCGCAAAATAGCGCGAGTGTCAACTGCACAAAACAGTGCGACGTGGAAGTAGCGCCAGTGTGAATAGCACAAAACAGTGCGACGCACAAAATAGCGCGACTGTCAACTGCACAAAATAGTGCGACGCGCAAAATAGCACGAGTGTGATCTGCATAAAACAGCGCGACACGCAAAATAGCGCGAGTGTGAACTGCACAAAACACTGCGACGCGCAAAATTGCGCGAGTGTCAACTGCACAAAACAGTGCGATGCGGAAAGTAGCGCCAGTGTGAACAGTACAAAACAGTGCGACGCGCACAATAGCACGGGTGTAAACTGCACAAAACAGTGCGACGTGCAAAATCGCGCGAGTGTCAACTGCACAAAACAATGCCACGGGCAAAATAGCGCGGGTGTGATCTGCACAAAACAGTGCGACGCGCAAAATAGCGCGAGTGTCAACTGCCCAAAACAGTGCGACGCGGAAAGTAGCGCCAGTGTGAACAGCACAAAACAGTGCGACGCGCAAAATAGCGCAACTGTCAACTGCACAAAACAGTGCGACACACAAAATAGCGCGAGTGTCAACGGCACAAAACAGTGCGACGCGGAAAGTAGCGCCAGTGTGAATAGCACAAAACAGTGCGACGCGCAAAATCGCGCGAGTCTCAACTGCACAAAACAGTGCGACGCGCAAAATAGCGCGAGTGTCAATTGCACAAAACAATGCCACGCGCAAAATAGCGCGGGTGTGATCTGCACAAAACAGTGCGATGCGGAAAATAGCGCGAGTGTCAACTGCCCAAAACAGTGCGACGCGGAAAGTAGCGCCAGTGTGAACAGCACAAAACAGTGCGACGCGCAAAATAGCGCGAGTGTCAACAGCACAAAACAGTGCGACGTGGAAGTAGCGCCAGTGTGAATAGCACAAAACAGTGTGACGCACAAAATAGCGCAACTGTCAACTGCACAAAATAGTGCGACGCGCAAAATAGCGCGAGTGTCAACTGCACAAAACAGTGCGACACGCAAAATAGCGCGAGTGCGATCCGCACAAAACAGTGCGACGCGCAAAATAGCGCGAGTGTGAACTGCACAAAACACTGCGACGTGCAAAATAGCGCGAGTGTCAACTGCACAAAACAGTGCGACGCGGAAAGTAGCGCCAGTGTGAACAGCACAAAACAGTGCGACGCGCAAAATAGCGCGAGTGTCAACTGCACAAAACAGTGCGACGCGCAAAATAGCGCGAGTGTCAACTGCAGAAAACAATGCCACGCGCAAAATAGCGCGGGTGTGATCTGCACAAAATAGTGCGACGCGCAAAATAGCGCGAGTGTCAACTGCCCAAAACAGTGCGACGCGAAAAGTAGCGCCAGTGTGAACAGCACAAAACAGTGCGACACGCAAAATAGCGCGAGTGTCAACTGCACAAAACAGTGCGACGCGGAAGTAGCGCCAGTGTGAATAGCACAAAACAGTGCGACGCACAAAATAGCGCGACTGTCAACTGCACAAAATAGTGCGACGCGCAAAATAGCGCGAGTGTGATCTGCATAAAACAGTGCGACACGCAAAATAGCGCGAGTGCGATCCGCACAAAACAGTGCGACGCGCAAAATAGCGCGATTGTGAACTGCACAAAACACTGCGACGTGCAAAATAGCGCGAGTGTCAATTGCACAAAACAATGCCACGCGCAAAATAGCGCGGGTGTGATCTGCACAAAACAGTGCGATGGGGAAAATAGCGCGAGTGTCAACTGCCCAAAACAGTGCGACGCGGAAAGTAGCGCCAGTGTGAACAGCACAAAACAGTGCGACGCGCAAAATAGCGCGAGTGTCAACAACACAAAACAGTGCGACGTGGAAGTAGCGCCAGTGTGAATAGCACAAAACAGTGTGACGCACAAAATAGCGCGACTGTCAACTGCACAAAATAGTGCGACGCGCAAAATAGCGCGAGTGTCAACTGCACAAAACAGTGCGACGCGGAAGTAGCGCCAGTGTGAATAGCACAAAACAGTGCGACGCACAAAATAGCGCGACTGTCAACTGCACAAAATAGTGCGACGCGCAAAATAGCGCGAGTGTGATCTGCATAAAACAGTGCGACACGCAAAATAGCGCGAGTGTGAACTGCACAAAACACTGCGACGCGCAAAATTGCGCGAGTGTCAATTGCACAAAATAGTGCGACGCGGAAAGTAGCGCCAGTGTGAACAGTACAAAACAGTGCGACGCGCACAATAGCACGAGTGTAAACTGCACAAAACAGTGCGACGTGCAAAATCGCGCGAGTGTCAACTGCACAAAACAATGCCACGGGCAAAATAGCGCGGGTGTGATCTGCACAAAACAGTGCGACGCGCAAAATAGCGCGAGTGTCAACTGCCCAAAACAGTGCGACGCGGAAAGTAGCGCCAGTGTGAACAGCACAAAACAGTGCGACGCGCAAAATAGCGCAACTGTCAACTGCACAAAACAGTGCGACGCACAAAATAGCGCGAGTGTCAACGGCACAAAACAGTGCGACGCGGAAAGTAGCGCCAGTGTGAATAGCACAAAACAGTGCGACGCGCAAAATCGCGCGAGTCTCAACTGCACAAAACAGTGCGACGCGCAAAATAGCGCGAGTGTCAATTGCACAAAACAATGCCACGCGCAAAATAGCGCGGGTGTGATCTGCACAAAACAGTGCGACGCGCAAAATAGCGCGAGTGTCAACTGCCCAAAACAGTGCGACGCGGAAAGTAGCGCCAGTGTGAACAGCACAAAACAGTGCGACGCGCAAAATAGCGCAACTGTCAACTGCACAAAACAGTGCGACGCACAAAATAGCGCGAGTGTCAACTGCACAAAATAGTGCGACGCGGAAAGTAGCGCCAGTGTGAATAGCACAAAACAGTGCGACGCGCAAAATCGCGCGAGTCTCAACTGCACAAAACAGTGCGACGCGCAAAATAGCGCGAGTGTCAATTGCACAAAACAATGCCACGCGCAAAATAGCGCGGGTGTGATCTACACAAAACAGTGCGATGCGGAAAATAGCGCGAGTGTCAACTGCCCAAAACAGTGCGACGCGGAAAGTAGCGCCAGTGTGAACAGCACAAAACAGTGCGACGCGCAAAATAGCGCGAGTGTCAACTGCACAAAACAGTGCGACGTGGAAGTAGCGCCAGTGTGAATAGCACAAAACAGTGTGACGCACAAAATAACGCGACTGTCAACTGCACAAAATAGTGCGACGCGGAAGATAGCGCGAGTGTCAACTGCACTAAACAGTGCGACACGCAAAATAGCGCGAGTGTGATCTGCACAAAACAGTGCGACGCGCAAAATAGCGCGAGTGTGAACTGCACAAAACACTGTGACGCGCAAAATAGCGCGAGTGTCAACTGCACAAAACAGTGCGACGCGGAAAGTAGCGCCAGTGTCAACTGCACAAAACAGTGCGACGCGCAAAATAGCATGAGTGTCAACTGCACAAAACAGTGCGACGTGCAAAATCGCGCGAGTCTCAACTGCACAAAACAGTGCGACGCGCAAAATAGCGTGAGTGTCAATTGCACAAAACAATGCCACGCGCAAAATAGCGCGGGTGTGATCTGCACAAAACAGTGCGACGCGCAAAATAGCGCGACTGTCAACTGCCCAAAACAGTGCGACGCGGAAAGTAGCGCCAGTGTGAACAGCACAAAACAGTGCGACGCGCAAAATAGCGCGAGTGTCAACTGCACAAAACAGTGCGACGTGGAAGTAGCGCCAGTGTGAATAGCACAAAACAGTGCGACGCACAAAATAGCGCGACTGTCAACTGCACAAAATAGTGCGACGCGCAAAATAGCACGAGTGTGATCTCCATAAAACAGCGCGACACGCAAAATAGCGCGAGTGTGAACTGCACAAAACACTGCGACGCGCAAAATTGCGCGAGTGTCAACTGCACAAAACAGTGCGATGCGGAAAGTAGCGCCAGTGTGAACAGTACAAAACAGTGCGACGCGCACAATAGCACGGGTGTAAACTGCACAAAACAGTGCGACGTGCAAAATCGCGCGAGTGTCAACTGCACAAAACAATGCCACGGGCAAAATAGCGCGGGTGTGATCTGCACAAAACAGTGCGACGCGCAAAATAGCGCGAGTGTCAACTGCCCAAAACAGTGCGACGCGGAAAGTAGCGCCAGTGTGAACAGCACAAAACAGTGCGACGCGCAAAATAGCGCAACTGTCAACTGCACAAAACAGTGCGACACACAAAATAGCGCGAGTGTCAACGGCACAAAACAGTGCGACGCGGAAAGTAGCGCCAGTGTGAATAGCACAAAACAGTGCGACGCGCAAAATCGCGCGAGTCTCAACTGCACAAAACAGTGCGACGCGCAAAATAGCGCGAGTGTCAATTGCACAAAACAATGCCACGCGCAAAATAGCGCGGGTGTGATCTGCACAAAACAGTGCGATGCGGAAAATAGCGCGAGTGTCAACTGCCCAAAACAGTGCGACGCGGAAAGTAGCGCCAGTGTGAACAGCACAAAACAGTGCGACGCGCAAAATAGCGCGAGTGTCAACAGCACAAAACAGTGCGACGTGGAAGTAGCGCCAGTGTGAATAGCACAAAACAGTGTGACGCACAAAATAGCGCGACTGTCAACTGCACAAAATAGTACGACGCGCAAAATAGCGCGAGTGTCAACTGCACAAAACAGTGCGACACGCAAAATAGCGCGAGTGCGATCCGCACAAAACAGTGCGACGCGCAAAATAGCGCGAGTGTGAACTGCACAAAACACTGCGACGTGCAAAATAGCGCGAGTGTCAACTGCACAAAACAGTGCGACGCGGAAAGTAGCGCCAGTGTGAACAGCACAAAACAGTGCGACGCGCAAAATAGCGCGAGTGTCAACTGCACAAAACAGTGCGACGCGCAAAATAGCGCGAGTGTCAACTGCAGAAAACAATGCCACGCGCAAAATAGCGCGGGTGTGATCTGCACAAAATAGTGCGACGCGCAAAATAGCGCGAGTGTCAACTGCCCAAAACAGTGCGACGCGAAAAGTAGCGCCAGTGTGAACAGCACAAAACAGTGCGACACGCAAAATAGCGCGAGTGTCAACTGCACAAAACAGTGCGACGCGGAAGTAGCGCCAGTGTGAATAGCACAAAACAGTGCGACGCACAAAATAGCGCGACTGTCAACTGCACAAAATAGTGCGACGCGCAAAATAGCGCGAGTGTGATCTGCATAAAACAGTGCGACACGCAAAATAGCGCGAGTGCGATCCGCACAAAACAGTGCGACGCGCAAAATAGCGCGATTGTGAACTGCACAAAACACTGCGACGTGCAAAATAGCGCGAGTGTCAACTGCACAAAACAGTGCGACGCGGAAAGTAGCGCCAGTGTGAACAGCACAAAACAGTGCGACGCGCAAAATAGCGCGAGTGTCAACTGCAGAAAACAATGCCACGCGCAAAATAGCGCGGGTGTGATCTGCACAAAATAGTGCGACGCGCAAAATAGCGCGAGTGTCAACTGCCCAAAACAGTGCGACGCGAAAAGTAGCGCCAGTGTGAACAGCACAAAACAGTGCGACACGCAAAATAGCGCGAGTGTCAACTGCACAAAACAGTGCGACGCGGAATTAGCGCCAGTGTGAATAGCACAAAACAGTGCGACGCACAAAATAGCGCGACTGTCAACTGCACAAAATAGTGCGACGCGCAAAATAGCGCGAGTGTGATCTGCATAAAACAGTGCGACACGCAAAATAGCGCGAGTGTGAACTGCACAAAACACTGCGACGCGCAAAATTGCGCGAGTGTCAACTGCACAAAACAGTGCGACGCGGAAAGTAGCGCCAGTGTGAACAGTACAAAACAGTGCGACGCGCACAATAGCACGAGTGTAAACTGCACAAAACAGTGCGACGTGCAAAATCGCGCGAGTGTCAACTGCACAAAACAATGCCACGGGCAAAATAGCGCGGGTGTGATCTGCACAAAACAGTGCGACGCGCAAAATAGCGCGAGTGTCAACTGCCCAAAACAGTGCGACGCGGAAAGTAGCGCCAGTGTGAACAGCACAAAACAGTGCGACGCGCAAAATAGCGCAACTGTCAACTGCACAAAACAGTGCGACGCACAAAATAGCGCGAGTGTCAACTGCCCAAAACAGTGCGACGCGGAAAGTAGCGCCAGTGTGAATAGCACAAAACAGTGCGACGCGCAAAATCGCGCGAGTCTCAACTGCACAAAACAGTGCGACGCACAAAATAGCGCGAGTGTCAATTGCACAAAACAATGCCACGCGCAAAATAGCGCGGGTGTGATCTGCACAAAACAGTGCGATGCGGAAAATAGCGCGAGTGTCAACTGCCCAAAACAGTGCGACGCGGAAAGTAGCGCCAGTGTGAACAGCACAAAACAGTGCGACGCGCAAAATAGCGCGAGTGTCAACTGCAAAAAACAGTGCGACGTGGAAGTAGCGCCAGTGTGAATAGCACAAAACAGTGTGACGCACAAAATAACGCGACTGTCAACTGCACAAAATAGTGCGACGCGCAAGATAGCGCGAGTGTCAACTGCACTAAACAGTGCGACACGCAAAATAGCGCGAGTGTGATCTGCACAAAACAGTGCGATGCGCAAAATAGCGCGAGTGTGAACTGCACAAAACACTGCGACGCGCAAAATAGCGCGACTGTCAACTGCCCAAAACAGTGCGACGCGGAAAGTAGCGCCAGTGTGAACAGCACAAAACAGTGCGACGCGCAAAATAGCGCGAGTGTCAACTGCACAAAACAGTGCGACGTGGAAGTAGCGCCAGTGTGAATAGCACAAAACAGTGCGACGCACAAAATAGCGCGACTGTCAACTGCACAAAATAGTGCGACGCGCAAAATAGCACGAGTGTGATCTGCATAAAACAGCGCGACACGCAAAATAGCGCGAGTGTGAACTGCACAAAACACTGCGACGCGCAAAATTGCGCGAGTGTCAACTGCACAAAACAGTGCGATGCGGAAAGTAGCGCCAGTGTGAACAGTACAAAACAGTGCGACGCGCACAATAGCACGAGTGTAAACTGCACAAAACAGTGCGACGTGCAAAATCGCGCGAGTGTCAACTGCACAAAACAATGCCACGGGCAAAATAGCGCGGGTGTGATCTGCACAAAACAGTGCGACGCGCAAAATAGCGCGAGTGTCAACTGCCCAAAACAGTGCGACGCGGAAAGTAGCGCCAGTGTGAACAGCACAAAACAGTGCGACGCGCAAAATAGCGCAACTGTCAACTGCACAAAACAGTGCGACGCACAAAATAGCGCGAGTGTCAACGGCACAAAACAGTGCGACGCGGAAAGTAGCGCCAGTGTGAATAGCACAAAACAGTGCGACGCGCAAAATCGCGCGAGTCTCAACTGCACAAAACAGTGCGACGCGCAAAATAGCGCGAGTGTCAATTGCACAAAACAATGCCACGCGCAAAATAGCGCGGGTGTGATCTGCACAAAACAGTGCGATGCGGAAAATAGCGCGAGTGTCAACTGCCCAAAACAGTGCGACGCGGAAAGTAGCGCCAGTGTGAACAGCACAAAACAGTGCGACGCGCAAAATAGCGCGAGTGTCAACAGCACAAAACAGTGCGACGTGGAAGTAGCGCCAGTGTGAATAGCACAAAACAGTGTGACGCACAAAATAGCGCGACTGTCAACTGCACAAAATAGTGCGACGCGCAAAATAGCGCGAGTGTCAACTGCACAAAACAGTGCGACACGCAAAATAGCGCGAGTGCGATCCGCACAAAACAGTGCGACGCGCAAAATAGCGCGAGTGTGAACTGCACAAAACACTGCGACGTGCAAAATAGCGCGAGTGTCAACTGCACAAAACAGTGCGACGCGGAAAGTAGCGCCAGTGTGAACAGCACAAAACAGTGCGACGCGCAAAATAGCGCGAGTGTCAACTGCACAAAACAGTGCGACGCGCAAAATAGCGCGAATGTCAACTGCAGAAAACAATGCCACGCGCAAAATAGCGCGGGTGTGATCTGCACAAAATAGTGCGACGCGCAAAATAGCGCGAGTGTCAACTGCCCAAAACAGTGCGACGCGAAAAGTAGCGCCAGTGTGAACAGCACAAAACAGTGCGACACGCAAAATAGCGCGAGTGTCAACTGCACAAAACAGTGCGACGCGGAAGTAGCGCCAGTGTGAATAGCACAAAACAGTGCGACGCACAAAATAGCGCGACTGTCAACTGCACAAAATAGTGCGACGCGCAAAATAGCGCGAGTGTGATCTGCATAAAACAGTGCGACACGCAAAATAGCGCGAGTGTGAACTGCACAAAACACTGCGACGCGCAAAATTGCGCGAGTGTCAACTGCACAAAACAGTGCGACGCGGAAAGTAGCGCCAGTGTGAACAGTACAAAACAGTGCGACGCGCACAATAGCACGAGTGTAAACTGCACAAAACAGTGCGACGTGCAAAATCGCGCGAGTGTCAACTGCACAAAACAATGCCACGGGCAAAATAGCGCGGGTGTGATCTGCACAAAACAGTGCGACGCGCAAAATAGCGCGAGTGTCAACTGCCCAAAACAGTGCGACGCGGAAAGTAGCGCCAGTGTGAACAGCACAAAACAGTGCGACGCGCAAAATAGCGCAACTGTCAACTGCACAAAACAGTGCGACGCACAAAATAGCGCGAGTGTCAACTGCACAAAACAGTGCGACGCGGAAAGTAGCGCCAGTGTGAATAGCAGAAAACAGTGCGACGCGCAAAATCGCGCGAGTCTCAACTGCACAAAACAGTGCGACGCGCAAAATAGCGCGAGTGTCAATTGCACAAAACAATGCCACGCGCAAAATAGCGCGGGTGTGATCTGCACAAAACAGTGCGATGCGGAAAATAGCGCGAGTGTCAACTGCCCAAAACAGTGCGACGCGGAAAGTAGCGCCAGTGTGAACAGCACAAAACAGTGCGACGCGCAAAATAGCGCGAGTGTCAACTGCACAAAACAGTGCGACGTGGAAGTAGCGCCAGTGTGAATAGCACAAAACAGTGTGACGCACAAAATAACGCGACTGTCAACTGCACAAAATAGTGCGACGCGCAAGATAGCGCGAGTGTCAACTGCACAAAACAGTGCGACACGCAAAATAGCGCGAGTGTGATCTGCACAAAACAGTGCGACGCGCAAAATAGCGCGAGTGTGAACTGCACAAAACACTGCGACGCGCAAAATAGCGCGAGTGTCAACTGCACAAAACAGTGCGACGCGGAAAGTAGCGCCAGTGTCAACTGCACAAAACAGTGCGACGCGCAAAATAGCATGAGTGTCAACTGCACAAAACAGTGCGACGTGCAAAATCGCGCGAGTCTCAACTGCACAAAACAGTGCGACGCGCAAAATAGCGTGAGTGTCAATTGCACAAAACAATGCCACGCGCAAAATAGTGCGGGTGTGATCTGCACAAAACAGTGCGACGCGCAAAATAGCGCGACTGTCAACTGCCCAAAACAGTGCGACGCGGAAAGTAGCGCCAGTGTGAACAGCACAAAACAGTGCGACGCGCAAAATAGCGCGAGTGTCAACTGCACAAAACAGTGCGACGTGGAAGTAGCGCCAGTGTGAATAGCACAAAACAGTGCGACGCACAAAATAGCGCGACTGTCAACTGCACAAAATAGTGCGACGCGCAAAATAGCACGAGTGTGATCTGCATAAAACAGCGCGACACGAAAAATAGCGCGAGTGTGAACTGCACAAAACACTGCGACGCGCAAAATTGCGCGAGTGTCAACTGCACAAAACAGTGCGATGCGGAAAGTAGCGCCAGTGTGAACAGTACAAAACAGTGCGACGCGCACAATAGCACGAGTGTAAACTGCACAAAACAGTGCGACGTGCAAAATCGCGCGAGTGTCAACTGCACAAAACAATGCCACGGGCAAAATAGCGCGGGTGTGATCTGCACAAAACAGTGCGACGCGCAAAATAGCGCGAGTGTCAACTGCCCAAAACAGTGCGACGGGGAAAGTAGCGCCAGTGTGAACAGCACAAAACAGTGCGACGCGCAAAATAGCGCAACTGTCAACTGCACAAAACAGTGCGACGCACAAAATAGCGCGAGTGTCAACGGCACAAAACAGTGCGACGCGGAAAGTAGCGCCAGTGTGAACAGCACAAAACAGTGCGACGCGCAAAATAGCGCGAGTGTCAACTGCACAAAACAGTGCGACGTGGAAGTAGCGCCAGTGTGAATAGCACAAAACAGTGTGACGCACAAAATAGCGCGACTGTCAACTGCACAAAATAGTGCGACGCGCAAAATAGCGCGAGTGTCAACTGCACAAAACAGTGCGACACGCAAAATAGCGCGAGTGTGATCCGCACAAAACAGTGCGACGCGCAAAATAGCGCGAGTGTGAACTGCACAAAACACTGCGACGTGCAAAATAGCGCGAGTGTCAACTGCACAAAACAGTGCGACGCGGAAAGTAGCGCCAGTGTGAACAGCACAAAACAGTGCGACGCGCAAAATAGCGCGAGTGTCAACTGCACAAAATAGTGCGACGCGCAAAATAGCGCGAGTGTCAACTGCAGAAAACAATGCCACGCGCAAAATAGCGCGGGTGTGATCTGCACAAAATAGTGCGACGCGCAAAATAGCGCGAGTGTCAACTGCCCAAAACAGTGCGACGCGAATAGTAGCGCCAGTGTGAACAGCACAAAACAGTGCGACACGCAAAATAGCGAGAGTGTCAACTGCACAAAACAGTGCGACGCGGAAGTAGCGCCAGTGTGAATAGCACAAAACAGTGCGACGCACAAAATAGCGCGACTGTCAACTGCACAAAATAGTGCGACGCGCAAAATAGCGCGAGTGTGATCTGCATAAAACAGTGCGACACGCAAAATAGCGCGAGTGTGAACTGCACAAAACACTGCGACGCGCAAAATTGCGCGAGTGTCAACTGCACAAAACAGTGCGACGCGGAAAGTAGCGCCAGTGTGAACAGTACAAAACAGTGCGACGCGCACAATAGCACGAGTGTAAACTGCACAAAACAGTGCGACGTGCAAAATCGCGCGAGTGTCAACTGCACAAAACAATGCCACGGGCAAAATAGCGCGGGTGTGATCTGCACAAAACAGTGCGACGCGCAAAATAGCGCGAGTGTCAACTGCCCAAAACAGTGCGACGCGGAAAGTAGCGCCAGTGTGAACAGCACAAAACAGTGCGACGCGCAAAATAGCGCAACTGTCAACTGCACAAAACAGTGCGACGCACAAAATAGCGCGAGTGTCAACTGCACAAAACAGTGCGACGCGGAAAGTAGCGCCAGTGTGAATAGCACAAAACAGTGCGACGCGCAAAATCGCGCGAGTCTCAACTGCACAAAACAGTGCGACGCACAAAATAGCGCGAGTGTCAATTGCACAAAACAATGCCACGCGCAAAATAGCGCGGGTGTGATCTGCACAAAACAGTGCGACGCGCAACATAGCGCGACTGTCAACTGCCCAAAACAGTGCGACGCGGAAAGTAGCGCCAGTGTGAACAGCACAAAACAGTGCGACGCGCAAAATAGCGCGAGTGTCAACTGCACAAAACAGTGCGACGCGTAAGTAGCGCCAGTGTGAATAGCACAAAAACAGTACGACGCACAAAATAGCGCGACTGTCAACTGCACAAAATAGTGCGACGCGCAAAATAGCGCGAGTGTCAACTGCACAAAACAGTGCGACACGCAAAATAGCGCGAGTGTGATCCGCACAAAACAGTGCGACGCGCAAAATAGCGCGAGTGTGAACTGCACAAAACACTGCGACGTGCAAAATAGCGCGAGTGTCAACTGCACAAAACAGTGCGACGCGGAAAGTAGCGCCAGTGTGAACAGCACAAAACAGTGCGACGCGCAAAATAGCGCGAGTGTCAATTGCACAAAACAGTGCGACGCGCAAAATAGCGCGAGTGTCAACTGCAGAAAACAATGCCACGCGCAAAATAGCGCGGGTGTGATCTGCACAAAATAGTGCGACGCGCAAAATAGCGCGAGTGTCAACTGCCCAAAACAGTGCGACGCGAAAAGTAGCGCCAGTGTGAACAGCACAAAACAGTGCGACACGCAAAATAGCGCGAGTGTCAACTGCACAAAACAGTGCGACGCGGAAGTAGCGCCAGTGTGAATAGCACAAAACAGTGCGACGCACAAAACAGCGCGACTGTCAACTGCACAAAATAGTGCGACGCGCAAAATAGCGCGAGTGTGATCTGCATAAAACAGTGCGACACGCAAAATAGCGCGAGTGTGAACTGCACAAAACACTGCGACGCGCAAAATTGCGCGAGTGTCAACTGCACAAAACAGTGCGACGCGGAAAGTAGCGCCAGTGTGAACAGTACAAAACAGTGCGACGCGCACAATAGCACGAGTGTAAACTGCACAAAACAGTGCGACGTGCAAAATCGCGCGAGTGTCAACTGCACAAAACAATGCCACGGGCAAAATAGCGCGGGTGTGATCTGCACAAAACAGTGCGACGCGCAAAATAGCGCGAGTGTCAACTGCCCAAAACAGTGCGACGCGGAAAGTAGCGCCAGTGTGAACAGCACAAAACAGTGCGACGCGCAAAATAGCGCAACTGTCAACTGCACAAAACAGTGCGACGCACAAAATAGCGCGAGTGTCAACTGCACAAAACAGTGCGACGCGGAAAGTAGCGCCAGTGTGAATAGCACAAAACAGTGCGACGCGCAAAATCGCGCGAGTCTCAACTGCACAAAACAGTGCGACGCACAAAATAGCGCGAGTGTCAATTGCACAAAACAATGCCACGCGCAAAATAGCGCGGGTGTGATCTGCACAAAACAGTGCGACGCGCAACATAGCGCGACTGTCAACTGCCCAAAACAGTGCGACGCGGAAAGTAGCGCCAGTTGTGAACAGCACAAAACAGTGCGACGCGCAAAATAGCGCGAGTGTCAACTGCACAAAACAGTGCGACGCGTAAGTAGCGCCAGTGTGAATAGCACAAAACAGTACGACGCACAAAATAGCGCGACTGTCAACTGCACAAAATAGTGCGACGCGCAAAATAGCGCGAGTGTCAACTGCACAAAACAGTGCGACACGCAAAATAGCGCGAGTGTGATCCGCACAAAACAGTGCGACGCGCAAAATAGCGCGAGTGTGAACTGCACAAAACACTGCGACGTGCAAAATAGCGCGAGTGTCAACTGCACAAAACAGTGCGACGCGGAAAGTAGCGCCAGTGTGAACAGCACAAAACAGTGCGACGCGCAAAATAGCGCGAGTGTCAATTGCACAAAACAGTGCGACGCGCAAAATAGCGCGAGTGTCAACTGCAGAAAACAATGCCACGCGCAAAATAGCGCGGGTGTGATCTGCACAAAATAGTGCGACGCGCAAAATAGCGCGAGTGTCAACTGCCCAAAACAGTGCGACGCGAAAAGTAGCGCCAGTGTGAACAGCACAAAACAGTGCGACACGCAAAATAGCGCGAGTGTCAACTGCACAAAACAGTGCGACGCGGAAGTAGCGCCAGTGTGAATAGCACAAAACAGTGCGACGCACAAAACAGCGCGACTGTCAACTGCACAAAATAGTGCGACGCGCAAAATAGCGCGAGTGTGATCTGCATAAAACAGTGCGACACGCAAAATAGCGCGAGTGTGAACTGCACAAAACACTGCGACGCGCAAAATTGCGCGAGTGTCAACTGCACAAAACAGTGCGACGCGGAAAGTAGCGCCAGTGTGAACAGTACAAAACAGTGCGACGCGCACAATAGCACGAGTGTAAACTGCACAAAACAGTGCGACGTGCAAAATCGCGCGAGTGTCAACTGCACAAAACAATGCCACGGGCAAAATAGCGCGGGTGTGATCTGCACAAAACAGTGCGACGCGCAAAATAGCGCGAGTGTCAACTACCCAAAACAGTGCGACGCGGAAAGTAGCGCCAGTGTGAACAGCACAAAACAGTGCGACGCGCAAAATAGCGCGAGTGTCAACTGCACAAAACAGTGCGACGTGGAAGTAGCGCCAGTGTGAATAGCACAAAACAGTGTGACGCACAAAATAACGCGACTGTCAACTGCACAAAATAGTGCGACGCGCAAGATAGCGCGAGTGTCAACTGCACAAAACAGTGCGACACGCAAAATAGCGCGAGTGTGATCTGCACAAAACAGTGCGACGCGCAAAATAGCGCGATTGTGAACTGCACAAAACACTGCGACGCGCAAAATAGCGCGAGTGTCAACTGCACAAAACAGTGCGACGCGGAAAGTAGCGCCAGTGTCAACTGCACAAAACAGTGCGACGCGCAAAATAGCATGAGTGTCAACTGCACAAAACAGTGCGACGTGCAAAATCGCGCGAGTCTCAACTGCACAAAACAGTGCGACGCGCAAAATAGCGTGAGTGTCAATTGCACAAAACAATGCCACGCGCAAAATAGCGCGGGTGTGATCTGCACAAAACAGTGCGACGCGCAAAATAGCGCGACTGTCAACTGCCCAAAACAGTGCGACGCGGAAAGTAGCGCCAGTGTGAACAGCACAAAACAGTGCGACGCGAAAAATAGCGCGAGTGTCAACTGCACAAAACAGTGCGACGTGGAAGTAGCGCCAGTGTGAATAGCACAAAACAGTGTGACGCACAAAATAGCGCGACTGTCAACTGCACAAAATAGTGCGACGCGCAAAATAGCGCGAGTGTCAACTGCACAAAACAGTGCGACACGCAAAATAGCGCGAGTGTGATCCGCACAAAACAGTGCGACGCGCAAAATAGCGCGAGTGTGAACTGCACAAAACACTGCGACGTGCAAAATAGCGCGAGTGTCAACTGCACAAAACAGTGCGACGCGGAAAGTAGCGCCAGTGTGAACAGCACAAAACAGTGCGACGCGCAAAATAGCGCGAGTGTCAACTGCACAAAATAGTGCGACGCGCAAAATAGCGCGAGTGTCAACTGCAGAAAACAATGCCACGCGCAAAATAGCGCGGGTGTGATCTGCACAAAATAGTGCGACGCGCAAAATAGCGCGAGTGTCAACTGCCCAAAACAGTGCGACGCGAAAAGTAGCGCCAGTGTGAACAGCACAAAACAGTGCGACACGCAAAATAGCGAGAGTGTCAACTGCAGAAAACAGTGCGACGCGGAAGTAGCGCCAGTGTGAATAGCACAAAACAGTGCGACGCACAAAATAGCGCGACTGTCAACTGCACAAAATAGTGCGACGCGCAAAATAGCGCGAGTGTGATCTGCATAAAACAGTGCGACACGCAAAATAGCGCGAGTGTGAACTGCACAAAACACTGCGACGCGCAAAATTGCGCGAGTGTCAACTGCACAAAACAGTGCGACGCGGAAAGTAGCGCCAGTGTGAACAGTACAAAACAGTGCGACGCGCACAATAGCACGAGTGTAAACTGCACAAAACAGTGCGACGTGCAAAATCGCGCGAGTGTCAACTGCACAAAACAATGCCACGGGCAAAATAGCGCGGGTGTGATCTGCACAAAACAGTGCGACGCGCAAAATAGCGCGAGTGTCAACTACCCAAAACAGTGCGACGCGGAAAGTAGCGCCAGTGTGAACAGCACAAAACAGTGCGACGCGCAAAATAGCGCGAGTGTCAACTGCACAAAACAGTGCGACGTGGAAGTAGCGCCAGTGTGAATAGCACAAAACAGTGTGACGCACAAAATAACGCGACTGTCAACTGCACAAAATAGTGCGACGCGCAAGATAGCGCGAGTGTCAACTGCACAAAACAGTGCGACACGCAAAATAGCGCGAGTGTGATCTGCACAAAACAGTGCGACGCGCAAAATAGCGCGATTGTGAACTGCACAAAACACTGCGACGCGCAAAATAGCGCGAGTGTCAACTGCACAAAACAGTGCGACGCGGAAAGTAGCGCCAGTGTCAACTGCACAAAACAGTGCGACGCGCAAAATAGCATGAGTGTCAACTGCACAAAACAGTGCGACGTGCAAAATCGCGCGAGTCTCAACTGCACAAAACAGTGCGACGCGCAAAATAGCGTGAGTGTCAATTGCACAAAACAATGCCACGCGCAAAATAGCGCGGGTGTGATCTGCACAAAACAGTGCGACGCGCAAAATAGCGCGACTGTCAACTGCCCAAAACAGTGCGACGCGGAAAGTAGCGCCAGTGTGAACAGCACAAAACAGTGCGACGCGAAAAATAGCGCGAGTGTCAACTGCACAAAACAGTGCGACGTGGAAGTAGCGCCAGTGTGAATAGCACAAAACAGTGCGACGCACAAAATAGCGCGACTGTCAACTGCACAAAATAGTGCGACGCGCAAAATAGCACGAGTGTGATCTGCATAAAACAGCGCGACACGAAAAATAGCGCGAGTGTGAACTGCACAAAACACTGCGACGCGCAAAATTGCGCGAGTGTCAACTGCACAAAACAGTGCGATGCGGAAAGTAGCGCCAGTGTGAACAGTACAAAACAGTGCGACGCGCACAATAGCACGAGTGTAAACTGCACAAAACAGTGCGACGTGCAAAATCGCGCGAGTGTCAACTGCACAAAACAATGCCACGGGCAAAATAGCCCGGGTGTGATCTGCACAAAACAGTGCGACGCGCAAAATAGCGCGAGTGTCAACTGCCCAAAACAGTGCGACGCGGAAAGTAGCGCCAGTGTGAACAGCACAAAACTGTGCGACGCGCAAAATAGCGCAACTGTCAACTGCACAAAACAGTGCGACGCACAAAATAGCGCGAGTGTCAACGGCACAAAACAGTGCGACGCGGAAAGTAGCGCCAGTGTGAACAGCACAAAACAGTGCGACGCGCAAAATAGCGCGAGTGTCAACTGCACAAAACAGTGCGACGTGGAAGTAGCGCCAGCGTGAATAGCACAAAACAGTGTGACGCACAAAATAGCGCGACTGTCAACTGCACAAAATAGTGCGACGCGCAAAATAGCGCGAGTGTCAACTGCACAAAACAGTGCGACACGCAAAATAGCGCGAGTGTGATCCGCACAAAACAGTGCGACGCGCAAAATAGCGCGAGTGTGAACTGCACAAAACACTGCGACGTGCAAAATAGCGCGAGTGTCAACTGCACAAAACAGTGCGACGCGGAAAGTAGCGCCAGTGTGAACAGCACAAAACAGTGCGACGCGCAAAATAGCGCGAGTGTCAACTGCACAAAATAGTGCGACGCGCAAAATAGCGCGAGTGTCAACTGCAGAAAACAATGCCACGCGCAAAATAGCGCGGGTGTGATCTGCACAAAATAGTGCGACGCGCAAAATAGCGCGAGTGTCAACTGCCCAAAACAGTGCGACGCGAAAAGTAGCGCCAGTGTGAACAGCACAAAACAGTGCGACACGCAAAATAGCGAGAGTGTCAACTGCAGAAAACAGTGCGACGCGGAAGTAGCGCCAGTGTGAATAGCACAAAACAGTGCGACGCACAAAATAGCGCGACTGTCAACTGCACAAAATAGTGCGACGCGCAAAATAGCGCGAGTGTGATCTGCATAAAACAGTGCGACACGCAAAATAGCGCGAGTGTGAACTGCACAAAACACTGCGACGCGCAAAATTGCGCGAGTGTCAACTGCACAAAACAGTGCGACGCGGAAAGTAGCGCCAGTGTGAACAGTACAAAACAGTGCGACGCGCACAATAGCACGAGTGTAAACTGCACAAAACAGTGCGACGTGCAAAATCGCGCGAGTGTCAACTGCACAAAACAATGCCACGGGCAAAATAGCGCGGGTGTGATCTGCACAAAACAGTGCGACGCGCAAAATAGCGCGAGTGTCAACTGCCCAAAACAGTGCGACGCGGAAAGTAGAGCCAGTGTGAACAGCACAAAACAGTGCGACGCTCAAAATAGCGCAACTGTCAACTGCACAAAACAGTGCGACGCACAAAATAGCGCGAGTGTCAACTGCACAAAACAGTGCGACGCGGAAAGTAGCGCCAGTGTGAATAGCACAAAATAGTGCGACGCGCAAAATCGCGCGAGTCTCAACTGCACAAAACAGTGCGACGCACAAAATAGCGCGAGTGTCAATTGCACAAAACAATGCCACGCGTAAAATAGCGCGGGTGTGATCTGCACAAAACAGTGCGACGCGCAACATAGCGCGACTGTCAACTGCCCAAAACAGTGCGACGCGGAAAGTAGCGCCAGTGTGAACAGCACAAAACAGTGCGACGCGCAAAATAGCGCGAGTGTCAACTGCACAAAACAGTGCGACGCGTAAGTAGCGCCAGTGTGAATAGCACAAAACAGTACGACGCACAAAATAGCGCGACTGTCAACTGCACAAAATAGTGCGACGCGCAAAATAGCGCGAGTGTCAACTGCACAAAACAGTGCGACACGCAAAATAGCGCGAGTGTGATCCGCACAAAACAGTGCGACGCGCAAAATAGCGCGAGTGTGAACTGCACAAAACACTGCGACGTGCAAAATAGCGCGAGTGTCAACTGCACAAAACAGTGCGACGCGGAAAGTAGCGCCAGTGTGAACAGCACAAAACAGTGCGACGCGCAAAATAGCGCGAGTGTCAACTGCACAAAACAGTGCGACGCGCAAAATAGCGCGAGTGTCAACTGCAGAAAACAATGCCACGCGCAAAATAGCGCGGGTGTGATCTGCACAAAATAGTGCGACGCGCAAAATAGCGCGAGTGTCAACTGCCCAAAACAGTGCGACGCGAAAAGTAGCGCCAGTGTGAACAGCACAAAACAGTGCGACACGCAAAATAGCGCGAGTGTCAACTGCACAAAACAGTGCGACGCGGAAGTAGCGCCAGTGTGAATAGCACAAAACAGTGCGACGCACAAAATAGCGCGACTGTCAACTGCACAAAATAGTGCGACGCGCAAAATAGCGCGAGTGTGATCTGCATAAAACAGTGCGACACGCAAAATAGCGCGAGTGTGAACTGCACAAAACACTGTGACGCGCAAAATTGCGCGAGTGTCAACTGCACAAAACAGTGCGACGCGGAAAGTAGCGCCAGTGTGAACAGTACAAAACAGTGCGACGCGCACAATAGCACGAGTGTAAACTGCACAAAACAGTGCGACGTGCAAAATCGCGCGAGTGTCAACTGCACAAAACAATGCCACGGGCAAAATAGCGCGGGTGTGATCTGCACAAAACAGTGCGACGCGCAAAATAGCGCGAGTGTCAACTACCCAAAACAGTGCGACACGGAAAGTAGCGCCAGTGTGAACAGCACAAAACAGTGCGACGCGCAAAATAGCGCAACTGTCAACTGCACAAAACAGTGCGACGCACAAAATAGCGCGAGTGTCAACTGCACAAAACAGTGCGACGCGGAAAGTAGCGCCAGTGTGAATAGCACAAAACAGTGCGACGCGCAAAATCGCGCGAGTCTCAACTGCACAAAACAGTGCGACGCGCAAAATCGCGCGAGTCTCAACTGCACAAAACAGTGCGACGCGCAAAATAGCGCGAGTGTCAATTGCACAAAACAATGCCACGCGCAAAATAGCGCGGGTGTGATCTGTACAAAACCGTGCGACGCGCAAAATAGCGCGACTGTCAACTGCCCAAAACAGTGCGACGCGGAAAGTAGCGCCAGTGTGAACAGCACAAAACAGTGCGACGCGCAAAATAGCGCGAGTGTCAACTGCACAAAACAGTGCGACGCGTAAGTAGCGCCAGTGTGAATAGCACAAAACAGTACGACGCACAAAATAGCGCGACTGTCAACTGCACAAAATAGTGCGACGCGCAAAATAGCGCGAGTGTCAACTGCACAAAACAGTGCGACACGTAAAATAGCGCGAGTGTGATCCGTACAAAACAGTGCGACGCGCAAAATAGCGCGAGTGTGAACTGCACAAAACACTGCGACGTGCAAAATAGCGCGAGTGTCAACTGCACAAAAGAGTGCGACGCGGAAAGTAGCGCCAGTGTGAACAGCACAAAACAGTGCGACGCGCAAAATAGCGCGAGTGTCAACTGCACAAAACAGCGCGACGTTCAAAATCGCGCGAGTCTCAACTGCACAAAACAGTGCGACGCGCAAAATAGCGCGAGTGTCAACCGCAGAAAACAATGCCACGGGCAAAATAGCGCAGGTGTGATCTGCACAAAACAGTGCGACGCGCAAAATAGCGCGAGTGTCAAGTGCCCAAAACAGTGCGACGCGGAAAGTAGCGCCAGTGTGAACAGCACAAAACAGTGCGACGCGCAAAATAGCGCGAGTGTCAACTGCACAAAACAGTGCGACGTGGAAGTAGCGCCAGTGTGAATAGCACAAAACAGTGTGACGCACAAAATAGCGCGACTGTCAACTGCACAAAATAGTGCGACGCGCAAAATAGCGCGAGTGTCAACTGCACAAAACAGTGCGACACGCAAAATAGCGCGAGTGTGATCTGCACAAAATAGTGCGACGCGCAAAATAGCGCGAGTGTGAACTGCACAAAACACTGCGACGCGCAAAATAGCGCGAGTGTCAACTGCACAAAACAGTGCGACGCGGAAGTAGCGCCAGTGTGAACAGCACAAAACAGTGCGACGCGCAAAATAGCGCGAGTGTCAACTGCACAAAACAGTGCGACGCGTAAGTAGCGCCAGTGTGAATAGCACAAAACAGTACGACGCACAAAATAGCGCGACTGTCAACTGCACAAAATAGTGCGACGCGCAAAATAGCGCGAGTGTCAACTGCACAAAACAGTGCGACACGGAAAATAGCGCGAGTGTGATCCGCACAAAACAGTGCGACGCGCAAAATAGCGCGAGTGTTCAACTGCAGAAAACAGTGCGTCGCGGAAAGTAGCGCCAGTGTTAACAGCACAAAACAGTGCGACGCGCAAAATAGTGCGAGTGTCAACTGCACAAAACAGTGCGACGTGCAAAATCGCGCGAGTCTCAACTGTACAAAACAGTGCGACGCGCAAAATAGCGCGAGTGTCAACTGCAGAAAACAGTGCGACGCGGAAGTAGCGCCAGTGTGAATAGCACAAAACAGTGCGACGCACAAAATAGCGCGACTGTCAACTGCACAAAATAGTGCGACGCGCAAAATAGCGCGAGTGTGATCTGCATAAAACAGTGCGACACGCAAAATAGCGCGAGTGTGAACTGCACAAAACACTGCGACGCGCAAAATTGCGCGAGTGTCAACTGCACAAAACAGTGCGATGCGGAAAGTAGCGCCAGTGTGAACAGTACAAAACAGTGCGACGCGCACAATAGCACGAGTGTAAACTGCACAAAACAGTGCGACGTGCAAAATCGCGCGAGTGTCAACTGCACAAAACAATGCCACGGGCAAAATAGCGCGGGTGTGATCTGCACAAAACAGTGCGACGCGCAAAATAGCGCGAGTGTCAACTGCCCAAAACAGTGCGACGCGGAAAGTAGCGCCAGTGTGAACAGCACAAAACAGTGCGACGCGCAAAATAGCGCAACTGTCAACTGCACAAAACAGTGCGACGCCCAAAATAGCGCGAGTGTCAACGGCACAAAACAGTGCGACGCGGAAAGTAGCGCCAGTGTGAATAGCAGAAAACAGTGCGACGCGCAAAATCGCGCGAGTCTCCACTGCACAAAACAGTGCGACGCGCAAAATAGCGCGAGTGTCAATTGCACAAAACAATGCCACGCGCAAAATAGCGCGGGTGTGATCTGCACAAAACAGTGCGATGCGGAAAATAGCGCGAGTGTCAACTGCCCAAAACAGTGCGACGCGGAAAGTAGCGCCAGTGTGAACAGCACAAAACAGTGCGACGCGCAAAATAGCGCGAGTGTCAACTGCACAAAACAGTGCGACGTGGAAGTAGCGCCAGTGTGAATAGCACTAAACAGTGTGACGCACAAAATAGCGCGACTGTCAACTGCACAAAATAGTGCGACGCGCAAAATAGCGCGAGTGTCAACTGCACAAAACAGTGCGACACGCAAAATAGCGCGAGTGTGATCCGCACAAAACAGTGCGACGCGCAAAATAGCGCGAGTGTGAACTGCACAAAACACTGCGACGTGCAAAATAGCGCGAGTGTCAACTGCACAAAACAGTGCGACGCGGAAAGTAGCGACAGTGTGAACAGCACAAAACAGTGCGACGCGCAAAATAGCGCGAGTGTCAACTGCAGAAAACAATGCCACGCGCAAAATAGCGCGGGTGTGATCTGCACAAAATAGTGCGACGCGCAAAATAGCGCGAGTGTCAACTGCCCAAAACAGTGCGACGCGAAAAGTAGCGCCAGTGTGAACAGCACAAAACAGTGCGACACGCAAAATAGCGCGAGTGTCAACTGCACAAAACAGTGCGACGCGGAAGTAGCGCCAGTGTGAATAGCACAAAACAGTGCGACGCACAAAATAGCGCGACTGTCAACTGCACAAAATAGTGCGACGCGCAAAATAGCGCGAGTGTCAACTGCACAAAACAGTGCGACACGTAAAATAGCGCGAGTGTGATCCGCACAAAACAGTGCGACGCGTAAAATAGCGCGAGTGTGAACTGCACAAAACACTGCGACGTGCAAAATAGCGCGAGTGTCAACTGCACAAAAGAGTGCGACGCGGAAAGTAGCGCCAGTGTGAACAGCACAAAACAGTGCGACGCGCAAAATAGCGCGAGTGTCAACTGCACAAAACAGCGCGACGTTCAAAATCGCGCGAGTCTCAACTGCACAAAACAGTGCGACGCGCAAAATAGCGCGAGTGTCAACCGCAGAAAACAATGCCACGGGCAAAATAGCGCAGGTGTGATCTGCACAAAACAGTGCGACGCGCAAAATAGCGCGAGTGTCAACTGCCCAAAACAGTGCGACGCGGAAAGTAGCGCCAGTGTGAACAGCACAAAACAGTGCGACGCGCAAAATAGCGCGAGTGTCAACTGCACAAAACAGTGCGACGTGGAAGTAGCGCCAGTGTGAATAGCACAAAACAGTGTGACGCACAAAATAGCGCGACTGTCAACTGCACAAAATAGTGCGACGCGCAAAATAGCGCGAGTGTCAACTGCACAAAACAGTGCGACACGCAAAGTAGCGCGAGTGTGATCTGCACAAAATAGTGCGACGCGCAAAATAGCGCGAGTGTGAACTGCACAAAACACTGCGACGCGCAAAATAGCGCGAGTGTCAACTGCACAAAACAGTGCGACGCGGAAAGTAGCGCCAGTGTGAACAGCACAAAACAGTGCGACGCGCAAAATAGCGCGAGTGTCAACTGCACAAAACAGTGCGACGCGGAAGTAGCGCCAGTGTGAATAGCACAAAACAGTGCGACGCACAAAATAGCGCGACTGTCAACTGCACAAAATAGTGCGACGCGCAAAATAGCACGAGTGTCAACGGCACAAAACAGTGCGACACGCAAAATAGCGCAAGTGTGAACTGCACAAAACACTGCGACGCGCAAAATAGCGCGAGTGTCAACTGCAGAAAACAGTGCGTCGCGGAAAGTAGCGCCAGTGTTAACAGCACAAAACAGTGCGACGCGCAAAATAGCGCGAGTGTCAACTGCACAAAACAGTGCGACGTTCAAAATCGCGCGAGTCTCAACTGTACAAAACAGTGCGACGCGCAAAATAGCGCGAGTGTCAACTGCAGAAAACAGTGCGACGCGGAAGTAGCGCCAGTGTGAATAGCACAAAACAGTGCGACGCACAAAATAGCGCGACTGTCAACTGCACAAAATAGTGCGACGCGCAAAATAGCGCGAGTGTGATCTGCATAAAACAGTGCGACACGCAAAATAGCGCGAGTGTGAACTGCACAAAACACTGCGACGCGCAAAATTGCGCGAGTGTCAACTGCACAAAACAGTGCGATGCGGAAAGTAGCGCCAGTGTGAACAGTACAAAACAGTGCGACGCGCACAATAGCACGAGTGTAAACTGCACAAAACAGTGCGACGTGCAAAATCGCGCGAGTGTCAACTGCACAAAACAATGCCACGGGCAAAATAGCGCGGGTGTGATCTGCACAAAACAGTGCGACGCGCAAAATAGCGCGAGTGTCAACTGCCCAAAACAGTGCGACGCGGAAAGTAGCGCCAGTGTGAACAGCACAAAACAGTGCGACGCGCAAAATAGCGCAACTGTCAACTGCACAAAACAGTGCGACGCCCAAAATAGCGCGAGTGTCAACGGCACAAAACAGTGCGACGCGGAAAGTAGCGCCAGTGTGAATAGCAGAAAACAGTGCGACGCGCAAAATCGCGCGAGTCTCCACTGCACAAAACAGTGCGACGCGCAAAATAGCGCGAGTGTCAATTGCACAAAACAATGCCACGCGCAAAATAGCGCGGGTGTGATCTGCACAAAACAGTGCGATGCGGAAAATAGCGCGAGTGTCAACTGCCCAAAACAGTGCGACGCGGAAAGTAGCGCCAGTGTGAACAGCACAAAACAGTGCGACGCGCAAAATAGCGCGAGTGTCAACTGCACAAAACAGTGCGACGTGGAAGTAGCGCCAGTGTGAATAGCACTAAACAGTGTGACGCACAAAATAGCGCGACTGTCAACTGCACAAAATAGTGCGACGCGCAAAATAGCGCGAGTGTCAACTGCACAAAACAGTGCGACACGCAAAATAGCGCGAGTGTGATCCGCACAAAACAGTGCGACGCGCAAAATAGCGCGAGTGTGAACTGCACAAAACACTGCGACGTGCAAAATAGCGCGAGTGTCAACTGCACAAAACAGTGCGACGCGGAAAGTAGCGCCAGTGTGAACAGCACAAAACAGTGCGACGCGCAAAATAGCGCGAGTGTCAACTGCAGAAAACAATGCCACGCGCAAAATAGCGCGGGTGTGATCTGCACAAAATAGTGCGACGCGCAAAATAGCGCGAGTGTCAACTGCCCAAAACAGTGCGACGCGAAAAGTAGCGCCAGTGTGAACAGCACAAAACAGTGCGACACGCAAAATAGCGCGAGTGTCAACTGCACAAAACAGTGCGACGCGGAAGTAGCGCCAGTGTGAATAGCACAAAACAGTGCGACGCACAAAATAGCGCGACTGTCAACTGCACAAAATAGTGCGACGCGCAAAATAGCGCGAGTGTGATCTGCATAAAACAGTGCGACACGCAAAATAGCGCGAGTGTGAACTGCACAAAACACTGCGACGCGCAAAATTGCGCGAGTGTCAACTGCACAAAACAGTGCGACGCGGAAAGTAGCGCCAGTGTGAACAGTACAAAACAGTGCGACGCGCACAATAGCACGAGTGTAAACTGCACAAAACAGTGCGACGTGCAAAATCGCGCGAGTGTCAACTGTACAAAACAATGCCACGGGCAAAATAGCGCGGGTGTGATCTGCACAAAACAGTGCGACGCGCAAAATAGCGCGAGTGTCAACTGCCCAAAACAGTGCGACGCGGAAAGTAGCGCCAGTGTGAACAGCACAAAACAGTGCGACGCGCAAAATAGCGCAACTGTCAACTGCACAAAACAGTGCGACGCACAAAATAGCGCGAGTGTCAACTGCACAAAACAGTGCGACGCGGAAAGTAGCGCCAGTGTGAATAACACAAAACAGTGCGACGCGCAAAATCGCGCGAGTCTCAACTGCACAAAACAGTGCGACGCGCAAAATCACGCGAGTCTCAACTGCACAAAACAGTGCGACGCGCAAAATAGCGCAAGTGTCAATTGCACAAAACAATGCCACGCGCAAAATAGCGCGGGTGTAATCTGCACAAAACCGTGCGACGCGCAAAATAGCGCGACTGTCAACTGCCCAAAACAGTGCGACGCGGAAAGTAGCGCCAGTGTGAACAGCACAAAACAGTGCGACGCGCAAAATAGCGCGAGTGTCAACTGCACAAAACAGTGCGACGCGTAAGTAGCGCCAGTGTGAATAGCACAAAACAGTACGACGCACAAAATAGCGCGACTGTCAACTGCACAAAATAGTGCGACGCGCAAAATAGCGCGAGTGTCAACTGCACAAAACAGTGCGACCCGCAAAATAGCGCGAGTGTGATCCGCACAAAACAGTGCGACGCGCAAAATAGCGCGAGTGTGAACTGCACAAAACACTGCGACGTGCAAAATAGCGCGAGTGTCAACTGCACAAAAGAGTGCGACGCGGAAAGTAGCGCCAGTGTGAACAGCACAAAACAGTGCGACGCGCAAAATAGCGCGAGTGTCAACTGCACAAAACAGCGCGACGTTCAAAATCGCGCGAGTCTCAACTGCACAAAACAGTGCGACGCGCAAAATAGCGCGAGTGTCAACCGCAGAAAACAATGCCACGGGCAAAATAGCGCAGGTGTGATCTGCACAAAACAGTGCGACGCGCAAAATAGCGCGAGTGTCAAGTGCCCAAAACAGTGCGACGCGGAAAGTAGCGCCAGTGTGAACAGCACAAAACAGTGCGACGCGCAAAACAGCGCGAGTGTCAACTGCACAAAACAGTGCGACGTGGAAGTAGCGCCAGTGTGAATAGCACAAAACAGTGTGACGCACAAAATAGCGCGACTGTCAACTGCACAAAATAGTGCGACGCGCAAAATAGCGCGAGTGTCAACTGCACAAAACAGTGCGACGTGCAAAATCGAGCGAGTCTCAACTGTACAAAACAGTGCGACGCGCAAAATAGCGCGAGTGTCAACTGCAGAAAACAGTGCGACGCGGAAGTAGCGCCAGTGTGAATAGCACAAAACAGTGCGACGCACAAAATAGCGCGACTGTCAACTGCACAAAATAGTGCGACGCGCAAAATAGCGCGAGTGTGATCTGCATAAAACAGTGCGACACGCAAAATAGCGCGAGTGTGAACTGCACAAAACACTGCGACGCGCAAAATTACGCGAGTGTCAACTGCACAAAACAGTGCGACGCGGAAAGTAGCGCCAGTGTGAACAGTACAAAACAGTGCGACGCGCACAATAGCACGAGTGTAAACTGCACAAAACAGTGCGACGTGCAAAATCGCGCGAGTGTCAACTGCACAAAACAATGCCACGGGCAAAATAGCGCGGGTGTGATCTGCACAAAACAGTGCGACGCGCAAAATAGCGCGAGTGTCAACTGCCCAAAACAGTGCGACGCGGAAAGTAGCGCCAGTGTGAACAGCACAAAACAGTGCGACGCGCAAAATAGCGCAACTGTCAACTGCACAAAACAGTGCGACGCCCAAAATAGCGCGAGTGTCAACGGCACAAAACAGTGCGACGCGGAAAGTAGCGCCAGTGTGAATAGCAGAAAACAGTGCGACGCGCAAAATCGCGCGAGTCTCCACTGCACAAAACAGTGCGACGCGCAAAATAGCGCGAGTGTCAATTGCACAAAACAATGCCACGCGCAAAATAGCGCGGGTGTGATCTGCACAAAACAGTGCGATGCGGAAAATAGCGCGAGTGTCAACTGCCCAAAACAGTGCGACGCGGAAAGTAGCGCCAGTGTGAACAGCACAAAACAGTGCGACGCGCAAAATAGCGCGAGTGTCAACTGCACAAAACAGTGCGACGTGGAAGTAGCGCCAGTGTGAATAGCACTAAACAGTGTGACGCACAAAATAGCGCGACTGTCAACTGCACAAAATAGTGCGACGCGCAAAATAGCGCGAGTGTCAACTGCACAAAATAGTGCGACACGCAAAATAGCGCGAGTGTGATCCGCACAAAACAGTGCGACGCGCAAAATAGCGCGAGTGTGAACTGCACAAAACACTGCGACGTGCAAAATAGCGCGAGTGTCAACTGCACAAAACAGTGCGACGCGGAAAGTAGCGCCAGTGTGAACAGCACAAAACAGTGCGACGCGCAAAATAGCGCGAGTGTCAACTGCAGAAAACAATGCCACGCGCAAAATAGCGCGGGTGTGATCTGCACAAAATAGTGCGACGCGCAAAATAGCGCGAGTGTCAACTGCCCAAAACAGTGCGACGCGAAAAGTAGCGCCAGTGTGAACAGCACAAAACAGTGCGACACGCAAAATAGCGCGAGTGTCAACTGCACAAAACAGTGCGACGCGGAAGTAGCGCCAGTGTGAATAGCACAAAACAGTGCGACGCACAAAATAGCGCGACTGTCAACTGCACAAAATAGTGCGACGCGCAAAATAGCGCGAGTGTGATCTGCATAAAACAGTGCGACACGCAAAATAGCGCGAGTGTGAACTGCACAAAACACTGCGACGCGCAAAATTGCGCGAGTGTCAACTGCACAAAACAGTGCGACGCGGAAAGTAGCGCCAGTGTGAACAGTACAAAACAGTGCGACGCGCACAATAGCACGAGTGTAAACTGCACAAAACAGTGCGACGTGCAAAATCGCGCGAGTGTCAACTGTACAAAACAATGCCACGGCCAAAATAGCGCGGGTGTGATCTGCACAAAACAGTGCGACGCGCAAAATAGCGCGAGTGTCAACTGCCCAAAACAGTGCGACGCGGAAAGTAGCGCCAGTGTGAACAGCACAAAACAGTGCGACGCGCAAAATAGCGCAACTGTCAACTGCACAAAACAGTGCGACGCACAAAATAGCGCGAGTGTCAACTGCACAAAACAGTGCGACGCGGAAAGTAGCGCCAGTGTGAATAACACAAAACAGTGCGACGCGCAAAATCGCGCGAGTCTCAACTGCACAAAACAGTGCGACGCGCAAAATCACGCGAGTCTCAACTGCACAAAACAGTGCGACGCGCAAAATAGCGCAAGTGTCAATTGCACAAAACAATGCCACGCGCAAAATAGCGCGGGTGTAATCTGCACAAAACCGTGCGACGCGCAAAATAGCGCGACTGTCAACTGCCCAAAACAGTGCGACGCGGAAAGTAGCGCCAGTGTGAACAGCACAAAACAGTGCGACGCGCAAAATAGCGCGAGTGTCAACTGCACAAAACAGTGCGACGCGTAAGTAGCGCCAGTGTGAATAGCACAAAACAGTACGACGCACAAAATAGCGCGACTGTCAACTGCACAAAATAGTGCGACGCGCAAAATAGCGCGAGTGTCAACTGCACAAAACAGTGCGACCCGCAAAATAGCGCGAGTGTGATCCGCACAAAACAGTGCGACGCGCAAAATAGCGCGAGTGTGAACTGCACAAAACACTGCGACGTGCAAAATAGCGCGAGTGTCAACTGCACAAAAGAGTGCGACGCGGAAAGTAGCGCCAGTGTGAACAGCACAAAACAGTGCGACGCGCAAAATAGCGCGAGTGTCAACTGCACAAAACAGCGCGACGTTCAAAATCGCGCGAGTCTCAACTGCACAAAACAGTGCGACGCGCAAAATAGCGCGAGTGTCAACCGCAGAAAACAATGCCACGGGCAAAATAGCGCAGGTGTGATCTGCACAAAACAGTGCGACGCGCAAAATAGCGCGAGTGTCAAGTGCCCAAAACAGTGCGACGCGGAAAGTAGCGCCAGTGTGAACAGCACAAAACAGTGCGACGCGCAAAACAGCGCGAGTGTCAACTGCACAAAACAGTGCGACGTGGAAGTAGCGCCAGTGTGAATAGCACAAAACAGTGTGACGCACAAAATAGCGCGACTGTCAACTGCACAAAATAGTGCGACGCGCAAAATAGCGCGAGTGTCAACTGCACAAAACAGTGCGACGTGCAAAATCGAGCGAGTCTCAACTGTACAAAACAGTGCGACGCGCAAAATAGCGCGAGTGTCAACTGCAGAAAACAGTGCGACGCGGAAGTAGCGCCAGTGTGAATAGCACAAAACAGTGCGACGCACAAAATAGCGCGACTGTCAACTGCACAAAATAGTGCGACGCGCAAAATAGCGCGAGTGTGATCTGCATAAAACAGTGCGACACGCAAAATAGCGCGAGTGTGAACTGCACAAAACACTGCGACGCGCAAAATTACGCGAGTGTCAACTGCACAAAACAGTGCGACGCGGAAAGTAGCGCCAGTGTGAACAGTACAAAACAGTGCGACGCGCACAATAGCACGAGTGTAAACTGCACAAAACAGTGCGACGTGCAAAATCGCGCGAGGGTCAACTGCACAAAACAATGCCACGGGCAAAATAGCGCGGGTGTGATCTGCACAAAACAGTGCGACGCGCAAAATAGCGCGAGTGTCAACTGCCCAAAACAGTGCGACGCGGAAAGTAGCGCCAGTGTGAACAGCACAAAACAGTGCGACGCGCAAAATAGCGCAACTGTCAACTGCACAAAACAGTGCGACGCCCAAAATGGCGCGAGTGTCAACGGCACAAAACAGTGCGACGCGGAAAGTAGCGCCAGTGTGAATAGCAGAAAACAGTGCGACGCGCAAAATCGCGCGAGTCTCAACTGCACAAAACAGTGCGACGCGCAAAATAGCGCGAGTGTCAATTGCACAAAACAATGCCACGCGCAAAATAGCGCGGGTGTGATCTGCACAAAACAGTGCGATGCGGAAAATAGCGCGAGTGTCAACTGCCCAAAACAGTGCGACGCGGAAAGTAGCGCCAGTGTGAACAGCACAAAACAGTGCGACGCGCAAAATAGCGCGAGTGTCAACTGCACAAAACAGTGCGACGTGGAAGTAGCGCCAGTGTGAATAGCACTAAACAGTGTGACGCACAAAATAGCGCGACTGTCAACTGCACAAAATAGTGCGACGCGCAAAATAGCGCGAGTGTCAACTGCACAAAACAGTGCGACACGCAAAATAGCGCGAGTGTGATCCGCACAAAACAGTGCGACGCGCAAAATAGCGCGAGTGTGAACTGCACAAAACACTGCGACGTGCAAAATAGCGCGAGTGTCAACTGCACAAAACAGTGCGACGCGGAAAGTAGCGCCAGTGTGAACAGCACAAAACAGTGCGACGCGCAAAATAGCGCGAGTGTCAACTGCAGAAAACAATGCCACGCGCAAAATAGCACGGGTGTGATCTGCACAAAATAGTGCGACGCGCAAAATAGCGCGAGTGTCAACTGCCCAAAACAGTGCGACGCGAAAAGTAGCGCCAGTGTGAACAGCACAAAACAGTGCGACACGCAAAATAGCGCGAGTGTCAACTGCACAAAACAGTGCGACGCGGAAGTAGCGCCAGTGTGAATAGCACAAAACAGTGCGACGCACAAAATAGCGCGACTGTCAACTGCACAAAATAGTGCGACGCGCAAAATAGCGCGAGTGTGATCTGCATAAAACAGTGCGACACGCAAAATAGCGCGAGTGTGAACTGCACAAAACACTGCGACGCGCAAAATTGCGCGAGTGTCAACTGCACAAAACAGTGCGACGCGCAAAATTGCGCGAGTGTCAACTGCACAAAACAGTGCGACGCGGAAAGTAGCGCCAGTGTGAACAGTACAAAACAGTGCGACGCGCACAATAGCACGAGTGTAAACTGCACAAAACAGTGCGACGTGCAAAATCGCGCGAGTGTCAACTGTACAAAACAATGCCACGGGCAAAATAGCGCGGGTGTGATCTGCACAAAACAGTGCGACGCGCAAAATAGCGCGAGTGTCAACTGCCCAAAACAGTGCGACGCGGAAAGTAGCGCCAGTGTGAACAGCACAAAACAGTGCGACGCGCAAAATAGCGCAACTGTCAACTGCACAAAACAGTGCGACGCACAAAATAGCGCGAGTGTCAACTGCACAAAACAGTGCGACGCGGAAAGTAGCGCCAGTGTGAATAGCACAAAACAGTGCGACGCGCAAAATCGCGCGAGTCTCAACTGCACAAAACAGTGCGACGCGCAAAATCACGCGAGTCTCAACTGCACAAAACAGTGCGACGCGCAAAATAGCGCGAGTGTCAATTGCACAAAACAATGCCACGCGCAAAATAGCGCGGGTGTAATCTGCACAAAACCGTGCGACGCGCAAAATAGCGCGACTGTCAACTGCCCAAAACAGTGCGACGCGGGAAGTAGCGCCAGTGTGAACAGCACAAAACAGTGCGACGCGCAAAATAGCGTGAGTGTCAACTGCACAAAACAGTGCGACGCGTAAGTAGCGCCAGTGTGAATAGCACAAAACAGTACGACGCACAAAATAGCGCGACTGTCAACTGCACAAAATAGTGCGACGCGCAAAATAGCGCGAGTGTCAACTGCACAAAACAGTGCGACACGCAAAATAGCGCGAGTGTGATCCGCACAAAACAGTGCGACGCGCAAAATAGCGCGAGTGTGAACTGCACAAAACACTGCGACGTGCGAAATAGCGCGAGTGTCAACTGCACAAAAGAGTGCGACGCGGAAAGTAGCGCCAGTGTGAACAGCACAAAACAGTGCGACGCGCAAAATAGCGCGAGTGTCAACTGCACAAAACAGCGCGACGTTCAAAATCGCGCGAGTCTCAACTGCACAAAACAGTGCGACGCGCAAAATAGCGCGAGTGTCAACCGCAGAAAACAATGCCACGGGCAAAATAGCGCAGGTCTGATCTGCACAAAACAGTGCGACGCGCAAAATAGCGCGAGTGTCAAGTGCCCAAAACAGTGCGACGCGGAAAGTAGCGCCAGTGTGAACAGCACAAAACAGTGCGACGCGCAAAACAGCGCGAGTGTCAACTGCACAAAACAGTGCGACGTGGAAGTAGCGCCAGTGTGAATAGCACAAAACAGTGTGACGCACAAAATAGCGCGACTGTCAACTGCACAAAATAGTGCGACGCGCAAAATAGCGCGAGTGTCAACTGCACAAAACAGTGCGACGTGCAAAATCGCGCGAGTCTCAACTGTACAAAACAGTGCGACGCGCAAAATAGCGCGAGTGTCAACTGCAGAAAACAGTGCGACGCGGAAGTAGCGCCAGTGTGAATAGCACAAAACAGTGCGACGCACAAAATAGCGCGACTGTCAACTGCACAAAATAGTGCGACGCGCAAAATAGCGCGAGTGTGATCTGCATAAAACAGTGCGACACGCAAAATAGCGCGAGTGTGAACTGCACAAAACACTGCGACGCGCAAAATTGCGCGAGTGTCAACTGCACAAAACAGTGCGATGCGGAAAGTAGCGCCAGTGTGAACAGTACAAAACAGTGCGACGCGCACAATAGCACGAGTGTAAACTGCACAAAACAGTGCGACGTGCAAAATCGCGCGAGTGTCAACTGCACAAAACAATGCCACGGGCAAAATAGCGCGGGTGTGATCTGCACAAAACAGTGCGACGCGCAAAATAGCGCGAGTGTCAACTGCCCAAAACAGTGCGACGCGGAAAGTAGCGCCAGTGTGAACAGCACAAAACAGTGCGACGCGCAAAATAGCGCAACTGTCAACTGCACAAAACAGTGCGACGCCCAAAATAGCGCGAGTGTCAACGGCACAAAACAGTGCGACGCGGAAAGTAGCGCCAGCGTGAATAGCAGAAAACAGTGCGACGCGCAAAATCGCGCGAGTCTCAACTGCACAAAACAGTGCGACGCGCAAAATAGCGCGAGTGTCAATTGCACAAAACAATGCCACGCGCAAAATAGCGCGGGTGTGATCTGCACAAAACAGTGCGATGCGGAAAATAGCGCGAGTGTCAACTGCCCAAAACAGTGCGACGCGGAAAGTAGCGCCAGTGTGAACAGCACAAAACAGTGCGACGCGCAAAATAGCGCGAGTGTGAACTGCACAAAACACTGCGACGCGCAAAATTGCGCGAGTGTCAACTGCACAAAACAGTGCGACGCGGAAAGTAGCGCCAGTGTGAACAGTACAAAACAGTGCGACGCGCAAAATAGCGCGAGTGTGATCCGCACAAAACAGTGCGACGCGCAAAATAGCGCGAGTGTGATCTGCACAAAACAGTGCGACGCGCAAAATAGCGCGAGTGTGAACTGCACAAAACACTGCGACGCGCAAAATAGCGCGAGTGTCAACTGCACAAAACAGTGCGACGCGGAAAGTAGCGCCAGTGTGAACAGCACAAAACAGTGCGACGCGCAAAATAGCGCGAGTGTCAACTGCACAAAACAGTGCGACGCGGAAGTAGCGCCAGTGTGAATAGCACAAAACAGTGCGACGCACAAAATAGCGCGACTGTCAACTGCACAAAATAGTGCGACGCGCAAAATAGCACGAGTGTCAACGGCACAAAACAGTGCGACACGCAAAATAGCGCAAGTGTGAACTGCACAAAACACTGCGACGCGCAAAATAGCGCGAGTGTCAACTGCAGAAAACAGTGCGTCGCGGAAAGTAGCGCCAGTGTTAACAGCACAAAACAGTGCGACGCGCAAAATAGCGCGAGTGTCAACTGCACAAAACAGTGCGACGTGCAAAATCGCGCGAGTCTCAACTGTACAAAATAGTGCGACGCGCAAAATAGCGCGAGTGTCAACTGCAGAAAACAGTGCGACGCGGAAGTAGCGCCAGTGTGAATAGCACAAAACAGTGCGACGCACAAAATAGCGCGACTGTCAACTGCACAAAATAGTGCGACGCGCAAAATAGCGCGAGTGTGATCTGCATAAAACAGTGCGACACGCAAAATAGCGCGAGTGTGAACTGCACAAAACACTGCGACGCGCAAAATTGCGCGAGTGTCAACTGCACAAAACAGTGCGATGCGGAAAGTAGCGCCAGTGTGAACAGTACAAAACAGTGCGACGCGCACAATAGCACGAGTGTAAACTGCACAAAACAGTGCGACGTGCAAAATCGCGCGAGTGTCAACTGCACAAAACAATGCCACGGGCAAAATAGCGCGGGTGTGATCTGCACAAAACAGTGCGACGCGCAAAATAGCGCGAGTGTCAACTGCCCAAAACAGTGCGACGCGGAAAGTAGCGCCAGTGTGAACAGCACAAAACAGTGCGACGCGCAAAATAGCGCAACTGTCAACTGCACAAAACAGTGCGACGCCCAAAATAGCGCGAGTGTCAACGGCACAAAACAGTGCGACGCGGAAAGTAGCGCCAGTGTGAATAGCAGAAAACAGTGCGACGCGCAAAATCGCGCGAGTCTCAACTGCACAAAATAGTGCGACGCGCAAAATAGCGCGAGTGTCAATTGCACAAAACAATGCCACGCGCAAAATAGCGCGGGTGTGATCTGCACAAAACAGTGCGATGCGGAAAATAGCGCGAGTGTCAACTGCCCAAAACAGTGCGACGCGGAAAGTAGCGCCAGTGTGAACAGCACAAAACAGTGCGACGCGCAAAATAGCGCGAGTGTGAACTGCACAAAACACTGCGACGCGCAAAATAGCGCGAGTGTCAACTGCAGAAAACAGTGCGTCGCGGAAAGTAGCGCCAGTGTTAACAGCACAAAACAGTGCGACGCGCAAAATAGCGCGAGTGTCAACTGCACAAAACAGTGCGACGTGCAAAATCGCGCGAGTCTCAACTGTACAAAACAGTGCGACGCGCAAAATAGCGCGAGTGTCAACTGCACAAAACAGTGCGACGTGGAAGTAGCGCCAGTGTGAATAGCACAAAACAGTGTGACGCACAAAATAGCGCGACTGTCAACTGCACAAAATAGTGCGACGCGCAAAATAGCGCGAGTGTCAACTGCACAAAACAGTGCGACGTGCAAAATCGCGCGAGTCTCAACTGTACAAAACAGTGCGACGCGCAAAATAGCGCGAGTGTCAACTGCAGAAAACAGTGCGACGCGGAAGTAGCGCCAGTGTGAATAGCACAAAACAGTGCGACGCACAAAATAGCGCGACTGTCAACTGCACAAAATAGTGCGACGCGCAAAATAGCGCGAGTGTGATCTGCATAAAACAGTGCGACACGCAAAATAGCGCGAGTGTGAACTGCACAAAACACTGCGACGCGCAAAATTGCGCGAGTGTCAACTGCACAAAACAGTGCGATGCGGAAAGTAGCGCCAGTGTGAACAGTACAAAACAGTGCGACGCGCACAATAGCACGAGTGTAAACTGCACAAAACAGTGCGACGTGCAAAATCGCGCGAGTGTCAACTGCACAAAACAATGCCACGGGCAAAATAGCGCGGGTGTGATCTGCACAAAACAGTGCGACGCGCAAAATAGCGCGAGTGTCAACTGCCCAAAACAGTGCGACGCGGAAAGTAGCGCCAGTGTGAACAGCACAAAACAGTGCGACGCGCAAAATAGCGCAACTGTCAACTGCACAAAACAGTGCGACGCCCAAAATAGCGCGAGTGTCAACGGCACAAAACAGTGCGACGCGGAAAGTAGCGCCAGCGTGAATAGCAGAAAACAGTGCGACGCGCAAAATCGCGCGAGTCTCAACTGCACAAAACAGTGCGACGCGCAAAATAGCGCGAGTGTCAATTGCACAAAACAATGCCACGCGCAAAATAGCGCGGGTGTGATCTGCACAAAACAGTGCGATGCGGAAAATAGCGCGAGTGTCAACTGCCCAAAACAGTGCGACGCGGAAAGTAGCGCCAGTGTGAACAGCACAAAACAGTGCGACGCGCAAAATAGCGCGAGTGTGAACTGCACAAAACACTGCGACGCGCAAAATTGCGCGAGTGTCAACTGCACAAAACAGTGCGACGCGGAAAGTAGCGCCAGTGTGAACAGTACAAAACAGTGCGACGCGCAAAATAGCGCGAGTGTGATCCGCACAAAACAGTGCGACGCGCAAAATAGCGCGAGTGTGATCTGCACAAAACAGTGCGACGCGCAAAATAGCGCGAGTGTGAACTGCACAAAACACTGCGACGCGCAAAATAGCGCGAGTGTCAACTGCACAAAACAGTGCGACGCGGAAAGTAGCGCCAGTGTGAACAGCACAAAACAGTGCGACGCGCAAAATAGCGCGAGTGTCAACTGCACAAAACAGTGCGACGCGGAAGTAGCGCCAGTGTGAATAGCACAAAACAGTGCGACGCACAAAATAGCGCGACTGTCAACTGCACAAAATAGTGCGACGCGCAAAATAGCACGAGTGTCAACGGCACAAAACAGTGCGACACGCAAAATAGCGCAAGTGTGAACTGCACAAAACACTGCGACGCGCAAAATAGCGCGAGTGTCAACTGCAGAAAACAGTGCGTCGCGGAAAGTAGCGCCAGTGTTAACAGCACAAAACAGTGCGACGCGCAAAATAGCGCGAGTGTCAACTGCACAAAACAGTGCGACGTGCAAAATCGCGCGAGTCTCAACTGTACAAAATAGTGCGACGCGCAAAATAGCGCGAGTGTCAACTGCAGAAAACAGTGCGACGCGGAAGTAGCGCCAGTGTGAATAGCACAAAACAGTGCGACGCACAAAATAGCGCGACTGTCAACTGCACAAAATAGTGCGACGCGCAAAATAGCGCGAGTGTGATCTGCATAAAACAGTGCGACACGCAAAATAGCGCGAGTGTGAACTGCACAAAACACTGCGACGCGCAAAATTGCGCGAGTGTCAACTGCACAAAACAGTGCGATGCGGAAAGTAGCGCCAGTGTGAACAGTACAAAACAGTGCGACGCGCACAATAGCACGAGTGTAAACTGCACAAAACAGTGCGACGTGCAAAATCGCGCGAGTGTCAACTGCACAAAACAATGCCACGGGCAAAATAGCGCGGGTGTGATCTGCACAAAACAGTGCGACGCGCAAAATAGCGCGAGTGTCAACTGCCCAAAACAGTGCGACGCGGAAAGTAGCGCCAGTGTGAACAGCACAAAACAGTGCGACGCGCAAAATAGCGCAACTGTCAACTGCACAAAACAGTGCGACGCCCAAAATAGCGCGAGTGTCAACGGCACAAAACAGTGCGACGCGGAAAGTAGCGCCAGTGTGAATAGCAGAAAACAGTGCGACGCGCAAAATCGCGCGAGTCTCAACTGCACAAAATAGTGCGACGCGCAAAATAGCGCGAGTGTCAATTGCACAAAACAATGCCACGCGCAAAATAGCGCGGGTGTGATCTGCACAAAACAGTGCGATGCGGAAAATAGCGCGAGTGTCAACTGCCCAAAACAGTGCGACGCGGAAAGTAGCGCCAGTGTGAACAGCACAAAACAGTGCGACGCGCAAAATAGCGCGAGTGTGAACTTCACAAAACACTGCGACGCGCAAAATAGCGCGAGTGTCAACTGCAGAAAACAGTGCGTCGCGGAAAGTAGCGCCAGTGTTAACAGCACAAAACAGTGCGACGCGCAAAATAGCGCGAGTGTCAACTGCACAAAACAGTGCGACGTGCAAAATCGCGCGAGTCTCAACTGTACAAAACAGTGCGACGCGCAAAATAGCGCGAGTGTCAACTGCAGAAAACAGTGCGACGCGGAAGTAGCGCCAGTGTGAATAGCACAAAACAGTGCGACGCACAAAATAGCGCGACTGTCAACTGCACAAAATAGTGCGACGCGCAAAATAGCGCGAGTGTGATCTGCATAAAACAGTGCGACACGCAAAATAGCGCGAGTGTGAACTGCACAAAACACTGCGACGCGCAAAATTGCGCGAGTGTCAACTGCACAAAACAATGCGATGCGGAAAGTAGCGCCAGTGTGAACAGTACAAAACAGTGCGACGCGCACAATAGCACGAGTGTAAACTGCACAAAACAGTGCGACGTGCAAAATCGCGCGAGTGTCAACTGCACAAAACAATGCCACGGGCAAAATAGCGCGGGTGTGATCTGCACAAAACAGTGCGACGCGCAAAATAGCGCGAGTGTCAACTGCCCAAAACAGTGCGACGCGGAAAGTAGCGTCAGTGTGAACAGCACAAAACAGTGCGACGCGCAAAATAGCGCAACTGTCAACTGCACAAAACAGTGCGACGCCCAAAATAGCGCGAGTGTCAACGGCACAAAACAGTGCGACGCGGAAAGTAGCGCCAGTGTGAATAGCAGAAAACAGTGCGACGCGCAAAATCGCGCGAGTCTCAACTGCACAAAACAGTGCGACGCGCAAAATAGCGCGAGTGTCAATTGCACAAAACAATGCCACGCGCAAAATAGCGCGGGTGTGATCTGCACAAAACAGTGCGATGCGAAAAATAGCGCGAGTGTCAACTGCCCAAAACAGTGCGACGCGGAAAGTAGCGCCAGTGTGAACAGCACAAAACAGTGCGACGCGCAAAATAGCGCGAGTGTGAACTGCACAAAACACTGCGACGCGCAAAATTGCGCGAGTGTCAACTGCACAAAACAGTGCGACGCGGAAAGTAGCGCCAGTGTGAACAGTACAAAACAGTGCGACGCGCAAAATAGCGCGAGTGTGATCCGCACAAAACAGTGCGACGCGCAAAATAGCGCGAGTGTGATCTGCACAAAACAGTGCGACGCGCAAAATAGCGCGAGTGTGAACTGCACAAAACACTGCGACGCGCAAAATAGCGCGAGTGTCAACTGCACAAAACAGTGCGACGCGGAAAGTAGCGCCAGTGTGAACAGCACAAAACAGTGCGACGCGCAAAATAGCGCGAGTGTCAACTGCACAAAACAGTGCGACGCGGAAGTAGCGCCAGTGTGAATAGCACAAAACAGTGCGACGCACAAAATAGCGCGACTGTCAACTGCACAAAATAGTGCGACGCGCAAAATAGCACGAGTGTCAACGGCACAAAACAGTGCGACACGCAAAATAGCGCAAGTGTGAACTGCACAAAACACTGCGACGCGCAAAATAGCGCGAGTGTCAACTGCAGAAAACAGTGCGTCGCGGAAAGTAGCGCCAGTGTTAACAGCACAAAACAGTGCGACGCGCAAAATAGCGCGAGTGTCAACTGCACAAAACAGTGCGACGTGCAAAATCGCGCGAGTCTCAACTGTACAAAACAGTGCGACGCGCAAAATAGCGCGAGTGTCAACTGCAGAAAACAGTGCGATGCGGAAGTAGCGCCAGTGTGAATAGCACAAAACAGTGCGACGCACAAAATAGCGCGACTGTCAACTGCACAAAATAGTGCGACGCGCAAAATAGCGCGAGTGTGATCTGCATAAAACAGTGCGACACGCAAAATAGCGCGAGTGTGAACTGCACAAAACACTGCGACGCGCAAAATTGCGCGAGTGTCAACTGCACAAAACAGTGCGACGCGGAAAGTAGCGCCAGTGTGAACAGTACAAAACAGTGCGACGCGCAAAATAGCGCGAGTGTGATCCGCACAAAACAGTGCGACGCGCAAAATAGCGCGAGTGTGATCTGCACAAAACAGTGCGACGCGCAAAATAGCGCGAGTGTGAACTGCACAAAACACTGCGACGCGCAAAATAGCGCGAGTGTCAACTGCACAAAACAGTGCGACGCGGAAAGTAGCGCCAGTGTGAACAGCACAAAACAGTGCGACGCGCAAAATAGCGCGAGTGTCAACTGCACAAAACAGTGCGACGCGGAAGTAGCGCCAGTGTGAATAGCACAAAACAGTGCGACGCACAAAATAGCGCGACTGTCAACTGCACAAAATAGTGCGACGCGCAAAATAGCACGAGTGTCAACGGCACAAAACAGTGCGACACGCAAAATAGCGCAAGTGTGAACTGCACAAAACACTGCGACGCGCAAAATAGCGCGAGTGTCAACTGCAGAAAACAGTGCGTCGCGGAAAGTAGCGCCAGTGTTAACAGCACAAAACAGTGCGACGCGCAAAATAGCGCGAGTGTCAACTGCACAAAACAGTGCGACGTGCAAAATCGCGCGAGTCTCAACTGTACAAAACAGTGCGACGCGCAAAATAGCGCGAGTGTCAACTGCAGAAAACAGTGCGATGCGGAAGTAGCGCCAGTGTGAATAGCACAAAACAGTGCGACGCACAAAATAGCGCGACTGTCAACTGCACAAAATAGTGCGACGCGCAAAATAGCGCGAGTGTGATCTGCATAAAACAGTGCGACACGCAAAATAGCGCGAGTGTGAACTGCACAAAACACTGCGACGCGCAAAATTGCGCGAGTGTCAACTGCACAAAACAGTGCGATGCGGAAAGTAGCGCCAGTGTGAACAGTACAAAACAGTGCGACGCGCACAATAGCACGAGTGTAAACTGCACAAAACAGTGCGACGTGCAAAATCGCGCGAGTGTCAACTGCACAAAACAATGCCACGGGCAAAATAGCGCGGGTGTGATCTGCACAAAACAGTGCGACGCGCAAAATAGCGCGAGTGTCAACTGCCCAAAACAGTGCGACGCGGAAAATAGCGCCAGTGTGAACAGCACAAAACAGTGCGACGCGCAAAATAGCGCGGGTGTCAACTGCACAAAACAGTGCGACGTGCAAAATAGCGCAACTGTCAACTGCACAAAACAGTGCGACGCCCAAAATAGCGCGAGTGTCAACGGCACAAAACAGTGCGACGCGGAAAGTAGCGCCAGTGTGAATAGCAGAAAACAGTGCGACGCGCAAAATCGCGCGAGTCTCAACTGCACAAAATAGTGCGACGCGCAAAATAGCGCGAGTGTCAATTGCACAAAACAATGCCACGCGCAAAATAGCGCGGGTGTGATCTGCACAAAACAGTGCGATGCGGAAAATAGCGCGAGTGTCAACTGCCCAAAACAGTGCGACGCGGAAAGTAGCGCCAGTGTGAACAGCACAAAACAGTGCGACGCGCAAAATAGCACGAGTGTCAACTGCACAAAACAGTGCGACGTAGAAGTAGCGCCAGTGTGAATAGCACAAAACAGTGTGACGCACAAAATAGCGCGACTGTCAACTGCACAAAATAGTGCGACGCGCAAAATAGCGCGAGTGTCAACTGCACAAAACAGTGCGACACGCAAAATAGCGCGAGTGTGATCCGCACAAAACAGTGCGACGCGCAAAATAGCGCGAGTGTGAACTGCACAAAACACTGCGACGTGCAAAATAGCGCGAGTGTCAACTGCACAAAACAGTGCGACGCGGAAAGTAGCACCAGTGTGAACAGCACAAAACAGTGCGACGCGCAAAATAGCGCGAGTGTCAACTGCAGAAAACAATGCCACGCGCAAAATAGCGCGGGTGTGATCTGCACAAAATAGTGCGACGCGCAAAATAGCGCGAGTGTCAACTGCCCAAAACAGTGCGACGCGAAAAGTAGCGCCAGTGTGAACAGCACAAAACAGTGCGACACGCAAAATAGCGCGAGTGTCAACTGCACAAAACAGTGCGACGCGCAAAATAGCGCGAGTGTGATCTGCATAAAACAGTGCGACACGCAAAATAGCGCGAGTGTGAACTGCACAAAACACTGCGACGCGCAAAATTCCGAGAGTGTCAACTGCACAAAACAGTGCGACGCGGAAAGTAGCGCCAGTGTGAACAGTGCAAAACAGTGCGACGCGCACAATAGCACGAGTGTAAACTGCACAAAACAGTGCGACGTGCAAAATCGCGCGAGTGTCAACTGCACAAAACAATGCCACGGGAAAAATAGCGTGGGTGTGATCTGCACAAAACAGTGCGACGCGCAAAATAGCGCGAGTGTCAACTGCCCAAAACAGTGCGACGCGGAAAGTAGCGCCAGTGTGAACAGCACAAAACAGTGCGACGCGCAAAATAGCGCAACTGTCAACTGCACAAAACAGTGCGACGCACAAAATAGCGCGAGTGTCAACTGCACAAAACAGTGCGACTCGGAAAGTAGCGCCAGTGTGAATAGCAGAAAACAGTGCGACGCGCAAAATCGCGCGAGTCTCAACTGCACCAAACAGTGCGACGCGCAAAATAGCGCGAGTGTCAATTGCACAAAACAATGCCACGCGCAAAATAGCGCGGGTGTGATCTGCACAAAATAGTGCGATGCGGAAAATAGCGCGAGTGTCAACTGCCCAAAACAGTGCGACGCGGAAAGTAGCGCCAGTGTGAACAGCACAAAACAGTGCGACGCGCAAAATTGCGCGAGTGTCAACGGCACAAAACAGTGCGACGCGGAAAGTAGCGCCAGTGTGAATAGCAGAAAACAGTGCGACGCGCAAAATCGCGCGAGTCTCAACTGCACAAAACAGTGCGACGCGCAAAATAGCGCGAGTGTCAATTGCACAAAACAATGCCACGCGCAAAATAGCGCGGGTGTGATCTGCACAAAACAGTGCGATGCGGAAAATAGCGCGAGTGTCAACTGCCCAAAACAGTGCGACGCGGAAAGTAGCGCCAGTGTGAACAGCACAAAACAGTGCGACGCGCAAAATAGCGCGAGTGTGAACTGCACAAAACACTGCGACGCGCAAAATTGCGCGAGTGTCAACTGCACAAAACAGTGCGACGCGGAAAGTAGCGCCAGTGTGAACAGTACAAAACAGTGCGACGCGCAAAATAGCGCGAGTGTGATCCGCACAAAACAGTGCGACGCGCAAAATAGCGCGAGTGTGATCTACACAAAACAGTGCGACGCGCAAAATAGCGCGAGTGTGAACTGCACAAAACACTGCGACGCGCAAAATAGCGCGAGTGTCAACTGCACAAAACAGTGCGACGCGGAAAGTAGCGCCAGTGTGAACAGCACAAAACAGTGCGACGCGCAAAATAGCGCGAGTGTCAACTGCACAAAACAGTGCGACGCGGAAGTAGCGCCAGTGTGAATAGCACAAAACAGTGCGACGCACAAAATAGCGCGACTGTCAACTGCACAAAATAGTGCGACGCGCAAAATAGCACGAGTGTCAACGGCACAAAACAGTGCGACACGCAAAATAGCGCAAGTGTGAACTGCACAAAACACTGCGACGCGCAAAATATCGCGAGTGTCAACTGCAGAAAACAGTGCGTCGCGGAAAGTAGCGCCAGTGTTAACAGCACAAAACAGTGCGACGCGCAAAATAGCGCGAGTGTCAACTGCACAAAACAGTGCGACGTGCAAAATCGCGCGAGTCTCAACTGTACAAAACAGTGCGACGCGCAAAATAGCGCGAGTGTCAACTGCAGAAAACAGTGCGACGCGGAAGTAGCGCCAGTGTGAATAGCACAAAACAGTGCGACGCACAAAATAGCGCGACTGTCAACTGCACAAAATAGTGCGACGCGCAAAATAGCGCGAGTGTGATCTGCATAAAACAGTGCGACACGCAAAATAGCGCGAGTGTGAACTGCACAAAACACTGCGACGCGCAAAATTGCGCGAGTGTCAACTGCACAAAACAGTGCGATGCGGAAAGTAGCGCCAGTGTGAACAGTACAAAACAGTGCGACGCGCACAATAGCACGAGTGTAAACTGCACAAAACAGTGCGACGTGCAAAATCGCGCGAGTGTCAACTGCACAAAACAATGCCACGGGCAAAATAGCGCGGGTGTGATCTGCACAAAACAGTGCGACGCGCAAAATAGCGCGAGTGTCAACTGCCCAAAACAGTGCGACGCGGAAAGTAGCGCCAGTGTGAACAGCACAAAACAGTGCGACGCGCAAAATAGCGCAACTGTCAACTGCACAAAACAGTGCGACGCCCAAAATAGCGCGAGTGTCAACGGCACAAAACAGTGCGACGCGGAAAGTAGCGCCAGTGTGAATAGCAGAAAACAGTGCGACGCGCAAAATCGCGCGAGTCTCAACTGCACAAAATAGTGCGACGCGCAAAATAGCGCGAGTGTCAATTGCACAAAACAATGCCACGCGCAAAATAGCGCGGGTGTGATCTGCACAAAACAGTGCGATGCGGAAAATAGCGCGAGTGTCAACTGCCCAAAACAGTGCGACGCGGAAAGTAGCGCCAGTGTGAACAGCACAAAACAGTGCGACGCGCAAAATAGCGCGAGTGTCAACTGCACAAAACAGTGCGACGTAGAAGTAGCGCCAGTGTGAATAGCACAAAACAGTGTGACGCACAAAATAGCGCGACTGTCAACTGCACAAAATAGTGCGACGCGCAAAATAGCGCGAGTGTCAACTGCACAAAACAGTGCGACACGCAAAATAGCGCGAGTGTGATCCGCACAAAACAGTGCGACGCGCAAAATAGCGCGAGTGTGAACTGCACAAAACACTGCGACGTGCAAAATAGCGCGAGTGTCAACTGCACAAAACAGTGCGACGCGGAAAGTAGCACCAGTGTGAACAGCACAAAACAGTGCGACGCGCAAAATAGCGCGAGTGTCAACTGCAGAAAACAATGCCACGCGCAAAATAGCGCGGGTGTGATCTGCACAAAATAGTGCGACGCGCAAAATAGCGCGAGTGTCAACTGCCCAAAACAGTGCGACGCGAAAAGTAGCGCCAGTGTGAACAGCACAAAACAGTGCGACACGCAAAATAGCGCGAGTGTCAACTGCACAAAACAGTGCGACGCGGAAGTAGCGCCAGTGTGAATAGCACAAAACAGTGCGACGCACAAAATAGCGCGACTGTCAACTGCACAAAATAGTGCGACGCGCAAAATAGCGCGAGTGTGATCTGCATAAAACAGTGCGACACGCAAAATAGCGCGAGTGTGAACTGCACAAAACACTGCGACGCGCAAAATTGCGAGAGTGTCAACTGCACAAAACAGTGCGACGCGGAAAGTAGCGCCAGTGTGAACAGTGCAAAACAGTGCGACGCGCACAATAGCACGAGTGTAAACTGCACAAAACAGTGCGACGTGCAAAATCGCGCGAGTGTCAACTGCACAAAACAATGCCGCGGGAAAAATAGCGCGGGTGTGATCTGCACAAAACAGTGCGACGCGCAAAATAGCGCGAGTGTCAACTGCCCAAAACAGTGCGACGCGGAAAGTAGCGCCAGTGTGAACAGCACAAAACAGTGCGACGCGCAAAATAGCGCAACTGTCAACTGCACAAAACAGTGCGACGCACAAAATAGCGCGAGTGTCAACTGCACAAAACAGTGCGACTCGGAAAGTAGCGCCAGTGTGAATAGCAGAAAACAGTGCGACGCGCAAAATCGCGCGAGTCTCAACTGCACAAAACAGTGCGACGCGCAAAATAGCGCGAGTGTCAATTGCACAAAACAATGCCACGCGCAAAATAGCGCGGGTGTGATCTGCACAAAACAGTGCGATGCGGAAAATAGCGCGAGTGTCAACTGCCCAAAACAGTGCGACGCGGAAAGTAGCGCCAGTGTGAACAGCACAAAACAGTGCGACGCGCAAAATAGCGCGAGTGTCAACTGCACAAAACAGTGCGACGCGCAAAATTGCGCGAGTGTCAACGGCACAAAACAGTGCGACGCGGAAAGTAGCGCCAGTGTGAATAGCAGAAAACAGTGCGACGCGCAAAATCGCGCGAGTCTCAACTGCACAAAACAGTGCGACGCGCAAAATAGCGCGAGTGTCAATTGCACAAAACAATGCCACGCGCAAAATAGCGCGGGTGTGATCTGCACAAAACAGTGCGATGCGGAAAATAGCGCGAGTGTCAACTGCCCAAAACAGTGCGACGCGGAAAGTAGCGCCAGTGTGAACAGCACAAAACAGTGCGACGCGCAAAATAGCGCGAGTGTGAACTGCACAAAACACTGCGACGCGCAAAATTGCGCGAGTGTCAACTGCACAAAACAGTGCGACGCGGAAAGTAGCGCCAGTGTGAACAGTACAAAACAGTGCGACGCGCAAAATAGCGCGAGTGTGATCCGCACAAAACAGTGCGACGCGCAAAATAGCGCGAGTGTGATCTGCACAAAACAGTGCGACGCGCAAAATAGCGCGAGTGTGAACTGCACAAAACACTGCGACGCGCAAAATAGCGCGAGTGTCAACTGCACAAAACAGTGCGACGCGGAAAGTAGCGCCAGTGTGAACAGCACAAAACAGTGCGACGCGCAAAATAGCGCGAGTGTCAACTGCACAAAACAGTGCGACGCGGAAGTAGCGCCAGTGTGAATAGCACAAAACAGTGCGACGCACAAAATAGCGCCACTGTCAACTGCACAAAATAGTGCGACGCGCAAAATAGCACGAGTGTCAACGGCACAAAACAGTGCGACACGCAAACTAGCGCAAGTGTGAACTGCACAAAACACTGCGACGCGCAAAATAGCGCGAGTGTGAACTGCACAAAACACTGCGACGCGCAAAATTGCGCGAGTGTCAACTGCACAAAACAGTGCGACGCGGAAAGTAGCGCCAGTGTGAACAGTACAAAACAGTGCGACGCGCAAAATAGCGCGAGTGTGATCCGCACAAAACAGTGCGACGCGCAAAATAGCGCGAGTGTGATCTGCACAAAACAGTGCGACGCGCAAAATAGCGCGAGTGTGAACTGCACAAAACACTGCGACGCGCAAAATAGCGCGAGTGTCAACTGCACAAAACAGTGCGACGCGGAAAGTAGCGCCAGTGTGAACAGCACAAAACAGTGCGACGCGCAAAATAGCGCGAGTGTCAACTGCACAAAACAGTGCGACGCGGAAGTAGCGCCAGTGTGAATAGCACAAAACAGTGCGACGCACAAAATAGCGCGACTGTCAACTGCACAAAATAGTGCGACGCGCAAAATAGCACGAGTGTCAACGGCACAAAACAGTGCGACACGCAAAATAGCGCAAGTGTGAACTGCACAAAACACTGCGACGCGCAAAATAGCGCGAGTGTCTACTGCAAAAAATAGTGCGTCGCGGAAAGTAGCGCCAGTGTTAACAGCACAAAACAGTGCGACGCGCAAAATAGCGCGAGTGTCAACTGCACAAAACAGTGCGACGTGCAAAATCGCGCGAGTCTCAACTGTACAAAACAGTGCGACGCGCAAAATAGCGCGAGTGTCAACTGCAGAAAACAGTGCGACGCGGAAGTAGCGCCAGTGTGAATAGCACAAAACAGTGCGACGCACAAAATAGCGCGACTGTCAACTGCACAAAATAGTGCGACGCGCAAAATAGCGCGAGTGTGATCTGCATAAAACAGTGCGACACGCAAAATAGCGCGAGTGTGAACTGCACAAAACACTGCGACGCGCAAAATTGCGCGAGTGTCAACTGCACAAAACAGTGCGATGCGGAAAGTAGCGCCAGTGTGAACAGTACAAAACAGTGCGACGCGCACAATAGCACGAGTGTAAACTGCACAAAACAGTGCGACGTGCAAAATCGCGCGAGTGTCAACTGCACAAAACAATGCCACGGGCAAAATAGCGCGGGTGTGATCTGCACAAAACAGTGCGACGCGCAAAATAGCGCGAGTGTCAACTGCCCAAAACAGTGCGACGCGGAAAGTAGCGCCAGTGTGAACAGCACAAAACAGTGCGACGCGCAAAATAGCGCAACTGTCAACTGCACAAAACAGTGCGACGCCCAAAATAGCGCGAGTGTCAACGGCACAAAACAGTGCGACGCGGAAAGTAGCGCCAGTGTGAATAGCAGAAAACAGTGCGACGCGCAAAATCGCGCGAGTCTCAACTGCACAAAATAGTGCGACGCGCAAAATAGCGCGAGTGTCAATTGCACAAAACAATGCCACGCGCAAAATAGCGCGGGTGTGACCTGCACAAAACAGTGCGATGCGGAAAATAGCGCGAGTGTCAACTGCCCAAAACAGTGCGACGCGGAAAGTAGCGCCAGTGTGAACAGCACAAAACAGTGCGACGCGCAAAATAGCGCGAGTGTCAACTGCACAAAACAGTGCGATGTAGAAGTAGCGCCAGTGTGAATAGCACAAAACAGTGTGACGCACAAAATAGCGCGACTGTCAACTGCACAAAATAGTGCGACGCGCAAAATAGCGCGAGTGTCAACTGCACAAAACAGTGCGACACGCAAAATAGCGCGAGTGTGATCCGCACAAAACAGTGCGACGCGCAAAATAGCGCGAGTGTGAACTGCACAAAACACTGCGACGTGCAAAATAGCGCGAGTGTCAACTGCACAAAACAGTGCGACGCGGAAAGTAGCACCAGTGTGAACAGCACAAAACAGTGCGACGCGCAAAATAGCGCGAGTGTCAACTGCAGAAAACAATGCCACGCGCAAAATAGCGCGGGTGTGATCTGCACAAAATAGTGCGACGCGCAAAATAGCGCGAGTGTCAACTGCCCAAAACAGTGCGACGCGAAAAGTAGCGCCAGTGTGAACAGCACAAAACAGTGCGACACGCAAAATAGCGCGAGTGTCAACTGCACAAAACAGTGCGACGCGGAAGTAGCGCCAGTGTGAATAGCACAAAACAGTGCGACGCACAAAATAGCGCGACTGTCAACTGCACAAAATAGTGCGACGCGCAAAATAGCGCGAGTGTGATCTGCATAAAACAGTGCGACACGCAAAATAGCGCGAGTGTGAACTGCACAAAACACTGCGACGCGCAAAATTGCGAGAGTGTCAACTGCACAAAACAGTGCGACGCGGAAAGTAGCGCCAGTGTGAACAGTGCAAAACAGTGCGACGCGCACAATAGCACGAGTGTAAACTGCACAAAACAGTGCGACGTGCAAAATCGCGCGAGTGTCAACTGCACAAAACAATGCCGCGGGAAAAATAGCGCGGGTGTGATCTGCACAAAACAGTGCGACGCGCAAAATAGCGCGAGTGTCAACTGCCCAAAACAGTGCGACGCGGAAAGTAGCGCCAGTGTGAACAGCACAAAACAGTGCGACGCGCAAAATAGCGCAACTGTCAACTGCACAAAACAGTGCGACGCACAAAATAGCGCGAGTGTCAACTGCACAAAACAGTGCGACTCGGAAAGTAGCGCCAGTGTGAATAGCAGAAAACAGTGCGACGCGCAAAATCGCGCGAGTCTCAACTGCACAAAACAGTGCGACGCGCAAAATAGCGCGAGTGTCAATTGCACAAAACAATGCCACGCGCAAAATAGCGCGGGTGTGATCTGCACAAAACAGTGCGATGCGGAAAATAGCGCGAGTGTCAACTGCCCAAAACAGTGCGACGCGGAAAGTAGCGCCAGTGTGAACAGCACAAAACAGTGCGACGCGCAAAATAGCGCGAGTGTCAACTGCACAAAACAGTGCGACGCGCAAAATTGCGCGAGTGTCAACGGCACAAAACAGTGCGACGCGGAAAGTAGCGCCAGTGTGAATAGCAGAAAACAGTGCGACGCGCAAAATCGCGCGAGTCTCAACTGCACAAAACAGTGCGACGCGCAAAATAGCGCGAGTGTCAATTGCACAAAACAATGCCACGCGCAAAATAGCGCGGGTGTGATCTGCACAAAACAGTGCGATGCGGAAAATAGCGCGAGTGTCAACTGCCCAAAACAGTGCGACGCGGAAAGTAGCGCCAGTGTGAACAGCACAAAACAGTGCGACGCGCAAAATAGCGCGAGTGTGAACTGCACAAAACACTGCGACGCGCAAAATTGCGCGAGTGTCAACTGCACAAAACAGTGCGACGCGGAAAGTAGCGCCAGTGTGAACAGTACAAAACAGTGCGACGCGCAAAATAGCGCGAGTGTGATCCGCACAAAACAGTGCGACGCGCAAAATAGCGCGAGTGTGATCTGCACAAAACAGTGCGACGCGCAAAATAGCGCGAGTGTGAACTGCACAAAACACTGCGACGCGCAAAATAGCGCGAGTGTCAACTGCACAAAACAGTGCGACGCGGAAAGTAGCGCCAGTGTGAACAGCACAAAACAGTGCGACGCGCAAAATAGCGCGAGTGTCAACTGCACAAAACAGTGCGACGCGGAAGTAGCGCCAGTGTGAATAGCACAAAACAGTGCGACGCACAAAATAGCGCGACTGTCAACTGCACAAAATAGTGCGACGCGCAAAATAGCACGAGTGTCAACGGCACAAAACAGTGCGACACGCAAAATAGCGCAAGTGTGAACTGCACAAAACACTGCGACGCGCAAAATAGCGCGAGTGTCTACTGCAAAAAATAGTGCGTCGCGGAAAGTAGCGCCAGTGTTAACAGCACAAAACAGTGCGACGCGCAAAATAGCGCGAGTGTCAACTGCACAAAACAGTGCGACGTGCAAAATCGCGCGAGTCTCAACTGTACAAAACAGTGCGACGCGCAAAATAGCGCGAGTGTCAACTGCAGAAAACAGTGCGACGCGGAAGTAGCGCCAGTGTGAATAGCACAAAACAGTGCGACGCACAAAATAGCGCGACTGTCAACTGCACAAAATAGTGCGACGCGCAAAATAGCGCGAGTGTGATCTGCATAAAACAGTGCGACACGCAAAATAGCGCGAGTGTGAACTGCACAAAACACTGCGACGCGCAAAATTGCGCGAGTGTCAACTGCACAAAACAGTGCGATGCGGAAAGTAGCGCCAGTGTGAACAGTACAAAACAGTGCGACGCGCACAATAGCACGAGTGTAAACTGCACAAAACAGTGCGACGTGCAAAATCGCGCGAGTGTCAACTGCACAAAACAATGCCACGGGCAAAATAGCGCGGGTGTGATCTGCACAAAACAGTGCGACGCGCAAAATAGCGCGAGTGTCAACTGCCCAAAACAGTGCGACGCGGAAAGTAGCGCCAGTGTGAACAGCACAAAACAGTGCGACGCGCAAAATAGCGCAACTGTCAACTGCACAAAACAGTGCGACGCCCAAAATAGCGCGAGTGTCAACGGCACAAAACAGTGCGACGCGGAAAGTAGCGCCAGTGTGAATAGCAGAAAACAGTGCGACGCGCAAAATCGCGCGAGTCTCAACTGCACAAAATAGTGCGACGCGCAAAATAGCGCGAGTGTCAATTGCACAAAACAATGCCACGCGCAAAATAGCGCGGGTGTGACCTGCACAAAACAGTGCGATGCGGAAAATAGCGCGAGTGTCAACTGCCCAAAACAGTGCGACGCGGAAAGTAGCGCCAGTGTGAACAGCACAAAACAGTGCGACGCGCAAAATAGCGCGAGTGTCAACTGCACAAAACAGTGCGATGTAGAAGTAGCGCCAGTGTGAATAGCACAAAACAGTGTGACGCACAAAATAGCGCGACTGTCAACTGCACAAAATAGTGCGACGCGCAAAATAGCGCGAGTGTCAACTGCACAAAACAGTGCGACACGCAAAATAGCGCGAGTGTGATCCGCACAAAACAGTGCGACGCGCAAAATAGCGCGAGTGTGAACTGCACAAAACACTGCGACGTGCAAAATAGCGCGAGTGTCAACTGCACAAAACAGTGCGACGCGGAAAGTAGCACCAGTGTGAACAGCACAAAACAGTGCGACGCGCAAAATAGCGCGAGTGTCAACTGCAGAAAACAATGCCACGCGCAAAATAGCGCGGGTGTGATCTGCACAAAATAGTGCGACGCGCAAAATAGCGCGAGTGTCAACTGCCCAAAACAGTGCGACGCGAAAAGTAGCGCCAGTGTGAACAGCACAAAACAGTGCGACACGCAAAATAGCGCGAGTGTCAACTGCACAAAACAGTGCGACGCGGAAGTAGCGCCAGTGTGAATAGCACAAAACAGTGCGACGCACAAAATAGCGCGACTGTCAACTGCACAAAATAGTGCGACGCGCAAAATAGCGCGAGTGTGATCTGCATAAAACAGTGCGACACGCAAAATAGCGCGAGTGTGAACTGCACAAAACACTGCGACGCGCAAAATTGCGAGAGTGTCAACTGCACAAAACAGTGCGACGCGGAAAGTAGCGCCAGTGTGAACAGTGCAAAACAGTGCGACGCGCACAATAGCACGAGTGTAAACTGCACAAAACAGTGCGACGTGCAAAATCGCGCGAGTGTCAACTGCACAAAACAATGCCGCGGGAAAAATAGCGCGGGTGTGATCTGCACAAAACAGTGCGACGCGCAAAATAGCGCGAGTGTCAACTGCCCAAAACAGTGCGACGCGGAAAGTAGCGCCAGTGTGAACAGCACAAAACAGTGCGACGCGCAAAATAGCGCAACTGTCAACTGCACAAAACAGTGCGACGCACAAAATAGCGCGAGTGTCAACTGCACAAAACAGTGCGACTCGGAAAGTAGCGCCAGTGTGAATAGCAGAAAACAGTGCGACGCGCAAAATCGCGCGAGTCTCAACTGCACAAAACAGTGCGACGCGCAAAATAGCGCGAGTGTCAATTGCACAAAACAATGCCACGCGCAAAATAGCGCGGGTGTGATCTGCACAAAACAGTGCGATGCGGAAAATAGCGCGAGTGTCAACTGCCCAAAACAGTGCGACGCGGAAAGTAGCGCCAGTGTGAACAGCACAAAACAGTGCGACGCGCAAAATAGCGCGAGTGTCAACTGCACAAAACAGTGCGACGCGCAAAATTGCGCGAGTGTCAACGGCACAAAACAGTGCGACGCGGAAAGTAGCGCCAGTGTGAATAGCAGAAAACAGTGCGACGCGCAAAATCGCGCGAGTCTCAACTGCACAAAACAGTGCGACGCGCAAAATAGCGCGAGTGTCAATTGCACAAAACAATGCCACGCGCAAAATAGCGCGGGTGTGATCTGCACAAAACAGTGCGATGCGGAAAATAGCGCGAGTGTCAACTGCCCAAAACAGTGCGACGCGGAAAGTAGCGCCAGTGTGAACAGCACAAAACAGTGCGACGCGCAAAATAGCGCGAGTGTGAACTGCACAAAACACTGCGACGCGCAAAATTGCGCGAGTGTCAACTGCACAAAACAGTGCGACGCGGAAAGTAGCGCCAGTGTGAACAGTACAAAACAGTGCGACGCGCAAAATAGCGCGAGTGTGATCCGCACAAAACAGTGCGACGCGCAAAATAGCGCGAGTGTGATCTGCACAAAACAGTGCGACGCGCAAAATAGCGCGAGTGTGAACTGCACAACACACTGCGACGCGCAAAATAGCGCGAGTGTCAACTGCACAAAACAGTGCGACGCGGAAAGTAGCGCCAGTGTGAACAGCACAAAACAGTGCGACGCGCAAAATAGCGCGAGTGTCAACTGCACAAAACAGTGCGACGCGGAAGTAGCGCCAGTGTGAATAGCACAAAACAGTGCGACGCACAAAATAGCGCGACTGTCAACTGCACAAAATAGTGCGACGCGCAAAATAGCACGAGTGTCAACGGCACAAAACAGTGCGACACGCAAAATAGCGCAAGTGTGAACTGCACAAAACACTGCGACGCGCAAAATAGCGCGAGTGTGAACTGCACAAAACACTGCGACGCGCAAAATTGCGCGAGTGTCAACTGCACAAAACAGTGCGACGCGGAAAGTAGCGCCAGTGTGAACAGTACAAAACAGTGCGACGCGCAAAATAGCGCGAGTGTGATCCGCACAAAACAGTGCGACGCGCAAAATAGCGCGAGTGTGATCTGCACAAAACAGTGCGACGCGCAAAATAGCGCGAGTGTGAACTGCACAAAACACTGCGACGCGCAAAATAGCGCGAGTGTCAACTGCACAAAACAGTGCGACGCGGAAAGTAGCGCCAGTGTGAACAGCACAAAACAGTGCGACGCGCAAAATAGCGCGAGTGTCAACTGCACAAAACAGTGCGACGCGGAAGTAGCGCCAGTGTGAATAGCACAAAACAGTGCGACGCACAAAATAGCGCGACTGTCAACTGCACAAAATAGTGCGACGCGCAAAATAGCACGAGTGTCAACGGCACAAAACAGTGCGACACGCAAAATAGCGCAAGTGTGAACTGCACAAAACACTGCGACGCGCAAAATAGCGCGAGTGTCTACTGCAAAAAATAGTGCGTCGCGGAAAGTAGCGCCAGTGTTAACAGCACAAAACAGTGCGACGCGCAAAATAGCGCGAGTGTCAACTGCACAAAACAGTGCGACGTGCAAAATCGCGCGAGTCTCAACTGTACAAAACAGTGCGACGCGCAAAATAGCGCGAGTGTCAACTGCAGAAAACAGTGCGACGCGGAAGTAGCGCCAGTGTGAATAGCACAAAACAGTGCGACGCACAAAATAGCGCGACTGTCAACTGCACAAAATAGTGCGACGCGCAAAATAGCGCGAGTGTGATCTGCATAAAACAGTGCGACACGCAAAATAGCGCGAGTGTGAACTGCACAAAACACTGCGACGCGCAAAATTGCGCGAGTGTCAACTGCACAAAACAGTGCGATGCGGAAAGTAGCGCCAGTGTGAACAGTACAAAACAGTGCGACGCGCACAATAGCACGAGTGTAAACTGCACAAAACAGTGCGACGTGCAAAATCGCGCGAGTGTCAACTGCACAAAACAATGCCACGGGCAAAATAGCGCGGGTGTGATCTGCACAAAACAGTGCGACGCGCAAAATAGCGCGAGTGTCAACTGCCCAAAACAGTGCGACGCGGAAAGTAGCGCCAGTGTGAACAGCACAAAACAGTGCGACGCGCAAAATAGCGCAACTGTCAACTGCACAAAACAGTGCGACGCCCAAAATAGCGCGAGTGTCAACGGCACAAAACAGTGCGACGCGGAAAGTAGCGCCAGTGTGAATAGCAGAAAACAGTGCGACGCGCAAAATCGCGCGAGTCTCAACTGCACAAAATAGTGCGACGCGCAAAATAGCGCGAGTGTCAATTGCACAAAACAATGCCACGCGCAAAATAGCGCGGGTGTGACCTGCACAAAACAGTGCGATGCGGAAAATAGCGCGAGTGTCAACTGCCCAAAACAGTGCGACGCGGAAAGTAGCGCCAGTGTGAACAGCACAAAACAGTGCGACGCGCAAAATAGCGCGAGTGTCAACTGCACAAAACAGTGCGATGTAGAAGTAGCGCCAGTGTGAATAGCACAAAACAGTGTGACGCACAAAATAGCGCGACTGTCAACTGCACAAAATAGTGCGACGCGCAAAATAGCGCGAGTGTCAACTGCACAAAACAGTGCGACACGCAAAATAGCGCGAGTGTGATCCGCACAAAACAGTGCGACGCGCAAAATAGCGCGAGTGTGAACTGCACAAAACACTGCGACGTGCAAAATAGCGCGAGTGTCAACTGCACAAAACAGTGCGACGCGGAAAGTAGCACCAGTGTGAACAGCACAAAACAGTGCGACGCGCAAAATAGCGCGAGTGTCAACTGCAGAAAACAATGCCACGCGCAAAATAGCGCGGGTGTGATCTGCACAAAATAGTGCGACGCGCAAAATAGCGCGAGTGTCAACTGCCCAAAACAGTGCGACGCGAAAAGTAGCGCCAGTGTGAACAGCACAAAACAGTGCGACACGCAAAATAGCGCGAGTGTCAACTGCACAAAACAGTGCGACGCGGAAGTAGCGCCAGTGTGAATAGCACAAAACAGTGCGACGCACAAAAGAGCGCGACTGTCAACTGCACAAAATAGTGCGACGCGCAAAATAGCGCGAGTGTGATCTGCATAAAACAGTGCGACACGCAAAATAGCGCGAGTGTGAACTGCACAAAACACTGCGACGCGCAAAATTGCGAGAGTGTCAACTGCACAAAACAGTGCGACGCGGAAAGTAGCGCCAGTGTGAACAGTGCAAAACAGTGCGACGCGCACAATAGCACGAGTGTAAACTGCACAAAACAGTGCGACGTGCAAAATCGCGCGAGTGTCAACTGCACAAAACAATGCCGCGGGAAAAATAGCGCGGGTGTGATCTGCACAAAACAGTGCGACGCGCAAAATAGCGCGAGTGTCAACTGCCCAAAACAGTGCGACGCGGAAAGTAGCGCCAGTGTGAACAGCACAAAACAGTGTGACGCGCAAAATAGCGCAACTGTCAACTGCACAAAACAGTGCGACGCACAAAATAGCGCGAGTGTCAACTGCACAAAACAGTGCGACTCGGAAAGTAGCGCCAGTGTGAATAGCAGAAAACAGTGCGACGCGCAAAATCGCGCGAGTCTCAACTGCACAAAACAGTGCGACGCGCAAAATAGCGCGAGTGTCAATTGCACAAAACAATGCCACGCGCAAAATAGCGCGGGTGTGATCTGCACAAAACAGTGCGATGCGGAAAATAGCGCGAGTGTCAACTGCCCAAAACAGTGCGACGCGGAAAGTAGCGCCAGTGTGAACAGCACAAAACAGTGCGACGCGCAAAATAGCGCGAGTGTCAACTGCACAAAACAGTGCGACGCGCAAAATTGCGCGAGTGTCAACGGCAGAAAACAGTGCGACGCGGAAAGTAGCGCCAGTGTGAATAGCAGAAAACAGTGCGACGCGCAAAATCGCGCGAGTCTCAACTGCACAAAACAGTGCGACGCGCAAAATAGCGCGAGTGTCAATTGCACAAAACAATGCCACGCGCAAAATAGCGCGGGTGTGATCTGCACAAAACAGTGCGATGCGGAAAATAGCGCGAGTGTCAACTGCCCAAAACAGTGCGACGCGGAAAGTAGCGCCAGTGTGAACAGCACAAAACAGTGCGACGCGCAAAATAGCGCGAGTGTGAACTGCACAAAACACTGCGACGCGCAAAATTGCGCGAGTGTCAACTGCACAAAACAGTGCGACGCGGAAAGTAGCGCCAGTGTGAACAGTACAAAACAGTGCGACGCGCAAAATAGCGCGAGTGTGATCCGCACAAAACAGTGCGACGCGCAAAATAGCGCGAGTGTGATCTGCACAAAACAGTGCGACGCGCAAAAGAGCGCGAGTGTGAACTGCACAAAACACTGCGACGCGCAAAATAGCGCGAGTGTCAACTGCACAAAACAGTGCGACGCGGAAAGTAGCGCCAGTGTGAACAGCACAAAACAGTGCGACGCGCAAAATAGCGCGAGTGTCAACTGCACAAAACAGTGCGACGCGGAAGTAGCGCCAGTGTGAATAGCACAAAACAGTGCGACGCACAAAATAGCGCGACTGTCAACTGCACAAAATAGTGCGACGCGCAAAATAGCACGAGTGTCAACGGCACAAAACAGTGCGACACGCAAAATAGCGCAAGTGTGAACTGCACAAAACACTGCGACGCGCAAAATAGCGCGAGTGTGAACTGCACAAAACACTGCGACGCGCAAAATTGCGCGAGTGTCAACTGCACAAAACAGTGCGACGCGGAAAGTAGCGCCAGTGTGAACAGTACAAAACAGTGCGACGCGCAAAATAGCGCGAGTGTGATCCGCACAAAACAGTGCGACGCGCAAAATAGCGCGAGTGTGATCTGCACAAAACAGTGCGACGCGCAAAATAGCGCGAGTGTGAACTGCACAAAACACTGCGACGCGCAAAATAGCGCGAGTGTCAACTGCACAAAACAGTGCGACGCGGAAAGTAGCGCCAGTGTGAACAGCACAAAACAGTGCGACGCGCAAAATAGCGCGAGTGTCAACTGCACAAAACAGTGCGACGCGGAAAGTAGCGCCAGTGTGAACAGCACAAAACAGTGCGACGCGCAAAATAGCGCGAGTGTCAACTGCACAAAACAGTGCGACGCGGAAGTAGCGCCAGTGTGAATAGCACAAAACAGTGCGACGCACAAAATAGCGCGACTGTCAACTGCACAAAATAGTGCGACGCGCAAAATAGCACGAGTGTCAACGGCACAAAACAGTGCGACACGCAAAATAGCGCAAGTGTGAACTGCACAAAACACTGCGACGCGCAAAATAGCGCGAGTGTCTACTGCAGAAAACAGTGCGTCGCGGAAAGTAGCGCCAGTGTTAACAGCACAAAACAGTGCGACGCGCAAAATAGCGCGAGTGTCAACTGCACAAAACAGTGCGACGTGCAAAATCGCGCGAGTCTCAACTGTACAAAACAGTGCGACGCGCAAAATAGCGCGAGTGTCAACTGCAGAAAACAGTGCGACGCGGAAGTAGCGCCAGTGTGAACAGCACAAAACAGTGCGACGCACAAAATAGCGCGACTGTCAACTGCACAAAATAGTGCGACGCGCAAAATAGCGCGAGTGTGATCTGCATAAAACAGTGCGACACGCAAAATAGCGCGAGTGTGAACTGCACAAAACACTGCGACGCGCAAAATTGCGCGAGTGTCAACTGCACAAAACAGTGCGATGCGGAAAGTAGCGCCAGTGTGAACAGTACAAAACAGTGCGACGCGCACAATAGCACGAGTGTAAACTGCACAAAACAGTGCGACGTGCAAAATCGCGCGAGTGTCAACTGCACAAAACAATGCCACGGGCAAAATAGCGCGGGTGTGATCTGCACAAAACAGTGCGACGCGCAAAATAGCGCGAGTGTCAACTGCCCAAAACAGTGCGACGCGGAAAGTAGCGCCAGTGTGAACAGCACAAAACAGTGCGACGCGCAAAATAGCGCAACTGTCAACTGCACAAAACAGTGCGACGCCCAAAATAGCGCGAGTGTCAACGGCACAAAACAGTGCGACGCGGAAAGTAGCGCCAGTGTGAATAGCAGAAAACAGTGCGACGCGCAAAATCGCGCGAGTCTCAACTGCACAAAATAGTGCGACGCGCAAAATAGCGCGAGTGTCAATTGCACAAAACAATGCCACGCGCAAAATAGCGCGGGTGTGACCTGCACAAAACAGTGCGATGCGGAAAATAGCGCGAGTGTCAACTGCCCAAAACAGTGCGACGCGGAAAGTAGCGCCAGTGTGAACAGCACAAAACAGTGCGACGCGCAAAATAGCGCGAGTGTCAACTGCACAAAACAGTGCGATGTAGAAGTAGCGCCAGTGTGAATAGCACAAAACAGTGTGACGCACAAAATAGCGCGACTGTCAACTGCACAAAATAGTGCGACGCGCAAAATAGCGCGAGTGTCAACTGCACAAAACAGTGCGACACGCAAAATAGCGCGAGTGTGATCCGCACAAAACAGTGCGACGCGCAAAATAGCGCGAGTGTGAACTGCACAAAACACTGCGACGTGCAAAATAGCGCGAGTGTCAACTGCACAAAACAGTGCGACGCGGAAAGTAGCACCAGTGTGAACAGCACAAAACAGTGCGACGCGCAAAATAGCGCGAGTGTCAACTGCAGAAAACAATGCCACGCGCAAAATAGCGCGGGTGTGATCTGCACAAAATAGTGCGACGCGCAAAATAGCGCGAGTGTCAACTGCCCAAAACAGTGCGACGCGAAAAGTAGCGCCAGTGTGAACAGCACAAAACAGTGCGACACGCAAAATAGCGCGAGTGTCAACTGCACAAAACAGTGCGACGCGGAAGTAGCGCCAGTGTGAATAGCACAAAACAGTGCGACGCACAAAAGAGCGCGACTGTCAACTGCACAAAATAGTGCGACGCGCAAAATAGCGCGAGTGTGATCTGCATAAAACAGTGCGACACGCAAAATAGCGCGAGTGTGAACTGCACAAAACACTGCGACGCGCAAAATTGCGAGAGTGTCAACTGCACAAAACAGTGCGACGCGGAAAGTAGCGCCAGTGTGAACAGTGCAAAACAGTGCGACGCGCACAATAGCACGAGTGTAAACTGCACAAAACAGTGCGACGTGCAAAATCGCGCGAGTGTCAACTGCACAAAACAATGCCACGGGAAAAATAGCGCGGGTGTGATCTGCACAAAACAGTGCGACGCGCAAAATAGCGCGAGTGTCAACTGCCCAAAACAGTGCGACGCGGAAAGTAGCGCCAGTGTGAACAGCACAAAACAGTGCGACGCGCAAAATAGCGCAACTGTCAACTGCACAAAACAGTGCGACGCACAAAATAGCGCGAGTGTCAACTGCACAAAACAGTGCGACTCGGAAAGTAGCGCCTGTGTGAATAGCAGAAAACAGTGCGACGCGCAAAATCGCGCGAGTCTCAACTGCACAAAACAGTGCGACGCGCAAAATAGCGCGAGTGTCAATTGCACAAAACAATGCCACGCGCAAAATAGCGCGGGTGTGATCTGCACAAAACAGTGCGATGCGGAAAATAGCGCGAGTGTCAACTGCCCAAAACAGTGCGACGCGGAAAGTAGCGCCAGTGTGAACAGCACAAAACAGTGCGACGCGCAAAATAGCGCGAGTGTCAACTGCACAAAACAGTGCGACGCGCAAAATTGCGCGAGTGTCAACGGCACAAAACAGTGCGACGCGGAAAGTAGCGCCAGTGTGAATAGCAGAAAACAGTGCGACGCGCAAAATCGCGCGAGTCTCAACTGCACAAAACAGTGCGACGCGCAAAATAGCGCGAGTGTCAATTGCACAAAACAATGCCACGCGCAAAATAGCGCGGGTGTGATCTGCACAAAACAGTGCGATGCGGAAAATAGCGCGAGTGTCAACTGCCCAAAACAGTGCGACGCGGAAAGTAGCGCCAGTGTGAACAGCACAAAACAGTGCGACGCGCAAAATAGCGCGAGTGTGAACTGCACAAAACACTGCGACGCGCAAAATTGCGCGAGTGTCAACTGCACAAAACAGTGCGACGCGGAAAGTAGCGCCAGTGTGAACAGTACAAAACAGTGCGACGCGCAAAATAGCGCGAGTGTGATCCGCACAAAACAGTGCGACGCGCAAAATAGCGCGAGTGTGATCTGCACAAAACAGTGCGACACGCAAAATAGCGCGAGTGTGAACTGCACAAAACACTGCGACGCGCAAAATTGCGAGAGTGTCAACTGCACAAAACAGTGCGACGCGGAAAGTAGCGCCAGTGTGAACAGTGCAAAACAGTGCGACGCGCACAATAGCACGAGTGTAAACTGCACAAAACAGTGCGACGTGCAAAATCGCGCGAGTGTCAACTGCACAAAACAATGCCACGGGAAAAATAGCGCGGGTGTGATCTGCACAAAACAGTGCGACGCGCAAAATAGCGCGAGTGTCAACTGCCCAAAACAGTGCGACGCGGAAAGTAGCGCCAGTGTGAACAGCACAAAACAGTGCGACGCGCAAAATAGCGCAACTGTCAACTGCACAAAACAGTGCGACGCACAAAATAGCGCGAGTGTCAACTGCACAAAACAGTGCGACTCGGAAAGTAGCGCCAGTGTGAATAGCAGAAAACAGTGCGACGCGCAAAATCGCGCGAGTCTCAACTGCACAAAACAGTGCGACGCGCAAAATAGCGCGAGTGTCAATTGCACAAAACAATGCCACGCGCAAAATAGCGCGGGTGTGATCTGCACAAAACAGTGCGATACGGAAAATAGCGCGAGTGTCAACTGCCCAAAACAGTGCGACGCGGAAAGTAGCGCCAGTGTGAACAGCACAAAACAGTGCGACGCGCAAAATAGCGCGAGTGTCAACTGCACAAAACAGTGCGACGCGCAAAATTGCGCGAGTGTCAACGGCACAAAACAGTGCGACGCGGAAAGTAGCGCCAGTGTGAATAGCAGAAAACAGTGCGACGCGCAAAATCGCGCGAGTCTCAACTGCACAAAACAGTGCGACGCGCAAAATAGCGCGAGTGTCAATTGCACAAAACAATGCCACGCGCAAAATAGCGCGGGTGTGATCTGCACAAAACAGTGCGATGCGGAAAATAGCGCGAGTGTCAACTGCCCAAAACAGTGCGACGCGGAAAGTAGCGCCAGTGTGAACAGCACAAAACAGTGCGACGCGCAAAATAGCGCGAGTGTGAACTGCACAAAACACTGCGACGCGCAAAATTGCGCGAGTGTCAACTGCACAAAACAGTGCGACGCGGAAAGTAGCGCCAGTGTGAACAGTACAAAACAGTGCGACGCGCAAAATAGCGCGAGTGTGATCCGCACAAAACAGTGCGACGCGCAAAATAGCGCGAGTGTGATCTGCACAAAACAGTGCGACGCGCAAAATAGCGCGAGTGTGAACTGCACAAAACACTGCGACGCGCAAAATAGCGCGAGTGTCAACTGCACAAAACAGTGCGACGCGGAAAGTAGCGCCAGTGTGAACAGCACAAAACAGTGCGACGCGCAAAATAGCGCGAGTGTCAACTGCACAAAACAGTGCGACGCGGAAGTAGCGCCAGTGTGAATAGCACAAAACAGTGCGACGCACAAAATAGCGCGACTGTCAACTGCACAAAATAGTGCGACGCGCAAAATAGCACGAGTGTCAACGGCACAAAACAGTGCGACACGCAAAATAGCGCAAGTGTGAACTGCACAAAACACTGCGACGCGCAAAATAGCGCGAGTGTCAACTGCAGAAAATAGTGCGTCGCGGAAAGTAGCGCCAGTGTTAACAGCACAAAACAGTGCGACGCGCAAAATAGCGCGAGTGTCAACTGCACAAAACAGTGCGACGTGCAAAATCGCGCGAGTCTCAACTGTACAAAACAGTGCGACGCGCAAAATAGCGCGAGTGTCAACTGCAGAAAACAGTGCGACGCGGAAGTAGCGCCAGTGTGAATAGCACAAAACAGTGCGACGCACAAAATAGCGCGACTGTCAACTGCACAAAATAGTGCGACGCGCAAAATAGCGCGAGTGTGATCTGCATAAAACAGTGCGACACGCAAAATAGCGCGAGTGTGAACTGCACAAAACACTGCGACGCGCAAAATTGCGCGAGTGTCAACTGCACAAAACAGTGCGATGCGGAAACTAGCGCCAGTGTGAACAGTACAAAACAGTGCGACGCGCACAATAGCACGAGTGTAAACTGCACAAAACAGTGCGACGTGCAAAATCGCGCGAGTGTCAACTGCACAAAACAATGCCACGGGCAAAATAGCGCGGGTGTGATCTGCACAAAACAGTGCGACGCGCAAAATAGCGCGAGTGTCAACTGCCCAAAACAGTGCGACGCGGAAAGTAGCGCCAGTGTGAACAGCACAAAACAGTGCGACGCGCAAAATAGCGCAACTGTCAACTGCACAAAACAGTGCGACGCCCAAAATAGCGCGAGTGTCAACGGCACAAAACAGTGCGACGCGGAAAGTAGCGCCAGTGTGAATAGCAGAAAACAGTGCGACGCGCAAAATCGCGCGAGTCTCAACTGCACAAAATAGTGCGACGCGCAAAATAGCGCGAGTGTCAATTGCACAAAACAATGCCACGCGCAAAATAGCGCGGGTGTGACCTGCACAAAACAGTGCGATGCGGAAAATAGCGCGAGTGTCAACTGCCCAAAACAGTGCGACGCGGAAAGTAGCGCCAGTGTGAACAGCACAAAACAGTGCGACGCGCAAAATAGCGCGAGTGTCAACTGCACAAAACAGTGCGATGTAGAAGTAGCGCCAGTGTGAATAGCACCAAACAGTGTGACGCACAAAATAGCGCGACTGTCAACTGCACAAAATAGTGCGACGCGCAAAATAGCGCGAGTGTCAACTGCACAAAACAGTGCGACACGCAAAATAGCGCGAGTGTGATCCGCACAAAACAGTGCGACGCGCAAAATAGCGCGAGTGTGAACTGCACAAAACACTGCGACGTGCAAAATAGCGCGAGTGTCAACTGCACAAAACAGTGCGACGCGGAAAGTAGCACCAGTGTGAACAGCACAAAACAGTGCGACGCGCAAAATAGCGCGAGTGTCAACTGCAGAAAACAATGCCACGCGCAAAATAGCGCGGGTGTGATCTGCACAAAATAGTGCGACGCGCAAAATAGCGCGAGTGTCAACTGCCCAAAACAGTGCGACGCGAAAAGTAGCGCCAGTGTGAACAGCACAAAACAGTGCGACACGCAAAATAGCGCGAGTGTCAACTGCACAAAACAGTGCGACGCGGAAGTAGCGCCAGTGTGAATAGCACAAAACAGTGCGACGCACAAAAGAGCGCGACTGTCAACTGCACAAAATAGTGCGACGCGCAAAATAGCGCGAGTGTGATCTGCATAAAACAGTGCGACACGCAAAATAGCGCGAGTGTGAACTGCACAAAACACTGCGACGCGCAAAATTGCGAGAGTGTCAACTGCACAAAACAGTGCGACGCGGAAAGTAGCGCCAGTGTGAACAGTGCAAAACAGTGCGACGCGCACAATAGCACGAGTGTAAACTGCACAAAACAGTGCGACGTGCAAAATCGCGCGAGTGTCAACTGCACAAAACAATGCCACGGGAAAAATAGCGCGGGTGTGATCTGCACAAAACAGTGCGACGCGCAAAATAGCGCGAGTGTCAACTGCCCAAAACAGTGCGACGCGGAAAGTAGCGCCAGTGTGAACAGCACAAAACAGTGCGACGCGCAAAATAGCGCAACTGTCAACTGCACAAAACAGTGCGACGCACAAAATAGCGCGAGTGTCAACTGCACAAAACAGTGCGACTCGGAAAGTAGCGCCTGTGTGAATAGCAGAAAACAGTGCGACGCGCAAAATCGCGCGAGTCTCAACTGCACAAAACAGTGCGACGCGCAAAATAGCGCGAGTGTCAATTGCACAAAACAATGCCACGCGCAAAATAGCGCGGGTGTGATCTGCACAAAACAGTGCGATGCGGAAAATAGCGCGAGTGTCAACTGCCCAAAACAGTGCGACGCGGAAAGTAGCGCCAGTGTGAACAGCACAAAACAGTGCGACGCGCAAAATAGCGCGAGTGTCAACTGCACAAAACAGTGCGACGCGCAAAATTGCGCGAGTGTCAACGGCACAAAACAGTGCGACGCGGAAAGTAGCGCCAGTGTGAATAGCAGAAAACAGTGCGACGCGCAAAATCGCGCGAGTCTCAACTGCACAAAACAATGCCACGCGCAAAATAGCGCGGGTGTGATCTGCACAAAACAGTGCGATGCGGAAAATAGCGCGAGTGTCAACTGCCCAAAACAGTGCGACGCGGAAAGTAGCGCCAGTGTGAACAGCACAAAACAGTGCGACGCGCAAAATAGCGCGAGTGTGAACTGCACAAAACACTGCGACGCGCAAAATTGCGCGAGTGTCAACTGCACAAAACAGTGCGACGCGGAAAGTAGCGCCAGTGTGAACAGTACAAAACAGTGCGACGCGCAAAATAGCGCGAGTGTGATCCGCACAAAACAGTGCGACGCGCAAAATAGCGCGAGTGTGATCTGCACAAAACAGTGCGACACGCAAAATAGCGCGAGTGTGAACTGCACAAAACACTGCGACGCGCAAAATTGCGAGAGTGTCAACTGCACAAAACAGTGCGACGCGGAAAGTAGCGCCAGTGTGAACAGTGCAAAACAGTGCGACGCGCACAATAGCACGAGTGTAAACTGCACAAAACAGTGCGACGTGCAAAATCGCGCGAGTGTCAACTGCACAAAACAATGCCACGGGAAAAATAGCGCGGGTGTGATCTGCACAAAACAGTGCGACGCGCAAAATAGCGCGAGTGTCAACTGCCCAAAACAGTGCGACGCGGAAAGTAGCGCCAGTGTGAACAGCACAAAACAGTGCGACGCGCAAAATAGCGCAACTGTCAACTGCACAAAACAGTGCGACGCACAAAATAGCGCGAGTGTCAACTGCACAAAACAGTGCGACTCGGAAAGTAGCGCCAGTGTGAATAGCAGAAAACAGTGCGACGCGCAAAATCGCGCGAGTCTCAACTGCCCAAAACAGTGCGACGCGCAAAATAGCGCGAGTGTCAATTGCACAAAACAATGCCACGCGCAAAATAGCGCGGGTGTGATCTGCACAAAACAGTGCGATACGGAAAATAGCGCGAGTGTCAACTGCCCAAAACAGTGCGACGCGGAATGTAGCGCCAGTGTGAACAGCACAAAACAGTGCGACGCGCAAAATAGCGCGAGTGTCAACTGCACAAAACAGTGCGACGCGCAAAATTGCGCGAGTGTCAACGACACAAAACAGTGCGACGCGGAAAGTAGCGCCAGTGTGAATAGCAGAAAACAGTGCGACGCGCAAAATCGCGCGAGTCTCAACTGCACAAAACAGTGCGACGCGCAAAATAGCGCGAGTGTCAATTGCACAAAACAATGCCACGCGCAAAATAGCGCGGGTGTGATCTGTACAAAACAGTGCGATGCGGAAAATAGCGCGAGTGTCAACTGCCCAAAACAGTGCGACGCGGAAAGTAGCGCCAGTGTGAACAGCACAAAACAGTGCGACGCGCAAAATAGCGCGAGTGTGAACTGCACAAAACACTGCGACGCGCAAAATTGCGCGAGTGTCAACTGCACAAAACAGTGCGACGCGGAAAGTAGCGCCAGTGTGAACAGTACAAAACAGTGCGACGCGCAAAATAGCGCGAGTGTGATCCGCACAAAACAGTGCGACGCGCAAAATAGCGCGAGTGTGATCTGCACAAAACAGTGCGACGCGCAAAATAGCGCGAGTGTGAACTGCACAAAACACTGCGACGCGCAAAATAGCGCGAGTGTCAACTGCACAAAACAGTGCGACGCGGAAAGTAGCGCCAGTGTGAACAGCACAAAACAGTGCGACGCGCAAAATAGCGCGAGTGTCAACTGCACAAAACAGTGCGACGCGGAAGTAGCGCCAGTGTGAATAGCACAAAACAGTGCGACGCACAAAATAGCGCGACTGTCAACTGCACAAAATAGTGCGACGCGCAAAATAGCACGAGTGTCAACGGCACAAAACAGTGCGACACGCAAAATAGCGCAAGTGTGAACTGCACAAAACACTGCGACGCGCAAAATAGCGCGAGTGTCAACTGCAGAAAATAGTGCGTCGCGGAAAGTAGCGCCAGTGTTAACAGCACAAAACAGTGCGACGCGCAAAATAGCGCGAGTGTCAACTGCACAAAACAGTGCGACGTGCAAAATCGCGCGAGTCTCAACTGTACAAAACAGTGCGACGCGCAAAATAGCGCGAGTGTCAACTGCAGAAAACAGTGCGACGCGGAAGTAGCGCCAGTGTGAATAGCACAAAACAGTGCGACGCACAAAATAGCGCGACTGTCAACTGCACAAAATAGTGCGACGCGCAAAATAGCGCGAGTGTGATCTGCATAAAACAGTGCGACACGCAAAATAGCGCGAGTGTGAACTGCACAAAACACTGCGACGCGCAAAATTGCGCGAGTGTCAACTGCACAAAACAGTGCGATGCGGAAAGTAGCGCCAGTGTGAACAGTACAAAACAGTGCGACGCGCACAATAGCACGAGTGTAAACTGCACAAAACAGTGCGACGTGCAAAATCGCGCGAGTGTCAACTGCACAAAACAATGCCACGGGCAAAATAGCGCGGGTGTGATCTGCACAAAACAGTGCGACGCGCAAAATAGCGCGAGTGTCAACTGCCCAAAACAGTGCGACGCGGAAAGTAGCGCCAGTGTGAACAGCACAAAACAGTGCGACGCGCAAAATAGCGCAACTGTCAACTGCACAAAACAGTGCGACGCCCAAAATAGCGCGAGTGTCAACGGCACAAAACAGTGCGACGCGGAAAGTAGCGCCAGTGTGAATAGCAGAAAACAGTGCGACGCGCAAAATCGCGCGAGTCTCAACTGCACAAAATAGTGCGACGCGCAAAATAGCGCGAGTGTCAATTGCACAAAACAATGCCACGCGCAAAATAGCGCGGGTGTGACCTGCACAAAACAGTGCGATGCGGAAAATAGCGCGAGTGTCAACTGCCCAAAACAGTGCGACGCGGAAAGTAGCGCCAGTGTGAACAGCACAAAACAGTGCGACGCGCAAAATAGCGCGAGTGTCAACTGCACAAAACAGTGCGATGTAGAAGTAGCGCCAGTGTGAATAGCACCAAACAGTGTGACGCACAAAATAGCGCGACTGTCAACTGCACAAAATAGTGCGACGCGCAAAATAGCGCGAGTGTCAACTGCACAAAACAGTGCGACACGCAAAATAGCGCGAGTGTGATCCGCACAAAACAGTGCGACGCGCAAAATAGCGCGAGTGTGAACTGCACAAAACACTGCGACGTGCAAAATAGCGCGAGTGTCAACTGCACAAAACAGTGCGACGCGGAAAGTAGCACCAGTGTGAACAGCACAAAACAGTGCGACGCGCAAAATAGCGCGAGTGTCAACTGCAGAAAACAATGCCACGCGCAAAATAGCGCGGGTGTGATCTGCACAAAATAGTGCGACGCGCAAAATAGCGCGAGTGTCAACTGCCCAAAACAGTGCGACGCGAAAAGTAGCGCCAGTGTGAACAGCACAAAACAGTGCGACACGCAAAATAGCGCGAGTGTCAACTGCACAAAACAGTGCGACGCGGAAGTAGCGCCAGTGTGAATAGCACAAAACAGTGCGACGCACAAAAGAGCGCGACTGTCAACTGCACAAAATAGTGCGACGCGCAAAATAGCGCGAGTGTGATCTGCATAAAACAGTGCGACGCGGAAAGTAGCGCCAGTGTGAACAGTGCAAAACAGTGCGACGCGCACAATAGCACGAGTGTAAACTGCACAAAACAGTGCGACGTGCAAAATCGCGCGAGTGTCAACTGCACAAAACAATGCCACGGGAAAAATAGCGCGGGTGTGATCTGCACAAAACAGTGCGACGCGCAAAATAGCGCGAGTGTCAACTGCCCAAAACAGTGCGACGCGGAAAGTAGCGCCAGTGTGAACAGCACAAAACAGTGCGACGCGCAAAATAGCGCAACTGTCAACTGCACAAAACAGTGCGACGCACAAAATAGCGCGAGTGTCAACTGCACAAAACAGTGCGACTCGGAAAGTAGCGCCAGTGTGAATAGCAGAAAACAGTGCGACGCGCAAAATCGCGCGAGTCTCAACTGCACAAAACAGTGCGACGCGCAAAATAGCGCGAGTGTCAATTGCACAAAACAATGCCACGCGCAAAATAGCGCGGGTGTGATCTGCACAAAACAGTGCGATGCGGAAAATAGCGCGAGTGTCAACTGCCCAAAACAGTGCGACGCGGAAAGTAGCGCCAGTGTGAACAGCACAAAACAGTGCGACGCGCAAAATAGCGCGAGTGTCAACTGCACAAAACAGTGCGACGCGCAAAATTGCGCGAGTGTCAACGGCACAAAACAGTGCGACGCGGAAAGTAGCGCCAGTGTGAATAGCAGAAAACAGTGCGACGCGCAAAATCGCGCGAGTCTCAACTGCACAAAACAGTGCGACGCGCAAAATAGCGCGAGTGTCAATTGCACAAAACAATGCCACGCGCAAAATAGCGCGGGTGTGATCTGCACAAAACAGTGCGATGCGGAAAATAGCGCGAGTGTCAACTGCCCAAAACAGTGCGACGCGGAAAGTAGCGCCAGTGTGAACAGCACAAAACAGTGCGACGCGCAAAATAGCGCGAGTGTGAACTGCACAAAACACTGCGACGCGCAAAATTGCGCGAGTGTCAACTGCACAAAACAGTGCGACGCGGAAAGTAGCGCCAGTGTGAACAGTACAAAAAAGTGCGACGCGCAAAATAGCGCGAGTGTGATCCGCACAAAACAGTGCGACGCGCAAAATAGCGCGAGTGTGATCTGCACAAAACAGTGCGACACGCAAAATAGCGCGAGTGTGAACTGCACAAAACACTGCGACGCGCAAAATTGCGAGAGTGTCAACTGCACAAAACAGTGCGACGCGGAAAGTAGCGCCAGTGTGAACAGTGCAAAACAGTGCGACGCGCACAATAGCACGAGTGTAAACTGCACAAAACAGTGCGACGTGCAAAATCGCGCGAGTGTCAACTGCACAAAACAATGCCGCGGGAAAAATAGCGCGGGTGTGATCTGCACAAAACAGTGCGACGCGCAAAATAGCGCGAGTGTCAACTGCCCAAAACAGTGCGACGCGGAAAGTAGCGCCAGTGTGAACAGCACAAAACAGTGCGACGCGCAAAATAGCGCAACTGTCAACTGCACAAAACAGTGCGACGCACAAAATAGCGCGAGTGTCAACTGCACAAAACAGTGCGACTCGGAAAGTAGCGCCAGTGTGAATAGCAGAAAACAGTGCGACGCGCAAAATCGCGCGAGTCTCAACTGCACAAAACAGTGCGACGCGCAAAATAGCGCGAGTGTCAATTGCACAAAACAATGCCACGCGCAAAATAGCGCGGGTGTGATCTACACAAAACAGTGCGATGCGGAAAATAGCGCGAGTGTCAACTGCCCAAAACAGTGCGACGCGGAAAGTAGCGCCAGTGTGAACAGCACAAAACAGTGCGACGCGCAAAATAGCGCGAGTGTCAACTGCACAAAACAGTGCGACGCGCAAAATTGCGCGAGTGTCAACGGCAGAAAACAGTGCGACGCGGAAAGTAGCGCCAGTGTGAATAGCAGAAAACAGTGCGACGCGCAAAATCGCGCGAGTCTCAACTGCACAAAACAGTGCGACGCGCAAAATAGCGCGAGTGTCAATTGCACAAAACAATGCCACGCGCAAAATAGCGCGGGTGTGATCTGCACAAAACAGTGCGATGCGGAAAATAGCGCGAGTGTCAACTGCCCAAAACAGTGCGACGCGGAAAGTAGCGCCAGTGTGAACAGCACAAAACAGTGCGACGCGCAAAATAGCGCGAGTGTGAACTGCACAAAACACTGCGACGCGCAAAATTGCGCGAGTGTCAACTGCACAAAACAGTGCGACGCGGAAAGTAGCGCCAGTGTGAACAGTACAAAACAGTGCGACGCGCAAAATAGCGCGAGTGTGATCCGCACAAAACAGTGCGACGCGCAAAATAGCGCGAGTGTGATCTGCACAAAACAGTGCGACGCGCAAAATAGCGCGAGTGTGAACTGCACAAAACACTGCGACGCGCAAAATAGCGCGAGTGTCAACTGCACAAAACAGTGCGACGCGGAAAGTAGCGCCAGTGTGAACAGCACAAAACAGTGCGACGCGCAAAATAGCGCGAGTGTCAACTGCACAAAACAGTGCGACGCGGAAGTAGCGCCAGTGTGAATAGCACAAAACAGTGCGACGCACAAAATAGCGCGACTGTCAACTGCACAAAATAGTGCGACGCGCAAAATAGCACGAGTGTCAACGGCACAAAACAGTGCGACACGCAAAATAGCGCAAGTGTGAACTGCACAAAACACTGCGACGCGCAAAATAGCGCGAGTGTCAACTGCAGAAAACAGTGCGTCGCGGAAAGTAGCGCCAGTGTTAACAGCACAAAACAGTGCGACGCGCAAAATAGCGCGAGTGTCAACTGCACAAAACAGTGCGATGTGCAAAATCGCGCGAGTCTCAACTGTACAAAACAGTGCGACGCGCAAAATAGCGCGAGTGTCAACTGCAGAAAACAGTGCGACGCGGAAGTAGCGCCAGTGTGAATAGCACAAAACAGTGCGACGCACAAAATAGCGCGACTGTCAACTGCACAAAATAGTGCGACGCGCAAAATAGCGCGAGTGTGATCTGCATAAAACAGTGCGACACGTAAAATAGCGCGAGTGTGAACTGCACAAAACACTGCGACGCGCAAAATTGCGCGAGTGTCAACTGCACAAAACAGTGCGATGCGGAAAGTAGCGCCAGTGTGAACAGTACAAAACAGTGCGACGCGCACAATAGCACGAGTGTAAACTGCACAAAACAGTGCGACGTGCAAAATCGCGCGAGTGTCAACTGCACAAAACAATGCCACGGGCAAAATAGCGCGGGTGTGATCTGCACAAAACAGTGCGACGCGCAAAATAGCGCGAGTGTCAACTGCCCAAAACAGTGCGACGCGGAAAGTAGCGCCAGTGTGAACAGCACAAAACAGTGCGACGCGCAAAATAGCGCAACTGTCAACTGCACAAAACAGTGCGACGCCCAAAATAGCGCGAGTGTCAACGGCACAAAACAGTGCGACGCGGAAAGTAGCGCCAGTGTGAATAGCAGAAAACAGTGCGACGCGCAAAATCGCGCGAGTCTCAACTGCCCAAAACAGTGCGACGCGCAAAATAGCGCGAGTGTCAATTGCACAAAACAATGCCATGCGCAAAATAGCGCGGGTGTGATCTGCACAAAACAGTGTGATGCGGAAAATAGCGCGAGTGTCAACTGCCCAAAACAGTGCGACGCGGAAAGTAGCGCCAGTGTGAACAGCACAAAACAGTGCGACGCGCAAAATAGCGCGAGTGTCAACTGCACAAAACAGTGCGACGTAGAAGTAGCGCCAGTGTGAATAGCACAAAACAGTGTGACGCACAAAATAGCGCGACTGTCAACTGCACAAAATAGTGCGACGCGCAAAATAGCGCGAGTGTCAACTGCACAAAACAGTGCGACACGCAAAATAGCGCGAGTGTGATCCGCACAAAACAGTGCGACGCGCAAAATAGCGCGAGTGTGAACTGCACAAAACACTGCGACGTGCAAAATAGCGCGAGTGTCAACTGCACAAAACAGTGCGACGCGGAAAGTAGCACCAGTGTGAACAGCACAAAACAGTGCGACGCGCGAAATAGCGCGAGTGTCAACTGCAGAAAACAATGCCACGCGCAAAATAGCGCGGGTGTGATCTGCACAAAATAGTGCGACGCGCAAAATAGCGCGAGTGTCAACTGCCCAAAACAGTGCGACGCGAAAAGTAGCGCCAGTGTGAACAGCACAAAACAGTGCGACCCGCAAAATAGCGCGAGTGTCAACTGCACAAAACAGTGCGACGCGGAAGTAGCGCCAGTGTGAATAGCACAAAACAGTGCGACGCACAAAATAGCGCGACTGTCAACTGCACAAAATAGTGCGACGCGCAAAATAGCACGAGTGTCAACGGCACAAAACAGTGCGACACGCAAAATAGCGCAAGTGTGAACTGCACAAAACACTGCGACGCGCAAAATAACGCGAGTGTCAACTGCAGAAAACAGTGCGTCGCGGAAAATAGCGCCAGTGTTAACAGCACAAAACAGTGCGACGCGCAAAATAGCGCGAGTGTCAACTGCACAAAACAGTGCGACGTGCAAAATCGCGCGAGTCTCAACTGTACAAAACAGTGCGACGCGCAAAATAGCGCGAGTGTCAACTGCAGAAAACAGTGCGACGCGGAAGTAGCGCCAGTGTGAATAGCACAAAACAGTGCGACGCACAAAATAGCGCGACTGTCAACTGCACAAAATAGTGCGACGCGCAAAATAGCGCGAGTGTGATCTGCATAAAACAGTGCGACACGCAAAATAGCGCGAGTGTGAACTGCACAAAACACTGCGACGCGCAAAATTGCGCGAGTGTCAACTGCACAAAACAGTGCGATGCGGAAAGTAGCGCCAGTGTGAACAGTACAAAACAGTGCGACGCGCACAATAGCACGAGTGTAAACTGCACAAAACAGTGCGACGTGCAAAATCGCGCGAGTGTCAACTGCACAAAACAATGCCACGGGCAAAATAGCGCGGGTGTGATCTGCACAAAACAGTGCGACGCGCAAAATAGCGCGAGTGTCAACTGCCCAAAACAGTGCGACGCGGAAAGTAGCGCCAGTGTGAACAGCACAAAACAGTGCGACGCGCAAAATAGCGCAACTGTCAACTGCACAAAACAGTGCGACGCCCAAAATAGCGCGAGTGTCAACGGCACAAAACAGTGCGACGCGGAAAGTAGCGCCAGTGTGAATAGCAGAAAACAGTGCGACGCGCAAAATCGCGCGAGTCTCAACTGCCCAAAACAGTGCGACGCGCAAAATAGCGCGAGTGTCAATTGCACAAAACAATGCCATGCGCAAAATAGCGCGGGTGTGATCTGCACAAAACAGTGTGATGCGGAAAATAGCGCGAGTGTCAACTGCCCAAAACAGTGCGACGCGGAAAGTAGCGCCAGTGTGAACAGCACAAAACAGTGCGACGCGCAAAATAGCGCGAGTGTCAACTGCACAAAACAGTGCGACGTAGAAGTAGCGCCAGTGTGAATAGCACAAAACAGTGTGACGCACAAAATAGCGCGACTGTCAACTGCACAAAATAGTGCGACGCGCAAAATAGCGCGAGTGTCAACTGCACAAAACAGTGCGACACGCAAAATAGCGCGAGTGTGATCCGCACAAAACAGTGCGACGCGCAAAATAGCGCGAGTGTGAACTGCACAAAACACTGCGACGTGCAAAATAGCGCGAGTGTCAACTGCACAAAACAGTGCGACGCGGAAAGTAGCACCAGTGTGAACAGCACAAAACAGTGCGACGCGCGAAATAGCGCGAGTGTCAACTGCAGAAAACAATGCCACGCGCAAAATAGCGCGGGTGTGATCTGCACAAAATAGTGCGACGCGCAAAATAGCGCGAGTGTCAACTGCCCAAAACAGTGCGACGCGAAAAGTAGCGCCAGTGTGAACAGCACAGAACAGTGCGACCCGCAAAATAGCGCGAGTGTCAACTGCACAAAACAGTGCGACGCGGAAGTAGCGCCAGTGTGAATAGCACAAAACAGTGCGACGCACAAAATAGCGCGACTGTCAACTGCACAAAATAGTGCGACGCGCAAAATAGCACGAGTGTCAACGGCACAAAACAGTGCGACACGCAAAATAGCGCAAGTGTGAACTGCACAAAACACTGCGACGCGCAAAATAGCGCGAGTGTCAACTGCAGAAAACAGTGCGTCGCGGAAAGTAGCGCCAGTGTTAACAGCACAAAACAGTGCGACGCGCAAAATAGCGCGAGTGTCAACTGCACAAAACAGTGCGACGTGCAAAATCGCGCGAGTCTCAACTGTACAAAACAGTGCGACGCGCAAAATAGCGCGAGTGTCAACTGCAGAAAACAGTGCGACGCGGAAGTAGCGCCAGTGTGAATAGCACAAAACAGTGCGACGCACAAAATAGCGCGACTGTCAACTGCACAAAATAGTGCGACGCGCAAAATAGCGCGAGTGTGATCTGCATAAAACAGTGCGACACGCAAAATAGCGCGAGTGTGAACTGCACAAAACACTGCGACGCGCAAAATTGCGCGAGTGTCAACTGCACAAAACAGTGCGATGCGGAAAGTAGCGCCAGTGTGAACAGTACAAAACAGTGCGACGCGCACAATAGCACGAGTGTAAACTGCACAAAACAGTGCGACGTGCAAAATCGCGCGAGTGTCAACTGCACAAAACAATGCCACGGGCAAAATAGCGCGGGTGTGATCTGCACAAAACAGTGCGACGCGCAAAATAGCGCGAGTGTCAACTGCCCAAAACAGTGCGACGCGGAAAGTAGCGCCAGTGTGAACAGCACAAAACAGTGCGACGCGCAAAATAGCGCAACTGTCAACTGCACAAAACAGTGCGACGCCCAAAATAGCGCGAGTGTCAACGGCACAAAACAGTGCGACGCGGAAAGTAGCGCCAGTGTGAATAGCAGAAAACAGTGCGACGCGCAAAATCGCGCGAGTCTCAACTGCCCAAAACAGTGCGACGCGCAAAATAGCGCGAGTGTCAATTGCACAAAACAATGCCATGCGCAAAATAGCGCGGGTGTGATCTGCACAAAACAGTGTGATGCGGAAAATAGCGCGAGTGTCAACTGCCCAAAACAGTGCGATGCGGAAAGTAGCGCCAGTGTGAACAGCACAAAACAGTGCGACGCGCAAAATAGCGCGAGTGTCAACTGCACAAAACAGTGCGACGTAGAAGTAGCGCCAGTGTGAATAGCACAAAACAGTGTGACGCACAAAATAGCGCGACTGTCAACTGCACAAAATAGTGCGACGCGCAAAATAGCGCGAGTGTCAACTGCACAAAACAGTGCGACACGCAAAATAGCGCGAGTGTGATCCGCACAAAACAGTGCGACGCGCAAAATAGCGCGAGTGTGAACTGCACAAAACACTGCGACGTGCAAAATAGCGCGAGTGTCAACTGCACAAAACAGTGCGACGCGGAAAGTAGCACCAGTGTGAACAGCACAAAACAGTGCGACGCGCGAAATAGCGCGAGTGTCAACTGCAGAAAACAATGCCACGCGCAAAATAGCGCGGGTGTGATCTGCACAAAATAGTGCGACGCGCAAAATAGCGCGAGTGTCAACTGCCCAAAACAGTGCGACGCGAAAAGTAGCGCCAGTGTGAACAGCACAGAACAGTGCGACCCGCAAAATAGCGCGAGTGTCAACTGCACAAAACAGTGCGACGCGGAAGTAGCGCCAGTGTGAATAGCACAAAACAGTGCGACGCACAAAATAGCGCGACTGTCAACTGCACAAAATAGTGCGACGCGCAAAATAGCACGAGTGTCAACGGCACAAAACAGTGCGACACGCAAAATAGCGCAAGTGTGAACTGCACAAAACACTGCGACGCGCAAAATAGCGCGAGTGTCAACTGCAGAAAACAGTGCGTCGCGGAAAGTAGCGCCAGTGTTAACAGCACAAAACAGTGCGACGCGCAAAATAGCGCGAGTGTCAACTGCACAAAACAGTGCGACGTGCAAAATCGCGCGAGTCTCAACTGTACAAAACAGTGCGACGCGCAAAATAGCGCGAGTGTCAACTGCAGAAAACAGTGCGACGCGGAAGTAGCGCCAGTGTGAATAGCACAAAACAGTGCGACGCACAAAATAGCGCGACTGTCAACTGCACAAAATAGTGCGACGCGCAAAATAGCGCGAGTGTGATCTGCATAAAACAGTGCGACACGCAAAATAGCGCGAGTGTGAACTGCACAAAACACTGCGACGCGCAAAATTGCGCGAGTGTCAACTGCACAAAACAGTGCGATGCGGAAAGTAGCGCCAGTGTGAACAGTACAAAACAGTGCGACGCGCACAATAGCACGAGTGTAAACTGCACAAAACAGTGCGACGTGCAAAATCGCGCGAGTGTCAACTGCACAAAACAATGCCACGGGCAAAATAGCGCGGGTGTGATCTGCACAAAACAGTGCGACGCGCAAAATAGCGCGAGTGTCAACTGCCCAAAACAGTGCGACGCGGAAAGTAGCGCCAGTGTGAACAGCACAAAACAGTGCGACGCGCAAAATAGCGCAACTGTCAACTGCACAAAACAGTGCGACGCCCAAAATAGCGCGAGTGTCAACGGCACAAAACAGTGCGACGCGGAAAGTAGCGCCAGTGTGAATAGCAGAAAACAGTGCGACGCGCAAAATCGCGCGAGTCTCAACTGCCCAAAACAGTGCGACGCGCAAAATAGCGCGAGTGTCAATTGCACAAAACAATGCCATGCGCAAAATAGCGCGGGTGTGATCTGCACAAAACAGTGTGATGCGGAAAATAGCGCGAGTGTCAACTGCCCAAAACAGTGCGACGCGGAAAGTAGCGCCAGTGTGAACAGCACAAAACAGTGCGACGCGCAAAATAGCGCGAGTGTCAACTGCACAAAACAGTGCGACGTAGAAGTAGCGCCAGTGTGAATAGCACAAAACAGTGTGACGCACAAAATAGCGCGACTGTCAACTGCACAAAATAGTGCGACGCGCAAAATAGCGCGAGTGTCAACTGCACAAAACAGTGCGACACGCAAAATAGCGCGAGTGTGATCCGCACAAAACAGTGCGACGCGCAAAATAGCGCGAGTGTGAACTGCACAAAACACTGCGACGTGCAAAATAGCGCGAGTGTCAACTGCACAAAACAGTGCGACGCGGAAAGTAGCACCAGTGTGAACAGCACAAAACAGTGCGACGCGCGAAATAGCGCGAGTGTCAACTGCAGAAAACAATGCCACGCGCAAAATAGCGCGGGTGTGATCTGCACAAAATAGTACGACGCGCAAAATAGCGCGAGTGTCAACTGCCCAAAACAGTGCGACGCGAAAAGTAGCGCCAGTGTGAACAGCACAAAACAGTGCGACCCGCAAAATAGCGCGAGTGTCAACTGCACAAAACAGTGCGACGCGGAAGTAGCGCCAGTGTGAATAGCACAAAACAGTGCGACGCACAAAATAGCGCGACTGTCAACTCCACAAAATAGTGCGACGCGCAAAATAGCGCGAGTGTGATCTGCATAAAACAGTGCGACACGCAAAATAGCGCGAGTGTGAACTGCACAAAACACTGCGACGCGCAAAATTGCGCGAGTGTCAACTGCACAAAACAGTGCGACGCGGAAAGTAGCGCCAGTGTGAACAGTACAAAACAGTGCGACGCGCACAATAGCACGAGTGTAAACTGCACAAAACAGTGCGACGTGCAAAATCGCGCGAGTGTCAACTGCACAAAACAATGCCACGGGCAAAATAGCGCGAAACAGTGCGACGCGCAAAATAGCGCGAGTGTCAACTGCCCAAAACAGTGCGACGCGGAAAGTAGCGCCAGTGTGAACAGCACAAAACAGTGCGACGCGCAAAATAGCGCGAGTGTCAACTGCAGAAAACAATGCCACGCGCAAAATAGCGCGGGTGTGATCTGCACAAAATAGTGCGACGCGCAAAATAGCGCGAGTGTCAACTGCCCAAAACAGTGCGACGCGAAAAGTAGCGCCAGTGTGAACAGCACAAAACAGTGCGACACGGAAAATAGCGCGAGTGTCAACTGCACAAAACAGTGCGACGCGGAAGTAGCGCCAGTGTGAATAGCACAAAACAGTGCGACGCACAAAAGAGCGCGACTGTCAACTGCACAAAATAGTGCGACGCGCAAAATAGCGCGAGTGTGATCTGCATAAAACAGTGCGACACGCAAAATAGCGCGAGTGTGAACTGCACAAAACACTGCGACGCGCAAAATTGCGAGAGTGTCAACTGCACAAAACAGTGCGACACGGAAAGTAGCGCCAGTGTGAACAGTGCAAAACAGTGCGACGCGCACAATAGCACGAGTGTAAACTGCACAAAACAGTGCGACGTGCAAAATCGCGCGAGTGTCAACTGCACAAAACAATGCCACGGGAAAAATAGCGCGGGTGTGATCTGCACAAAACAGTGCGACGCGCAAAATAGCACGAGTGTCAACAGCCCAAAACAGTGCGACGCGGAAAGTAGCGCCAGTGTGAACAGCACAAAACAGTGCGACGCGCAAAATAGCGCAACTGTCAACTGCACAAAACAGTGCGACGCACAAAATAGCGCGAGTGTCAACTGCACAAAACAGTGCGACTCGGAAAGTAGCGCCAGTGTGAATAGCAGAAAACAGTGCGATGCGCAAAATCGCGCGAGTCTCAACTGCACAAAACAGTGCGACGCGCAAAATAGCGCGAGTGTCAATTGCACAAAACAATGCCACGCGCAAAATAGCGCGGGTGTGATCTGCACAAAACAGTGCGATGCGGAAAATAGCGCGAGTGTCAACTGCCCAAAACAGTGCGACGCGGAAAGTAGCGCCAGTGTGAACAGCACAAAACAGTGCGACGCGCAAAATAGCGCGAGTGTCAACTGCACAAAACAGTGCGACGCGCAAAATTGCGCGAGTGTCAACGGCACAAAACAGTGCGACGCGGAAAGTAGCGCCAGTGTGAATAGCAGAAAACAGTGCGACCCGCAAAATCGCGCGAGTCTCAACTGCACAAAACAGTGCGACGCGCAAAATAGCGCGAGTGTCAATTGCACAAAACAATGCCACGCGCAAAATAGCGCGGGTGTGATCTGCACAAAACAGTGCGATGCGGAAAATAGCGCGAGTGTCAACTGCCCAAAACAGTGCGACGCGGAAAGTAGCGCCAGTGTGAACAGCACAAAACAGTGCGACGCGCAAAATTGCGCGAGTGTGAACTGCACAAAACACTGCGACGCGCAAAATTGCGCGAGTGTCAACTGCACAAAACAGTGCGACGCGGAAAGTAGCGCCAGTGTGAACAGTACAAAACAGTGCGACGCGCAAAATAGCGCGAGTGTGATCCGCACAAAACAGTGCGACGCGCAAAATAGCGCGAGTGTGATCTGCACAAAACAGTGCGACACGCAAAATAGCGCGAGTGTGAACTGCACAAAACACTGCGACGCGCAAAATTGCGAGAGTGTCAACTGCACAAAACAGTGCGACGCGGAAAGTAGCGCCAGTGTGAACAGTGCAAAACAGTGCGACGCGCACAATAGCACGAGTGTAAACTGCACAAAACAGTGCGACGTGCAAAATCGCGCGAGTGTCAACTGCACAAAACAATGCCACGGGAAAAATAGCGCGGGTGTGATCTGCACAAAACAGTGCGACGCGCAAAATAGCGCGAGTGTCAACTGCCCAAAACAGTGCGACGCGGAAAGTAGCGCCAGTGTGAACAGCACAAAACAGTGCGACGCGCAAAATAGCGCAACTGTCAACTGCACAAAACAGTGCGACGCACAAAATAGCGCGAGTGTCAACTGCACAAAACAGTGCGACTCGGAAAGTAGCGCCAGTGTGAATAGCAGAAAACAGTGCGACGCGCAAAATCGCGCGAGTCTCAACTGCACAAAACAGTGCGACGCGCAAAATAGCGCGAGTGTCAATTGCACAAAACAATGCCACGCGCAAAATAGCGCGGGTGTGATCTGCACAAAACAGTGCGATGCGGAAAATAGCGCGAGTGTCAACTGCCCAAAACAGTGCGACGCGGAAAGTAGCGCCAGTGTGAACAGCACAAAACAGTGCGACGCGCAAAATAGCGCGAGTGTCAACTGCACAAAACAGTGCGACGCGCAAAATTGCGCGAGTGTCAACGGCACAAAACAGTGCGACGCGGAAAGTAGCGCCAGTGTGAATAGCAGAAAACAGTGCGACGCGCAAAATCGCGCGAGTCTCAACTGCACAAAACAGTGCGACGCGCAAAATAGCGCGAGTGTCAATTGCACAAAACAATGCCACGCGCAAAATAGCGCGGGTGTGATCTGCACAAAACAGTGCGATGCGGAAAATAGCGCGAGTGTCAACTGCCCAAAACAGTGCGACGCGGAAAGTAGCGCCAGTGTGAACAGCACAAAACAGTGCGACGCGCAAAATAGCGCGAGTGTGAACTGCACAAAACACTGCGACGCGCAAAATTGCGCGAGTGTCAACTGCACAAAACAGTGCGACGCGGAAAGTAGCGCCCGTGTGAACAGTACAAAACAGTGCGACGCGCAAAATAGCGCGAGTGTGATCCGCACAAAACAGTGCGACGCGCAAAATAGCGCGAGTGTGATCTGCACAAAACAGTGCGACGCGCAAAATAGCGCGAGTGTGAACTGCACAAAACATTGCGACGCGCAAAATAGCGCGAGTGTCAACTGCACAAAACAGTGCGACGCGGAAAGTAGCGCCAGTGTGAACAGCACAAAACAGTGCGACGCGCAAAATAGCGCGAGTGTCAACTGCACAAAACAGTGCGACGCGGAAGTAGCGCCAGTGTGAATAGCACAAAACAGTGCGACGCACAAAATAGCGCGACTGTCAACTGCACAAAATAGTGCGACGCGCAAAATAGCACGAGTGTCAACGGCACAAAACAGTGCGACACGCAAAATAGCGCAAGTGTGAACTGCACAAAACACTGCGACGCGCAAAATAGCGCGAGTGTCAACTGCAGAAAACAGTGCGTCGCGGAAAGTAGCGCCAGTGTTAACAGCACAAAACAGTGCGACGCGCAAAATAGCGCGAGTGTCAACTGCACAAAACAGTGCGACGTGCAAAATCGCGCGAGTCTCAACTGTACAAAACAGTGCGACGCGCAAAATAGCGCGAGTGTCAACTGCAGAAAACAGTGCGACGCGGAAGTAGCGCCAGTGTGAATAGCACAAAACAGTGCGACGCACAAAATAGCGCGACTGTCAACTGCACAAAATAGTGCGACGCGCAAAATAGCGCGAGTGTGATCTGCATAAAACAGTGCGACACGCAAAATAGCGCGAGTGTGAACTGCACAAAACACTGCGACGCGCAAAATTGCGCGAGTGTCAACTGCACAAAACAGTGCGATGCGGAAAGTAGCGCCAGTGTGAACAGTACAAAACAGTGCGACGCGCACAATAGCACGAGTGTAAACTGCACAAAACAGTGCGACGTGCAAAATCGCGCGAGTGTCAACTGCACAAAACAATGCCACGGGCAAAATAGCGCGGGTGTGATCTGCACAAAACAGTGCGACGCGCAAAATAGCGCGAGTGTCAACTGCCCAAAACAGTGCGACGCGGAAAGTAGCGCCAGTGTGAACAGCACAAAACAGTGCGACGCGCAAAATAGCGCAACTGTCAACTGCACAAAACAGTGCGACGCCCAAAATAGCGCGAGTGTCAACGGCACAAAACAGTGCGACGCGGAAAGTAGCGCCAGTGTGAATAGCAGAAAACAGTGCGACGCGCAAAATCGCGCGAGTCTCAACTGCCCAAAACAATGCGACGCGCAAAATAGCGCGAGTGTCAATTGCACAAAACAATGCCATGCGCAAAATAGCGCGGGTGTGATCTGCACAAAACAGTGTGATGCGGAAAATAGCGCGAGTGTCAACTGCCCAAAACAGTGCGACGCGGAAAGTAGCGCCAGTGTGAACAGCACAAAACAGTGCGACGCGCAAAATAGCGCGAGTGTCAACTGCACAAAACAGTGCGACGTAGAAGTAGCGCCAGTGTGAATAGCACAAAACAGTGTGACGCACAAAATAGCGCGACTGTCAACTGCACAAAATAGTGCGACGCGCAAAATAGCGCGAGTGTCAACTGCACAAAACAGTGCGACACGCAAAATAGCGCGAGTGTGATCCGCACAAAACAGTGCGACGCGCAAAATAGCGCGAGTGTGAACTGCACAAAACACTGCGACGTGCAAAATAGCGCGAGTGTCAACTGCACAAAACAGTGCGACGCGGAAAGTAGCACCAGTGTGAACAGCACAAAACAGTGCGACGCGCGAAATAGCGCGAGTGTCAACTGCAGAAAACAATGCCACGCGCAAAATAGCGCGGGTGTGATCTGCACAAAATAGTGCGACGCGCAAAATAGCGCGAGTGTCAACTGCCCAAAACAGTGCGACGCGAAAAGTAGCGCCAGTGTGAACAGCACAAAACAGTGCGACCCGCAAAATAGCGCGAGTGTCAACTGCACAAAACAGTGCGACGCGGAAGTAGCGCCAGTGTGAATAGCACAAAACAGTGCGACGCACAAAATAGCGCGACTGTCAACTGCACAAAATAGTGCGACGCGCAAAATAGCACGAGTGTCAACGGCACAAAACAGTGCGACACGCAAAATAGCGCAAGTGTGAACTGCACAAAACACTGCGACGCGCAAAATAGCGCGAGTGTCAACTGCAGAAAACAGTGCGTCGCGGAAAGTAGCGCCAGTGTTAACAGCACAAAACAGTGCGACGCGCAAAATAGCGCGAGTGTCAACTGCACAAAACAGTGCGACGTGCAAAATCGCGCGAGTCTCAACTGTACAAAACAGTGCGACGCGCAAAATAGCGCGAGTGTCAACTGCAGAAAACAGTGCGACGCGGAAGTAGCGCCAGTGTGAATAGCACAAAACAGTGCGACGCACAAAATAGCGCGACTGTCAACTGCACAAAATAGTGCGACGCGCAAAATAGCGCGAGTGTGATCTGCATAAAACAGTGCGACACGCAAAATAGCGCGAGTGTGAACTGCACAAAACACTGCGACGCGCAAAATTGCGCGAGTGTCAACTGCACAAAACAGTGCGATGCGGAAAGTAGCGCCAGTGTGAACAGTACAAAACAGTGCGACGCGCACAATAGCACGAGTGTAAACTGCACAAAACAGTGCGACGTGCAAAATCGCGCGAGTGTCAACTGCACAAAACAATGCCACGGGCAAAATAGCGCGGGTGTGATCTGCACAAAACAGTGCGACGCGCAAAATAGCGCGAGTGTCAACTGCCCAAAACAGTGCGACGCGGAAAGTAGCGCCAGTGTGAACAGCACAAAACAGTGCGACGCGCAAAATAGCGCAACTGTCAACTGCACAAAACAGTGCGACGCCCAAAATAGCGCGAGTGTCAACGGCACAAAACAGTGCGACGCGGAAAGTAGCGCCAGTGTGAATAGCAGAAAACAGTGCGACGCGCAAAATCGCGCGAGTCTCAACTGCCCAAAACAGTGCGACGCGCAAAATAGCGCGAGTGTCAATTGCACAAAACAATGCCATGCGCAAAATAGCGCGGGTGTGATCTGCACAAAACAGTGTGATGCGGAAAATAGCGCGAGTGTCAACTGCCCAAAACAGTGCGACGCGGAAAGTAGCGCCAGTGTGAACAGCACAAAACAGTGCGACGCGCAAAATAGCGCGAGTGTCAACTGCACAAAACAGTGCGACGTAGAAGTAGCGCCAGTGTGAATAGCACAAAACAGTGTGACGCACAAAATAGCGCGACTGTCAACTGCACAAAATAGTGCGACGCGCAAAATAGCGCGAGTGTCAACTGCACAAAACAGTGCGACACGCAAAATAGCGCGAGTGTGATCCGCACAAAACAGTGCGACGCGCAAAATAGCGCGAGTGTGAACTGCACAAAACACTGCGACGTGCAAAATAGCGTGAGTGTCAACTGCACAAAACAGTGCGACGCGGAAAGTAGCACCAGTGTGAACAGCACAAAACAGTGCGACGCGCGAAATAGCGCGAGTGTCAACTGCAGAAAACAATGCCACGCGCAAAATAGCGCGGGTGTGATCTGCACAAAATAGTACGACGCGCAAAATAGCGCGAGTGTCAACTGCCCAAAACAGTGCGACGCGAAAAGTAGCGCCAGTGTGAACAGCACAAAACAGTGCGACCCGCAAAATAGCGCGAGTGTCAACTGCACAAAACAGTGCGACGCGGAAGTAGCGCCAGTGTGAATAGCACAAAACAGTGCGACGCACAAAATAGCGCGACTGTCAACTGCACAAAATAGTGCGACGCGCAAAATAGCGCGAGTGTGATCTGCATAAAACAGTGCGACACGCAAAATAGCGCGAGTGTGAACTGCACAAAACACTGCGACGCGCAAAATTGCGCGAGTTCAACTGCACAAAACAGTGCGACGCGGAAAGTAGCGCCAGTGTGAACAGTACAAAACAGTGCGACGCGCACAATAGCACGAGTGTAAACTGCAGAAAACAGTGCGACGTGCAAAATCGCGCGAGTGTCAACTGCACAAAACAATGCCACGGGCAAAATAGCGCGAAACAGTGCGACGCGCAAAATAGCGCGAGTGTCAACTGCCCAAAACAGTGCGACGCGGAAAGTAGCGCCAGTGTGAACAGCACAAAACAGTGCGACGCGCAAAATAGCGCAACTGTCAACTGCACAAAACAGTGCGACGCACAAAATAGCGCGAGTGTCAACTGCACAAAACAGTGCGACTCGGAAAGTAGCGCCAGTGTGAATAGCAGAAAACAGTGCGACGCGCAAAATCGCGCGAGTCTCAACTGCACAAAACAGTGCGACGCGCAAAATAGCGCGAGTGTCAATTGCACAAAACAATGCCACGCGCAAAATAGCGCGGGTGTGATCTGCACAAAACAGTGCGACGCGCAAAATAGCGCGACTGCCAACTGCCCAAAACAGTGCGACGCGGAAAGTAGCGCCAGTGTGAACAGCACAAAACAGTGCGACGCGCAAAATAGCGCGAGTGTCAACTGCACAAAACAGTGCGACGCGTAAGTAGCGCCAGTGTGAATAGCACAAAACAGTACGACGCACAAAATAGCGCGACTGTCAACTGCACAAAATAGTGCGACGCGCAAAATAGCGCGAGTGTCAACTGCACAAAACAGTGCGACCCGCAAAATAGCGCGAGTGTGATCCGCACAAAACAGTGCGACGCGCAAAATAGCGCGAGTGTGAACTGCACAAAACACTGCGACGTGCAAAATAGCGCGAGTGTCAACTGCCCAAAACAGTGCGACGCGGAAAGTAGCGCCAGTGTGAACAGCACAAAACAGTGCGACGTGCAAAATAGCGCAACTGTCAACTGCACAAAACAGTGCGACGCACAAAATAGCGCGAGTGTCAACTGCACAAAACAGTGCGACGCGGAAAGTAGCGCCAGTGTGAATAGCACAAAACAGTGCGACGCGCAAAATCGCGCGAGTCTCAACTGCACAAAACAGTGCGACGCGCAAAATCGCGCGAGTCTCAACTGCACAAAACAGTGCGACGCGCAAAATAGCGCGAGTGTCAATTGCACAAAACAATGCCACGCGCAAAATAGCGCGGGTGTGATCTGCACAAAACCGCGCGACGCGCAAAATAGCGCGACTGTCAACTGCCCAAAACAGTGCGACGCGGAAAGTAGCGCCAGTGTGAACAGCACAAAACAGTGCGACGTGCAAAATAGCGCGAGTGTCAACTGCACAAAACAGTGCGACGCGTAAGTAGCGCCAGTGTGAATAGCACAAAACGGTACGACGCACAAAATAGTGCGACTGTCAACTGCACAAAATAGTGCGACGCGCAAAATAGCGCGAGTGTCAACTGCACAAAACAGTGCGACACGCAAAATAGCGCGAGTGTGATCCGCACAAAACAGTGCGACGCGCAAAATAGCGCGAGTGTGAACTGCACAAAACACTGCGACGTGCAAAATAGCGCGAGTGTCAACTGCACAAAAGAGTGCGACGCGGAAAGTAGCGCCAGTGTGAACAGCACAAAACAGTGCGACGCGCAAAATAGCGCGAGTGTCAACTGCACAAAACAGCGCGACGTTCAAAATCGCGCGAGTCTCAACTGCACAAAACAGTGCGACGCGCAAAATAGCGCGAGTGTCAACCGCAGAAAACAATGCCACGGGCAAAATAGCGCAGGTGTGATCTGCACAAAACAGTGCGACGCACAAAATAGCGCGAGTGTCAAGTGCCCAAAACAGTGCGACGCGGAAAGTAGCGCCAGTGTGAACAGCACAAAACAGTGCGACGCGCAAAACAGCGCGAGTGTCAACTGCACAAAACAGTGCGACGTGGAAGTAGCGCCAGTGTGAATAGCACAAAACAGTGTGACGCACAAAATAGCGCGACTGTCAACTGCACAAAATAGTGCGACGCGCAAAATAGCGCGAGTGTCAACTGCACAAAACAGTGCGACACGCAAAATAGCGCGAGTGTGATCTGCACAAAACTGTGCGACGCGCAAAATAGCGCGAGTGTGAACTGCACAAAACACTGCGACGCGCAAAATAGCGCGAGTGTCAACTGCACAAAACAGTGCGACGCGGAAAGTAGCGCCAGTGTGAACAGCACAAAACAGTGCGACGCGCAAAATAGCGCGAGTGTCAACTGCACAAAACAGTGCGACGCGGAAGTAGCGCCAGTGTGAATAGCACAAAACAGTACGACGCACAAAATAGCGCGACTGTCAACTGCACAAAATAGTGCGACGCGCAAAATAGCGCGAGTGTCAACTGCACAAAACAGTGCGACCCGCAAAATAGCGCGAGTGTGATCCGCACAAAACAGTGCGACGCGCAAAATAGCGCGAGTGTGAACTGCACAAAACACTGCGACGTGCAAAATAGCGCGAGTGTCAACTGCACAAAAGAGTGCGACGCGGAAAGTAGCGCCAGTGTGAACAGCACAAAACAGTGCGACGCGCAAAATAGCGCAACTGTCAACTGCACAAAACAGTGCGACGCACAAAATAGCGCGAGTGTCAACTGCACAAAACAGTGCGACTCGGAAAGTAGCGCCAGTGTGAATAGCAGAAAACAGTGCGACGCGCAAAATCGCGCGAGTCTCAACTGCACAAAACAGTGCGACGCGCAAAATAGCGCGAGTGTCAATTGCACAAAACAATGCCACGCGCAAAATAGCGCGGGTGTGATCTGCACAAAACAGTGCGACGCGCAAAATAGCGCGACTGCCAACTGGCCAAAACAGTGCGACGCGGAAAGTAGCGCCAGTGTGAACAGCACAAAACAGTGCGACGCGCAAAATAGCGCGAGTGTCAACTGCACAAAACAGTGCGACGCGTAAGTAGCGCCAGTGTGAATAGCACAAAACAGTACGACGCACAAAATAGCGCGACTGTCAACTGCACAAAATAGTGCGACGCGCAAAATAGCGCGAGTGTCAACTGCACAAAACAGTGCGACCCGCAAAATAGTGCGAGTGTGATCCGCACAAAACAGTGCGACGCGCAAAATAGCGCGAGTGTGAACTGCACAAAACACTGCGACGTGCAAAATAGCGCGAGTGTCAACTGCACAAAAGAGTGCGACGCGGAAAGTAGCGCCAGTGTGAACAGCACAAAACAGTGCGACGCGCAAAATAGCGCGAGTGTCAACTGCACAAAACAGCGCGACGTTCAAAATCGCGCGAGTCTCAACTGCACAAAACAGTGCGACGCGCAAAATAGCGCGAGTGTCAACCGCAGAAAACAATGCCACGGGCAAAATAGCGCAGGTGTGATCTGCACAAAACAGTGCGCCGCGCAAAATAGCGCGAGTGTCAACTGCCCAAAACAGTGCGACGCGGAAAGTAGCGCCAGTGTGAACAGCACAAAACAGTGCGACGCGCAAAATAGCGCGAGTGTCAACTGCACAAAACAGTGCGACGTGGAAGTAGCGCCAGTGTGAATAGCACAAAACAGTGTAACGCACAAAATAGCGCGACTGTCAACTGCACAAAATAGTGCGACGCGCAAAATAGCGCGAGTGTCAACTGCACAAAACAGTGCGACACGCAAAATAGCGCGAGTGTGATCTGCACAAAACAGTGCGACGCGCAAAATAGCGCGAGTGTGAACTGCACAAAACACTGCGACGCACAAAATAGCCCGAGTGTCAACTGCACAAAACAGTGCGACGCGGAAAGTAGCGCCAGTGTGAACAGCACAAAACAGTGCGACGCGCAAAATAGCGCGAGTGTCAACTACACAAAACAGTGCGACGTGCAAAATCGCGCGTGTCTCAACTGCACAAAACAGTGCGACGCGCAAAATAGCGCGAGTGTCAACTGCAGAAAATAATGCCACGCGCAAAATAACGCGGGTGTGATCTGCACAAAATAGTGCGACGCGCAAAATAGCGCGAGTGTCAACTGCCCAAAACAGTGCGACGCGAAAAGTAGCGCCAGTGTGAACAGCCCAAAACAGTGCGACACGCAAAATAGCGCGAGTGTCAACTGCACAAAACAGTGCGACGCGGAAGTAGCGCCAGTGTGAATAGCACAAAACAGTGCGACGCACAAAATAGCGCGACTGTCAACTGCACAAAATAGTGCGACGCGCAAAATAGCGCGAGTGTGATCTGCATAAAACAGTGCAACACGCAAAGTAGCGCGAGTATGAACTGCACAAAACACTGCGACGCGCAAAATTGCGCGAGCGTCAACTGCACAAAACAGTGCGACGCGGAAAGTAGCGCCAGTGTGAACAGTACAAAACAGTGCGACGCGCACAATAGCACGATTGTAAACTGCACAAAACAGTGCGACGTGCAAAATCGCGCGAGTGTCAACTGCACAAAACAATGCCACGGGCAAAATAGCGCGGGTGTGATCTGCACAAAACAGTGCGACGCGCAAAATAGCGCGAGTATCAACTGCCCAAAACAGTGCGACGCGGAAAGTAGCGCCAGTGTGAACAGCACAAAACAGTGCGACGCGCAAAATAGCGCAACTGTCAACTGCACAAAACAGTGCGACGCCCAAAATAGCGCGAGTGTCAACGGCACAAAACAGTGCGACGCGGAAAGTAGCGCCAGTGTGAATAGCAGAAAACAGTGCGACGCGCAAAATCGCGCGAGTCTCAACTGCACAAAACAGTGCGACGCGCAAAATAGCGCGAGTGTCAATTGCACAAAACAATGCCACGCGCAAAATAGCGCGGGTGTGATCTGCACAAAACAGTGCGATGCGGAAAATAGCGCGAGTGTCAACTGCCCAAAACAGTGCGACGCGGAAAGTAGCGCCAGTGTGAATAGCACAAAACAGTGCGACGCGCAAAATAGCGCGAGTGTCAACTGCACAAAACAGTGCGACGTGGAAGTAGCGCCAGTGTGAATAGCACAAAACAGTGTGACGCACAAAATAGCGCGACTGTCAACTGCACAAAATAGTGCGACGCGCAAAATAGCGCGAGTGTCAACTGCACAAAACAGTGCGACACGCAAAATAGCGCGAGTGTGATCCGCACAAAACAGTGCGACGCGCAAAATAGCGCGAGTGTGAACTGCACAAAACACTGCGACGTGCAAAATAGCGCGAGTGTCAACTGCACAAAACAGTGCGACGCGGAAAGTAGCACCAGTGTGAACAGCACAAAACAGTGCGACGCGCAAAATAGCGCGAGTGTCAACTGCAGAAAACAATGCCACGCGCAAAATAGCGCGGGTGTGATCTGCACAAAATAGTGCGACGCGCAAAATAGCGCGAGTGTCAACTGCCCAAAACAGTGCGACGCGAAAAGTAGCGCCAGTGTGAACAGCACAAAACAGTGCGACACGCAAAATAGCGCGAGTGTCAACTGCACAAAACAGTGCGACGCGGAAGTAGCGCCAGTGTGAATAGCACAAAACAGTGCGACGCACAAAATAGCGCGACTGTCAACTGCACAAAATAGTGCGACCCGCAAAATAGCGCGAGTGTGATCTGCATAAAACAGTGCGACACGCAAAATAGCGCGAGTGTGAACTGCACAAAACACTGCGACGCGCAAAATTGCGCGAGTGTCAACTGCACAAAACAGTGCGACGCGGAAAGTAGCGCCAGTGTGAACAGTACAAAACAGTGCGACGCGCACAATAGCACGAGTGTAAACTGCACAAAACAGTGCGACGTGCAAAATCGCGCGAGTGTCAACTGCACAAAACAATGCAACGGGCAAAATAGCGCGGGTGTGATCTGCACAAAACAGTGCGACGCGCAAAATAGCGCGAGTGTCAACTGCCCAAAACAGTGCGACGCGAAAAGTAGCGCCAGTGTGAACAGCACAAAACAGTGCGACGCGCAAAATAGCGCAACTGTCAACTGCACAAAACAGTGCGACGCACAAAATAGCGCGAGTGTCAACTGCACAAAACAGTGCGACGCGGAAAGTAGCGCCAGTGTGAATAGCACAAAACAGTGCGACGCGCAAAATCGCGCGAGTCTCAACTGCACAAAACAGTGCGACGCGCAAAATCGCGCGAGTCTCAACTGCACAAAACAGTGCGACGCGCAAAATAGCGCGAGTGTCAATTGCACAAAACAATGCCACGCGCAAAATAGCGCGGGTGTGATCTGCACAAAACCGTGCGACGCGCAAAATAGCGCGACTGTCAACTGCCCAAAACAGTGCGACGCGGAAAGTAGCGCCAGTGTGAACAGCACAAAACAGTGCGACGCGCAAAATAGCGCGAGTGTCAACTGCACAAAACAGTGCGACGCGTAAGTAGCGCCAGTGTGAATAGCACAAAACAGTACGACGCACAAAATAGCGCGATTGTCAACTGCACAAAATAGTGCGACGCGCAAAATAGCGCGAGTGTCAACTGCACAAAACAGTGCGACCCGCAAAATAGCGCGAGTGTGATCCGCACAAAACAGTGCGACGCGCAAAATAGCGCGAGTGTGAACTGCACAAAACACTGCGACGTGCAAAATAGCGCGAGTGTCAACTGCACAAAAGAGTGCGACGCGGAAAGTAGCGCCAGTGTGAACAGCACAAAACAGTGCGACGCGCAAAATAGCGCGAGTGTCAACTGCACAAAACAGCGCGACGTTCAAAATCGCGCGAGTCTCAACTGCACAAAACAGTGCGACGCGCAAAATAGCGCGAGTGTCAACCGCAGAAAACAATGCCACGGGCAAAATAGCGCAGGTGTGATCTGCACAAAGCAGTGCGACGCGCAAAATAGCGCGAGTGTCAAGTGCCCAAAACAGTGCGACGCGGAAAGTAGCGCCAGTGTGAACAGCACAAAACAGTGCGACGCGCAAAATAGCGCGAGTGTCAACTGCACAAAACAGTGCGACGTGGAAGTAGCGCCAGTGTGAATAGCACAAAACAGTGTGACGCACAAAATAGCGTGACTGTCAACTGCACAAAATAGTGCGACGCGCAAAATAGCGCGAGTGTCAACTGCACAAAACAGTGCGACACGCAAAATAGCGCGAGTGTGATCTGCACAAAACAGTGCGACGCGCAAAATAGCGCGAGTGTGAACTGCACAAAACACTGCGACGCGCAAAATAGCGCGAGTGTCAACTGCACAAAACAGTGCGACGCGGAAAGTAGCGCCAGTGTGAACAGCACAAAACAGTGCGACGCGCAAAATAGCGCGAGTGTCAACTGCACAAAACAGTGCGATGCGGAAGTAGCGCCAGTGTGAATAGCACAAAACAGTGCGACGCACAAAATAGCGCGACTGTCAACTGCACAAAATAGTGCGACGCGCAAAATAGCACGAGTGTCAACGGCACAAAACAGTGCGACACGCAAAATAGCGCAAGTGTGAACTGCACAAAACACTGCGACGCGCAAAATAGCGCGAGTGTCAACTACAGAAAACAGTGCGTCGCGGAAAGTAGCGCCAGTGTTAACAGCACAAAACAGTGCGACGCGCAAAATAGCGCGAGTGTCAACTGCACAAAACAGTGCGACGTGCAAAATCACGCGAGTCTCAACTGTACAAAACAGTGCGACGCGCAAAATAGCGCGAGTGTCAACTGCAGAAAACAGTGCGACGCGGAAGTAGCGCCAGTGTGAATAGCACAAAACAGTGCGACGCACAAAATAGCGCGACTGTCAACTGCACAAAATAGTGCGACGCGCAAAATAGCGCGAGTGTGATCTGCATAAAACAGTGCGACACGCAAAATAGCGCGAGTGTGAACTGCACAAAACACTGCGACGCGCAAAATTGCGCGAGTGTCAACTGCACAAAACAGTGCGATGCGGAAAGTAGCGCCAGTGTGAACAGTACAAAACAGTGCGACGCGCACAATAGCACGAGTGTAAACTGCACAAAACAGTGCGACGTGCAAAATCGCGCGAGTGTCAACTGCACAAAACAATGCCACGGGCAAAATAGCGCGGGTGTGATCTGCACAAAACAGTGCGACGCGCAAAATAGCGCGAGTGTCAACTGCCCAAAACAGTGCGACGCGGAAAGTAGCGCCAGTGTGAACAGCACAAAACAGTGCGACGCGCAAAATAGCGCAACTGTCAACTGCACAAAACAGTGCGACGCCCAAAATAGCGCGAGTGTCAACGGCACAAAACAGTGCGACGCGGAAAGTAGCGCCAGTGTGAATAGCAGAAAACAGTGCGACGCGCAAAATCGCGCGAGTCTCAACTGCACAAAACAGTGCGACGCGCAAAATAGCGCGAGTGTCAATTGCACAAAACAATGCCACGCGTAAAATAGCGCGGGTGTGATCTGCACAAAACAGTGCGATGCGGAAAATAGCGCGAGTGTCAACTGCCCAAAACAGTGCGACGCGGAAAGTAGCGCCAGTGTGAACAGCACAAAACAGTGCGACGCGCAAAATAGCGCGAGTGTCAACTGCACAAAACAGTGCGACGTGGAAGTAGCGCCAGTGTGAATAGCACAAAACAGTGTGACGCACAAAATAGCGCGACTGTCAACTGCACAAAATAGTGCGACGCGCAAAATAGCGCGAGTGTCAACTGCACAAAACAGTGCGACACGCAAAATAGCGCGAGTGTGATCCGCACAAAACAGTGCGACGCGCAAAATAGCGCGAGTGTGAACTGCACAAAACACTGCGACGTGCAAAATAGCGCGAGTGTCAACTGCACAAAATAGTGCGACGCGGAAAGTAGCACCAGTGTCAACAGCACAAAACAGTACGACGCGCAAAATAGCGCGAGTGTCAACTGCAGAAAACAATGCCACGCGCAAAATAGCGCGGGTGTGATCTGCACAAAATAGTGCGACGCGCAAAATAGCGCGAGTGTCAACTGCCCAAAACAGTGCGACGCGAAAAGTAGCGCCAGTGTGAACAGCACAAAACAGTGCGACACGCAAAATAGCGCGAGTGTCAACCGCACAAAACAGTGCGACGCGGAAGTAGCGCCAGTGTGAATAGCACAAAACAGTGCGACGCACAAAATAGCGCGACTGTCAACTGCACAAAATAGTGCGACGCGCAAAATAGCGCGAGTGTGATCTGCATAAAACAGTGCGACACGCAAAATAGCGCGAGTGTGAACTGCACAAAACACTGCGACGCGCAAAATTGCGCGAGTGTCAACTGCACAAAACAGTGCGACGCGGAAAGTAGCGCCAGTGTGAACAGTACAAAACAGTGCGGCGCGCACAATAGCACGAGTGTAAACTGCACAAAACAGTGCGACGTGCAAAATCGCGCGAGTGTCAACTGCACAAAACAATGCCACGGGCAAAATAGCGCGGGTGTGATCTGCACAAAACAGTGCGACGCGCAAAATAGCGCGAGTGTCAACAGCCCAAAACAGTGCGACGCGGAAAGTAGCGCCAGTGTGAACAGCACAAAACAGTGCGACGCGCAAAATAGCGCAACTGTCAACTGCACAAAACAGTGCGACGCACAAAATAGCGCGAGTGTCAACTGCACAAAACAGTGCGACTCGGAAAGTAGCGCCAGTGTGAATAGCAGAAAACAGTGCGACGCGCAAAATCGCGCGAGTCTCAACTGCACAAAACAGTGCGACGCGCAAAATAGCGCGAGTGTCAATTGCACAAAACAATGCCACGCGCAAAATAGCGCGGGTGTGATCTGCACAAAACAGTGCGACGCGCAAAATAGCGCGACTGCCAACTGCCCAAAACAGTGCGACGCGGAAAGTAGCGCCAGTGTGAACAGCACAAAACAGTGCGACGCGCAAAATAGCGCGAGTGTCAACTGCACAAAACAGTGCGACGCGTAAGTAGCGCCAGTGTGAATAGCACAAAACAGTACGACGCACAAAATAGCGCGACTGTCAACTGCACAAAATAGTGCGACGCGCAAAATAGCGCGAGTGTCAACTGCACAAAACAGTGCGACCCGCAAAATAGCGCGAGTGTGATCCGCACAAAACAGTGCGACGCGCAAAATAGCGCGAGTGTGAACTGCACAAAACACTGCGACGTGCAAAATAGCGCGAGTGTCAACTGCACAAAAGAGTGCGACGCGGAAAGTAGCGCCAGTGTGAACAGCACAAAACAGTGCGACGCGCAAAATAGCGCGAGTGTCAACTGCACAAAACAGCGCGACGTTCAAAATCGCGCGAGTCTCAACTGCACAAAACAGTGCGACGCGCAAAATAGCGCGAGTGTCAACCGCAGAAAACAATGCCACGGGCAAAATAGCGCAGGTGTGATCTGCACAAAACAGTGCGCCGCGCAAAATAGCGCGAGTGTCAACTGCCCAAAACAGTGCGACGCGGAAAGTAGCGCCAGTGTGAACAGCACAAAACAGTGCGACGCGCAAAATAGCGCGAGTGTCAACTGCACAAAACAGTGCGACGTGGAAGTAGCGCCAGTGTGAATAGCACAAAACAGTGTGACGCACAAAATAGCGCGACTGTCAACTGCACAAAATAGTGCGACGCGCAAAATAGCGCGAGTGTCAACTGCACAAAACAGTGCGACACGCAAAATAGCGCGAGTGTGATCTGCACAAAACAGTGCGACGCGCAAAATAGCGCGAGTGTGAACTGCACAAAACACTGCGACGCGCAAAATAGCGCGAGTGTCAACTGCACAAAACAGTGCGACGCGGAAAGTAGCGACAGTGTGAACAGCACAAAACAGTGCGACGCGCAAAATAGCGCGAGTGTCAACTGCACAAAACAGTGCGACGTGCAAAATCGCGCGTGTCTCAACTGCACAAAACAGTGCGACGCGCAAAATAGCGCGAGTGTCAACTGCAGAAAATAATGCCACGCGCAAAATAACGCGGGTGTGATCTGCACAAAATAGTGCGACGCGCAAAATAGCGCGAGTGTCAACTGCCCAAAACAGTGCGACGCGAAAAGTAGCGCCAGTGTGAACAGCCCAAAACAGTGCGACACGCAAAATAGCGCGAGTGTCAACTGCACAAAACAGTGCGACGCGGAAGTAGCGCCAGTGTGAATAGCACAAAACAGTGCGACGCACAAAATAGCGCGACTGTCAACTGCACAAAATAGTGCGACGCGCAAAATAGCGCGAGTGTGATCTGCATAAAACAGTGCAACACACAAAATAGCGCGAGTATGAACTGCACAAAACACTGCGACGCGCAAAATTGCACGAGTGTCAACTGCACAAAACAGTGCGACGCGAAAAGTAACGCCAGTGTGAACAGTACAAAACAGTGCGACGCGCACAATAGCACGAGTGTAAACTGCACAAAACAGTGCGACGTGCAAAATCGCGCGAGTGTCAACTGCACAAAACAATGCCACGGGCAAAATAGCGCGGGTGTGATCTGCACAAAACAGTGCGACGCGCAAAATAGCGCGAGTGTCAACTGCCCAAAACAGTGCGACGCGGAAAGTAGCGCCAGTGTGAACAGCACAAAACAGTGCGACGCGCAAAATAGCGCAACTGTCAACTGCACAAAACAGTGCGACGCACAAAATAGCGCGAGTGTCAACTGCACAAAACAGTGCGACGCGGAAAGTAGCGCCAGTGTGAATAGCACAAAACAGTGCGACGCACAAAATCGCGCGAGTCTCAACTGCACAAAACAGTGCGACGCGCAAAATAGCGCGAGTGTCAATTGCACAAAACAATGCCACGCGCAAAATAGCGCGGGTGTGATCTGCACAAAACAGTGCGACGCGCAAAATAGCGCGACTGTCAACTGCCCAAAACAGTGCGACGCGGTAGTAGCGCCAGTATGAACAGCACAAAACAGTGCGACGCGCAAAATAGCGCGAGTGTCAACTGCACAAAACAGTGCGACGCGGAAGTAGCGCCAGTGTGAATAGCACAAAACAGTACGACGCACAAAATAGCGCGACTGTCAACTGCACAAAATAGTGCGACGCGCAAAATAGCGCGAGTGTCAACTGCACAAAACAGTGCGACACGCAAAATAGCGCGAGTGTGATCCGCACAAAACAGTGCGACGCGCAAAATAGCGCGAGTGTGAACTGCACAAAACACTGCGACGTGCAAAATAGTGCGAGTGTCAACTGCACAAAACAGTGCGACGCAGAAAGTAGCGCCAGTGTGAACAGAACAAAACAGTGCGACGCGCAAAATAGCGCGAGTGTCAACTGCACAAAACAGCGCGACGTTTAAAATCGCGCGAGTCTCAACTGCACAAAACAGTGCGATGCGCAAAATAGCGCGAGTGTCAACTGCACAAAACAATGCCACGGGCAAAATAGCGCAGGTGTGATCTGCACAAAACAGTGCGACGCGCAAAATAGCGCGAGCGTCAACTGCCCAAAACAGTGCGATGCGGAAAGTAGCGCCAGTGTGAACAGCACAAAACAGTGCGACGCGCAAAATAGCGCGAGTGTCAACTACACAAAACAGTGCGACGTGCAAAATCGCGCGAGTGTCAACTGCACAAAACAATGCCACGGGCAAAATAGCGCGGGTGTGATCTGCACAAAACAGTGCGACGCGCAAAATAGCGCGAGTGTCAACAGCCCAAAACAGTGCGACGCGGAAAGTAGCGCCAGTGTGAACAGCACAAAACAGTGCGACGCGCAAAATAGCGCAACTGTCAACTGCACAAAACAGTGCGACGCACAAAATAGCGCGACTGTCAACTGCACAAAATAGTGCGACGCGCAAAATAGCGCGAGTGTGATCTGCATAAAACAGTGCGACACGCAAAATAGCGCGAGTGTGAACTGCACAAAACACTGCGACGCGCAAAATTGCGCGAGTGTCAACTGCACAAAACAGTGCGACGCGGAAAGTAGCGCCAGTGTGAACAGTACAAAACAGTGCGGCGCGCACAATAGCACGAGTGTAAACTGCACAAAACAGTGCGACGTGCAAAATCGCGCGAGTGTCAACTGCACAAAACAATGCCACGGGCAAAATAGCGCGGGTGTGATCTGCACAAAACAGTGCGACGCGCAAAATAGCGCGAGTGTCAACAGCCCAAAACAGTGCGACGCGGAAAGTAGCGCCAGTGTGAACAGCACAAAACAGTGCGACGCGCAAAATAGCGCAACTGTCAACTGCACAAAACAGTGCGACGCACAAAATAGCGCGAGTGTCAACTGCACAAAACAGTGCGACTCGGAAAGTAGCGCCAGTGTGAATAGCAGAAAACAGTGCGACGCGCAAAATCGCGCGAGTCTCAACTGCACAAAACAGTGCGACGCGCAAAATAGCGCGAGTGTCAATTGCACAAAACAATGCCACGCGCAAAATAGCGCGGGTGTGATCTGCACAAAACAGTGCGACGCGCAAAATAGCGCGACTGCCAACTGCCCAAAACAGTGCGACGCGGAAAGTAGCGCCAGTGTGAACAGCACAAAACAGTGCGACGCGCAAAATAGCGCGAGTGTCAACTGCACAAAACAGTGCGACGCGTAAGTAGCGCCAGTGTGAATAGCACAAAACAGTACGACGCACAAAATAGCGCGACTGTCAACTGCACAAAATAGTGCGACGCGCAAAATAGCGCGAGTGTCAACTGCACAAAACAGTGCGACCCGCAAAATAGCGCGAGTGTGATCCGCACAAAACAGTGCGACGCGCAAAATAGCGCGAGTGTGAACTGCACAAAACACTGCGACGTGCAAAATAGCGCGAGTGTCAACTGCACAAAAGAGTGCGACGCGGAAAGTAGCGCCAGTGTGAACAGCACAAAACAGTGCGACGCGCAAAATAGCGCGAGTGTCAACTGCACAAAACAGCGCGACGTTCAAAATCGCGCGAGTCTCAACTGCACAAAACAGTGCGACGCGCAAAATAGCGCGAGTGTCAACCGCAGAAAACAATGCCACGGGCAAAATAGCGCAGGTGTGATCTGCACAAAACAGTGCGCCGCGCAAAATAGCGCGAGTGTCAACTGCCCAAAACAGTGCGACGCGGAAAGTAGCGCCAGTGTGAACAGCACAAAACAGTGCGACGCGCAAAATAGCGCGAGTGTCAACTGCACAAAACAGTGCGACGTGGAAGTAGCGCCAGTGTGAATAGCACAAAACAGTGTGACGCACAAAATAGCGCGACTGTCAACTGCACAAAATAGTGCGACGCGCAAAATAGCGCGAGTGTCAACTGCACAAAACAGTGCGACACGCAAAATAGCGCGAGTGTGATCTGCACAAAACAGTGCGACGCGCAAAATAGCGCGAGTGTGAACTGCACAAAACACTGCGACGCGCAAAATAGCGCGAGTGTCAACTGCACAAAACAGTGCGACGCGGAAAGTAGCGACAGTGTGAACAGCACAAAACAGTGCGACGCGCAAAATAGCGCGAGTGTCAACTGCACAAAACAGTGCGACGTGCAAAATCGCGCGTGTCTCAACTGCACAAAACAGTGCGACGCGCAAAATAGCGCGAGTGTCAACTGCAGAAAATAATGCCACGCGCAAAATAACGCGGGTGTGATCTGCACAAAATAGTGCGACGCGCAAAATAGCGCGAGTGTCAACTGCCCAAAACAGTGCGACGCGAAAAGTAGCGCCAGTGTGAACAGCCCAAAACAGTGCGACACGCAAAATAGCGCGAGTGTCAACTGCACAAAACAGTGCGACGCGGAAGTAGCGCCAGTGTGAATAGCACAAAACAGTGCGACGCACAAAATAGCGCGACTGTCAACTGCACAAAATAGTGCGACGCGCAAAATAGCGCGAGTGTGATCTGCATAAAACAGTGCAACACACAAAATAGCGCGAGTATGAACTGCACAAAACACTGCGACGCGCAAAATTGCACGAGTGTCAACTGCACAAAACAGTGCGACGCGAAAAGTAACGCCAGTGTGAACAGTACAAAACAGTGCGACGCGCACAATAGCACGAGTGTAAACTGCACAAAACAGTGCGACGTGCAAAATCGCGCGAGTGTCAACTGCACAAAACAATGCCACGGGCAAAATAGCGCGGGTGTGATCTGCACAAAACAGTGCGACGCGCAAAATAGCGCGAGTGTCAACTGCCCAAAACAGTGCGACGCGGAAAGTAGCGCCAGTGTGAACAGCACAAAACAGTGCGACGCGCAAAATAGCGCAACTGTCAACTGCACAAAACAGTGCGACGCACAAAATAGCGCGAGTGTCAACTGCACAAAACAGTGCGACGCGGAAAGTAGCGCCAGTGTGAATAGCACAAAACAGTGCGACGCACAAAATCGCGCGAGTCTCAACTGCACAAAACAGTGCGACGCGCAAAATAGCGCGAGTGTCAATTGCACAAAACAATGCCACGCGCAAAATAGCGCGGGTGTGATCTGCACAAAACAGTGCGACGCGCAAAATAGCGCGACTGTCAACTGCCCAAAACAGTGCGACGCGGTAGTAGCGCCAGTATGAACAGCACAAAACAGTGCGACGCGCAAAATAGCGCGAGTGTCAACTGCACAAAACAGTGCGACGCGGAAGTAGCGCCAGTGTGAATAGCACAAAACAGTACGACGCACAAAATAGCGCGACTGTCAACTGCACAAAATAGTGCGACGCGCAAAATAGCGCGAGTGTCAACTGCACAAAACAGTGCGACACGCAAAATAGCGCGAGTGTGATCCGCACAAAACAGTGCGACGCGCAAAATAGCGCGAGTGTGAACTGCACAAAACACTGCGACGTGCAAAATAGTGCGAGTGTCAACTGCACAAAACAGTGCGACGCAGAAAGTAGCGCCAGTGTGAACAGAACAAAACAGTGCGACGCGCAAAATAGCGCGAGTGTCAACTGCACAAAACAGCGCGACGTTTAAAATCGCGCGAGTCTCAACTGCACAAAACAGTGCGATGCGCAAAATAGCGCGAGTGTCAACTGCACAAAACAATGCCACGGGCAAAATAGCGCAGGTGTGATCTGCACAAAACAGTGCGACGCGCAAAATAGCGCGAGCGTCAACTGCCCAAAACAGTGCGATGCGGAAAGTAGCGCCAGTGTGAACAGCACAAAACAGTGCGACGCGCAAAATAGCGCGAGTGTCAACTACACAAAACAGTGCGACGTGCAAAATCGCGCGAGTCTCAACTGCACAAAACAGTGCGACGTGCAAAATCGCGCGAGTCTCAACTGCACAAAACAGTGCGACGCGCAAAATAGCATGAGTGTCAACTGCAGAAAACAATGCCACGCGCAAAATAGCGCGGGTGTGATCTGCACAAAATAGTGCGACGTGCAAAATAGCGCGAGTGTCAACTGCCCAAAAGAGTGCGACGCAGAAAGTAGCGCCAGTGTGATCAGCACAAAACAGTGCGACGCGCAAAATAGCGCGACTGTCAACTGCACAAAACAGTGCGACGCGCAAAATAGCGCGAGTGTCAACTGCACAAAACAGTGCGACGCGGAAAGTAGCGCCAGTGTGAACAGCACAAAACAGTGCGACGTGCAAAATAGCGCGAGTGTCAACTGCACAAAACAGTGCGACGTGGAAGTAGCGCCAGTGTGAATAGCACAAAACAGTGTGACGCACAAAATAGCGCGACTGTCAACTGCACAAAATAGTGCGACGCGCAAAATAGCGCGAGTGTCAACTACAGAAAACAGTGCGACACGCAAAATAGCGCGAGTGTGATCTGCACAAAACAGTGCGACGTGCAAAATAGCGCGAGTGTGAACTGCACAAAACACTGCGACGCGCAAAATAGCGCGAGTGTCAACTGCACAAAACAGTGCGACACGGAAAGTAGCGCCAGTGTGAACAGAACAAAACAGTGCGACGCGCAAAATAGCGCGAGTGTCAACTGCACAAAACAGCGCGACGTTCAAAATCGCGCGAGTCTGAACTGCACAAAACAGTGCGATGCGCAAAATAGCGCGAGTGTCAACTGCACAAAACAATGCCACGGGCAAAATAGCGCAGGTGTGATCTGCACAAAACAGTGCGACGCGCAAAATAGCGCGAGCGTCAACTGCCCAAAACAGTGCGATGCGGAAAGTAGCGCCAGTGTGAACAGCACAAAACAGTGCGACGCGCAAAATAGCGCGAGTGTCAACTGCACAAAACAGTGCGACGTGGAAGTAGCGCCAGTGTGAATAGCACAAAACAGTGTGACGCACAAAATAGCGCGGCTGTTAACTGCACAAAATAGTGCGACGCGCAAAATAGCGCGAGTGTCAACTGCACAAAACAGTGCGACACGCAAAATAGCGCGAGTGTGATCTGCACAAAACAGTGCGACGCGCAAAATAGAGCGAGTGTGAACTGCACAAAACACTGCGACGCGCAAAATAGCGCGAGTGTCAACTGCACAAAACAGTACGACGCGGAAAGTAGCGCCAGTGTGAACAGCACAAAACAGTGCGACGCGCAAAATAGCGCGAGTGTCAACTGCACAAAACAGTGCGACGTGCAAAATCGCGCGAGTCTCAACTGCACAAAACAGTGCGACGCGCAAAATAGCGCGAGTGTCAACTGCAGAAAACAATGCCACGCGCAAAATAGCGCGGGTGTGATCTGCACAAAATAGTGCGACGCGCAAAATAGCGCGAGTGTCAACTGCCCAAAACAGTGCGACGCGAAAAGTAGCGCCAGTGTGAACAGCACAAAACAGTGCGACGCGCAAAATAGCGCGAGTGTCAACTGCACAAAACAGTGCGACGTGGAAGTAGCGCCAGTGTGAATAGCACAAAACAGTGTGACGCACAAAATAGCGAGGCTGTCAACTGCACAAAATAGTGCGACGCGCAAAATAGCGCGAGTGTCAACTGCACAAAACAGTGCGACACGCAAAATAGCGCGAGTGTGATCTGCACAAAACAGTGCGACGCGCAAAATAGCGCGAGTGTGAACTGCACAAAACACTGCGACGTGCAAAATAGCGCGAGTGTGAACTGCACAAAACAGTGCGACGCGGAAAGTAGCGCCAGTGTGAACAGAACAAAACAGTGCGACGCGCAAAATAGCGCGAGTGTCAACTGCACAAAACAGCGCGACGTTCAAAATCGCGCGAGTCTCAACTGCACAAAACAGTGGGACGCGCAAAATAGCGCGAGTGTCAACTGCACAAAACAATGCCACGGGCAAAATAGCGCAGGTGTGATCTGCACAAAATAGTGCGACGCGCAAAATAGCGCGAGGGTCAACTGCCCAAAACAGTGCGACGCGGAAAGTAGCGCCAGTGTGAACAGCACAAAACAGTGCGACGCGCAAAATAGCGCGAGTGTCAACTGCACAAAACAGTGCGACGTGGAAGTAGCGCCAGTGTGAATAGCACAAAACAGTGTGACGCACAAAATGGCGCGACTGTCAACTGCACAAAATAGTGCGACGCGCAAAATAGCGCGAGTGTCAACTGCACAAAACAGTGCGACACGCAAAATAGCGCGAGTGTGATCTGCACAAAACAGTGCGACGCGCAAAATAGCGCGAGTGTGAACTGCAGAAAACACTGCGACGCGCAAAATAGCGCGTTTGTCAACTGCACAAAACAGTGCGACGCGGAAAGTAGCGCCAGTGTGAACAGCACAAAACAGTGCGACGCGCAAAATAGCGCGAGTGTCAACTGCACAAAATAGTGCGACGTGCAAAATTGCGCGAGTCTCAACTGCACAAAACAGTGCGACGCGCAAAATAGCGCGAGTGTCAACTGCAGAAAACAATGCCATGCGCAAAATAGCGCGGGTGTGATCCGCACAAAACAGTGCGACGCGCAAAATAGCGCGATTGTCAACTGCCCAAAACAGTGCGACGCGGAAAGTAGCGCCAGTGTGAACAGCACAAAACAGTGCGACGCGCAAAATAGCGCGAGTGTCAACTGCACAAAACAGTGCGACGCGGAAGTAGCGCTAGTGTGAATAGCACAAAACAGTGCGACGCACAAAATAGCGCGACTGTTAACTGCACAAAATAGTGCGACGCGCAAAATAGCGCAAGTGTGATCTGCACAAAACAGTGCGACACGCAAAATAGCGCGAGTGTGAACCGCACAAAACACTGCGACGCGCAAAATAGCGCGAGTGTCAACTGCACAAAACAGTGCGACGCGGAAAGTATCGCCAGTGTGAACAGCACAAAACAGTGCGACGCGCAAAATAGCGTGAGTGTCAACTGCACAAAACAGTGCGACGTGCAAAATCGCGCGAGTCTCAACTGCACAAAACAGTGCGACGCGCAAAATAGCATGAGTGTCAACTGCAGAAAACAATGCCACGCGCAAAATAGCGCGGGTGTGATCTGCACAAAACAGTGCGACGTGCAAAATAGCGCGAGTGTCAACTGCCCAAAAGAGTGCGACGCGGAAAGTAGCGCCAGTGTGAACAGCACAAAACAGTGCGACGCGCAAAATAGCGCGACTGTCAACTGCACAAAACAGTGCGACGCGCAAAATAGCGCGAGTGTCAACTGCACAAAACAGTGCGACGCGGAAAGTAGCGCCAGTGTGAACAGCACAAAACAGTGCGACGTGCAAAATAGCGCGAGTGTCAACTGCACAAAACAGTGCGACGTGGAAGTAGCGCCAGTGTGAATAGCACAAAACAGTGTGACGCACAAAATAGCGCGACTGTCAACTGCACAAAATAGTGCGACGCGCAAAATAGCGCGAGTGTCAACTACAGAAAACAGTGCGACACGCAAAATAGCGCGAGTGTGATCTGCACAAAACAGTGCGACGTGCAAAATAGCGCGAGTGTGAACTGCACAAAACACTGCGACGCGCAAAATAGCGCGAGTGTCAACTGCACAAAACAGTGCGACGCGGAAAGTAGCGCCAGTGTGAACAGAACAAAACAGTGCGACGCGCAAAATAGCGCGAGTGTCAACTGCACAAAACAGCGCGACGTTCAAAATCGCGCGAGTCTCAACTGCACAAAACAGTGCGATGCGCAAAATAGCGCGAGTGTCAACTGCACAAAACAATGCCACGGGCAAAATAGCGCAGGTGTGATCTGCACAAAACAGTGCGACGCGCAAAATAGCGCGAGCGTCAACTGCCCAAAACAGTGCGATGCGGAAAGTAGCGCCAGTGTGAACAGCACAAAACAGTGCGACGCGCAAAATAGCGCGAGTGTCAACTACACAAAACAGTGCGACGTGCAAAATCGCGCGAGTCTCAACTGCACAAAACAGTGCGACGTGCAAAATCGCGCGAGTCTCAACTGCACAAAACAGTGCGACGCGCAAAATAGCATGAGTGTCAACTGCAGAAAACAATGCCACGCGCAAAATAGCGCGGGTGTGATCTGCACAAAATAGTGCGACGTGCAAAATAGCGCGAGTGTCAACTGCCCAAAAGAGTGCGACGCAGAAAGTAGCGCCAGTGTGATCAGCACAAAACAGTGCGACGCGCAAAATAGCGCGACTGTCAACTGCACAAAACAGTGCGACGCGCAAAATAGCGCGAGTGTCAACTGCACAAAACAGTGCGACGCGGAAAGTAGCGCCAGTGTGAACAGCACAAAACAGTGCGACGTGCAAAATAGCGCGAGTGTCAACTGCACAAAACAGTGCGACGTGGAAGTAGCGCCAGTGTGAATAGCACAAAACAGTGTGACGCACAAAATAGCGCGACTGTCAACTGCACAAAATAGTGCGACGCGCAAAATAGCGCGAGTGTCAACTACAGAAAACAGTGCGACACGCAAAATAGCGCGAGTGTGATCTGCACAAAACAGTGCGACGTGCAAAATAGCGCGAGTGTGAACTGCACAAAACACTGCGACGCGCAAAATAGCGCGAGTGTCAACTGCACAAAACAGTGCGACACGGAAAGTAGCGCCAGTGTGAACAGAACAAAACAGTGCGACGCGCAAAATAGCGCGAGTGTCAACTGCACAAAACAGCGCGACGTTCAAAATCGCGCGAGTCTGAACTGCACAAAACAGTGCGATGCGCAAAATAGCGCGAGTGTCAACTGCACAAAACAATGCCACGGGCAAAATAGCGCAGGTGTGATCTGCACAAAACAGTGCGACGCGCAAAATAGCGCGAGCGTCAACTGCCCAAAACAGTGCGATGCGGAAAGTAGCGCCAGTGTGAACAGCACAAAACAGTGCGACGCGCAAAATAGCGCGAGTGTCAACTGCACAAAACAGTGCGACGTGGAAGTAGCGCCAGTGTGAATAGCACAAAACAGTGTGACGCACAAAATAGCGCGGCTGTTAACTGCACAAAATAGTGCGACGCGCAAAATAGCGCGAGTGTCAACTGCACAAAACAGTGCGACACGCAAAATAGCGCGAGTGTGATCTGCACAAAACAGTGCGACGCGCAAAATAGCGCGAGTGTGAACTGCACAAAACACTGCGACGCGCAAAATAGCGCGAGTGTCAACTGCACAAAACAGTACGACGCGGAAAGTAGCGCCAGTGTGAACAGCACAAAACAGTGCGACGCGCAAAATAGCGCGAGTGTCAACTGCACAAAACAGTGCGACGTGCAAAATCGCGCGAGTCTCAACTGCACAAAACAGTGCGACGCGCAAAATAGCGCGAGTGTCAACTGCAGAAAACAATGCCACGCGCAAAATAGCGCGGGTGTGATCTGCACAAAATAGTGCGACGCGCAAAATAGCGCGAGTGTCAACTGCCCAAAACAGTGCGACGCGAAAAGTAGCGCCAGTGTGAACAGCACAAAACAGTGCGACGCGCAAAATAGCGCGAGTGTCAACTGCACAAAACAGTGCGACGTGGAAGTAGCGCCAGTGTGAATAGCACAAAACAGTGTGACGCACAAAATAGCGAGGCTGTCAACTGCACAAAATAGTGCGACGCGCAAAATAGCGCGAGTGTCAACTGCACAAAACAGTGCGACACGCAAAATAGCGCGAGTGTGATCTGCACAAAACAGTGCGACGCGCAAAATAGCGCGAGTGTGAACTGCACAAAACACTGCGACGTGCAAAATAGCGCGAGTGTGAACTGCACAAAACAGTGCGACGCGGAAAGTAGCGCCAGTGTGAACAGAACAAAACAGTGCGACGCGCAAAATAGCGCGAGTGTCAACTGCACAAAACAGCGCGACGTTCAAAATCGCGCGAGTCTCAACTGCACAAAACAGTGGGACGCGCAAAATAGCGCGAGTGTCAACTGCACAAAACAATGCCACGGGCAAAATAGCGCAGGTGTGATCTGCACAAAATAGTGCGATGCGCAAAATAGCGCGAGGGTCAACTGCCCAAAACAGTGCGACGCGGAAAGTAGCGCCAGTGTGAACAGCACAAAACAGTGCGACGCGCAAAATAGCGCGAGTGTCAACTGCACAAAACAGTGCGACGTGGAAGTAGCGCCAGTGTGAATAGCACAAAACAGTGTGACGCACAAAATGGCGCGACTGTCAACTGCACAAAATAGTGCGACGCGCAAAATAGCGCGAGTGTCAACTGCACAAAACAGTGCGACACGCAAAATAGCGCGAGTGTGATCTGCACAAAACAGTGCGACGCGCAAAATAGCGCGAGTGTGAACTGCAGAAAACACTGCGACGCGCAAAATAGCGCGTTTGTCAACTGCACAAAACAGTGCGACGCGGAAAGTAGCGCCAGTGTGAACAGCACAAAACAGTGCGACGCGCAAAATAGCGCGAGTGTCAACTGCACAAAATAGTGCGACGTGCAAAATTGCGCGAGTCTCAACTGCACAAAACAGTGCGACGCGCAAAATAGCGCGAGTGTCAACTGCAGAAAACAATGCCATGCGCAAAATAGCGCGGGTGTGATCCGCACAAAACAGTGCGACGCGCAAAATAGCGCGATTGTCAACTGCCCAAAACAGTGCGACGCGGAAAGTAGCGCCAGTGTGAACAGCACAAAACAGTGCGACGCGCAAAATAGCGCGAGTGTCAACTGCACAAAACAGTGCGACGCGGAAGTAGCGCTAGTGTGAATAGCACAAAACAGTGCGACGCACAAAATAGCGCGACTGTTAACTGCACAAAATAGTGCGACGCGCAAAATAGCGCGAGTGTGATCTGCACAAAACAGTGCGACACGCAAAATAGCGCGAGTCTGAACCGCACAAAACACTGCGACGCGCAAAATAGCGCGAGTGTCAACTGCACAAAACAGTGCGACGCGGAAAGTATCGCCAGTGTGAACAGCACAAAACAGTGCGACGCGCAAAATAGCGTGAGTGTCAACTGCACAAAACAGTGCGACGTGCAAAATCGCGCGAGTCTCAACTGCACAAAACAGTGCGACGCGCAAAATAGCATGAGTGTCAACTGCAGAAAACAATGCCACGCGCAAAATAGCGCGGGTGTGATCTGCACAAAACAGTGCGACGTGCAAAATAGCGCGAGTGTCAACTGCCCAAAAGAGTGCGACGCGGAAAGTAGCGCCAGTGTGAACAGCACAAAACAGTGCGACGCGCAAAATAGCGCGACTGTCAACTGCACAAAACAGTGCGACGCGGAAGTAGCGCTAGTGTGAATAGCACAAAACAGTGCGACGCACAAAATAGCGCGACTGTTAACTGCACAAAATAGTGCGACGCAGAAAGTAGCGCCAGTGTGATCAGCACAAAACAGTGCGACGCGCAAAATAGCGCGACTGTCAACTGCACAAAACAGTGCGACGCGCAAAATAGCGCGAGTGTCAACTGCACAAAACAGTGCGACGCGGAAAGTAGCGCCAGTGTGAACAGCACAAAACAGTGCGACGTGCAAAATAGCGCGAGTGTCAACTGCACAAAACAGTGCGACGTGGAAGTAGCGCCAGTGTGAATAGCACAAAACAGTGTGACGCACAAAATAGCGCGACTGTCAACTGCACAAAATAGTGCGACGCGCAAAATAGCGCGAGTGTCAACTACAGAAAACAGTGCGACACGCAAAATAGCGCGAGTGTGATCTGCACAAAACAGTGCGACGTGCAAAATAGCGCGAGTGTGAACTGCACAAAACACTGCGACGCGCAAAATAGCGCGAGTGTCAACTGCACAAAACAGTGCGACGCGGAAAGTAGCGCCAGTGTGAACAGAACAAAACAGTGCGACGCGCAAAATAGCGCGAGTGTCAACTGCACAAAACAGCGCGACGTTCAAAATCGCGCGAGTCTCAACTGCACAAAACAGTGCGATGCGCAAAATAGCGCGAGTGTCAACTGCACAAAACAATGCCACGGGCAAAATAGCGCAGGTGTGATCTGCACAAAACAGTGCGACGCGCAAAATAGCGCGAGCGTCAACTGCCCAAAACAGTGCGATGCGGAAAGTAGCGCCAGTGTGAACAGCACAAAACAGTGCGACGCGCAAAATAGCGCGAGTGTCAACTGCACAAAACAGTGCGACGTGGAAGTAGCGCCAGTGTGAATAGCACAAAACAGTGTGACGCACAAAATAGCGCGGCTGTCAACTGCACAAAATAGTGCGACGCGCAAAATAGCGCGAGTGTCAACTGCACAAAACAGTGCGACACGCAAAATAGCGCGAGTGTGATCTGCACAAAACAGTGCGACGCGCAAAATAGCGCGAGTGTGAACTGCACAAAACACTGCGACGCGCAAAATAGCGCGAGTGTCAACTGCACAAAACAGTACGACGCGGAAAGTAGCTCCAGTGTGAACAGCACAAAACAGTGCGACGCGCAAAATAGCGCGAGTGTCAACTGCACAAAACAGTGCGACGTGCAAAATCGCGCGAGTCTCAACTGCACAAAACAGTGCGACGCGCAAAATAGCGCGAGTGTCAACTGCAGAAAACAATGCCACGCGCAAAATAGCGCGGGTGTGATCTGCACAAAATAGTGCGACGCGCAAAATAGCGCGAGTGTCAACTGCCCAAAACAGTGCGACGCGAAAAGTAGCGCCAGTGTGAACAGCACAAAACAGTGCGACGCGCAAAATAGCGCGAGTGTCAACTGCACAAAACAGTGCGACGTGGAAGTAGCGCCAGTGTGAATAGCACAAAACAGTGTGACGCACAAAATAGCGAGGCTGTCAACTGCACAAAATAGTGCGACGCGCAAAATAGCGCGAGTGTTAACTGCACAAAACAGTGCGACACGCAAAATAGCGCGAGTGTGATCTGCACAAAACAGTGCGACGCGCAAAATAGCGCGAGTGTGAACTGCACAAAACACTGCGACGTGCAAAATAGCGCGAGTGTCAACTGCACAAAACAGTGCGACGCGGAAAGTAGCGCCAGTGTGAACGGAACAAAACAGTGCGACGCGCAAAATAGCGCGAGTGTCAACTGCACAAAACAGTGCGACGTGCAAAATCGCGCGAGTCTCAACTGCACAAAACAGTGCGACGCGCAAAATAGCATGAGTGTCAACTGCAGAAAACAATGCCACGCGCAAAATAGCGCGGGTGTGATCTGCACAAAACAGTGCGACGTGCAAAATAGCGCGAGTGTCAACTGCCCAAAAGAGTGCGACGCGGAAAGTTGCGCCAGTGTGAACAGCACAAAACAGTGCGACGCGCAAAATAGCGCGACTGTCAACTGCACAAAACAGTGCGACGCGCAAAATAGCGCGAGTGTCAACTGCACAAAACAGTGCGACGCGGAAAGTAGCGCCAGTGTGAACAGCACAAAACAGTGCGACGTGCAAAATAGCGCGAGTGTCAACTGCACAAAACAGTGCGACGTGGAAGTAGCGCCAGTGTGAATAGCACAAAACAGTGTGACGCACAAAATAGCGCGACTGTCAACTGCACAAAATAGTGCGACGCGCAAAATAGCGCGAGTGTCAACTACAGAAAACAGTGCGACACGCAAAATAGCGCGAGTGTGATCTGCACAAAACAGTGCGACGTGCAAAATAGCGCGAGTGTGAACTGCACAAAACACTGCGACGCGCAAAATAGCGCGAGTGTCAACTGCACAAAACAGTGCGACGCGGAAAGTAGCGCCAGTGTGAACAGAACAAAACAGTGCGACGCGCAAAATATCGCGAGTGTCAACTGCACAAAACAGCGCGACGTTCAAAATCGCGCGAGTCTCAACTGCACAAAACAGTGCGATGCGCAAAATAGCGCGAGTGTCAACTGCACAAAACAATGCCACGGGCAAAATAGCGCAGGTGTGATCTGCACAAAACAGTGCGACGCGCAAAATAGCGCGAGCGTCAACTGCCCAAAACAGTGCGATGCGGAAAGTAGCGCCAGTGTGAACAGCACAAAACAGTGCGACGCGCAAAATAGCGCGAGTGTCAACTGCACAAAACAGTGCGACGTGGAAGTAGTGCCAGTGTGAATAGCACAAAACAGTGTGACGCACAAAATAGCGCGGCTGTCAACTGCACAAAATAGTGCGACGCGCAAAATAGCGCGAGTGTCAACTGCACAAAACAGTGCGACACGCAAAATAGCGCGAGTGTGATCTGCACAAAACAGTGCGACGCGCAAAATAGCGCGAGTGTGAACTGCGCAAAACACTGCGACGCGCAAAATAGCGCGAGTGTCAACTGCACAAAACAGTGCGACGCGGAAAGTAGCACCAGTGTGAACAGCACAAAACAGTGCGACGCGCAAAATAGCGCGAGTGTCAACTGCAGAAAACAATGCCACGCGCAAAATAGCGCGGGTGTGATCTGCACAAAATAGTGCGACGCGCAAAATAGCGCGAGTGTCAACTGCCCAAAACAGTGCGACGCGAAAAGTAGCGCCAGTGTGAACAGCACAAAACAGTGCGACACGCAAAATAGCGCGAGTGTCAACTGCACAAAACAGTACGACGCGGAAGTAGCGCCAGTGTGAATAGCACAAAACAGTGCGACGCACAAAATAGCGCGACTGTCAACTGCACAAAATAGTGCGACGCGCAAAATAGCGCGAGTGTGATCTGCATAAAACAGTGCGACACGCAAAATAGCGCGACTGTGAACTGCACAAAACACTGCGACGCGCAAAATTGCGCGAGTATCAACTGCACAAAACAGTGCGACGCGGAAAGTAGCGCCAGTGTGAACAGTACAAAACAGTGCGACGGGGAAAGTAGCTCCAGTGTGAACAGCACAAAACAGTGCGACGCGCAAAATAGCGCGAGTGTCAACTGCACAAAACAGTGCGACGTGCAAAATCGCGCGAGTCTCAACTACACAAAACAGTGCGACGCGCAAAATTGCGCGAGTGTCAACTGCAGAAAACAATGCCACGCGCAAAATAGCGCGGGTGTGATCTGCACAAAACAGTGCGACGTGCAAAATAGCGCGAGTGTCAACTGCACAAAACAGTGCGACGCGGAAAGTAGCGCCAGTGTGAACAGCACAAAACAGTGCGACGCGCAAAATAGCGCGACTGTCAACTGCACAAAACAGTGCGACGCGCAAAATAGCGCGAGTGTCAACTGCACAAAACAGTGCGACGCGGAAAGTACCGCCAGTGTGAATAGCACAAAACAGTGCGCCGCGCAAAATAGCGCGAGTGTCAACTGCACAAAACAGTGCGACGCGCAAAATAGCGCGAGTGTCAATTGCACAAAACAATGCCATGCGCAAAATAGCGCGGGTGTGATCTGCAGAAAACAGTGCGACGCGCAAAATAGCGGGACTGTCAACTACCCAAAACAGTGCGACGCGGAAAGTAGCGCCAGTGTGAACAGCACAAAACAGTGCAACGCGCAAAATAGCGCGAGTGTCAACTGCACAAAACAGTGCGACGCGGAAGTAGCGCCAGTGTGAATAGCAGAAAACAGTGCGACGCACAAACTAGCGCGACTGTCAACTGCACAAAATAGTGCGACGCGCAAAATGGCGCGAGTGTCAACTGCACAAAACAGTGCGACGCGCAAAATAGCGCGAGTGTGATCTGCACAAAACAGTGCGACGCGCAAAATAGCGCGAGTGTGACCTGCACAAAACACTGCGACGCGCAAAATAGCGCGAGTGTCAACTGCACAAAACAGTGCGACACGGAAAGTAGCGCCAGTGTGAACAGCACGAAACAGTGCGACGCGCAAAATAGCGCGAGTGTCAACTGCACAAAACAGTGCGACGTGCAAAATCGCGCGAGTCTCAACTGCACAAAACAGTGCGACGCACAAAATAGCGCGAGTGTCAACTGCACAAAACAGTGCGACGTGCAAAATCGCGCGAGTCTCAACCGCACAAAACAATGCGACGCGCAAAATAGCGCGAGTGTCATCTGCAGAAAAAATGCCACGCGCAAAATAGCGTGGGTGTGATCTGCACAAAATAGTGCGACGCGCAAAATAGCGCGAGTGTCAACTGCCCAAAACAGTGCGACGCGGAAAGTAGCGCCAGTGTGAACAGCACAAAACAGTGCGACACGCAAAATAGCGCGAGTGTCAACTGCACAAAACAGTGCGACGCGGAAGTAGCGCCAGTGTGAATAGCACAAAACAGTGCGACGCACAAAATAGCGCGACTGTCAACTGCACAAAATAGTGCGACGTGCAAAATAGCGCGAGTGTGATCTGCACAAAACAGTGCGACATGCAAAATAGCGCGAGTGTGAACTGCACAAAACACTGCGACGCGCAAAATAGCGCGAGTGTCAACTGCACAAAACAGTGCGACGCGGAAAGTAGCGCCAGTGTGAATAGCACAAAACAGTGCGACGCGCAAAATAGCGCGAGTGTCAACTGCACAAAACAGTGCGACGCGCAAAACAGCGCGAGTGTCAATTGCACAAAACAATGCCATGCGCAAAATAACGCGGGTGTGATCTGCACAAAACAGTGCGACGCGCAAAATAGCGCGACTGCCAACTACCCAAAACCGTGCGACGCGGAAAGTAGCGCCAGTGTGAACAGCACAAAACAGTGCAACGCGCAAAATAGCGCGAGTGTCAACTGCACAAAACAGTGCGACGCGGAAGTAGCGCCAGTGTGAACAGCACAAAACAGTGCGACGCACAAACTAGCGCGACTGTCAACTGCACAAAACAGTGCGACGCGCAAAATGGCGCGAGTGTGATCTGCACAAAACAGTGCGACGCGCAAAATAGCGCGAGTGTGACCTGCACAAAACACTGCGACGCGCAAAATAGCGCGAGTGTCAACTGCACAAAATAGTGCGACGCGGAAAGTAGCGCCAGTGTGCACAGCACGAAACAGTGCGACGCGCAAAATAGCGCGAGTGTCAACTGCACAAAACAGTGCGACGTGCAAAATCACGCGAGTCTCAACTGCACAAAACAGTGCGACGCGCAAAATAGCGCGAGTGTCAACTGCACAAAACAGTGCGACGCATAAAGTAGCTCCAGTGTGAACAGCACAAAACAGTGCGACGCGCAAAATAGCGCGAGTGTCAACTGCACAAAACAGTGCGACGTGCAAAATCGCGCGAGTCTCAACTGCACAAAACAGTGCGACGCGCAAAATAGCGCGAGTGTCAACTGCAGAAAACAATGCCACGCGCAAAATAGCGCGGGTGTGATCTGCACAAAATAGTGCGACGCGCAAAATAGCGCGAGTGTCAACTGCCCAAAACAGTGCGACGCGAAAAGTAGCGCCAGTGTGAACAGCACAAAACAGTGCGACACGCAAAATAGCGCGAGTGTCAACTGCACAAAACAGTACGACGCGGAAGTAGCGCCAGTGTGAATAGCACAAAACAGTGCGACGCACAAAATAGCGCGACTGTCAACTGCACAAAATAGTGCGACGCGCAAAATAGCGCGAGTGTGATCTGCATAAAACAGTGCGACACGCAAAATAGCGCGACTGTGAACTGCACAAAACACTGCGACGCGCAAAATTGCGCGAGTATCAACTGCACAAAACAGTGCGACGCGGAAAGTAGCGCCAGTGTGAACAGTACAAAACAGTGCGACGCGCACAATAGCACGAGTGTAAACTGCACAAAACAGTGCGACGTGCAAAATCGCGCGAGTGTCAACTGCACAAAACAATGCCACGGGCAAAATAGCGCGGGTGTGATCTGCACAAAACAGTGCGACGCGCAAAATAGCGCGAGTGTCAACTGCCCAAAACAGTGCGACGTGGAAAGTAGCGCCAGTGTGAACAGCACAAAACAGTGCGACGCGCAAAATAGCGCAACTGTCAACTGCACAAAACAGTGCGACGCACAAAATAGCGCGAGTGTCAACTGCACAAAACAGTGCGACGCGGAAGTATCGCCAGTGTGAATAGCACAAAACAGTACGACGCACAAAATAGCGCGACTGTCAACTGCACAAAATAGTGCGACGCGCAAAATAGCGCGAGTGTCAACTGCACAAAACAGTGCGACACGCAAAATAGCGCGAGTGTGATCCGCACAAAACAGTGCGACGCGCAAAATAGCGCGAGTGTGAACTGCACAAAACACTGCGACGTGCAAAATAGCGCGAGTGTCAACTGCACAAAACAGTGCGACGCGGAAAGTAGCGCCAGAGTGAATAGCACAAAACCGTGCGACGCGCAAAATAGCGCGAGTCTCAACTGCACAAAACAGTGCGACGCGCAAAATAGCGCGAGTGTCAACTGCACAAAACAATGCCACGGGCAAAATAGCGCAGGTGTGATCTGCACAAAACAGTGCGACGCGCAAAATAGCGCGAGTGTCAACTGCCCAAAACAGTGCGACGCGGAAAGTAGCGCCAGTGTGAACAGCACAAAACAGTGCGACGCGCAAAATAGCGCGAGTGTCAACTGCACAAAACAGTGCGACGTGGAAGTAGCGCCAGTGTGAATAGCACAAAACAGTGTGACGCACAAAATAGCGCGACTGTCAACTGCACAAAATAGTGCGACGCGCAAAATAGCGCGAGTGTCAACTGCACAAAACAGTGCGACACGCAAAATAGCGCGAGTGTGATCTGCACAAAACAGTGCGACGCGCAAAATAGCGCGAGTGTGAACTGCAGAAAACACTGCGACGCGCAAAATAGCGCGAGTGTCAACTGCACAAAACAGTGCGACGCGGAAAGTAGCGCCAGTGTGAACAGCACAAAACAGTGCGACGCGCAAAATAGCGCGAGTGTCAACGGCACAAAACAGTGCGACGTGGAAAATTGCGCGAGTCTCAACTGCACAAAACAGTGCGACGCGCAAAATAGCGCGAGTGTCAACTGCAGAAAACAATGCCATGCGCAAAATAGCGCGAGTGTGATCTGCACAAAACAGTGCGACGTGCAAAATTGCGCGAGTCTCAACTGCACAAAACAGTGCGACGCGCAAAATAGCGCGAGTGTCAACTGCAGAAAACAATGCCATGCGCAAAATAGCGCGGGTGTGATCTGCACAAAACAGTGCGACGCGCAAAATAGCGCGAGTGTCAACTGCCCAAAACAGTGCGACGCGGAAACTAGCGCCAGTGTGAACAGCACAAAACAGTGCGCCGCGCAAAATAACGCGAGTGTCAACTGCACAAAACAGTGCGACGCGGAAGTAGCGCCAGTGTGAATAGCACAAAACAGTGCGACGCACAAAATAGCGCGACTGTCAACTGCACAAAATAGTGCGACGCGCAAAATAGCGCGAGTGTGATCTGCACAAAACAGTGCGACACGCAAAATAGCGCGAGTGTGAACTGCACAAAACACTGCGACGCGCAAAATAGCGCGAGTGTCAACTGCACAAAACAGTGCGACGCGCAAAATAGCGCGAGTGTCAACTGCACAAAACAGTGCGACGTGCAAAATCGCGCGAGTCTCAACTGCACAAAACAGTGCGACGCGCAAAATTGCGCGAGTGTCAACTGCAGAAAACAATGCCACGCGCAAAATAGCGCGGGTGTGATCTGCACAAAACAGTGCGACGTGCAAAATAGCGCGAGTGTCAACTGCCCAAAAGAGTGCGACGCGGAAAGTAGCGCCAGTGTGAACAGCACAAAACAGTGCGACGCGCAAAATAGCGCGAGTGTCAACTGCACAAAACAGTGCGACGCGGAAAGTACCGCCAGTGTGAATAGCACAAAACAGTGCGCCGCGCAAAATAGCGCGAGTGTCAACTGCACAAAACAGTGCGACGCGCAAAATAGCGCGAGTGTCAATTGCACAAAACAATGCCATGCGCAAAATAGCGCGGGTGTGATCTGCAGAAAACAGTGCGACGCGCAAAATAGCGGGACTGTCAACTACCCAAAACAGTGCGACGCGGAAAGTAGCGCCAGTGTGAACAGCACAAAACAGTGCAACGCGCAAAATAGCGCGAGTGTCAACTGCACAAAACAGTGCGACGCGGAAGTAGCGCCAGTGTGAATAGCAGAAAACAGTGCGACGCACAAACTAGCGCGACTGTCAACTGCACAAAATAGTGCGACGCGCAAAATGGCGCGAGTGTCAACTGCACAAAACAGTGCGACGCGCAAAATAGCGCGAGTGTGATCTGCACAAAACAGTGCGACGCGCAAAATAGCGCGAGTGTGACCTGCAAAAAACACTGCGACGCGCAAAATAGCGCGAGTGTCAACTGCACAAAACAGTGCGACACGGAAAGTAGCGCCAGTGTGAACAGCACGAAACAGTGCGACGCGCAAAATAGCGCGAGTGTCAACTGCACAAAACAGTGCGACGTGCAAAATCGCGCGAGTCTCAACTGCACAAAACAGTGCGACGCACAAAATAGCGCGAGTGTCAACTGCACAAAACAGTGCGACGTGCAAAATCGCGCGAGTCTCAACTGCACAAAACAATGCGACGCGCAAAATAGCGCGAGTGTCATCTGCAGAAAAAATGCCACGCGCAAAATAGCGTGGGTGTGATCTGCACAAAATAGTGCGACGCGCAAAATAGCGCGAGTGTCAACTGCCCAAAACAGTGCGACGCGGAAAGTAGCGCCAGTGTGAACAGCACAAAACAGTGCGACACGCAAAATAGCGCGAGTGTCAACTGCACAAAACAGTGCGACGCGGAAGTAGCGCCAGTGTGAATAGCACTAAACAGTGCGACGCACAAAATAGCGCGTCTGTCAACTGCACAAAATAGTGCGACGCGCAAAATAGCGCGAGTGTGATCTGCATAAAACAGTGCGACATGCAAAATAGCGCGAGTGTGAACTGCACAAAACACTGCGACGCGCAAAATAGCGCGAGTGTCAACTGCACAAAACAGTGCGACGCGGAAAGTAGCGCCAGTGTGAATAGCACAAAACAGTGCGACGCGCAAAATAGCGCGAGTGTCAACTGCACAAAACAGTGCGACGCGCAAAACAGCGCGAGTGTCAATTGCACAAAACAATGCCATGCGCAAAATAACGCGGGTGTGATCTGCACAAAACAGTGCGACGCGCAAAATAGCGCGACTGCCAACTACCCAAAACAGTGCGACGCGGAAAGTAGCGCCAGTGTGAACAGCACAAAACAGTGCAACGCGCAAAATAGCGCGAGTGTCAACTGCACAAAACAGTGCGACGCGGAAGTAGCGCCAGTGTGAACAGCACAAAACAGTGCGACGCACAAACTAGCGCGACTGTCAACTGCACAAAACAGTGCGACGCGCAAAATGGCGCGAGTGTGATCTGCACAAAACAGTGCGACGCGCAAAATAGCGCGAGTGTGACCTGCACAAAACACTGCGACGCGCAAAATAGCGCGAGTGTCAACTGCACAAAATAGTGCGACGCGGAAAGTAGCGCCAGTGTGCACAGCACGAAACAGTGCGACGCGCAAAATAGCGCGAGTGTCAACTGCACAAAACAGTGCGACGTGCAAAATCACGCGAGTCTCAACTGCACAAAACAGTGCGACGCGCAAAATAGCGCGAGTGTCAACTGCACAAAACAGTGCGACGCAGAAAGTAGCTCCAGTGTGAACAGCACAAAACAGTGCGACGCGCAAAATAGCGCGAGTGTCAACTGCACAAAACAGTGCGACGTGCAAAATCGCGCGAGTCTCAACTGCACAAAACAGTGCGACGCGCAAAATAGCGCGAGTGTCAACTGCAGAAAACAATGCCACGCGCAAAATAGCGCGGGTGTGATCTGCACAAAGTAGTGCGACGCGCAAAATAGCGCGAGTGTCAACTGCCCAAAACAGTGCGACGCGGAAAGTAGCGCCAGTGTGAACAGCACAAAACAGTGCGACACGCAAAATAGCGCGAGTGTCAACTGCACAAAACAGTGCGACGCGGAAGTAGCGCCAGTGTGAATAGAACAAAACAGTGCGACGCACAAAATAGCGCGACTGTCAACTGCACAAAATAGTGCGACGCGCAAAATAGCGCGAGTGTGATCTGCATAAAACAGTGCGACATGCAAAATAGCGCGGGTGTGATCTGCACAAAACAGTGCGACGCGCAAAATAGCGCGAGTGTCAACTGCCCAAAACAGTGCGACGTGGAAAGTAGCGCCAGTGTGAACAGCACAAAACAGTGCGACGCCTAAAATAGCGCAACTGTCAACTGCACAAAACAGTGCGACGCACAAAATAGCGCGAGTGTCAACTGCACAAAACAGTGCGACGCGGAAAGTAGCGCCAGTGTGAATAGCACAAAACAGTGCGACGTGCAAAATCGCGCGAGTCTCAATTGCACAAAACAGTGCGACGCGCAAAATAGCGCGAGTGTCAATTGCACAAAACAATGCCACGCGGAAAATAGCGCGGGTGTGATCTGCACAAAACAGTGCGACGCGCAAAATAGCGCGACTGTCAACTGCCCAAAACAGTGCAACGCGGAAAGTAGAGCCAGTGTGAACAGCACAAAACAGTGCGACGCGCAAAATACCGCGAGTGTCAACTGCACAAAACAGTGCGACGTGGAAGTAGCGCCAGTGTGAATAGCACAAAACAGTGTGACGCACAAAATAGCGCGACTGTCAACTGCACAAAATAGTGCGACGCGCAAAATAGCGCGAGTGTCAACTACAGAAAACAGTGCGACACGCAAAATAGCGCGAGTGTGATCTGCACAAAACAGTGCGACGTGCAAAATAGCGCGAGTGTGAACTGCACAAAACACTGCGACGCGCAAAATAGCGCGAGTGTCAACTGCACAAAACAGTGCGACGCGGAAAGTAGCGCCAGTGTGAACAGAACAAAACAGTGCGACGCGCAAAATAGCGCGAGTGTCAACTGCACAAAACAGCGCGACGTTCAAAATCGCGCGAGTCTCAACTGCACAAAACAGTGCGATGCGCAAAATAGCGCGAGTGTCAACTGCACAAAACAATGCCACGGGCAAAATAGCGCAGGTGTGATCTGCACAAAACAGTGCGACGCGCAAAATAGCGCGAGCGTCAACTGCCCAAAACAGTGCGATGCGGAAAGTATCGCCAGTGTGAACAGCACAAAACAGTGCGACGCGCAAAATAGGGCGAGTGTCAACTGCACAAAACAGTGTGACGTGGAAGTAGCGCCAGTGTGAATAGCACAAAACAGTGTGACGCACAAAATAGCGCGGCTGTCAACTGCACAAAATAGTGCGACGCGCAAAATAGCGCGAGTGTCAACTGCACAAAACAGTGCGACACGCAAAATAGCGCGAGTGTGATCTGCACAAAACAGTGCGACGCGCAAAATAGCGCGAGTGTCAACTGCCCAAAACAGTGCGACGTGGAAAGTAGCGCCAGTGTGAACAGCACAAAACAGTGCGACGCGCAAAATAGCGCAACTGTCAACTGCACAAAACAGTGCGACGCACAAAATAGCGCGAGTGTCAACTGCACAAAACAGTGCGACGCGGAAAGTAGCGCCAGTGTGAATAGCACAAAACAGTGCGACGCGCAAAATCGCGCGAGTCTCAATTGCACAAAACAGTGCGACGCGCAAAATAGCGCGAGTGTCAATTGCACAAAACAATGCCACGCGGAAAATAGCGCGGGTGTGATCTGCACAAAACAGTGCGACGCGGAAAGTAGCGCCAGTGTGAATAGCACAAAACAGTGCGACGTGCAAAATCGCGCGAGTCTCAATTGCACAAAACAGTGCGACGCGCAAAATAGCGCGAGTGTCAATTGCACAAAACAATGCCACGCGGAAAATAGCGCGGGTGTGATCTGCACAAAACAGTGCGACGCGCAAAATAGCGCGACTGTCAACTGCCCAAAACAGTGCGACGCGGAAAGTAGAGCCAGTGTGAACAGCACAAAACAGTGCGACGCGCAAAATACCGCGAGTGTCAACTGCACAAAACAGTGCGACGTGGAAGTAGCGCCAGTGTGAATAGCACAAAACAGTGTGACGCACAAAATAGCGCGACTGTCAACTGCACAAAATAGTGCGACGCGCAAAATAGCGCGAGTGTCAACTGCACAAAACAGTGCGACACGCAAAATAGCGCGAGTGTGATCCGCACAAAACAGTGCGACGCGCAAAATAGCGCGAGTGTGAACTGCACAAAACACTGCGACGTGCAAAATAGCGCGAGTGTCAACTGCACAAAACAGTGCGACGCGGAAAGTAGCGCCAGAGTGAATAGCACAAAACCGTGCGACGCGCAAAATAGCGCGAGTCTCAACTGCACAAAACAGTGCGACGCGCAAAATAGCGCGAGTGTCAACTGCACAAAACAATGCCACGGGCAAAATAGCGCAGGTGTGATCTGCACAAAACAGTGCGACGCGCAAAATAGCGCGAGTGTCAACTGCCCAAAACAGTGCGACGCGGAAAGTAGCGCCAGTGTGAACAGCACAAAACAGTGCGACGCGCAAAATAGCGCGAGTGTCAACTGCACAAAACAGTGCGACGTGGAAGTAGCGCCAGTGTGAATAGCACAAAACAGTGTGACGCACAAAATAGCGCGACTGTCAACTGCACAAAATAGTGCGACGCGCAAAATAGCGCGAGTGTCAACTGCACAAAACAGTGCGACACGCAAAATAGCGCGAGTGTGATCTGCACAAAACAGTGCGACGCGCAAAATAGCGCGAGTGTGAACTGCAGAAAACACTGCGACGCGCAAAATAGCGCGAGTGTCAACTGCACAAAACAGTGCGACGCGGAAAGTAGCGCCAGTGTGAACAGCACAAAACAGTGCGACGCGCAAAATAGCGCGAGTGTCAACGGCACAAAACAGTGCGACGTGGAAAATTGCGCGAGTCTCAACTGCACAAAACAGTGCGACGCGCAAAATAGCGCGAGTGTCAACTGCAGAAAACAATGCCATGCGCAAAATAGCGCGAGTGTGATCTGCACAAAACAGTGCGACGTGCAAAATTGCGCGAGTCTCAACTGCACAAAACAGTGCGACGCGCAAAATAGCGCGAGTGTCAACTGCAGAAAACAATGCCATGCGCAAAATAGCGCGGGTGTGATCTGCACAAAACAGTGCGACGCGCAAAATAGCGCGAGTGTCAACTGCCCAAAACAGTGCGACGCGGAAACTAGCGCCAGTGTGAACAGCACAAAACAGTGCGCCGCGCAAAATAACGCGAGTGTCAGCTGCACAAAACAGTGCGACGCGGAAGTAGCGCCAGTGTGAATAGCACAAAACAGTGCGACGCACAAAATAGCGCGACTGTCAACTGCACAAAGTAGTGCGACGCGCAAAATAGCGCGAGTGTGATCTGCACAAAACAGTGCGACACGCAAAATAGCGCGAGTGTGAACTGCACAAAACACTGCGACGCGCAAAATAGCGCGAGTGTCAACTGCACAAAACAGTGCGACGCGGAAAGTAGCTCCAGTGTGAACAGCACAAAACAGTGCGACGCGCAAAATAGCGCGAGTGTCAACTGCACAAAACAGTGCGACGTGCAAAATCGCGCGAGTCTCAACTGCACAAAACAGTGCGACGCGCAAAATTGCGCGAGTGTCAACTGCAGAAAACAATGCCACGCGCAAAATAGCGCGGGTGTGATCTGCACAAAACAGTGCGACGTGCAAAATAGCGCGAGTGTCAACTGCCCAAAGGAGTGCGACGCGGAAAGTAGCGCCAGTGTGAACAGCACAAAACAGTGCGACGCGCAAAATAGCGCGACTGTCAACTGCACAAAACAGTGCGACGCGCAAAATAGCGCGAGTGTCAACTGCACAAAACAGTGCGACGCGGAAAGTACCGCCAGTGTGAATAGCACAAAACAGTGCGCCGCGCAAAATAGCGCGAGTGTCAACTGCACAAAACAGTGCGACGCGCAAAATAGCGCGAGTGTCAATTGCACAAAACAATGCCATGCGCAAAATAGCGCGGGTGTGATCTGCAGAAAACAGTGCGACGCGCAAAATAGCGGGACTGTCAACTACCCAAAACAGTGCGACGCGGAAAGTAGCGCCAGTGTGAACAGCACAAAACAGTGCAACGCGCAAAATAGCGCGAGTGTCAACTGCACAAAACAGTGCGACGCGGAAGTAGCGCCAGTGTGAATAGCAGAAAACAGTGCGACGCACAAACTAGCGCGACTGTCAACTGCACAAAATAGTGCGACGCGCAAAATGGCGCGAGTGTCAACTGCACAAAACAGTGCGACGCGCAAAATAGCGCGAGTGTGATCTGCACAAAACAGTGCGACGCGCAAAATAGCGCGAGTGTGACCTGCAAAAAACACTGCGACGCGCAAAATAGCGCGAGTGTCAACTGCACAAAACAGTGCGACACGGAAAGTAGCGCCAGTGTGAACAGCACGAAACAGTGCGACGCGCAAAATAGCGCGAGTGTCAACTGCACAAAACAGTGCGACGTGCAAAATCGCGCGAGTCTCAACTGCACAAAACAGTGCGACGCACAAAATAGCGCGAGTGTCAACTGCACAAAACAGTGCGACGTGCAAAATCGCGCGAGTCTCAACTGCACAAAACAATGCGACGCGCAAAATAGCGCGAGTGTCATCTGCAGAAAAAATGCCACGCGCAAAATAGCGTGGGTGTGATCTGCACAAAATAGTGCGACGCGCAAAATAGCGCGAGTGTCAACTGCCCAAAACAGTGCGACGCGGAAAGTAGCGCCAGTGTGAACAGCACAAAACAGTGCGACACGCAAAATAGCGCGAGTGTCAACTGCACAAAACAGTGCGACGCGGAAGTAGCGCCAGTGTGAATAGCACTAAACAGTGCGACGCACAAAATAGCGCGTCTGTCAACTGCACAAAATAGTGCGACGCGCAAAATAGCGCGAGTGTGATCTGCATAAAACAGTGCGACATGCAAAATAGCGCGAGTGTGAACTGCACAAAACACTGCGACGCGCAAAATAGCGCGAGTGTCAACTGCACAAAACAGTGCGACGCGGAAAGTAGCGCCAGTGTGAATAGCACAAAACAGTGCGACGCGCAAAATAGCGCGAGTGTCAACTGCACAAAACAGTGCGACGCGCAAAACAGCGCGAGTGTCAATTGCACAAAACAATGCCATGCGCAAAATAACACGGGTGTGATCTGCACAAAACAGTGCGACGCGCAAAATAGCGCGACTGCCAACTACCCAAAACAGTGCGACGCGGAAAGTAGCGCCAGTGTGAACAGCACAAAACAGTGCAACGCGCAAAATAGCGCGAGTGTCAACTGCACAAAACAGTGCGACGCGGAAGTAGCGCCAGTGTGAACAGCACAAAACAGTGCGACGCACAAACTAGCGCGACTGTCAACTGCACAAAACAGTGCGACGCGCAAAATGGCGCGAGTGTGATCTGCACAAAACAGTGCGACGCGCAAAATAGCGCGAGTGTGACCTGCACAAAACACTGCGACGCGCAAAATAGCGCGAGTGTCAACTGCACAAAATAGTGCGACGCGGAAAGTAGCGCCAGTGTGCACAGCACGAAACAGTGCGACGCGCAAAATAGCGCGAGTGTCAACTGCACAAAACAGTGCGACGTGCAAAATCACGCGAGTCTCAACTGCACAAAACAGTGCGACGCGCAAAATAGCGCGAGTGTCAACTGCACAAAACAGTGCGACGCAGAAAGTAGCTCCAGTGTGAACAGCACAAAACAGTGCGACGCGCAAAATAGCGCGAGTGTCAACTGCACAAAACAGTGCGACGTGCAAAATCGCGCGAGTCTCAACTGCACAAAACAGTGCGACGCGCAAAATAGCGCGAGTGTCAACTGCAGAAAACAATGCCACGCGCAAAATAGCGCGGGTGTGATCTGCACAAAATAGTGCGACGCGCAAAATAGCGCAAGTGTCAACTGCCCAAAACAGTGCGACGCGGAAAGTAGCGCCAGTGTGAACAGCACAAAACAGTGCGACACGCAAAATAGCGCGAGTGTCAACTGCACAAAACAGTGCGACGCGGAAGTAGCGCCAGTGTGAATAGAACAAAACAGTGCGACGCACAAAATAGCGCGACTGTCAACTGCACAAAATAGTGCGACGCGCAAAATAGCGCGAGTGTGATCTGCATAAAACAGTGCGACATGCAAAATAGCGCGGGTGTGATCTGCACAAAACAGTGCGACGCGCAAAATAGCGCGAGTGTCAACTGCCCAAAACAGTGCGACGTGGAAAGTAGCGCCAGTGTGAACAGCACAAAACAGTGCGACGCGCAAAATAGCGCAACTGTCAACTGCACAAAACAGTGCGACGCACAAAATAGCGCGAGTGTCAACTGCACAAAACAGTGCGACGCGGAAAGTAGCGCCAGTGTGAATAGCACAAAACAGTGCGACGTGCAAAATCGCGCGAGTCTCAATTGCACAAAACAGTGCGACGCGCAAAATAGCGCGAGTGTCAATTGCACAAAACAATGCCACGCGGAAAATAGCGCGGGTGTGATCTGCACAAAACAGTGCGACGCGCAAAATAGCGCGACTGTCAACTGCCCAAAACAGTGCGACGCGGAAAGTAGAGCCAGTGTGAACAGCACAAAACAGTGCGACGCGCAAAATACCGCGAGTGTCAACTGCACAAAACAGTGCGACGTGGAAGTAGCGCCAGTGTGAATAGCACAAAACAGTGTGACGCACAAAATAGCGCGACTGTCAACTGCACAAAATAGTGCGACGCGCAAAATAGCGCGAGTGTCAACTACAGAAAACAGTGCGACACGCAAAATAGCGCGAGTGTGATCTGCACAAAACAGTGCGACGTGCAAAATAGCGCGAGTGTGAACTGCACAAAACACTGCGACGCGCAAAATAGCGCGAGTGTCAACTGCACAAAACAGTGCGACGCGGAAAGTAGCGCCAGTGTGAACAGAACAAAACAGTGCGACGCGCAAAATAGCTCGAGTGTCAACTGCACAAAACAGCGCGACGTTCAAAATCGCGCGAGTCTCAACTGCACAAAACAGTGCGATGCGCAAAATAGCGCGAGTGTCAACTGCACAAAACAATGCCACGGGCAAAATAGCGCAGGTGTGATCTGCACAAAACAGTGCGACGCGCAAAATAGCGCGAGCGTCAACTGCCCAAAACAGTGCGATGCGGAAAGTATCGCCAGTGTGAACAGCACAAAACAGTGCGACGCGCAAAATAGGGCGAGTGTCAACTGCACAAAACAGTGTGACGTGGAAGTAGCGCCAGTGTGAATAGCACAAAACAGTGTGACGCACAAAATAGCGCGGCTGTCAACTGCACAAAATAGTGCGACGCGCAAAATAGCGCGAGTGTCAACTGCACAAAACAGTGCGACACGCAAAATAGCGCGAGTGTGATCTGCACAAAACAGTGCGACGCGCAAAATAGCGCGAGTGTGAACTGCACAAAACACTGCGACGCGCAAAATAGCGCGAGTGTCAACTGCACAAAACAGTGCGACGCGGAAAGTAGCGCCAGTGTGAACAGCACAAAACAGTGCGACGCGCAAAATAGCGCGAGTGTCAACTGCACAAAACAGTGCGACGTGCAAAATCGCGCGAGTCTCAACTGCACAAAACAGTGCGACGCGCAAAATAGCGCGAGTGTCAACTGCAGAAAACAATGCCACGCGCAAAATAGCGCGGGTGTGATCTGCACAAAATAGTGCGACGCGCAAAATAGCGCGAGTGTCAACTGCCCAAAACAGTGCGACGCGAAAAGTAGCGCCAGTGTGAACAGCACAAAACAGTGCGACACGCAAAATAGCGCGAGTGTCAACTGCGCAAAACAGTGCGACGCGGAAGTAGCGCCAGTGTGAATAGCACAAAACAGTGCGACGCACAAAATAGCGCGACTGTCAACTGCACAAAATAGTGCGACGCGCAAAATAGCGCGAGTGTGATCTGCATAAAACAGTGCGACACGCAAAATAGCGCGACTGTGAACTGCACAAAACACTGCGACGCGCAAAATTGCGCGAGTATCAACTGCACAAAACAGTGCGACGCGAAAAGTAGCGCCAGTGTGAACAGTACAAAACAGTGCGACGCGCACAATAGCACGAGTGTAAACTGCACAAAACAGTGCGACGTGCAAAATCGCGCGAGTGTCAACTGCACAAAACAATGCCACGGGCAAAATAGCGCGGGTGTGATCTGCACAAAACAGTGCGACGCGCAAAATAGCGCGAGTGTCAACTGCCCAAAACAGTGCGACGTGGAAAGTAGCGCCAGTGTGAACAGCACAAAACAGTGCGACGCGCAAAATAGCGCAACTGTCAACTGCACAAAACAGTGCGACGCACAAAATAGCGCGAGTGTCAACTGCACAAAACAGTGCGACGCGGAAAGTAGCGCCAGTGTGAATAGCACAAAACAGTGCGACGCGCAAAATCGCGCGAGTCTCAATTGCACAAAACAGTGCGACGCGCAAAATAGCGCGAGTGTCAATTGCACAAAACAATGCCACGCGCAAAATAGCGCGGGTGTGATCTGCACAAAACAGTGCGACGCGCAAAATAGCGCGACTGTCAACTGCCCAAAACAGTGCGACGCGGAAGGTAGCGCCAGTGTGAACAGCACAAAACAGTGCGACGCGCAAAATACCGCGAGTGTCAACTGCACAAAACAGTGCGACGTGGAAGTAGCGCCAGTGTGAATAGCACAAAACAGTGTGACGCACAAAATAGCGCGACTGTGAACTGCACAAAATAGTGCGACGCGCAAAATAGCGCGAGTGTCAACTACAGAAAACAGTGCGACACGCAAAATAGCGCGAGTGTGATCTGCACAAAACAGTGCGACGTGCAAAATAGCGCGAGTGTGAACTGCACAAAACACTGCGACGCGCAAAATAGCGCGAGTGTCAACTGCACAAAACAGTGCGACGCGGAAAGTAGCGCCAGTGTGAACAGAACAAAACAGTGCGACGCGCAAAATAGCGCGAGTGTCAACTGCACAAAACAGCGCGACGTTCAAAATCGCGCGAGTCTCAACTGCACAAAACAGTGCGATGCGCAAAATAGCGCGAGTGTCAACTGCACAAAACAATGCCACGGGCAAAATAGCGCAGGTGTGATCTGCACAAAATAGTGCGACGCGCAAAATAGCGCGAGCGTCAACTGCCCAAAACAGTGCGATGCGGAAAGTATCGCCAGTGTGAACAGCACAAAACAGTGCGACGCGCAAAATAGCGCGAGTGTCAACTGCACAAAACAGTGCGACGTGGAAGTAGCGCCAGTGTGAATAGCACAAAACAGTGTGACGCACAAAATAGCGTGGCTGTCAACTGCACAAAATAGTGCGACGCGCAAAATAGCGCGAGTGTCAACTGCACAAAACAGTGCGACACGCAAAATAGCGCGAGTGTGATCTGCACAAAACAGTGCGACGCGCAAAATAGCGCGAGTGTGAACTGCACAAAACACTGCGACGCGCAAAATAGCGCGAGTGTCAACTGCACAAAACAGTGCGACGCGGAAAGTAGCGCCAGTGTGAACAGCACAAAACAGTGCGACGCGCAAAATAGCGCGAGTGTCAACTGCACAAAACAGTGCGACGTGCAAAATCGCGCGAGTCTCAACTGCACAAAACAGTGCGACGCGCAAAATAGCGCGAGTGTCAACTGCAGAAAACAATGCCACGCGCAAAATAGCGCGGGTGTGATCTGCACAAAATAGTGCGACGCGCAAAATAGCGCGAGTGTCAACTGCCCAAAACAGTGCGACGCGAAAAGTAGCGCCAGTGTGAACAGCACAAAACAGTGCGACACGCAAAATAGCGCGAGTGTCAACTGCGCAAAACAGTGCGACGCGGAAGTAGCGCCAGTGTGAATAGCACAAAACAGTGCGACGCACAAAATAGCGCGACTGTCAACTGCACAAAATAGTGCGACGCGCAAAATAGCGCGAGTGTGATCTGCATAAAACAGTGCGACACGCAAAATAGCGCGACTGTGAACTGCACAAAACACTGCGACGCGCAAAATTGCGCGAGTATCAACTGCACAAAACAGTGCGACGCGAAAAGTAGCGCCAGTGTGAACAGTACAAAACAGTGCGACGCGCACAATAGCACGAGTGTAAACTGCACAAAACAGTGCGACGTGCAAAATCGCGCGAGTGTCAACTGCACAAAACAATGCCACGGGCAAAATAGCGCGGGTGTGATCTGCACAAAACAGTGCGACGCGCAAAATAGCGCGAGTGTCAACTGCCCAAAACAGTGCGACGTGGAAAGTAGCGCCAGTGTGAACAGCACAAAACAGTGCGACGCGCAAAATAGCGCAACTGTCAACTGCACAAAACAGTGCGACGCACAAAATAGCGCGAGTGTCAACTGCACAAAACAGTGCGACGCGGAAAGTAGCGCCAGTGTGAATAGCACAAAACAGTGCGACGCGCAAAATCGCGCGAGTCTCAATTGCACAAAACAGTGCGACGCGCAAAATAGCGCGAGTGTCAATTGCACAAAACAATGCCACGCGCAAAATAGCGCGGGTGTGATCTGCACAAAACAGTGCGACGCGCAAAATAGCGCGACTGTCAACTGCCCAAAACAGTGCGACGCGGAAGGTAGCGCCAGTGTGAACAGCACAAAACAGTGCGACGCGCAAAATACCGCGAGTGTCAACTGCACAAAACAGTGCGACGTGGAAGTAGCGCCAGTGTGAATAGCACAAAACAGTGTGACGCACAAAATAGCGCGACTGTGAACTGCACAAAATAGTGCGACGCGCAAAATAGCGCGAGTGTCAACTACAGAAAACAGTGCGACACGCAAAATAGCGCGAGTGTGATCTGCACAAAACAGTGCGACGTGCAAAATAGCGCGAGTGTGAACTGCACAAAACACTGCGACGCGCAAAATAGCGCGAGTGTCAACTGCACAAAACAGTGCGACGCGGAAAGTAGCGCCAGTGTGAACAGAACAAAACAGTGCGACGCGCAAAATAGCGCGAGTGTCAACTGCACAAAACAGCGCGACGTTCAAAATCGCGCGAGTCTCAACTGCACAAAACAGTGCGATGCGCAAAATAGCGCGAGTGTCAACTGCACAAAACAATGCCACGGGCAAAATAGCGCAGGTGTGATCTGCACAAAATAGTGCGACGCGCAAAATAGCGCGAGCGTCAACTGCCCAAAACAGTGCGATGCGGAAAGTATCGCCAGTGTGAACAGCACAAAACAGTGCGACGCGCAAAATAGCGCGAGTGTCAACTGCACAAAACAGTGCGACGTGGAAGTAGCGCCAGTGTGAATAGCACAAAACAGTGTGACGCACAAAATAGCGTGGCTGTCAACTGCACAAAATAGTGCGACGCGCAAAATAGCGCGAGTGTCAACTGCACAAAACAGTGCGACACGCAAAATAGCGCGAGTGTGATCTGCACAAAACAGTGCGACGCGCAAAATAGCGCGAGTGTGAACTGCACAAAACACTGCGACGCGCAAAATAGCGCGAGTGTCAACTGCACAAAACAGTGCGACGCGGAAAGTAGCGCCAGTGTGAACAGCACAAAACAGTGCGACGCGCAAAATAGCGCGAGTGTCAACTGCACAAAACAGTACGACGTGCAAAATCGCGCGAGTCTCAACTGCACAAAACAGTGCAACGCGCAAAATAGCGCGAGTGTCAACTGCAGAAAACAATGCCACGCGCAAAATAGCACGGGTGTGATCTGCACAAAATAGTGCGACGCGCAAAATAGCGCGAGTGTCAACTGCCCAAAACAGTGCGACGCGAAAAGTAGCGCCAGTGTGAACAGCACAAAACAGTGCGACACGCAAAATAGCGCGAGTGTCAACTGCACAAAACAGTGCGACGCGGAAGTAGCGCCAGTGTGAATAGCAAAAAAACAGTGCGACGCACAAAATAGCGCGACTGTCAACTGCACAGAATAGTGCGACGCGCAAAATAGCGCGAGTGTGATCTGCATAAAACAGTGCGACACGCAAAATAGCGCGACTGTGAACTGCACAAAACACTGCGACGCGCAAAATTGCGCGAGTATCAACTGCACAAAACAGTGCGACGCGGAAAGTAGCGCCAGTGTGAACAGTACAAAACAGTGCGACGCGCACAATAGCACGAGTGTAAACTGCACAAAACAGTGCGACGTGCAAAATCGCGCGAGTGTCAACTGCACAAAACAATGCCACGGGCAAAATAGCGCGGGTGTGATCTGCACAAAACAGTGCGACGCGCAAAATAGCGCGAGTGTCAACTGCCCAAAACAGTGCGACGTGAAAAGTAGCGCCAGTGTGAACAGCACAAAACAGTGCGACGCGCAAAATAGCGCAACTGTCAACTGCACAAAACAGTGCGACGCACAAAATAGTGCGAGTGTCAACTGCACAAAACAGTGCGACGCGGAAAGTAGCGCCATTGTGAATAGCACAAAACAGTGCGACGCGCAAAATCGCGCGAGTCTCAATTGCACAAAACAGTGCGACGCGCAAAATAGCGCGAGTGTCAATTGCACAAAACAATGCCACGCGCAAAATAGCGCGGGTGTGATCTGCACAAAACAGTGCGACGCGCAAAATAGCGCGACTGTCAACTGCCCAAAACAGTGCGACGCGGAAAGTAGCGCCAGTGTGAACAGCACAAAACAGTGCGACGCGCAAAATACCGCGAGTGTCAACTGCACAAAACAGTGCGACGTGGAAGTAGCGCCAGTGTGAATAGCACAAAACAGTGTGACGCACAAAATAGCGCGACTGTGAACTGCACAAAATAGTGCGACGCGCAAAATAGCGCGAGTGTCAACTACAGAAAACAGTGCGACACGCAAAATAGCGCGAGTGTGATCTGCACAAAACAGTGCGACGTGCAAAATAGCGCGAGTGTGAACTGCACAAAACACTGCGACGCGCAAAATAGCGCGAGTGTCAACTGCACAAAACAGTGCGACGCGGAAAGTAGCGCCAGTGTGAACAGAACAAAACAGTGCGACGCGCAAAATAGCGCGAGTGTCAACTGCACAAAACAGCGCGACGTTCAAAATCGCGCGAGTCTCAACTGCACAAAACAGTGCGATGCGCAAAATAGCGCGAGTGTCAACTGCACAAAACAATGCCACGGGCAAAATAGCGCAGGTGTGATCTGCACAAAATAGTGCGACGCGCAAAATAGCGCGAGCGTCAACTGCCCAAAACAGTGCGATGCGAAAAGTAGCGCCAGTGTGAACAGCACAAAACAGTGCGACGTGCAAAATAGCGCGAGTGTCAACTGCACAAAACAGTGCGACGTGGAAGTAGCGCTAGTGTGAATAGCACAAAACAGTGTGACGCACAAAATAGCGCGGCTGTCAACTGCACAAAATAGTGCGACGCGCAAAATAGCGCGAGTGTCAACTGCACAAAACAGTGCGACACGCAAAATAGCGCGAGTGTGATCTGCACAAAACAGTGCGACGCGCAAAATAGCGCGAGTGTGAACTGCACAAAACACTGCGACGCGCAAAATAGCGCGAGTGTCAACTGCACAAAACAGTGCGACGCGGAAAGTAGCGCCAGTGTGAACAGCACAAAACAGTGCGACGCGCAAAATAGCGCGAGTGTCAACTGCACAAAACAGTGCGACGTGGAAGTAGCGCCAGTGTGAATAGCACAAAACAGTGTGACGCACAAAATAGCGCGGCTGTCAACTGCACAAAATAGTGCGACGCGCAAAATAGCGCGAGTGTCAACTGCACAAAACAGTGCGACACGCAAAATAGCGCGAGTGTGATCTGCACAAAACAGTGCGACGCGCAAAATAGCGCGAGTGTGAACTGCACAAAACACTGCGACGCGCAAAATAGCGCGAGTGTCAACTGCACAAAACAGTGCGACGCGGAAAGTAGCGCCAGTGTGAACAGCACAAAACAGTGCGACGCGCAAAATAGCACGAGTGTCAACTGCACAAAACAGTGCGACGTGCAAAATCGCGCGAGTCTCAACTGCACAAAACAGTGCGACGCGCAAAATAGCGCGAGTGTCAACGGCAGAAAACAATGCCACGCGCAAAATAGCGCGGGTGTGATCTGCACAAAATAGTGCGACGCGCAAAATAGCGCGAGTGTCAACTGCCCAAAACAGTGCGTCGCGAAAAGTAGCGCCAGTGTGAACAGCACAAAACAGTGCGACACGCAAAATAGCGCGAGTGTCAACTGCACAAAACAGTGCGACGCAGAAGTAGCGCCAGTGTGAATAGCACAAAACAGTGCGACGCACAAAATAGCGCGACTGTCAACCGCACAAAATAGCGCGAGTGTGATCTGCATAAAACAGTGCGACACGCAAAATAGCGCGACTGTGAACTGCACAAAACACTGCGACGCGCAAAATTGCGCGAGTATCAACTGCACAAAACAGTGCGACGCGGAAAGTAGCGCCAGTGTGAACAGTACAAAACAGTGCGACGCGCACAATAGCACGAGTGTAAACTGCACAAAACAGTGCGACGTGCAAAATCGCGCGAGTGTCAACTGCACAAAACAATGCCATGGGCAAAATAGCGCGGGTGTGATCTGCACAAAACAGTGCGACGCGCAAAATAGCGCGAGTGTCAACAGCCCAAAACAGTGCGACGTGGAAAGTAGCGCCAGTGTGAACAGCACAAAACAGTGCGACGCGCAAAATAGCGCAACTGTCAACTGCACAAAACAGTGCGACGCACAAAATAGCGCGAGTGTCAACTGCACAAAACAGTGCGACGCGGAAAGTAGCGCCAGTGTGAATAGCACAAAACAGTGCGACGCGCAAAATCGCGCGAGTCTCAATTGCACAAAATAGTGCGACGCGCAAAATAGCGCGAGTGTCAATTGCACAAAACAATGCCACGCGCAAAATAGCGCGGGTGTGATCTGCACAAAACAGTGCGACGCGCAAAATAGCGCGACTGTCAACTGCCCAAAACAGTGCGACGCGGAAAGTAGCGCCAGTGTGAACAGCACAAAACAGTGCGACGCGCAACATAGCGCGAGTGTCAACTGCACAAAACAGCGCGACGCGGAAGTAGCGCCAGTGTGAATAGCACAAAACAGTACGACGCACAAAATAGCGCGACTGTCAACTGCACAAAATAGTGCGACGCGCAAAATAGCGCGAGTGTCAACTGCACAAAACAGTGCGACACGCAAAATAGCGCGAGTGTGATCCGCACAAAACAGTGCGACGCGCAAAATAGCGCGAGTGTGAACTGCACAAAACACTGCGACGTGCAAAATAGCGCGAGTGTCAACTGCACAAAACAGTGCGACGCGGAAAGTAGCGCCAGTGTGAACAGCACAAAACAGTGCGACGCGCAAAATAGCGCGAGTGTCAACTGCACAAAACAGCGCGACGTTCAAAATCGCGCGAGTCTCAACTGCACAAAACAGTGCGACGCGCAAAATAGCGCGAGTGTCAACTGCACAAAACAATGCCACGGGCAAAATAGCGCAGGTGTGATCTGCACAAAACAGTGCGACGCGCAAAATAGCGCGAGTGTCAACTGCCCAAAACAGTGCGACGCGGAAAGTAGCGCCAGTGTGAACAGCACAAAACAGTGCGACGCGCAAAATAGCGCGAGTGTCAACTGCACAAAACAGTGCGACGTGCAAAATCGCGCGAGTCTCAACTGCACAAAACAGTGCGACGCGCAAAATAGCGCGAGTGTCAACTGCAGAAAACAATGCCACGCGCAAAATAGCGCGGGTGTGATCTGCACAAAATAGTGCGACGCGCAAAATAGCGCGAGTGTCAACTGCCCAAAACAGTGCGACGCGAAAAGTAGCGCCAGTGTGAACAGCACAAAACAGTGCGACACGCAAAATAGCGCGAGTGTCAACTGCACAAAACAGTGCGACGCGGAAGTAGCGCCAGTGTGAATAGCACAAAACAGTGCGACGCACAAAATAGCGCGACTGTCAACTGCACAAAATAGTGCGACGCGCAAAATAGCGCGAGTGTGATCTGCATAAAACAGTGCGACACGCAAAATAGCGCGACTGTGAACTGCACAAAACACTGCGACGCGCAAAATTGCGCGAGTATCAACTGCACAAAACAGTGCGACGCGGAAAGTAGCGCCAGTGTGAACAGTACAAAACAGTGCGACGCGCACAATAGCACGAGTGTAAACTGCACAAAACAGTGCGACGTGCAAAATCGCGCGAGTGTCAACTGCACAAAACAATGCCACGGGCAAAATAGCGCGGGTGTGATCTGCACAAAACAGTGCGACGCGCAAAATAGCGCGAGTGTCAACTGCCCAAAACAGTGCGACGTGGAAAGTAGCGCCAGTGTGAACAGCACAAAACTGTGCGACGCGGAAAATAGCGCAACTGTCAACTGCACAAAACAGTGCGACGCACAAAATAGCGCGAGTGTCAACTGCACAAAACAGTGCGACGCGGAAAGTAGCGCCAGTGTGAATAGCACAAAACAGTGCGACGCGCAAAATCGCGCGAGTCTCAATTGCACAAAACAGTGCGACGCGCAAAATAGCGCGAGTGTCAATTGCACAAAACAATGCCACGCGCAAAATAGCGCGGGTGTGATCTGCACAAAACAGTGCGACGCGCAAAATAGCGCGACTGTCAACTGCCCAAAACAGTGCGACGCGGAAAGTAGTGCCAGTGTGAACAGCACAAAACAGTGCGACGCGCAAAATAGCGCGAGTGTCAACTGCACAAAACAGTGCGACGCGGAAGTAGCGCCAGTGTGAATAGCACAAAACAGTACGACGCACAAAATAGCGCGACTGTCAACTGCACAAAATAGTGCGACGCGCAAAATAGCGCGAGTGTCAACTGCACAAAACTGTGCGACACGCAAAATAGCGCGAGTGTGATCCGCACAAAACAGTGCGACGCGCAAAATAGCGCGAGTGTGAACTGCACAAAACACTGCGACGTGCAAAATAGCGCGAGTGTCAACTGCACAAAACAGTGCGACGCGGAAAGTAGCGCCAGTGTGAACAGCACAAAACAGTGCGACGCGCAAAATAGCGCGAGTGTCAACTGCACAAAACAGCGCGACGTTCAAAATCGCGCGAGTCTCAACTGCACAAAACAGTGCGACGCGCAAAATAGCGCGAGTGTCAACTGCACAAAACAATGCCACGGGCAAAATAGCGCAGGTGTGATCTGCACAAAACAGTGCGACGCGCAAAATAGCGCGAGTGTCAACTGCCCAAAACAGTGCGACGCGGAAAGTAGCGCCAGTGTGAACAGCACAAAACAGTGCGACGCGCAAAATAGCGCGAGTGTCAACTGCACAAAACAGTGCGACGTGCAAAATCGCGCGAGTCTCAACTGCACAAAATAGTGCGACGCGCAAAATAGCGCGAGTGTCAACTGCAGAAAACAATGCCACGCGCAAAATAGCGCGGGTGTGATCTGCACAAAATAGTGCGACGCGCAAAATAGCGCGAGTGTCAACTGCCCAAAACAGTGCGACGCGAAAAGTAGCGCCAGTGTGAACAGCACAAAACAGTGCGACACGCAAAATAGCGCGAGTGTCAACTGCACAAAACAGTGCGACGCGGAAGTAGCGCCAGTGTGAATAGCACAAAACAGTGCGACGCACAAAATAGCGCGACTGTCAACTGCACAAAATAGTGCGACGCGCAAAATAGCGCGAGTGTGATCTGCATAAAACAGTGCGACACGCAAAATAGCGCGACTGTGAACTGCACAAAACACTGCGACGCGCAAAATTGCGCGAGTATCAACTGCACAAAACAATGCGACGCGGAAAGTAGCGCCAGTGTGAACAGTACAAAACAGTGCGACGCGCACAATAGCACGAGTGTAAACTGCACAAAACAGTGCGACGTGCAAAATCGCGCGAGTGTCAACTGCACAAAACAATGCCACGGGCAAAATAGCGCGGGTGTGATCTGCACAAAACAGTGCGACGCGCAAAATAGCGCGAGTGTCAACTGCCCAAAACAGTGCGACGTGGAAAGTAGCGCCAGTGTGAACAGCACAAAACAGTGCGACGCGCAAAATAGCGCAACTGTCAACTGCACAAAACAGTGCGACGCACAAAATAGCGCGAGTGTCAACTGCACAAAACAGTGCGACGCGGAAAGTAGCGCCAGTGTGAATAGCACAAAACAGTGCGACGCGCAAAATCGCGCGAGTCTCAATTGCACAAAATAGTGCGACGCGCAAAATAGCGCGAGTGTCAATTGCACAAAACAATGCCACGCGCAAAATAGCGCGGGTGTGATCTGCACAAAACAGTGCGACGCGCAAAATAGCGCGACTGTCAACTGCCCAAAACAGTGCGACGCGGAAAGTAGCGCCAGTGTGAACAGCACAAAACAGTGCGACGCGCAAAATAGCGCGAGTGTCAACTGCACAAAACAGTGCGACGCGGAAGTAGCGCCAGTGTGAATAGCACAAAATAGCGCGACTGTCAACTGCACAAAATAGTGCGACGCGCAAAATAGCGCGAGTGTCAACTGCACAAAACAGTGCGACACGCAAAATAGCGCGAGTGTGATCCGCACAAAACAGTGCGACGCGCAAAATAGCGCGACTGTGAACTGCACAAAACACTGCGACGTGCAAAATAGCGCGAGTGTCAACTGCACAAAACAGTGCGACGCGGAAAGTAGCGCCAGTGTGAACAGCACAAAACAGTGCGACGCGCAAAATAGCGCGAGTGTCAACTGCACAAAACAGCGCGACGTTCAAAATCGCGCGAGTCTCAACTGCACAAAACAGTGCGACGCGCAAAATAGCGCGAGTGTCAACTGCACAAAACAATGCCACGGGCAAAATAGCGCAGGTGTGATCTGCACAAAACAGTGCGACGCGCAAAATAGCGCGAGTGTCAACTGCCCAAAACAGTGCGACGCGGAAAGTAGCGCCAGTGTGAACAGCACAAAACAGTGCGACGCGCAAAATAGCGCGAGTGTTAACTGCACAAAACAGTGCGACGTGGAAGTAGCGCCAGTGTGAATAGCACAAAACAGTGTGACGCACAAAATAGCGCGACTGTCAACAGCACAAAATAGTGCGACGCGCAAAATAGCGCGAGTGTCAACTGCACAAAACAGTGCGACACGCAAAATAGCGCGAGTGTGATCTGCACAAAACAGTGCGACGCGCAAAATAGCGCGAGTGTGAACTGCAGAAAACACTGCGACGCGCAAAATAGCGCGAGTGTCAACTGCACAAAACAGTGCGACGCGGAAAGTAGCGCCAGTGTGAACAGCACAAAACAGTGCGACGCGCAAAATAGCGCGAGTGTCAACTGCACAAAACAGTGCGACGTGCAAAATTGCGCGAGTCTCAACTGCACAAAACAGTGCGACGCGCAAAACAGCGCGAGTGTCAACTGCAGAAAACAATGCCATGCGCAAAATAGCGCGAGTGTGATCTGCACAAAACAGTGCGACGCGCAAAATTGCGCGAGTCTCAACTGCACAAAACAGTGCGACGCGCAAAATAGCGCGAGTGTCAACTGCAGAAAACAATGCCATGCGCAAAATAGCGCGGGTGTGATCTGCACAAAACAGTGCGACGCGCAAAATAGCGCGAGTGTCAACTGCCCAAAACAGTGCGACGCGGAAACTAGCGCCAGTGTGAACAGCACAAAACAGTGCGCCGCGCAAAATAACGCGAGTGTCAACTGCACAAAACAGTGCGACGCGGAAGTAGCGCCAGTGTGAATAGCACAAAACAGTGCGACGCACAAAATAGCGCGACTGTCAACTGCACAAAATAGTGCGACGCGCAAAATAGCGCGAGTGTGATCTGCACAAAACAGTGCGACACGCAAAATAGCGCGAGTGTGAACTGCACAAAACACTGCGACGCGCAAAATAGCGCGAGTGTCAACTGCACAAAACAGTGCGACGCGGAAAGTAGCTCCAGTGTGAACAGCACAAAACAGTGCGACGCGCAAAATAGCGCGAGTGTCAACTGCACAAAACAGTGCGACGTGCAAAATCGCGCGAGTCTCAACTGCACAAAATAGTGCGACGCGCAAAATTGCGCGAGTGTCAACTGCAGAAAACAATGCCACGCGCAAAATAGCGCGGGTGTGATCTGCACAAAACAGTGCGACGTGCAAAATAGCGCGAGTGTCAACTGCCCAAAAGAGTGCGACTCGGAAAGTAGCGCCAGTGTGAACAGCACAAAACAGTGCGACGCGCAAAATAGTGCGACGCGCAAAATAGCGCGACTGTCAACTGCACAAAACAGTGCGACGCGCAAAATAGCGCGAGTGTTAACTGCACAAAACAGTGCGACGCGGAAAGTAGCGCCAGTGTGAATAGCACAAAACAGTGCGACGCGCAAAATAGCGCGAGTGTCAACTGCACAAAACAGTGCGACGCGCAAAATAGCGCGAGTGTCAATTGCACAAAACAATGCCATGCGCAAAATAGCGCGGGTGTGATCTGCACAAAACAGTGCGACGCGCAAAATAGCGCGACTGTCAACTACCCAAAACAGTGCGACGCGGAAAGTAGCGCCAGTGTGAACAGCACAAAACAGTGCAACGCGCAAAATAGCGCGAGTGTCAACTGCACAAAACAGTGCGACGCGGAAGTAGCGCCAGTGTGAATAGCAGAAAACAGTGCGACGCACAAACTAGCGCGACTTTCAACTGCACAAAATAGTGCGACGCGCAAAATGGCGCGAGTGTCAACTGCACAAAACAGTGCGACGCGCAAAATCGCGCGAGTGTGATCTGCACAAAACAGTGCGACGCGCAAAATAGCGCGAGTGTGACCTGCACAAAACACTGCGACGCGCAAAATAGCGCGAGTGTCAACTGCACAAAACAGTGCGACACGGAAAGTAGCGCCAGTGTGAACAGCACGAAACAGTGCGACGCGCAAAATAGCGAGAGTGTCAACTGCACAAAACAGTGCGACGTGCAAAATCGCGCGAGTCTCAACTGCACAAAACAGTGCGACGCACAAAATAGCGCGAGTGTCAACTGCACAAAACAGTGCGACGTGCAAAATCGCGCGAGTCTCAACTGCACAAAACAGTGCGACGCGCAAAATAGCGCGAGTGTCATCTGCAGAAAACAATGCCACGCGCAAAATAGCGCGGGTGTGATCTGCACAAAATAGTGCGACGCGCAAAATAGCGCGAGTGTCAACTGCCCAAAACAGTGCGACGCGGAAAGTAGCGCCAGTGTGAACAGCACAAAACAGTGCGACACGCAAAATAGCGCGAGTGTCAACTGCACAAAACCGTGCGACGCGGAAGTAGCGCCAGTGTGAATAGCACAAAACAGTGCGACGCACAAAATAGCGCGACTATCAACTGCACAAAATAGTGCGACGCGCAAAATAGCGCGAGTGTGATCTGCATAAAACAGTGCGACATGCAAAATAGCGCGAGTGTGAACTGCACAAAACACTGCGACGCGCAAAATAGCGCGAGTGTCAACTGCACAAAACAGTGCGACGCGGAAAGTAGCGCCAGTGTGAATAGCACAAAACAGTGCGACGCGCAAAATAGCGCGAGTGTCAACTGCACAAAACAGTGCGACGCGCAAAACAGCGCGAGTGTCAATTGCACAAAACAATGCCATGCGCAAAATAACGCGGGTGTGATCTGCACAAAACAGTGCGACGCGCAAAATAGCGCGACTGCCAACTACCCAAAACAGTGCGACGCGGAAAGTAGCGCCAGTGTGAACAGCACAAAACAGTGCAACGCGCAAAATAGCGCGAGTGTCAACTGCACAAAACAGTGCGACGCGGAAGTAGCGCCAGTGTGAACAGCACAAAACAGTGCGACGCACAAACTAGCGCGACTGTCAACTGCACAAAATAGTGCGACGCGCAAAATGGCGCGAGTGTCAACTGCACAAAACAGTGCGACGCGCAAAATAGCGCGAGTGTGAGCTGCACAAAACAGTGCGACGCGCAAAATAGCGCGAGTGTGACCTGCACAAAACACTGCGACGCGCAAAATAGCGCGAGTGTCAACTGCACAAAATAGTGCGACGCGGAAAGTAGCGCCAGTGTGCACAGCACGAAACAGTGCGACGCGCAAAATAGCGTGAGTGTCAACTGCACAAAACAGTGCGACGTGCAAAATCGCGCGAGTCTCAACTGCACAAAACAGTGCGACGCCCAAAATAGCGCGAGTGTCAACTGCACAAAACAGTGCGACGCAGAAAGTAGCGCCAGTGTGAACAGCACAAAACAGTGCGACGCGCAAAATAGCGCGAGTGTCAACTGCACAAAACAGTGCGACGTGCAAAATCGCGCGAGTCTCAACTGCACAAAACAGTGCGACGCGCAAAGTAGCGCGAGTGTCAACTGCAGAAAACAATGCCACGCGCAAAATAGCGCGGGTGTGATCTGCACAAAATAGTGCGACGCGCAAAATAGCGCGAGTGTCAACTGCCCAAAACAGTGCGACGCGAAAAGTAGCGCCAGTGTGAACAGCACAAAACAGTGCGACACGCAAAATAGCGCGAGTGTCAACTGCACAAAACAGTGCGACACGCAAAATAGCGCGAGTGTCAACTGCACAAAACAGTGCGACGCGGAAGTAGCGCCAGTGTGAATAGAACAAAACAGTGCGACGCACAAAATAGCGCGACTGTCAACTGCACAAAATTGTGCGACGCGCAAAATAGCGCGAGTGTGATCTGCATAAAACAGTGCGACATGCAAAATAGCGCGAGTGTGAACTGCACAAAACACTGCGACGTGCAAAATAGCGCGAGTGTCAACTGCACAAAACAATGCGACGCGGAAAGTAGCGCCAGTGTGAACAGCACAAAACTGTGCGACGCGCAAAATAGCGCGAGTGTCAACTGCACAAAACAGTGCGACGTGCAAAATCGCGCGAGTGTCAACTGCACAAAACAATGCCACGGGCAAAATAGCGCGGGTGTGATCTGAACAAAACAGTGCGACGCGCAAAATAGCGCGAGTGTCAACTGCCCAAAACAGTGCGACGCGGAAAGTAGCGCCAGTGTGAACAACACAAAACAGTGCGACGCGCAAAATAGCGCGACTGTCAACTGCACAAAACAGTGCGACGCACAAAATAGCGCGAGTGTCAACAGCACAAAACAGTGCGACGCGGAAAATAACGCCAGTGTGAACAGCACAAAACAGTGCGACGCGCAAATTAGCTTGAGTGTCAACTGCACAAAACAGTGCGACGTGCAAAATCGTGCGTGTCTCAACTGCACAAAACAGTGCGACGCGCAAAATAGCGTGAGTGTCAATTGCACAAAACAATGCCACGCGCAAAATAGCGCGGGTGTGATCTGCACAAAACAGTGCGACGCGCAAAATAGCGCGACTGGCAACTGCCCAAAACAGTGCGACGCGGAAAGTAGCGCCAGTGTGAACAGCACAAAACACTGCGACGCGCAAAATAGCGCGAGTGTCAACTGCACAAAACAGTGCAACGCGGAAAGTAGCGCCAGTGTGAACAGCACGAAACAGTGCGACGCGCAAAATAGCGCGAGTGTCAACTGCACAAAACAGTGCGACGTGCAAAATCGCGCGAGTCTCAACTGCACAAAACAGTGCGACGCGCAAAATAGCGCGAGTGTCAACTGCACAAAACAGTGCGACGCAGAAAGTAGCGCCAGTGTGAACAGCACAAAACAGTGCGACGCGCAAAATAGCGCGAGTGTCAACTGCACAAAACAGTGCGACGTGCAAAATCGCGCGAGTCTCAACTGCACAAAACAGTGCGACGCGCAAAATAGCGCGAGTGTCAACTGCAGAAAACAATGCCACGCGCAAAATAGCGCGGGTGTGATCTGCACAAAATACTGCGACGCGCAAAATAGCGCGAGTGTCAACTGCCCAAAACAGTGCGACGCGGAAAGTAGCGCCAGTGTGAACAGCACAAAACAGTGCGACACGCAAAATAGCGCGAGTGTCAACTGCACAAAACAGTGCGACGCGGAAGTAGCGCCAGTGTGAATAGCACAAAACAGTGCGACGCACAAAATAGCGCGACAGTCAACTGCACAAAATAGTGCGACGCGCAAAATAGCGCGAGTGTGATCTGCATAAAACAGTGCGACATGCAAAATAGCGCGAGTGTGAACTGCACAAAACACTGCGACGCGCAAAATAGCGCGAGTGTCAACTGCACAAAACAGTGCGACGTGCAAAATCGCGCGAGTGTCAACTGCACAAAACAATGCCACGGGCAAAATAGCGCGGGTGTGATCTGCACAAAACAGTGCGACGCGTAAAATAGCGCGAGTGTCAACTGCCCAAAACAGTGCGACGCGGAAAGTAGCGCCAGTGTGAACAGCACAAAACTGTGCGACGCGCAAAATGGCGCGACTGTCAACTGCACAAAACAGTGCGACGCACAAAATAGCGCGAGTGTCAACAGCACAAAACAGTGCGACGCGGAAAGTAGCGCTAGTGTGAACAGCACAAAACAGTGCGACGCGCAAATTAGCGTGAGTGTCAACTGCACAAAACAGTGCGACGTGCAAAATCGCGCGAGTCTCAACTGCACAAAACAGTGCGACGCGCAAAATAGCGTGAGTGTCAATTGCACAAAACAATGCCACGCGCAAAATAGCCCGGGTGTGATCTGCACAAAACAGTGCGACGCGTAAAATAGCGCGACTGTCAACTGCCCAAAACAGTGCGACGCGGAAAGTAGCGCCAGTGTGAACAGCACAAAATAGTGCGACGCGCAAAATAGCGCGAGTGTCAACTGCACAAAACAGTGCGACGCGGAAGTAGCGCCAGTGTGAATAGCACAAAACAGTGCGACGCGCAAAATAGCGCGAGTGTCAACTGCACAAAACAGTGCGGCGCGGAAAGTAGCGCCAGTGTGAACAGCACAAAACAGTGCGACGCGCAAAATAGCGCGAGTGTCAACTGCACAAAACAGTGCGACACGCAAAATAGCGCGAGTGTGAACTGCACAAAACACTGCGACGCGCAAAATAGCGCGAGTGTCAACTGCACAAAACAGTGCGACGCGGAAAGTAGCGCCAGTGTGAACAGCACAAAACAGTGCGACGCGCAAAATAGCGCGAGTGTCAACTGCACAAAACAGTGCGACGTGCAAAATCGCGCGAGTCTCAACTGCACAAAACAGTGCGACGCGCAAAATAGCGCGAGTGTCAACTGCAGAAAACAATGCCACGCGCAAAATAGCGCGGGTGTGATCTGCACAAAACAGTGCGACGTGCAAAATAGCGCGAGTGTCAACTGCCCAAAAGAGTGCGACGCGGAAAGTAGCGCCAGTGTGAACAGCACAAAACAGTGCGACGCGCAAAATAGCGCGAGTGTCAACTGCACAAAACAGTGCGACGCGCAAAATAGCACGAGTGTCAACTGCACAAAACAGTGCGACGCGGAAAGTAGCGCCAGTGTGAACAGCACAAAACAGTGCGACGCGCAAAATAGCGCGAGTGTCAACTGCACAAAACAGTGCGACGCGCAAAATAGCGCGAGTGTCAATTGCACCAAACAATGCCATGCGCAAAATAGCGCGGGTGTGATCTGCACAAAACAGTGCGACGCGCAAAATAGCGCGAGTGTCAACTGCCCAAAACAGTGCGACGCGGAAACTAGCGCCAGTGTGAACAGTACAAAACAGTGCGACGCGCAAAATAGCGCGAGTGTCAACTGCACAAAACAGTGCGACGCGGAAGTAGCGCCAGTGTGAACAGCACAAAACAGTGCGACACGCAAAATAGCGCGAGTGTCAACTGCACAAAACAGTGCGACGCGCAAAATAGCGCGAGTGTCAACTGCAGAAAACAATGCCACGCGGAAAATAGCGCGGGTGTGATCTGCACAAAATAGTGCGACGCGCAAAATAGCGCGAGTGTCAACTGCCCAAAACAGTGCGACGCGGAAAGTAGCGCCAGTGTGAACAGCACAAAACAGTGCGACACGCAAAATAGCGCGAGTGTCAACTGCACAAAACAGTGCGACGCGGAAGTAGCGCCAGTGTGAATAGCACAAAACAGTGCGACGCACAAAATAGCGCGACTGTCAACTGCACAAAATAGTGCGACGCGCAAAATAGCGCGAGTGTGATCTGCACAAAACAATGCGACACGCAAAATAGCGCGAGTGTGAACTGCACAAAACACTGCGACGCGCAAAATAGCGCGAGTGTCAACTGCACAAAACAGAGCGACGCGGAAAGTAGCGCCAGTGTGAACAGCACAAAACAGTGCGACGCGCAAAATAGCGCGAATGTCAACTGCACAAAACAGTGCGACATGCAAAATCGCGCGAGTCTCAACTGCACAAAACAGTGCGACGCGCAAAATAGCGCGGGTGTCAACTGCAGAAAACAATGCCACGCGCAAAATAGCGCGGGTGTGATCTGCACAAAACAGTGCGACGTGCAAAATAGCGCGAGTGTCAACTGCCCAAAAGAGTGCGACGCGGAAAGTAGCGCCAGTGTGAACAGCACAAAACAGTGCGACACGTAAAATAGCGCGACTGTCAACTGCACAAAACAGTGCGACGCACAAAATAGCGCGAGTGTCAACTGCACAAAACAGTGCGACGCGGAAAGTAGCGCCAGTGTGAATAGCACAAAACAGTGCGACGCGCAAAATAGCGCGAGTGTCAACTGCACAAAACAGTGCGACGCGCAAAATAGCGCGAGTGTCAATTGCACAAAACAATGCCATGCGCAAAATAGCGCGGGTGTGATCTGCACAAAACAGTGCGACGCGCAAAATAGCGCGACTGTCAACTACCCAAAACAGTGCGACGCGGAAAGTAGCGCCACTGTGAACAGCACAAAACAGTGCAACGCGCAAAATACCGCGAGTGTCAACTGCACAAAACAGTGTGACGCGGAAGTAGCGCCAGTGTGAATAGCACAAAACAGTGCGACGCACAAACTAGCGCGACTGTCAACTGCACAAAATAGTGCGACGCGCAAAATGGCGCGAGTGTCAACTGCACAAAACAGTGCGACGCGCAAAATAGCGCGAGTGTGATCTGCACAAAACAGTGCGACGCGCAAAATAGCGCGGGTGTGACCTGCACAAAACACTGCGACGTGCAAAATAGCGCGAGTGTCAACTGCACAAAACAGTGAGACGCGGAAAGTAGCGCCAGTGTGAACAGCACGAAACAGTGCGACGCGCAAAATTGCGCGAGTGTCAACTGCACAAAACAGTGGGACGTGCAAAATCGCGCGAGTCTCAATTGCACAAAACAGTGCAACGCGCAAAATAGCGCGAGTGTCAACTGCACAAAACAGTGCGACGCAGAAAGTAGCGCCTGTGTGAACAGCACAAAACAGTGCGACGCGCAAAATAGCGCGAGTGTCATCTGCAGAAAACAATGCCACGCGCAAAATAGCGCGGGTGTGATCTGCACAAAATAGTGCGACGCGCAAAATAGCGCGAGGGTCAACTGCCCAAAACAGTGCGACGCGGAAAGTAGCGCCAGTGTGAACAGCACAAAACAGTGCGACACGCAAAATAGCGCGAGTGTCAACTGCACAAAACAGTGCGACGCGGAAGTAGCGCCAGTGTGAATAGCACAAAACAGTGCGACGCACAAAATAGCGCGACTGTCAACTGCACAAAATAGTGCGACGCGCAAAATAGCGCGAGTGTGATCTGCATAAAATAGTGCGAGATGCAAAATAGCGCAAGTGTGAACTGCACAAAACACTGCGACGCGCAAAATAGCGCGAGTGTCAACTGCACAAAACAGTGCGACGCGGAAAGTAGCGCCAGTGTGAACAGCACAAAACAGTGCGACGCGCAAAATAGCGCGAGTGTCAACTGCACAAAACAGTGCGACGTGCAAAATCGCGCGAGTGTCAACTGCACAAAACAATGCCACGGGCAAAATAGCGCGGGTGTGATCTGCACAAAACAGTGCGACGCGCAAAATAGCGCGAGTGTCAACTGCCCAAAACAGTACGACGCGGAAAGTAGCGCCAGTGTGAACAGCACAAAACAGTGCGACGCGCAAAATACCGCGACTGTCAACTGCACAAAACAGTGCGACGTGCAAAATCGCGCGAGTCTCAACTGCACAAAACAGTGCGACGCGCAAAATAGCGCGAGTGTCAACTGCACAAAACAGTGCGACGCAGAAAGTAGCGCCAGTGTGAACAGCACAAAACAGTGCGACGCGCAAAATAGCGCGAGTGTCAACAGCACAAAACAGTGCGACGTGCAAAATCGCGCGAGTCTCAACTGCACAAAACAGTGCGACGCGCAAAATAGCGCGAGTGTCATCTGCAGAAAACAATGCCACGCGCAAAATAGCGCGGGTGTGATCTACACAAAATAGTGCGACGCGAAAAATAGCGCGAGTGTCAACTGCCCAAAACAGTGCGACGCGGAAAGTAGCGCCAGTGTGAACAGCACAAAACAGTGCGACACGCAAAATAGCGCGAGTGTCAACTGCACAAAACAGTGCAACGCGGAAGTAGCGCCAGTGTGAATAGCAAAAAACAGTGCGACGCACAAAATAGCGCGACTGTCAACTGCACAAAATAGTGCGACGCGCAAAATAGCGCGAGTGTGATCTGCATAAAACAGTGCGACATGCAAAATAGCGCGAGTGTGAACTGCACAAAACACTGCGACGCGCAAAATAGCGCGAGTGTCAACTGCACAAAACAGTGCGACGCGGAAAGTAGCGCCAGTGTGAATAGCACAAAACAGTGCGACGCGCAAAATAGCGCGAGTGTCAACTGCACCAAACAGTGCGACGCGCAAAATAGCGCGAGTGTCAATTGCACAAAACAATGCCATGCGCAAAATAACGCGGGTGTGATCTGCACAAAACAGTGCGACGCGCAAAATAGCGCGACTGTCAACTACCCAAAACAGTGCGACGCGGAAAGTAGCGCCAGTGTGAACAGCACGAAACTGTGCGACGCGCAAAATAGCGCGAGTGTCAACTGCACAAAACAATGCGACGGGCAAAATCGCGCGAGTGTCAACTGCACAAAATAGTGCGACTGGCAACTGTCCAAAACAGTGCGACGCGGAAAGTAGCGCCAGTGTGAACATCACAAAACAGTGCGACGCGCAAAATAGCGCGAGTGTCAACTGCACAAAACAATGCGACGCGGAAGTAGCGCCAGTGTGAATAGCACAAAACAGTGCGACGCGCAAAATAGCGCGAGTGTCAACTGCACAAAATAGTGCGACGCGGAAAGTAGCACCAGTGTGAACAGCACAAAACAGTGCGACGCGTAAAATAGCGCGAGTGTCAACTGCACAAAACAGGGTGACGCGGAAGTAGCGCCAGTGTGAATAGGACAAAACAGTGCGACGCACAAACTAGCGCGACTGTCAACTGCACAAAATAGCGCGAGTGTGAACTGCACAAAACACTGCGACGCGCAAAATAGCGCGAGTGTCAACTGCACAAAACAGTGCAACGCGGAAAGTAGCGCCAGTGTGAACAGCACGAAACAGTGCGACGCGCAAAATAGCGCGAGTGTCAACTGCACAAAACAGTGCGACGTGCAAAATCGCGCGAGTCTCAACTGCACAAAACAGTGCGACGCGCAAAATAGCGCGAGTGTCAACTGCACAAAACAGTGCGACGCAGAAAGTAGCGCCAGTGTGAACAGCACAAAACAGTGCGACGCGCAAAATAGCGCGAGTGTCAACTGCACAAAACAGTGCGACGTGCAAAATCGCGCGAGTCTCAACTGCACAAAACAGTGCGACGCGCAAAATAGCGCGAGTGTCAACTGCAGAAAACAATGCCACGCGCAAAATAGCGCGGGTGTGATCTGCACAAAATACTGCGACCCGCAAAATAGCGCGAGTGTCAACTGCCCAAAACAGTGCGACGCGGAAAGTAGCGCCAGTGTGAACAGCACAAAACAGTGCGACACACAAAATAGCGCGAGTGTCAACTGCACAAAACAGTGCGACGCGGAAGTAGCGCCAGTGTGAATAGCACAAAACAGTGCGACGCACAAAATAGCGCGACTGTCAACTGCACAAAATAGTGCGACGCGCAAAATACCGCGAGTGTGATCTGCATAAAACAGTGCGACATGCAAAATAGCGCGAGTGTGAACTGCACAAAACACTGCGACGCGCAAAATAGCGCGATTGTCAACTGCACAAAACAGTGCGACGTGCAAAATCGCGCGAGTGTCAACTGCACAAAACAATGCCACGGGCAAAATAGCGCGGGTGTGATCTGCACAAAACAGTGCGACGTGGAAAATAGCGCGAGTGTCAACTGCCCAAAAGAGTGCGACGCGGAAAGTAGCGCCAGTGTGAACAGCACAAAACAGTGCGACACGCAAAATAGCGCGACTGTCAACTGCACAAAACAGTGCGACGCACAAAATAGCGCGAGTGTCAACTGCACAAAACAGTGCGACGCGGAAAGTAGCGCCAGTGTGAATAGCACAAAACAGTGCGACGCGCAAAATAGCGCGAGTGTCAACTGCACAAAACAGTGCGACGCGCAAAATAGCGCGAGTGTCAATTGCACAAAACAATGCCATGCGCAAAATAGCGCGGGTGTGATCTGCACAAAACAGTGCGACGCGCAAAATAGCGCGACTGTCAACTACCCAAAACAGTGCGACGCGGAAAGTAGCGCCAGTGTGAACAGCACAAAACAGTGCAACGCGCAAAATAGCGCGAGTGTCAACTGCACAAAACAGTGTGACGCGGAAGTAGCGCCAGTGTGAATAGCACAAAACAGTGCGACGCACAAACTAGCGCGACTGTCAACTGCACAAAATAGTGCGACGCGCAAAATGGCGCGAGTGTCAACTGCACAAAACAGTGCGACGTGCAAAATCGCGCGAGTCTCAACTGCACAAAACAGTGCGACGCGCAAAATAGCGCGAGTGTCAACTGCAGAAAACAATGCCACGCGCAAAATAGCGCGGGTGTGATCTGCACAAAACAGTGCGACGTGCAAAATAGCGCGAGTGTCAACTGCCCAAAAGAGTGCGACGCGGAAAGTAGCGCCAGTGTGAACAGCACAAAACAGTGCGACACGCAAAATAGCGCGACTGTCAACTGCACAAAACAGTGCGACGCACAAAATAGCGCGAGTGTCAACTGCACAAAACAGTGCGACGCGGAAAGTAGCGCCAGTGTGAATAGCACAAAACAGTGCGACGCGCAAAATAGCGCGAGTGTCAACTGCACAAAACAGTGCGACGCGCAAAATAGCGCGAGTGTCAATTGCACAAAACAATGCCATGCGCAAAATAGCGCGGGTGTGATCTGCACAAAACAGTGCGACGCGCAAAATAGCGCGACTGTCAACTACCCAAAACAGTGCGACGCGGAAAGTAGCGCCAGTGTGAACAGCACAAAACAGTGCAACGCGCAAAATAGCGCGAGTGTCAACTGCACAAAACAGGGTGACGCGGAAGTAGCGCCAGTGTGAATAGCACAAAACAGTGCGACGCACAAACTAGCGCGACTGTCAACTGCACAAAATAGTGCGACGCGCAAAATGGCGCGAGTGTCAACTGCACAAAACAGTGCGACGCGCAAAATAGCGCGGGTGTGACCTGCACAAAACACTGCGACGCGCAAAATAGCGTCAGTGTCAACTGCACAAAACAGTGCGACGCGGAAGTAGCGCCAGTGTGAATAGCACAAAACAGTGCGACGCACAAAATAGCGCGACTGTCAACTGCCCAAAATAGTGCGACGCGCAAAATAGCGCGAGTGTGATCTGCATAAAACAGTGCGACATGCAAAATAGCGCAAGTGTGAACTGCACAAAACACTGCGACGCGCAAAATAGCGCGAGTGTCAACTGCACAAAACAGTGCGACGCGGAAAGTAGCGCCAGTGTGAACAGCACAAAACAGTGCGACGCGCAAAATAGCGCGACTGTCAACTGCACAAAACAGTGCGACGCACAAAATAGCGCGAGTGTCAACAGCACAAAACAGTGCGACGCGGAAAGTAGCGCCAGTGTGAACAGCACAAAACAGTGCGACGCGCAAATTAGCGTGAGTGTCAACTGCACAAAATAGTGCGACGTGCAAAATCGCGCGAGTCTCAACTGCACAAAACAGTGCGACGCGCAAAATAGTGTGAGTGTCAATTGCACAAAACAATGCCACGCGCAAAATAGCGCGGGTGTGATCTGCAGAAAACAGTGCGACGCGCAAAATAGCGCGACTGTCAACTGCCCAAAACAGTGCGACGCGGAAAGTAGCGCCAGTGTGAACAGCACAAAACAGTGCGACGCGCAAAATAGCGCGACTGTCAACTGCACAAAACAGTGCGACGCACAAAATAGCCCGAGTGTCAACAGCACAAAACAGTGCGACGCGGAAAGTAGCGCTAGTGTGAACAGCACAAAACAGTGCGACGCGCAAATTAGCGTGAGTGTCAACTGCACAAAACAGTGCGGCGTGCAAAATCGCGCGAGTCTCAACTGCACAAAACAGTGCGACGCGCAAAATAGCGTGAGTGTCAATTGCACAAAACAATGCCACGCGCAAAATAGCCCGGGTGTGATCTGCACAAAACAGTGCGACGCGTAAAATAGCGCGACTGTCAACTGCCCAAAACAGTGCGACGTGGATAGTAGCGCCAGTGTGAACAGCACAAAACAGTGCGACGCGCAAAATAGCGCGAGTGTCAACTGCACAAAACAGTGCGACGCGGAAGTAGCGCCAGTGTGAATAGCACAAAACAGTGCGACGCACAAACTAGCGCGACTGTCAACTGCACAAAATAGTGCGACACGCAAAATAGCGCGAGTGGGAACTGCACAAAACACTGCGACGCGCAAAATAGCGCGAGTGTCACCTGCACAAAACAGTGCGACGCGGAAAGTAGCGCCAGTGTGAACAGCACAAAACAGTGCGACGCGCAAAATAGCGCGAGTGTCACCTGCCCAAAAGAGTGCGACGCGGAAAGTAGCGCCAGTGTGAACAGCACAAAACAGTGCGACGCGCAAAATAGCGCGAGTGTCAACTGCACAAAACAGTGCGACGCGCAAAATAGCACGAGTGTCAACTGCACAAAACAGTGCGACGCGGAAAGTAGCGCCAGTGTGAACAGCACAAAACAGTGCGACGCGCAAAATAGCGCGAGTGTCAACTGCACAAAACAGTGCGACGCACAAAATAGCGCGAGTGTCAATTGCACCAAACAATGCCATGCGCAAAATAGCGCGGGTGTGATCTGCACAAAACAGTGCGACGCGCAAAATAGCGCGAGTGTCAACTGCCCAAAACAGTGCGACGCGGAAACTAGCGCCAGTGTGAACAGTACAAAACAGTGCGACGCGCAAAATAGCGCGAGTGTCAACTGCACAAAACAGTGCGACGCGGAAGTAGCGCCAGTGTGAATAGCACAAAACAGTGCGACACACAAAATAGCGCGACTGTCAAATGCACAAAATAGTGCGACGCGCAAAATAGCGCGAGTGTGATCTGCACAAAACAGTGCGACACGCAAAATAGCGCGAGTGTGAACTGCACAAAACACTGCGACGCGCAAAATAGCGCGAGTGTCAACTGCACAAAACAGAGCGACGCGGAAAGTAGCGCCAGTGTGAACAGCACAAAACAGTGCGACGCGCAAAATAGCGCGAATGTCAACTGCACAAAACAGTGCGACGTGCAAAATCGCGCGAGTCTCAACTGCACAAAACAGTGCGACGCGCAAAATAGCGCGAGTGTCAACTGCAGAAAACAATGCCACGCGCAAAATAGCGCGGGTGTGATCTGCACAAAACAGTGCGACGTGCAAAATAGCGCGAGTGTCAACTGCCCAAAAGTGTGCGACGCGGAAAGTAGCGCCAGTGTGAACAGCACAAAACAGTGCGACACGCAAAATAGCGCGACTGTCAACTGCACAAAACAGTGCGACGCACAAAATAGCGCGAGTGTCAACTGCACAAAACAGTGCGACGCGGAAAGTAGCGCCAGTGTGAATAGCACAAAACAGTGCGACGCGCAAAATAGCGCGAGTGTCAACTGCACAAAACAGTGCGACGCGCAAAATAGCGCGAGTGTCAATTGCACAAAACAATGCCATGCGCAAAATAGCGCGGGTGTGATATGCACAAAACAGTGCGACGCGCAAAATAGCGCGACTGTCAACTACCCAAAACAGTGCGACGCGGAAAGTAGCGCCAGTGTGAACAGCACAAAACAGAGCAACGCGCAAAATAGCGCGAGTGTCAACTGCACAAAACAGTGTGACGCGGAAGTTGCGCCAGTGTGAATAGCACAAAACAGTGCGACGCACAAACTAGCGCGACTGTCAACTGCACAAAATAGTGCGACGCGCAAAATGGCACGAGTGTCAACTGCACAAAACAGTGCGACGCGCAAAATAGCGCGAGTGTGATCTGCACAAAACAGTGCGACGCGCAAAATAGCGCGGGTGTGACCTGCACAAAACACTGCGACGCGCAAAATAGCGCGAGTGTCAACTGCACAAAACAGTGAGACGCGGAAAGTAGCGCCAGTGTGAATAGCACGAAACAGTGCGACGCGCAAAATAGCGCGAGTGTCAACTGCACAAAACAGTGGGACGTGCAAAATCGCGCGAGTCTCAATTGCACAAAACAGTGCAACGCGCAAAATAGCGCGAGTGTCAACTGCACAAAACAGTGCGACGCAGAAAGTAGCGCCAGTGTGAAAAGCACAAAACAGTGCGACGCGCAAAATAGCGCGAGTATCAACTGCACAAAACAGTGCGACGTGCAAAATCGCGCGAGTCTCAACTGCACAAAACAGTGCGACGCGCAAAATAGCGCGAGTGTCAACTGCAGAAAACAATGCCACGCGCAAAATAGCGCGGGTGTGATCTGCACAAAATAGTGCGACGCGCAAAATAGCGCTAGTGTCAACTGCCCAAAACAGTGCGACGCGGAAAGTAGCGCCAGTGTGAACAGCACAAAACAGTGCGACACGCAAAATAGCGCGAGTGTCAACTGCACAAAACAGTGCGACACGGAAGTAGCGCCAGTGTGAATAGCACAAAACAGTGCGACGCACAAAATAGCGCGACTGTCAACTGCACAAAATAGTGCGACGCGCAAAATAGCGCGAGTGTGATCTGCATAAAACAGTGCGACATGCAAAATAGCGCAAGTGTGAACTGCACAAAACACTGCGACGCGCAAAATAGCGCGAGTGTCAACTGCACAAAATAGTGCGACGCGGAAAGTAGCACCAGTGTGAAAAGCACAAAACAGTGCGACGCGCAAAATAGCGCGAGTGTGAACTGCACAAAACAGTGCGACGTGCAAAGTCGCGCGAGTGTCAACTGCACAAAACAATGCCACGGGCAAAATAGCGCGGGTGTGATCTGCACAAAACAGTGCGACGCGCAAAATAGCGCGAGTGTCAACTGCCCAAAACAGTGCAACGCGGAAAGTAGCGCCAGTGCGAACAGCACAAAACAGTGCGACGCGCAAAATAGCGCGACTGTCAACTGCATAAAACAGTGCGACGCACAAAATAGCGCGAGTGTCAACAGCACAAAACAGTGCGACGCGGAAAGTAGCGCCAGTGTGAACAGCACAAAACAGTGCGACGCGCAAATTAGCGTGAGTGTCAACTGCACAAAATAGTGCGACGTGCAAAATCGCGCGAGTCTCAACTGCACAAAACAGTGCGACGCGCAAAATAGCGTGAGTGTCAATTGCACAAAACAATGCCACGCGCAAAATAGCGCGGGTGTGATCTGCACAAAACAGTGCGACACGAAAAATAGCGCGACTGTCAACTGCCCAAAACAGTGCGACGCGGAAAGTAGCGCCAGTGTGAACAGCACAAAACAGTGCGACGCGCAAAATAGCGCGAGTGTCAACTGCACAAAACAGTGCGACGCGGAAGTAGCGCCAGTGTGAATAGCACAAAATAGTGCGACGCGCAAAATAGCGCGAGTGTCAACTGCACAAAACAGTGTGACGCGGAAAGTAGCGCCAGTGTGAACAGCACAAAACAGTGCGACGCGCAAAATAGCGCGAGTGTCAACTGCACAAAACAGTGTGACGCGGAAAGTAGCGCCAGTGTGAACAGCACAAAACAGTGCGACGCGCAAAATAGCGCGAGTGTCAACTGCACAAAACAGTGCGACACGCAAAATAGCGCAAGTGTGAACTGCATAAAACACTGCGACGCGCAAAATAGCGCGAGTGTCAACTGCACAAAACAGTGCGACGCGGAAAGTAGCGCCATTGTGAACAGCACAAAACAGTGCGACGCGCAAAATAGCGCGAGTGTGATCTGCACAAAACAGTGCGACGTGCAAAATAGCGCGAGTGTCAACTGCCCAGAAGAGTGCGACGCGGAAAGTAGCGCCAGTGTGAACAGCACAAAACAGTGCGACGCGCAAAATAGCGCGACTGTCAACTGCACAAAACAGTGCGACGCGCAAAATAGCGCGAGTGTCAACTGCACAAAACAGTGCGACGCGGAAAGTAGCGCCAGTGTGAACAACACAAAACAGTGCGACGTGCAAAATAGCGCGAGTGTCAACTGCACAAAACAGTGCGACGCGCAAAATAGCGAGTGTCAATTGCACCAAACAATGCCATGCGCAAAATAGCGCGGGTGTGATCTGCACAAAACAGTGCGACACGCAAAATAGCGCGACTGTCAACTACCCAAAACAGTGCGACGCGGAAAGTAGGGCCAGTGTGAACAGCGCAAAACATGGCAACGCGCAAAATAGCGCGAGTGTCAACTGCACAAAACAGTGCGACGCGGAAGTAGCGCCAGTGTGAATAGCCCAAAACAGTGCGACGCACAAACTAGCGCGACTGTCAACTGCACAAAATAGTGCGACGCGCAAAATGGCCCGAGTGTTAACTGCACAAAACAGTGCGACACGCAAAATAGCGCGAGTGTCAACTGCACAAAACAGTGCGACGCGGAAGTAGCGCCAGTGTGAATAGCACAAAACAGTGCGACGCACAAAATAGCGCGACTGTCAACTGCACAAAATAGTGCGACGCGCAAAATAGCGCGAGTGTGATCTGCATAAAACAGTGCGACATGCAAAATAGCGCGAGTGTGAACTGCACAAAACACTGCGACGCGCAAAATAGCGCGAGTGTCAACTGCACAAAACAGTGCGACGCGGAAAGTAGCGCCAGTGTGAACAGCACAAAACAGTGCGACGCGCAAATTAGCGTGAGTGTCAACTGCACAAAATAGTGCGACGTGCAAAATCGCGCGAGTCTCAACTGCACAAAACAGTGCGACGCGCAAAATAGCGTGAGTGTCAATTGCACAAAACAATGCCACGCGCAAAATAGCGCGGGTGTGATCTGCACAAAACAGTGCGACGCGCAAAATAGCGCGACTGTCAACTGCCCAAAACAGTGCGACGCGGAAAGTAGCGCCAGTGTGAACAGCACAAAACAGTGCGACGCGCAAAATAGCGCGAGTGTCAACTGCACAAAACAGTGCGACGCGGAAGTAGCGCCAGTGTGAATAGCACAAAACAGTGCGACGCGCAAAATAGCGCGAGTGTCAACTGCACAAAACAGTGTGACGCGGAAAGTAGCGCCAGTGTGAACAGCACAAAACAGTGCGACGCGCAAAATAGCGTGAGTGTCAATTGCACAAAACAATGCCACGCGCAAAATAGCCCGGGTGTGATCTGCACAAAACAGTGCGACGCGTAAAATAGCGCGACTGTCAACTGCCCAAAACAGTGCGACGTGGATAGTAGCGCCAGTGTGAACAGCACAAAACAGTGCGACGCGCAAAATAGCGCGAGTGTCAACTGCACAAAACAGTGCGACGCGGAAGTAGCGCCAGTGTGAATAGCACAAAACAGTGCGACGCACAAACTAGCGCGACTGTCAACTGCACAAAATAGTGCGACACGCAAAATAGCGCGAGTGGCAACTGCACAAAACACTGCGACGCGCAAAATAGCGCGAGTGTCACCTGCACAAAACAGTGCGACGCGGAAAGTAGCACCAGTGTGAACAGCACAAAACAGTGCGACGCGCAAAATAGCGCGAGTGTCACCTGCCCAAAAGAGTGCGACGCGGAAAGTAGCGCCAGTGTGAACAGCACAAAACAGTGCGACGCGCAAAATAGCGCGAGTGTCAACTGCACAAAACAGTGCGACGCGCAAAATAGCACGAGTGTCAACTGCACAAAACAGTGCGACGCGGAAAGTAGCGCCAGTGTGAACAGCACAAAACAGTGCGACGCGCAAAATAGCGCGAGTGTCAACTGCACAAAACAGTGCGACGCGCAAAATAGCGCGAGTGTCAATTGCACCAAACAATGCCATGCGCAAAATAGCGCGGGTGTGATCTGCACAAAACAGTGCGACGCGCAAAATAGCGCGAGTGTCAACTGCCCAAAACAGTGCGACGCGGAAACTAGCGCCAGTGTGAACAGTACAAAACAGTGCGACGCGCAAAATAGCGCGAGTGTCAACTGCACAAAACAGTGCGACGCGGAAGTAGCGCCAGTGTGAATAGCACAAAACAGTGCGACACACAAAATAGCGCGACTGTCAAATGCACAAAATAGTGCGACGCGCAAAATAGCGCGAGTGTGATCTGCACAAAACAGTGCGACACGCAAAATAGCGCGAGTGTGAACTGCACAAAACACTGCGACGCGCAAAATAGCGCGAGTGTCAACTGCACAAAACAGAGCGACGCGGAAAGTAGCGCCAGTGTGAACAGCACAAAACAGTGCGACGCGCAAAATAGCGCGAATGTCAACTGCACAAAACAGTGCGACGTGCAAAATCGCGCGAGTCTCAACTGCACAAAACAGTGCGACGCGCAAAATAGCGCGAGTGTCAACTGCAGAAAACAATGCCACGCGCAAAATAGCGCGGGTGTGATCTGCACAAAACAGTGCGACGTGCAAAATAGCGCGAGTGTCAACTGCCCAAAAGTGTGCGACGCGGAAAGTAGCGCCAGTGTGAACAGCACAAAACAGTGCGACACGCAAAATAGCGCGACTGTCAACTGCACAAAACAGTGCGACGCACAAAATAGCGCGAGTGTCAACTGCACAAAACAGTGCGACGCGGAAAGTAGCGCCAGTGTGAATAGCACAAAACAGTGCGACGCGCAAAATAGCGCGAGTGTCAACTGCACAAAACAGTGCGACGCGCAAAATAGCGCGAGTGTCAATTGCACAAAACAATGCCATGCGCAAAATAGCGCGGGTGTGATATGCACAAAACAGTGCGACGCGCAAAATAGCGCGACTGTCAACTACCCAAAACAGTGCGACGCGGAAAGTAGCGCCAGTGTGAACAGCACAAAACAGAGCAACGCGCAAAATAGCGCGAGTGTCAACTGCACAAAACAGTGTGACGCGGAAGTTGCGCCAGTGTGAATAGCACAAAACAGTGCGACGCACAAACTAGCGCGACTGTCAACTGCACAAAATAGTGCGACGCGCAAAATGGCACGAGTGTCAACTGCACAAAACAGTGCGACGCGCAAAATAGCGCGGGTGTGACCTGCACAAAACACTGCGACGCGCAAAATAGCGCGAGTGTCAACTGCACAAAACAGTGAGACGCGGAAAGTAGCGCCAGTGTGAATAGCACGAAACAGTGCGACGCGCAAAATAGCGCGAGTGTCAACTGCACAAAACAGTGGGACGTGCAAAATCGCGCGAGTCTCAATTGCACAAAACAGTGCAACGCGCAAAATAGCGCGAGTGTCAACTGCACAAAACAGTGCGACGCAGAAAGTAGCGCCAGTGTGAAAAGCACAAAACAGTGCGACGCGCAAAATAGCGCGAGTATCAACTGCACAAAACAGTGCGACGTGCAAAATCGCGCGAGTCTCAACTGCACAAAACAGTGCGACGCGCAAAATAGCGCGAGTGTCAACTGCAGAAAACAATGCCACGCGCAAAATAGCGCGGGTGTGATCTGCACAAAATAGTGCGACGCGCAAAATAGCGCTAGTGTCAACTGCCCAAAACAGTGCGACGCGGAAAGTAGCGCCAGTGTGAACAGCACAAAACAGTGCGACACGCAAAATAGCGCGAGTGTCAACTGCACAAAACAGTGCGACACGGAAGTAGCGCCAGTGTGAATAGCACAAAACAGTGCGACGCACAAAATAGCGCGACTGTCAACTGCACAAAATAGTGCGACGCGCAAAATAGCGCGAGTGTGATCTGCATAAAACAGTGCGACATGCAAAATAGCGCAAGTGTGAACTGCACAAAACACTGCGACGCGCAAAATAGCGCGAGTGTCAACTGCACAAAATAGTGCGACGCGGAAAGTAGCACCAGTGTGAAAAGCACAAAACAGTGCGACGCGCAAAATAGCGCGAGTGTGAACTGCACAAAACAGTGCGACGTGCAAAGTCGCGTGAGTGTCAACTGCACAAAACAATGCCACGGGCAAAATAGCGCGGGTGTGATCTGCACAAAACAGTGCGACGCGCAAAATAGCGCGAGTGTCAACTGCCCAAAACAGTGCAACGCGGAAAGTAGCGCCAGTGCGAACAGCACAAAACAGTGCGACGCGCAAAATAGCGCGACTGTCAACTGCATAAAACAGTGCGACGCACAAAATAGCGCGAGTGTCAACAGCACAAAACAGTGCGACGCGGAAAGTAGCGCCAGTGTGAACAGCACAAAACAGTGCGACGCGCAAATTAGCGTGAGTGTCAACTGCACAAAATAGTGCGACGTGCAAAATCGCGCGAGTCTCAACTGCACAAAACAGTGCGACGCGCAAAATAGCGTGAGTGTCAATTGCACAAAACAATGCCACGCGCAAAATAGCGCGGGTGTGATCTGCACAAAACAGTGCGACACGAAAAATAGCGCGACTGTCAACTGCCCAAAACAGTGCGACGCGGAAAGTAGCGCCAGTGTGAACAGCACAAAACAGTGCGACGCGCAAAATAGCGCGAGTGTCAACTGCACAAAACAGTGCGACGCGGAAGTAGCGCCAGTGTGAATAGCACAAAACAGTGCGACGCGCAAAATAGCGCGAGTGTCAACTGCACAAAACAGTGTGACGCGGAAAGTAGCGCCAGTGTGAACAGCACAAAACAGTGCGACGCGCAAAATAGCGCGAGTGTCAACTGCACAAAACAGTGTGACGCGGAAAGTAGCGCCAGTGTGAACAGCACAAAACAGTGCGACGCGCAAAATAGCGCGAGTGTCAACTGCACAAAACAGTGCGACACGCAAAATAGCGCAAGTGTGAACTGCATAAAACACTGCGACGCGCAAAATAGCGCGAGTGTCAACTGCACAAAACAGTGCGACGCGGAAAGTAGCGCCATTGTGAACAGCACAAAACAGTGCGACGCGCAAAATAGCGCGAGTGTGATCTGCACAAAACAGTGCGACGTGCAAAATAGCGCGAGTGTCAACTGCCCAGAAGAGTGCGACGCGGAAAGTAGCGCCAGTGTGAACAGCACAAAACAGTGCGACGCGCAAAATAGCGCGACTGTCAACTGCACAAAACAGTGCGACGCGCAAAATAGCGCGAGTGTCAACTGCACAAAACAGTGCGACGCGGAAAGTAGCGCCAGTGTGAACAACACAAAACAGTGCGACGTGCAAAATAGCGCGAGTGTCAACTGCACAAAACAGTGCGACGCGCAAAATAGCGAGTGTCAATTGCACCAAACAATGCCATGCGCAAAATAGCGCGGGTGTGATCTGCACAAAACAGTGCGACACGCAAAATAGCGCGACTGTCAACTACCCAAAACAGTGCGACGCGGAAAGTAGGGCCAGTGTGAACAGCGCAAAACATGGCAACGCGCAAAATAGCGCGAGTGTCAACTGCACAAAACAGTGCGACGCGGAAGTAGCGCCAGTGTGAATAGCCCAAAACAGTGCGACGCACAAACTAGCGCGACTGTCAACTGCACAAAATAGTGCGACGCGCAAAATGGCCCGAGTGTTAACTGCACAAAACAGTGCGACACGCAAAATAGCGCGAGTGTCAACTGCACAAAACAGTGCGACGCGGAAGTAGCGCCAGTGTGAATAGCACAAAACAGTGCGACGCACAAAATAGCGCGACTGTCAACTGCACAAAATAGTGCGACGCGCAAAATAGCGCGAGTGTGATCTGCATAAAACAGTGCGACATGCAAAATAGCGCGAGTGTGAACTGCACAAAACACTGCGACGCGCAAAATAGCGCGAGTGTCAACTGCAGAAAACAGTGCGACGCGGAAAGTAGCGCCAGTGTGAACAGCACAAAACAGTGCGACGCGCAAATTAGCGTGAGTGTCAACTGCACAAAATAGTGCGACGTGCAAAATCGCGCGAGTCTCAACTGCACAAAACAGTGCGACGCGCAAAATAGCGTGAGTGTCAATTGCACAAAACAATGCCACGCGCAAAATAGCGCGGGTGTGATCTGCACAAAACAGTGCGACGCGCAAAATAGCGCGACTGTCAACTGCCCAAAACAGTGCGACGCGGAAAGTAGCGCCAGTGTGAACAGCACAAAACAGTGCGACGCGCAAAATAGCGCGAGTGTCAACTGCACAAAACAGTGCGACGCGGAAGTAGCGCCAGTGTGAAGAGCACAAAACAGTGCGACGCGCAAAATAGCGCGAGTGTCAACTGCACAAAACAGTGTGACGCGGAAAGTAGCGCCAGTGTGAACAGCACAAAACAGTGCGACGCGCAAAATAGCGCGAGTGTCAACTGCACAAAACAGTGTGACGCGGAAAGTAGCGCCAGTGTGAACAGCACAAAACAGTGCGACGCGCAAAATAGCGCGAGTGTCAACTGCACAAAACAGTGCGACACGCAAAATAGCGCAAGTGTGAACTGCACAAAACACTGCGACGCGCAAAATAGCGCGAGTGTCAACTGCACAAAACAGTGCGACGCGGAAAGTAGCGCCATTGTGAACAGCACAAAACAGTGCGACGCGCAAAATAGCGCGAGTGTGATCTGCACAAAACAGTGCGACGTGCAAAATAGCGCGAGTGTCAACTGCCCAGAAGAGTGCGACGCGGAAAGTAGCGCCAGTGTGAACAGCACAAAACAGTGCGACGCGCAAAATAGCGCGACTGTCAACTGCACAAAACAGTGCGACGCGCAAAATAGCGCGAGTGTCAACTGCACAAAACAGTGCGACGCGGAAAGTAGCGCCAGTGTGAACAACACAAAACAGTGCGACGTGCAAAATAGCGCGAGTGTCAACTGCACAAAACAGTGCGACGCGCAAAATAGCGCGAGTGTCAATTGCACCAAACAATGCCATGCGCAAAATAGCGCGGGTGTGATCTGCACAAAACAGTGCGACACGCAAAATAGCGCGACTGTCAACTACCCAAAACAGTGCGACGCGGAAAGTAGGGCCAGTGTGAACAGCGCAAAACATGGCAACGCGCAAAATAGCGCGAGTGTCAACTGCACAAAACAGTGCGACGCGGAAGTAGCGCCAGTGTGAATAGCCCAAAACAGTGCGACGCACAAACTAGCGCGACTGTCAACTGCACAAAATAGTGCGACGCGCAAAATGGCCCGAGTGTCAACTGCACAAAACAGTGCGACACGCAAAATAGCGCGAGTGTCAACTGCACAAAACAGTGCGACGCGGAAGTAGCGCCAGTGTGAATAGCACAAAACAGTGCGACGCACAAAATAGCGCGACTGTCAACTGCACAAAATAGTGCGACGCGCAAAATAGCGCGAGTGTGATCTGCATAAAACAGTGCGACATGCAAAATAGCGCGAGTGTGAACTGCACAAAACACTGCGACGCGCAAAATAGCGCGAGTGTCAACTGCACAAAACAGTGCGACGCGGAAAGTAGCGCCAGTGTGAACAGCACAAAACAGTGCGACGCGCCAAATAGCGCGAGTGTCAACAGCACAAAACAGTGCGACGTGCAAAACCGCGCGAGTGTCAACTGCACAAAACAATGCCACGGGCAAAATAGCGCGGGTGTGATCTGCACAAAACAGTGCGACGCGCAAAATAGCGCGAGTGTGAACTGCACAAAACAGTGCGACGTGCAAAACCGCGCGAGTGTCAACTGCACAAAACAATGCCACGGGCAAAATAGCGCGGGTGTGATCTGCACAAAACAGTGCGACGCACAAACTAGCGCGACTGTCAACTGCACAAAATAGTGCGACGCGCAAAATGGCGCGAGTGTCAACTGCACAAAACAGTGCGACACGCAAAATAGTGCGAGTGTCAACTGCACAAAACAGTGCGACGCGGAAGTAGCGCCAGTGTGAATAGCACAAAACAGTGCGACGCACAAAATAGCGCGACTGTCAACTGCACAAAATAGTGCGACGCGCAAAATAGCGCGAGTGTGATCTGCATAAAACAGTGCGACATGCAAAACCGCGCGAGTGTCAACTGCACAAAACAATGCCACGGGCAAAATAGCGCGGTTGTGATCTGCACAAAACAGTGCGACGCACAAACTAGCGCGACTGTCAACTGCACAAAATAGTGCGACGCGCAAAATGGCGCGAGTGTCAACTGCACAAAACAGTGCGACACGCAAAATAGCGCGAGTGTCAACTGCACAAAACAGTGCGACGCGGAAGTAGCGCCAGTGTGAATAGCACAAAACAGTGCGACGCACAAAATAGCGCGACTGTCAACTGCACAAAATAGTGCGACGCGCAAAATAGCGCGAGTGTGATCTGCATAAAACAGTGCGACATGCAAAATAGCGCAAGTGTGAACTGCACAAAACACTGCGACGCGCAAAATAGCGCGAGTGTCAACTGCACAAAACAGTGCGACGCGGAAAGTAGCACCAGTGTGAAAAGCACAAAACAGTGCGACGCGCAAAATAGCGCGAGTGTCAACTGCACAAAACAGTGCGACGTGCAAAGTCGCGCGAGTGTCAACTGCACAAAACAATGCCACGGGCAAAATAGCGCGGGTGTGATCTGCACAAAACAGTGCGACGCGCAAAATAGCGCGAGTGTCAACTGCCCAAAACAGTGCAACGCGGAAAGTAGCGCCAGTGTGAACAGCACAAAACAGTGCGACGCGCAAAATAGCGCGACTGTCAACTGCACAAAACAGTGCGACGCACAAAATAGCGCGAGTGTCAACAGCACAAAACAGTGCGACGCGGAAAGTAGCGCCAGTGTGAACAGCACAAAACAGTGCGACGCGCAAATTAGCGTGAGTGTCAACTGCACAAAATAGTGCGACGTGCAAAATCGCGCGAGTCTCAACTGCACAAAACAGTGCGACGCGCAAAATAGCGTGAGTGTCAATTGCACAAAACAATGCCACGCGCAAAATAGCGCGGGTGTGATCTGCACAAAACAGTGCGACGCGCAAAATAGCGCGACTGTCAACTGCCCAAAACAGTGCGACGCGGAAAGTAGCGCCAGTGTGAACAGCACAAAACAGTGCGACGCGCAAAATAGCGCGAGTGTCAACTGCACAAAACAGTGCGACGCGGAAGTAGCGCCAGTGTGAATAGCACAAAACAGTGCGACGCGCAAAATAGCGCGAGTGTCAACTGCACAAAACAGTGTGACGCGGAAAGTAGCGCCAGTGTGAACAGCACAAAACAGTGCGACGCGCAAAATAGCGCGAGTGTCAACTGCACAAAACAGTGTGACGCGGAAAGTAGCGCCAGTGTGAACAGCACAAAACAGTGCGACGCGCAAAATAGCGCGAGTGTCAACTGCACAAAACAGTGCGACACGCAAAATAGCGCAAGTGTGAACTGCACAAAACACTGCGACGCGCAAAATAGCGCGAGTGTCAACTGCACAAAACAGTGCGACGCGGAAAGTAGCGCCATTGTGAACAGCACAAAACAGTGCGACGCGCAAAATAGCGCGAGTGTGATCTGCACAAAACAGTGCGACGTGCAAAATAGCGCGAGTGTCAACTGCCCAGAAGAGTGCGACGCGGAAAGTAGCGCCAGTGTGAACAGCACAAAACAGTGCGACGCGCAAAATAGCGCGACTGTCAACTGCACAAAACAGTGCGACGCGCAAAATAGCGCGAGTGTCAACTGCACAAAACAGTGCGACGCGGAAAGTAGCGCCAGTGTGAACAACACAAAACAGTGCGACGTGCAAAATAGCGCGAGTGTCAACTGCACAAAACAGTGCGACGCGCAAAATAGCGCGAGTGTCAATTGCACCAAACAATGCCATGCGCAAAATAGCGCGGGTGTGATCTGCACAAAACAGTGCGACACGCAAAATAGCGCGACTGTCAACTACCCAAAACAGTGCGACGCGGAAAGTAGGGCCAGTGTGAACAGCGCAAAACATGGCAACGCGCAAAATAGCGCGAGTGTCAACTGCACAAAACAGTGCGACGCGGAAGTAGCGCCAGTGTGAATAGCCCAAAACAGTGCGACGCACAAACTAGCGCGACTGTCAACTGCACAAAATAGTGCGACGCGCAAAATGGCCCGAGTGTCAACTGCACAAAACAGTGCGACACGCAAAATAGCGCGAGTGTCAACTGCACAAAACAGTGCGACGCGGAAGTAGCGCCAGTGTGAATAGCACAAAACAGTGCGACGCACAAAATAGCGCGACTGTCAACTGCACAAAATAGTGCGACGCGCAAAATAGCGCGAGTGTGATCTGCATAAAACAGTGCGACATGCAAAATAGCGCGAGTGTGAACTGCACAAAACACTGCGACGCGCAAAATTGCGCGAGTGTCAACTGCACAAAACAGTGCGACGCGGAAAGTAGCGCCAGTGTGAACAGCACAAAACAGTGCGACGCGCCAAATAGCGCGAGTGTCAACAGCACAAAACAGTGCGACGTGCAAAACCGCGCGAGTGTCAACTGCACAAAACAATGCCACGGGCAAAATAGCGCGGGTGTGATCTGCACAAAACAGTGCGACGCGCAAAATAGCGCGAGTGTGAACTGCACAAAACAGTGCGACGTGCAAAACCGCGCGAGTGTCAACTGCACAAAACAATGCCACGGGCAAAATAGCGCGGGTGTGATCTGCACAAAACAGTGCGACGCACAAACTAGCGCGACTGTCAACTGCACAAAATAGTGCGACGCGCAAAATGGCGCGAGTGTCAACTGCACAAAACAGTGCGACACGCAAAATAGTGCGAGTGTCAACTGCACAAAACAGTGCGACGCGGAAGTAGCGCCAGTGTGAATAGCACAAAACAGTGCGACGCACAAAATAGCGCGACTGTCAACTGCACAAAATAGTGCGACGCGCAAAATAGCGCGAGTGTGATCTGCATAAAACAGTGCGACATGCAAAACCGCGCGAGTGTCAACTGCACAAAACAATGCCACGGGCAAAATAGCGCGGTTGTGATCTGCACAAAACAGTGCGACGCACAAACTAGCGCGACTGTCAACTGCACAAAATAGTGCGACGCGCAAAATGGCGCGAGTGTCAACTGCACAAAACAGTGCGACACGCAAAATAGCGCGAGTGTCAACTGCACAAAACAGTGCGACGCGGAAGTAGCGCCAGTGTGAATAGCACAAAACAGTGCGACGCACAAAATAGCGCGACTGTCAACTGCACAAAATAGTGCGACGCGCAAAATAGCGCGAGTGTGATCTGCATAAAACAGTGCGACATGCAAAATAGCGCGAGTGTGAACCGCACAAAACACTGCGACGCGCAAAATAGCGCGAGTGTCAACTGCACAAAACAGTGCGACGCGGAAAGTAGCGCCTGTGTGAACAGCACAAAACAGTGCGACGCGCCAAATAGCGCGAGTGTCAACTGCACAAAACAGTGCGACGTGCAAAACCGCGCGAGTGTCAACTGCACAAAACAATGCCACGGGCAAAATAGCGCGGGTGTGATCTGCACAAAACAGTGCGACGCGCAAAATAGCGCGCGTGTGAACTGCACAAAACACTGCGACGCGCAAAATAGCGCGAGTGTCAACTGCCCAAAAACAGTGCGACGCGGAAAGTAGCGCCAATGTGAACAGCACAAAACAGTGCGACACGCAAAATAGCGCGACTGTCAACTGCACAAAACAGTGCGACGCACAAAATAGCGCGAGTGTCAACTGCACAAAACAGTGCGACGCGGAAAGTAGCGCCAGTGTGAACAGCACAAAACAGTGCGACGCGCAAATTAGCGTGAGTGTCAACTGCACAAAACAGTGCGACGCGCAGAATAGCGTGAGTGTCAATTGTACAAAACAATGCCACGCGCAAGATAGCGCGGGTGTGATCTGCACAGAACAGTGCGACGCGCAAATATCGCGACTGTCAACTGCCCAAAACAGTGCGACGCGGAAAGTAGCGCCAGTGTGAACAGCACAAAACAGTGCGACGCGCAAAATCGCGCGAGTCTCAACTGCACAAAACAGTGCGACGCGCAGAATAGCGTGAGTGTCAATTGTACAAAACAATGCCACGCGCAAAATAGCGCGGGTGTGATCTGCACAGAACAGTGCAACGCGCAAATATCGCGACTGTCAACTGCCCAAAACAGTGCGACGCGGAAAGTAGCGCCAGTGTGAACAGCACAAAACAGTGCGACGCGCAAAATAGCGCGAGTGTCAACTGCACAAAACAGTGCGACGCGGAAGTAGCGCCAGTGTGAATAGCACAAAACAGTGCGACGCGCAAAATAGCGCGAGTGTCAACTGCACAAAACAGTGCGACGCGGAAAGTAGCGCCAGTGTGAACAGCACAAAACAGTGCAACGCGCAAAATAGCGCGAGTGTCAACTGCACAAAACAGTGCGACCTGCAAAATAGCGCGAGTGTGAACTGCACAAAACACTGCGACGCGCAAAATAGCGCGAGTGTCAACTGCACAAAACAGTGCGACGCGGAAGTAGCGCCAGTGTGAATAGCACAAAACAGTGCGACGCGCAAAATAGCGCAAGTGTCAACTGCACAAAACAGTGCGACGTGCAAAATCGGGCGAGTCTCAACTGCACAAAACAGAGCGACGTGCAAAATAGCGCGAGTGTCAACTGCAGAAAACAATGCCACGCGCAAAATAGTGCGGGTGTGATCTGCACAAAACAGTGCGACGTGCAACATAGCGCGAGTGTCTACTGCCCAAAAGAGTGCGACGCGGAAAGTAGCGCCAGTGTGAACAGCACAAAACAGTGCGACGCGCAAAATAGCGCGACTGTCAACTGCCCAAAACAGTGCGACGCGCAAAATAGCGCGAGTGTCAACTGCACAAAACAGTGCGACGCGGAAAGTAGCGCCAGTGTGAACAGCACGAAACAGTGCGACGCGCAAAATAGCGCGAGTGTCAACTGCACAAAACAGTGCGACGTGCAAAATCGCGCGATTCTCAACTGCACAAAACAGTGCGACGCGCAAAATAGCGCGAGTGTCAACTGCACAAAACAGTGCGACGCAGAAAGTAGCGCCAGTGTGAACAGCACAAAACAGTGCGACGCGCAAAATAGCGCGAGTGTCAACTGCACAAAACAGTGCGACGTGCAAAATCGCGCGATTCTCAACTGCACAAAACAGTGCGACGCGCAAAATAGCGCGAGTGTCAACTGCCCAAAACAGTGCGACGCGGAAAGTAGCGCCAGTGTGAACAGCACAAAACAGTGCGACACGCAAAATAGCGCGAGTGTCAACTGCACAAAACAATGCGACGCGGAAGTAGCGCCAGTGTGAATAGCACAAAACAGTGCGACGCACAAAATAGCGCGACTGTCAACTGCACAAAATAGTGCGACGCGCAAAATAGCGCGAGTGTGATCTGCATAAAACAGTGCGACATGCAAAATAGCGCGAGTGTGAACTGCACAAAACACTGCGACGCGCAAAATAGCGCGAGTGTCAACTGCACAAAACAGTGCGACGCGGAAAGTAGCGCCAGTGTGAACAGCACAAAACAGTGCGACGCGCCAAATAGCGCGAGTGTCAACTGCACAAAACAGTGCCACGTGCAAAACCGCGCGAGTGTCAACTGCACAAAACAATGCCACGGGCAAAATAGCGCGGGTGTGATCTGCACAAAACAGTGCGACGCGCAAAATAGCGCGAGTGTCAACTGCCCAAAAACAGTGCGACGCGGAAAGTAGCGCCAATGTGAACAGCACAAAACAGTGCGACACGCAAAATAGCGCGAGTGTGAACTGCACAAAACACTGCGACGCGCAAAATAGCGCGAGTGTCAACTGCACAAAACAGTGCGACGCGGAAGTAGCGCCAGTGTGAATAGCACAAAACAGTGCGACGCGCAAAATAGCGCAAGTGTCAACTGCACAAAACAGTGCGACGTGCAAAATCGGGCGAGTCTCAACTGCACAAAACAGAGCGACGTGCAAAATAGCGCGAGTGTCAACTGCAGAAAACAATGCCACGCGCAAAATAGCGCGGGTGTGATCTGCACAAAACAGTGCGACGTGCAAAATAGCGCGAGTGTCAACTGCCCAAAAGAGTGCGACGCGGAAAGTAGCGCCAGTGTGAACAGCACAAAACAGTGCGACGCGCAAAATAGCGCGACTGTCAACTGCCCAAAACAGTGCGACGCGCAAAATAGCGCGAGTGTCAACTGCACAAAACAGTGTGACGCGGAAAGTAGCGCCAGTGTGAACAGCACAAAACAGTGCGACGCGCAAAATAGCGCGAGTGTCAACTGCACAAAACAGTGCGACACGCAAAATAGCGCAAGTGTGAACTGCACAAAACACTGCGACGCGCAAAATAGCGCGAGTGTCAACTGCACAAAACAGTGCGACGCGGAAAGTAGCGCCATTGTGAACAGCACAAAACAGTGCGACGCGCAAAATAGCGCGAGTGTGATCTGCACAAAACAGTGCGACGTGCAAAATAGCGCGAGTGTCAACTGCCCAGAAGAGTGCGACGCGGAAAGTAGCGCCAGTGTGAACAGCACAAAACAGTGCGACGCGCAAAATAGCGCGACTGTCAACTGCACAAAACAGTGCGACGCGCAAAATAGCGCGAGTGTCAACTGCACAAAACAGTGCGACGCGGAAAGTAGCGCCAGTGTGAACAACACAAAACAGTGCGACGTGCAAAATAGCGCGAGTGTCAACTGCACAAAACAGTGCGACGCGCAAAATAGCGCGAGTGTCAATTGCACCAAACAATGCCATGCGCAAAATAGCGCGGGTGTGATCTGCACAAAACAGTGCGACACGCAAAATAGCGCGACTGTCAACTACCCAAAACAGTGCGACGCGGAAAGTAGGGCCAGTGTGAACAGCGCAAAACATGGCAACGCGCAAAATAGCGCGAGTGTCAACTGCACAAAACAGTGCGACGCGGAAGTAGCGCCAGTGTGAATAGCCCAAAACAGTGCGACGCACAAACTAGCGCGACTGTCAACTGCACAAAATAGTGCGACGCGCAAAATGGCCCGAGTGTCAACTGCACAAAACAGTGCGACACGCAAAATAGCGCGAGTGTCAACTGCACAAAATAGTGCGACGCGGAAGTAGCGCCAGTGTGAATAGCACAAAACAGTGCGACGCACAAAATAGCGCGACTGTCAACTGCACAAAATAGTGCGACGCGCAAAATAGCGCGAGTGTGATCTGCATAAAACAGTGCGACATGCAAAATAGCGCGAGTGTGAACTGCACAAAACACTGCGACGCGCAAAATTGCGCGAGTGTCAACTGCACAAAACAGTGCGACGCGGAAAGTAGCGCCAGTGTGAACAGCACAAAACAGTGCGACGCGCCAAATAGCGCGAGTGTCAACAGCACAAAACAGTGCGACGTGCAAAACCGCGCGAGTGTCAACTGCACAAAACAATGCCACGGGCAAAATAGCGCGGGTGTGATCTGCACAAAACAGTGCGACGCGCAAAATAGCGCGAGTGTGAACTGCACAAAACAGTGCGACGTGCAAAACCGCGCGAGTGTCAACTGCACAAAACAATGCCACGGGCAAAATAGCGCGGGTGTGATCTGCACAAAACAGTGCGACGCACAAACTAGCGCGACTGTCAACTGCACAAAATAGTGCGACGCGCAAAATGGCGCGAGTGTCAACTGCACAAAACAGTGCGACACGCAAAATAGTGCGAGTGTCAACTGCACAAAACAGTGCGACGCGGAAGTAGCGCCAGTGTGAATAGCACAAAACAGTGCGACGCACAAAATAGCGCGACTGTCAACTGCACAAAATAGTGCGACGCGCAAAATAGCGCGAGTGTGATCTGCATAAAACCGTGCGACATGCAAAACCGCGCGAGTGTCAACTGCACAAAACAATGCCACGGGCAAAATAGCGCGGTTGTGATCTGCACAAAACAGTGCGACGCACAAACTAGCGCGACTATCAACTGCACAAAATAGTGCGACGCGCAAAATGGCGCGAGTGTCAACTGCACAAAACAGTGCGACACGCAAAATAGCGCGAGTGTCAACTGCACAAAACAGTGCGACGCGGAAGTAGCGCCAGTGTGAATAGCACAAAACAGTGCGACGCACAAAATAGCGCGACTGTCAACTGCACAAAATAGTGCGACGCGCAAAATAGCGCGAGTGTGATCTGCATAAAACAGTGCGACATGCAAAATAGCGCGAGTGTGAACCGCACAAAACACTGCGACGCGCAAAATAGCGCGAGTGTCAACTGCACAAAACAGTGCGACGCGGAAAGTAGCGCCTGTGTGAACAGCACAAAACAGTGCGACGCGCCAAATAGCGCGAGTGTCAACTGCACAAAACAGTGCGACGTGCAAAACCGCGCGAGTGTCAACTGCACAAAACAATGCCACGGGCAAAATAGCGCGGGTGTGATCTGCACAAAACAGTGCGACGCGCAAAATAGCGCGCGTGTGAACTGCACAAAACACTGCGACGCGCAAAATAGCGCGAGTGTCAACTGCCCAAAAACAGTGCGACGCGGAAAGTAGCGCCAATGTGAACAGCACAAAACAGTGCGACACGCAAAATAGCGCGACTGTCAACTGCACAAAACAGTGCGACGCACAAAATAGCGCGAGTGTCAACTGCACAAAACAGTGCGACGCGGAAAGTAGCGCCAGTGTGAACAGCACAAAACAGTGCGACGCGCAAATTAGCGTGAGTGTCAACTGCACAAAACAGTGCGACGCGCAGAATAGCGTGAGTGTCAATTGTACAAAACAATGCCACGCGCAAGATAGCGCGGGTGTGATCTGCACAGAACAGTGCGACGCGCAAATATCGCGACTGTCAACTGCCCAAAACAGTGCGACGCGGAAAGTAGCGCCAGTGTGAACAGCACAAAACAGTGCGACGCGCAAAATCGCGCGAGTCTCAACTGCACAAAACAGTGCGACGCGCAGAATAGCGTGAGTGTCAATTGTACAAAACAATGCCACGCGCAAAATAGCGCGGGTGTGATCTGCACAGAACAGTGCAACGCGCAAATATCGCGACTGTCAACTGCCCAAAACAGTGCGACGCGGAAAGTAGCGCCAGTGTGAACAGCACAAAACAGTGCGACGCGCAAAATAGCGCGAGTGTCAACTGCACAAAACAGTGCGACGCGGAAGTAGCGCCAGTGTGAATAGCACAAAACAGTGCGACGCGCAAAATAGCGCGAGTGTCAACTGCACAAAACAGTGCGACGCGGAAAGTAGCGCCAGTGTGAACAGCACAAAACAGTGCAACGCGCAAAATAGCGCGAGTGTCAACTGCACAAAACAGTGCGACCTGCAAAATAGCGCGAGTGTGAACTGCACAAAACACTGCGACGCGCAAAATAGCGCGAGTGTCAACTGCACAAAACAGTGCGACGCGGAAGTAGCGCCAGTGTGAATAGCACAAAACAGTGCGACGCGCAAAATAGCGCAAGTGTCAACTGCACAAAACAGTGCGACGTGCAAAATCGGGCGAGTCTCAACTGCACAAAACAGAGCGACGTGCAAAATAGCGCGAGTGTCAACTGCAGAAAACAATGCCACGCGCAAAATAGTGCGGGTGTGATCTGCACAAAACAGTGCGACGTGCAACATAGCGCGAGTGTCTACTGCCCAAAAGAGTGCGACGCGGAAAGTAGCGCCAGTGTGAACAGCACAAAACAGTGCGACGCGCAAAATAGCGCGACTGTCAACTGCCCAAAACAGTGCGACGCGCAAAATAGCGCGAGTGTCAACTGCACAAAACAGTGCGACGCGGAAAGTAGCGCCAGTGTGAACAGCACGAAACAGTGCGACGCGCAAAATAGCGCGAGTGTCAACTGCACAAAACAGTGCGACGTGCAAAATCGCGCGATTCTCAACTGCACAAAACAGTGCGACGCGCAAAATAGCGCGAGTGTCAACTGCACAAAACAGTGCGACGCAGAAAGTAGCGCCAGTGTGAACAGCACAAAACAGTGCGACGCGCAAAATAGCGCGAGTGTCAACTGCACAAAACAGTGCGACGTGCAAAATCGCGCGATTCTCAACTGCACAAAACAGTGCGACGCGCAAAATAGCGCGAGTGTCAACTGCCCAAAACAGTGCGACGCGGAAAGTAGCGCCAGTGTGAACAGCACAAAACAGTGCGACACGCAAAATAGCGCGAGTGTCAACTGCACAAAACAATGCGACGCGGAAGTAGCGCCAGTGTGAATAGCACAAAACAGTGCGACGCACAAAATAGCGCGACTGTCAACTGCACAAAATAGTGCGACGCGCAAAATAGCGCGAGTGTGATCTGCATAAAACAGTGCGACATGCAAAATAGCGCGAGTGTGAACTGCACAAAACACTGCGACGCGCAAAATAGCGCGAGTGTCAACTGCACAAAACAGTGCGACGCGGAAAGTAGCGCCAGTGTGAACAGCACAAAACAGTGCGACGCGCCAAATAGCGCGAGTGTCAACTGCACAAAACAGTGCCACGTGCAAAACCGCGCGAGTGTCAACTGCACAAAACAATGCCACGGGCAAAATAGCGCGGGTGTGATCTGCACAAAACAGTGCGACGCGCAAAATAGCGCGAGTGTCAACTGCCCAAAAACAGTGCGACGCGGAAAGTAGCGCCAATGTGAACAGCACAAAACAGTGCGACACGCAAAATAGCGCGAGTGTGAACTGCACAAAACACTGCGACGCGCAAAATAGCGCGAGTGTCAACTGCACAAAACAGTGCGACGCGGAAGTAGCGCCAGTGTGAATAGCACAAAACAGTGCGACGCGCAAAATAGCGCAAGTGTCAACTGCACAAAACAGTGCGACGTGCAAAATCGGGCGAGTCTCAACTGCACAAAACAGAGCGACGTGCAAAATAGCGCGAGTGTCAACTGCAGAAAACAATGCCACGCGCAAAATAGCGCGGGTGTGATCTGCACAAAACAGTGCGACGTGCAAAATAGCGCGAGTGTCAACTGCCCAAAAGAGTGCGACGCGGAAAGTAGCGCCAGTGTGAACAGCACAAAACAGTGCGACGCGCAAAATAGCGCGACTGTCAACTGCCCAAAACAGTGCGACGCGCAAAATAGCGCGAGTGTCAACTGCACAAAACAGTGCGACGCGGAAAGTAGCGCCAGTGTGAACAGCACAAAACAGTGCGACGCGCAAAATAGCGCGAATGTCAACTGCACAAAACAGTGCGACGTGCAAAATAGCGCGAGTGTCAATTGCACAAAACAATGCCATGCACAAAATAGCGCGGGTGTGATCTGCACAAAACAGTGCGACGCGCAAAATAGCGCGACTGTCAACTACCCAAAACAGTGCGACGCGGAAAGTAGCGCCAGTGTGAACAGCACAAAACAGTGCAACGCGCAAAATAGCGCAAGTGTCAACTGCACAAAACAGTGCGACGCGGAAGTAGCGCCAGTGTGAATAGCACAAAACAGTGCGACGCACAAACTAGCGCGACTGTCAACTGCACAAAATAGTGCGACGCGCAAAATGGCGCGAGTGTCAACTGCACAAAACAGTGCAACGCGCAAAATAGCGCGAGTGTGACCTGCACAAAACACTGCGACGCGGAAAGTAGCGCCAGTGTGAACAGCACGAAACAGTGCGACGCGCAAAATAGCGCGAGTGTCAACTACACAAAACAGTGCGACGTGCAAAATCGCGCGAGTCTCAACTGCACAAAACAGTGCGACGCGCAAAATAGCGCGAGTGTCAACTGCACAAAACAGTGCGACGCAGAAAGTAGCGCCAGTGTGAACAGCACAAAACAGTGCGACGCGCAAAATAGCGCGAGTGTCAACTGCACAAAACAGTGCGACGTGCAAAATCGCGCGAGTCTCAACTGCACAAAACAATGCGACGCGCAAAATAGCGCGAGTGTCAACTGCAGAAAAAAATGCCACGCGCAAAATAGCGCGGGTGTGATCTGCACAAAATAGTGCGACGCGCAAAATAGCGCGAGTGTCAACTGCCCAAAACAGTGCGACGCGGAAAGTAGCGCCAGTGTGAACAGCACAAAACAGTGCGACACGCAAAATAGCGCGAGTGTCAACTGCACAAAACAGTGCGACGCGGAAGTAGCGCCAGTGTGAATAGCACAAAACAGTGCGACGCACAAAATAGCGCGACTGTCAACTGCACAAAATAGTGCGACGCGCAAAATAGCGCGAGTGTGATCTGCACAAAACAGTGCGACATGCAAAATAGCGCGAGTGTGAACTGCACAAAACACTGCGACGCGCAAAATAGCGCGAGTGTCAACTGCCCAAAACAGTGCGACGCGGAAAGTAGCGCCAGTGTGAACAGCACAAAACAGTGCGACGCGCAAAATAGCGCGAGTGTCAACTGCACAAAATAGTGCGACGTGCAAAATCGCGCGAGTGTCAACTGCACAAAACAATGCCACGGGCAAAATAGCGCGGGTGTGATCTGCACAAAATAGTGCGACGCGCAAAATAGCGCGAGTGTCAACTGCCCAAAACCGTGCGACGCGGAAAGTAGCGCCAGTGTGAATAGCACAAAACAGTGCGACGCGCAAAATAGCGCGACTGTCAACTGCACAAAACAGTGCGACGCAGAAAATAGCGCGAGTGTCAACAGCACAAAACAGTGCGACGCGGAAAGTAGCGCCAGTGTGAACAGCACAAAACAGTGCGACGCGAAAATTAGCGTGAGTGTCAACTGCACAAAACAGTGCAACGTGCAAAATCGCGCGAGTCTCAATTGCACAAAACAGTGCGACGCGCAAAATAGCGTGAGTGTCAATTGCACAAAACAATGCCACGCGCAAAATAGCGCGGGTGTGATCTGCACAAAACAGTGCGACGCGCAAAATAGCGCGACTGTCAACTGGCCAAAACAGTGCGACGCGGAAAGTAGCGCCAGTGTGAACAGCACAAAACAGTGCGACACACAAAATAGCGCGAGTGTCAACTGCACAAAACAGTGCGACGCGGAAGTAGCGCCAGTGTGAATAGCACAAAACAGTGCGACGCACAAAATAGCGCGACTGTCAACTGCACAAAATAGTGCGACGCGCAAAATACCGCGAGTGTGATCTGCATAAAACAGTGCGACATGCAAAATAGCGCGAGTGTGAACTGCACAAAACACTGCGACGCGCAAAATAGCGCGATTGTCAACTGCACAAAACAGTGCGACGTGCAAAATCGCGCGAGTGTCAACTGCACAAAACAATGCCACGGGCAAAATAGCGCGGGTGTGATCTGCACAAAACAGTGCGACGTGGAAAATAGCGCGAGTGTCAACTGCCCAAAAGAGTGCGACGCGGAAAGTAGCGCCAGTGTGAACAGCACAAAACAGTGCGACACGCAAAATAGCGCGACTGTCAACTGCACAAAACAGTGCGACGCACAAAATAGCGCGAGTGTCAACTGCACAAAACAGTGCGACGCGGAAAGTAGCGCCAGTGTGAATAGCACAAAACAGTGCGACGCGCAAAATAGCGCGAGTGTCAACTGCACAAAACAGTGCGACGCGCAAAATAGCGCGAGTGTCAATTGCACAAAACAATGCCATGCGCAAAATAGCGCGGGTGTGATCTGCACAAAACAGTGCGACGCGCAAAATAGCGCGACTGTCAACTACCCAAAACAGTGCGACGCGGAAAGTAGCGCCAGTGTGAACAGCACAAAACAGTGCAACGCGCAAAATAGCGCGAGTGTCAACTGCACAAAACAGTGTGACGCGGAAGTAGCGCCAGTGTGAATAGCACAAAACAGTGCGACGCACAAACTAGCGCGACTGTCAACTGCACAAAATAGTGCGACGCGCAAAATGGCGCGAGTGTCAACTGCACAAAACAGTGCGACGTGCAAAATCGCGCGAGTCTCAACTGCACAAAACAGTGCGACGCGCAAAATAGCGCGAGTGTCAACTGCAGAAAACAATGCCACGCGCAAAATAGCGCGGGTGTGATCTGCACAAAACAGTGCGACGTGCAAAATAGCGCGAGTGTCAACTGCCCAAAAGAGTGCGACGCGGAAAGTAGCGCCAGTGTGAACAGCACAAAACAGTGCGACACGCAAAATAGCGCGACTGTCAACTGCACAAAACAGTGCGACGCACAAAATAGCGCGAGTGTCAACTGCACAAAACAGTGCGACGCGGAAAGTAGCGCCAGTGTGAATAGCACAAAACAGTGCGACGCGCAAAATAGCGCGAGTGTCAACTGCACAAAACAGTGCGACGCGCAAAATAGCGCGAGTGTCAATTGCACAAAACAATGCCATGCGCAAAATAGCGCGGGTGTGATCTGCACAAAACAGTGCGACGCGCAAAATAGCGCGACTGTCAACTACCCAAAACAGTGCGACGCGGAAAGTAGCGCCAGTGTGAACAGCACAAAACAGTGCAACGCGCAAAATAGCGCGAGTGTCAACTGCACAAAACAGGGTGACGCGGAAGTAGCGCCAGTGTGAATAGCACAAAACAGTGCGACGCACAAACTAGCGCGACTGTCAACTGCACAAAATAGTGCGACGCGCAAAATGGCGCGAGTGTCAACTGCACAAAACAGTGCGACGCGCAAAATAGCGCGGGTGTGACCTGCACAAAACACTGCGACGCGCAAAATAGCGTCAGTGTCAACTGCACAAAACAGTGCGACGCGGAAGTAGCGCCAGTGTGAATAGCACAAAACAGTGCGACGCACAAAATAGCGCGACTGTCAACTGCCCAAAATAGTGCGACGCGCAAAATAGCGCGAGTGTGATCTGCATAAAACAGTGCGACATGCAAAATAGCGCAAGTGTGAACTGCACAAAACACTGCGACGCGCAAAATAGCGCGAGTGTCAACTGCACAAAACAGTGCGACGCGGAAAGTAGCGCCAGTGTGAACAGCACAAAACAGTGCGACGCGCAAAATAGCGCGACTGTCAACTGCACAAAACAGTGCGACGCACAAAATAGCGCGAGTGTCAACAGCACAAAACAGTGCGACGCGGAAAGTAGCGCCAGTGTGAACAGCAGAAAACAGTGCGACGCGCAGATTAGCGTGAGTGTCAACTGCACAAAATAGTGCGACGTGCAAAATCGCGCGAGTCTCAACTGCACAAAACACTGCGACGCGCAAAATAGTGTGAGTGTCAATTGCACAAAACAATGCCACGCGCAAAATAGCGCGGGTGTGATCTGCAGAAAACAGTGCGACGCGCAAAATAGCGCGACTGTCAACTGCCCAAAACAGTGCGACGCGGAAAGTAGCGCCAGTGTGAACAGCACAAAACAGTGCGACGCGCAAAATAGCGCGACTGTCAACTGCACAAAACAGTGCGACGCACAAAATAGCCCGAGTGTCAACAGCACAAAACAGTGCGACGCGGAAAGTAGCGCTAGTGTGAACAGCACAAAATAGTGCGACGCGCAAATTAGCGTGAGTGTCAACTGCACAAAACAGTGCGGCGTGCAAAATCGCGCGAGTCTCAACTGCACAAAACAGTGCGACGCGCAAAATAGCGTGAGTGTCAATTGCACAAAACAATGCCACGCGCAAAATAGCCCGGGTGTGATCTGCACAAAACAGTGCGACGCGTAAAATAGCGCGACTGTCAACTGCCCAAAACAGTGCGACGTGGATAGTAGCGCCAGTGTGAACAGCACAAAACAGTGCGACGCGCAAAATAGCGCGAGTGTCAACTGCACAAAACAGTGCGACGCGGAAGTAGCGCCAGTGTGAATAGCACAAAACAGTGCGACGCACAAACTAGCGCGACTGTCAACTGCACAAAATAGTGCGACACGCAAAATAGCGCGAGTGGGAACTGCACAAAACACTGCGACGCGCAAAATAGCGCGAGTGTCACCTGCACAAAACAGTGCGACGCGGAAAGTAGCGCCAGTGTGAACCGCACAAAACAGTGCGACGCGCAAAATAGCGCGAGTGTCACCTGCCCAAAAGAGTGCGACGCGGAAAGTAGCGCCAGTGTGAACAGCACAAAACAGTGCGACGCGCAAAATAGCGCGAGTGTCAACTGCACAAAACAGTGCGACGCGCAAAATAGCACGAGTGTCAACTGCACAAAACAGTGCGACGCGGAAAGTAGCGCCAGTGTGAACAGCACAAAACAGTGCGACGCGCAAAATAGCGCGAGTGTCAACTGCACAAAACAGTGCGACGCGCAAAATAGCGCGAGTGTCAATTGCACCAAACAATGCCATGCGCAAAATAGCGCGGGTGTGATCTGCACAAAACAGTGCGACGCGCAAAATAGCGCGAGTGTCAACTGCCCAAAACAGTGCGACGCGGAAACTAGCGCCAGTGTGAACAGTACAAAACAGTGCGACGCGCAAAATAGCGCGAGTGTCAACTGCACAAAACAGTGCGACGCGGAAGTAGCGCCAGTGTGAATAGCACAAAACAGTGCGACACACAAAATAGCGCGACTGTCAAATGCACAAAATAGTGCGACGCGCAAAATAGCGCGAGTGTGATCTGCACAAAACAGTGCGACACGCAAAATAGCGCGAGTGTGAACTGCACAAGACACTGCGACGCGCAAAATAGCGCGAGTGTCAACTGCACAAAACAGAGCGACGCGGAAAGTAGCGCCAGTGTGAACAGCACAAAACAGTGCGACGCGCAAAATAGCGCGAATGTCAACTGCACAAAACAGTGCGACGTGCAAAATCGCGCGAGTCTCAACTGCACAAAACAGTGCGACGCGCAAAATAGCGCGAGTGTCAACTGCAGAAAACAATGCCACGCGCAAAATAGCGCGGGTGTGATCTGCACAAAACAGTGCGACGTGCAAAATAGCGCGAGTGTCAACTGCCCAAAAGTGTGCGACGCGGAAAGTAGCGCCAGTGTGAACAGCACAAAACAGTGCGACACGCAAAATAGCGCGACTGTCAACTGCACAAAACAGTGCGACGCACAAAATAGCGCGAGTGTCAACTGCACAAAACAGTGCGACGCGGAAAGTAGCGCCAGTGTGAATAGCACAAAACAGTGCGACGCGCAAAATAGCGCGAGTGTCAACTGCACAAAACAGTGCGACGCGCAAAATAGCGCGAGTGTCAATTGCACAAAACAATGCCATGCGCAAAATAGCGCGGGTGTGATATGCACAAAACAGTGCGACGCGCAAAATAGCGCGACTGTCAACTACCCAAAACAGTGCGACGCGGAAAGTAGCGCCAGTGTGAACAGCACAAAACAGAGCAACGCGCAAAATAGCGCGAGTGTCAACTGCACAAAACAGTGTGACGCGGAAGTTGCGCCAGTGTGAATAGCACAAAACAGTGCGACGCACAAACTAGCGCGACTGTCAACTGCACAAAATAGTGCGACGCGCAAAATGGCACGAGTGTCAACTGCACAAAACAGTGCGACGCGCAAAATAGCGCGAGTGTGATCTGCACAAAACAGTGCGACGCGCAAAATAGCGCGGGTGTGACCTGCACAAAACACTGCGACGCGCAAAATAGCGCGAGTGTCAACTGCACAAAACAGTGAGACGCGGAAAGTAGCGCCAGTGTGAATAGCACGAAACAGTGCGACGCGCAAAATAGCGCGAGTGTCAACTGCACAAAACAGTGGGACGTGCAAAATCGCGCGAGTCTCAATTGCACAAAACAGTGCAACGCGCAAAATAGCGCGAGTGTCAACTGCACAAAACAGTGCGACGCAGAAAGTAGCGCCAGTGTGAAAAGCACAAAACAGTGCGACGCGCAAAATAGCGCGAGTATCAACTGCACAAAACAGTGCGACGTGCAAAATCGCGCGAGTCTCAACTGCACAAAACAGTGCGACGCGCAAAATAGCGCGAGTGTCAACTGCAGAAAACAATGCCACGCGCAAAATAGCGCGGGTGTGATCTGCACAAAATAGTGCGACGCGCAAAATAGCGCTAGTGTCAACTGCCCAAAACAGTGCGACGCGGAAAGTAGCGCCAGTGTGAACAGCACAAAACAGTGCGACACGCAAAATAGCGCGAGTGTCAACTGCACAAAACAGTGCGACACGGAAGTAGCGCCAGTGTGAATAGCACAAAACAGTGCGACGCACAAAATAGCGCGACTGTCAACTGCACAAAATAGTGCGACGCGCAAAATAGCGCGAGTGTGATCTGCATAAAACAGTGCGACATGCAAAATAGCGCAAGTGTGAACTGCACAAAACACTGCGACGCGCAAAATAGCGCGAGTGTCAACTGCACAAAATAGTGCGACGCGGAAAGTAGCACCAGTGTGAAAAGCACAAAACAGTGCGACGCGCAAAATAGCGCGAGTGTGAACTGCACAAAACAGTGCGACGTGCAAAGTCGCGCGAGTGTCAACTGCACAAAACAATGCCACGGGCAAAATAGCGCGGGTGTGATCTGCACAAAACAGTGCGACGCGCAAAATAGCGCGAGTGTCAACTGCCCAAAACAGTGCAACGCGGAAAGTAGCGCCAGTGCGAACAGCACAAAACAGTGCGACGCGCAAAATAGCGCGACTGTCAACTGCATAAAACAGTGCGACGCACAAAATAGCGCGAGTGTCAACAGCACAAAACAGTGCGACGCGGAAAGTAGCGCCAGTGTGAACAGCACAAAACAGTGCGACGCGCAAATTAGCGTGAGTGTCAACTGCACAAAATAGTGCGACGTGCAAAATCGCGCGAGTCTCAACTGCACAAAACAGTGCGACGCGCAAAATAGCGTGAGTGTCAATTGCACAAAACAATGCCACGCGCAAAATAGCGCGGGTGTGATCTGCACAAAACAGTGCGACGCGAAAAATAGCGCGACTGTCAACTGCCCAAAACAGTGCGACGCGGAAAGTAGCGCCAGTGTGAACAGCACAAAACAGTGCGACGCGCAAAATAGCGCGAGTGTCAACTGCACAAAACAGTGCGACGCGGAAGTAGCGCCAGTGTGAATAGCACAAAACAGTGCGACGCGCAAAATAGCGCGAGTGTCAACTGCACAAAACAGTGTGACGCGGAAAGTAGCGCCAGTGTGAACAGCACAAAACAGTGCGACGCGCAAAATAGCGCGAGTGTCAACTGCACAAAACAGTGTGACGCGGAAAGTAGCGCCAGTGTGAACAGCACAAAACAGTGCGACGCGCAAAATAGCGCGAGTGTCAACTGCACAAAACAGTGCGACACGCAAAATAGCGCAAGTGTGAACTGCATAAAACACTGCGACGCGCAAAATAGCGCGAGTGTCAACTGCACAAAACAGTGCGACGCGGAAAGTAGCGCCATTGTGAACAGCACAAAACAGTGCGACGCGCAAAATAGCGCGAGTGTGATCTGCACAAAACAGTGCGACGTGCAAAATAGCGCGAGTGTCAACTGCCCAGAAGAGTGCGACGCGGAAAGTAGCGCCAGTGTGAACAGCACAAAACAGTGCGACGCGCAAAATAGCGCGACTGTCAACTGCACAAAACAGTGCGACGCGCAAAATAGCGCGAGTGTCAACTGCACAAAACAGTGCGACGCGGAAAGTAGCGCCAGTGTGAACAACACAAAACAGTGCGACGTGCAAAATAGCGCGAGTGTCAACTGCACAAAACAGTGCGACGCGCAAAATAGCGAGTGTCAATTGCACCAAACAATGCCATGCGCAAAATAGCGCGGGTGTGATCTGCACAAAACAGTGCGACACGCAAAATAGCGCGACTGTCAACTACCCAAAACAGTGCGACGCGGAAAGTAGGGCCAGTGTGAACAACGCAAAACATGGCAACGCGCAAAATAGCGCGAGTGTCAACTGCACAAAACAGTGCGACGCGGAAGTAGCGCCAGTGTGAATAGCCCAAAACAGTGCGACGCACAAACTAGCGCGACTGTCAACTGCACAAAATAGTGCGACGCGCAAAATGGCCCGCGTGTTAACTGCACAAAACAGTGCGACACGCAAAATAGCGCGAGTGTCAACTGCACAAAACAGTGCGACGCGGAAGTAGCGCCAGTGTGAATAGCACAAAACAGTGCGACGCACAAAATAGCGCGACTGTCAACTGCACAAAATAGTGCGACGCGCAAAATAGCGCGAGTGTGATCTGCATAAAACAGTGCGACATGCAAAATAGCGCGAGTGTGAACTGCACAAAACACTGCGACGCGCAAAATAGCGCGAGTGTCAACTGCACAAAACAGTGCGACGCGGAAAGTAGCGCCAGTGTGAACAGCACAAAACAGTGCGACGCGCAAATTAGCGTGAGTGTCAACTGCACAAAATAGTGCGACGTGCAAAATCGCGCGAGTCTCAACTGCACAAAACAGTGCGACGCGCAAAATAGCGTGAGTGTCAATTGCACAAAACAATGCCACGCGCAAAATAGCGCGGGTGTGATCTGCACAAAACAGTGCGACGCGCAAAATAGCGCGACTGTCAACTGCCCAAAACAGTGCGACGCGGAAAGTAGCGCCAGTGTGAACAGCACAAAACAGTGCGACGCGCAAAATAGCGCGAGTGTCAACTGCACAAAACAGTGCGACGCGGAAGTAGCGCCAGTGTGAATAGCACAAAACAGTGCGACGCGCAAAATAGCGCGAGTGTCAACTGCACAAAACAGTGTGACGCGGAAAGTAGCGCCAGTGTGAACAGCACAAAACAGTGCGACGCGCAAAATAGCGCGAGTGTCAACTGCACAAAACAGTGTGACGCGGAAAGTAGCGCCAGTGTGAACAGCACAAAACTGTGCGACGCGCAAAATAGCGCGAGTGTCAACTGCACAAAACAGTGCGACACGCAAAATAGCGCAAGTGTGAACTGCACAAAACACTGCGACGCGCAAAATAGCGCGAGTGTCAACTGCACAAAACAGTGCGACGCGGAAAGTAGCGCCATTGTGAACAGCACAAAACAGTGCGACGCGCAAAATAGCGCGAGTGTGATCTGCACAAAACAGTGCGACGTGCAAAATAGCGCGAGTGTCAACTGCCCAGAAGAGTGCGACGCGGAAAGTAGCGCCAGTGTGAACAGCACAAAACAGTGCGACGCGCAAAATAGCGCGACTGTCAACTGCACAAAACAGTGCGACGCGCAAAATAGCGCGAGTGTCAACTGCACAAAACAGTGCGACGCGGAAAGTAGCGCCAGTGTGAACAACACAAAACAGTGCGACGTGCAAAATAGCGCGAGTGTCAACTGCACAAAACAGTGCGACGCGCAAAATAGCGCGAGTGTCAATTGCACCAAACAATGCCATGCGCAAAATAGCGTGGGTGTGATCTGCACAAAACAGTGCGACACGCAAAATAGCGCGACTGTCAACTACCCAAAACAGTGCGACGCGGAAAGTAGGGCCAGTGTGAACAGCGCAAAACATGGCAACGCGCAAAATAGCGCGAGTGTCAACTGCACAAAACAGTGCGACGCGGAAGTAGCGCCAGTGTGAATAGCCCAAAACAGTGCGACGCACAAACTAGCGCGACTGTCAACTGCACAAAATAGTGCGACGCGCAAAATGGCCCGAGTGTCAACTGCACAAAACAGTGCGACACGCAAAATAGCGCGAGTGTCAACTGCACAAAACAGTGCGACGCGGAAGTAGCGCCAGTGTGAATAGCACAAAACAGTGCGACGCACAAAATAGCGCGACTGTCAACTGCACAAAATAGTGCGACGCGCAAAATAGCGCGAGTGTGATCTGCATAAAACAGTGCGACATGCAAAATAGCGCGAGTGTGAACTGCACAAAACACTGCGACGCGCAAAATAGCGCGAGTGTCAACTGCACAAAACAGTGCGACGCGGAAAGTAGCGCCAGTGTGAACAGCACAAAACAGTGCGACGCGCCAAATAGCGCGAGTGTCAACAGCACAAAACAGTGCGACGTGCAAAACCGCGCGAGTGTCAACTGCACAAAACAATGCCACGGGCAAAATAGCGCGGGTGTGATCTGCACAAAACAGTGCGACGCGCAAAATAGCGCGAGTGTGAACTGCACAAAACAGTGCGACGTGCAAAACCGCGCGAGTGTCAACTGCACAAAACAATGCCACGGGAAAAATAGCGCGGGTGTGATCTGCACAAAACAGTGCGACGCACAAACTAGCGCGACTGTCAACTGCACAAAATAGTGCGACGCGCAAAATGGCGCGAGTGTCAACTGCACAAAACAGTGCGACACGCAAAATAGTGCGAGTGTCAACTGCACAAAACAGTGCGACGCGGAAGTAGCGCCAGTGTGAATAGCACAAAACAGTGCGACGCACAAAATAGCGCGACTGTCAACTGCACAAAATAGTGCGACGCGCAAAATAGCGCGAGTGTGATCTGCATAAAACAGTGCGACATGCAAAACCGCGCGAGTGTCAACTGCACAAAACAATGCCACGGGCAAAATAGCGCGGTTGTGATCTGCACAAAACAGTGCGACGCACAAACTAGCGCGACTGTCAACTGCACAATATAGTGCGACGCGCAAAATGGCGCGAGTGTCAACTGCACAAAACAGTGCGACACGCAAAATAGCGCGAGTGTCAACTGCACAAAACAGTGCGACGCGGAAGTAGCGCCAGTGTGAATAGCACAAAACAGTGCGACGCACAAAATAGCGCGACTGTCAACTGCACAAAATAGTGCGACGCGCAAAATAGCGCGAGTGTGATCTGCATAAAACAGTGCGACATGCAAAATAGCGCAAGTGTGAACTGCACAAAACACTGCGACGCGCAAAATAGCGCGAGTGTCAACTGCACAAAACAGTGCGACGCGGAAAGTAGCACCAGTGTGAAAAGCACAAAACAGTGCGACGCGCAAAATAGCGCGAGTGTCAACTGCACAAAACAGTGCGACGTGCAAAGTCGCGCGAGTGTCAACTGCACAAAACAATGCCACGGGCAAAATAGTGCGGGTGTGATCTGCACAAAACAGTGCGACGCGCAAAATAGCGCGAGTGTCAACTGCCCAAAACAGTGCAACGCGGAAAGTAGCGCCAGTGTGAACAGCACAAAACAGTGCGACGCGCAAAATAGCGCGACTGTCAACTGCACAAAACAGTGCGACGCACAAAATAGCGCGAGTGTCAACAGCACAAAACAGTGCGACGCGGAAAGTAGCGCCAGTGTGAACAGCACAAAACAGTGCGACGCGCAAATTAGCGTGAGTGTCAACTGCACAAAATAGTGCGACGTGCAAAATCGCGCGAGTCTCAACTGCACAAAACAGTGCGACGCGCAAAATAGCGTGAGTGTCAATTGCACAAAACAATGCCACGCGCAAAATAGCGCGGGTGTGATCTGCACAAAACAGTGCGACGCGCAAAATAGCGCGACTGTCAACTGCCCAAAACAGTGCGACGCGGAAAGTAGCGCCAGTGTGAACAGCACAAAACAGTGCGACGCGCAAAATAGCGCGAGTGTCAACTGCACAAAACAGTGCGACGCGGAAGTAGCGCCAGTGTGAACAGCACAAAACAGTGCGACGCGCAAAATAGCGCGAGTGTCAACTGCACAAAACAGTGTGACGCGGAAAGTAGCGCCAGTGTGAACAGCACAAAACAGTGCGACGCGCAAAATAGCGCGAGTGTCAACTGCACAAAACAGTGTGACGCGGAAAGTAGCGCCAGTGTGAACAGCACAAAACAGTGCGACGCGCAAAATAGCGCGAGTGTCAACTGCACAAAACAGTGCGACACGCAAAATAGCGCAAGTGTGAACTGCACAAAACACTGCGACGCGCAAAATAGCGCGAGTGTCAACTGCACAAAACAGTGCGACGCGGAAAGTAGCGCCATTGTGAACAGCACAAAACAGTGCGACGCGCAAAATAGCGCGAGTGTGATCTGCACAAAACAGTGCGACGTGCAAAATAGCGCGAGTGTCAACTGCCCAGAAGAGTGCGACGCGGAAAGTAGCGCCAGTGTGAACAGCACAAAACAGTGCGACGCGCAAAATAGCGCGACTGTCAACTGCACAAAACAGTGCGACGCGCAAAATAGCGCGAGTGTCAACTGCACAAAACAGTGCGACGCGGAAAGTAGCGCCAGTGTGAACAACACAAAACAGTGCGACGTGCAAAATAGCGCGAGTGTCAACTGCACAAAACAGTGCGACGCGCAAAATAGCGCGAGTGTCAATTGCACCAAACAATGCCATGCGCAAAATAGCGCGGGTGTGATCTGCACAAAACAGTGCGACACGCAAAATAGCGCGACTGTCAACTACCCAAAACAGTGCGACGCGGAAAGTAGGGCCAGTGTGAACAGCGCAAAACATGGCAACGCGCAAAATAGCGCGAGTGTCAACTGCACAAAACAGTGCGACGCGGAAGTAGCGCCAGTGTGAATAGCCCAAAACAGTGCGACGCACAAACTAGCGCGACTGTCAACTGCACAAAATAGTGCGACGCGCAAAATGGCCCGAGTGTCAACTGCACAAAACAGTGCGACACGCAAAATAGCGCGAGTGTCAACTGCACAAAACAGTGCGACGCGGAAGTAGCGCCAGTGTGAATAGCACAAAACAGTGCGACGCACAAAATAGCGCGACTGTCAACTGCACAAAATAGTGCGACGCGCAAAATAGCGCGAGTGTGATCTGCATAAAACAGTGCGACATGCAAAATAGCGCGAGTGTGAACTGCACAAAACACTGCGACGCGCAAAATAGCGCGAGTGTCAACTGCACAAAACAGTGCGACGCGGAAAGTAGCGCCAGTGTGAACAGCACAAAACAGTGCGACGCGCCAAATAGCGCGAGTGTCAACAGCACAAAACAGTGCGACGTGCAAAACCGCGCGAGTGTCAACTGCACAAAACAATGCCACGGGCAAAATAGCGCGGGTGTGATCTGCACAAAACAGTGCGACGCGCAAAATAGCGCGAGTGTGAACTGCACAAAACAGTGCGACGTGCAAAACCGCGCGAGTGTCAACTGCACAAAACAATGCCACGGGCAAAATAGCGCGGGTGTGATCTGCACAAAACAGTGCGACGCACAAACTAGCGCGACTGTCAACTGCACAAAATAGTGCGACGCGCAAAATGGCGCGAGTGTCAACTGCACAAAACAGTGCGACACGCAAAATAGTGCGAGTGTCAACTGCACAAAACAGTGCGACGCGGAAGTAGCGCCAGTGTGAATAGCACAAAACAGTGCGACGCACAAAATAGCGCGACTGTCAACTGCACAAAATAGTGCGACGCGCAAAATAGCGCGAGTGTGATCTGCATAAAACAGTGCGACATGCAAAACCGCGCGAGTGTCAACTGCACAAAACAATGCCACGGGCAAAATAGCGCGGTTGTGATCTGCACAAAACAGTGCGACGCACAAACTAGCGCGACTGTCAACTGCACAAAATAGTGCGACGCGCAAAATGGCGCGAGTGTCAACTGCACAAAACAGTGCGACACGCAAAATAGCGCGAGTGTCAACTGCACAAAACAGTGCGACGCGGAAGTAGCGCCAGTGTGAATAGCACAAAACAGTGCGACGCACAAAATAGCGCGACTGTCAACTGCACAAAATAGTGCGACGCGCAAAATAGCGCGAGTGTGATCTGCATAAAACAGTGCGACATGCAAAATAGCGCAAGTGTGAACTGCACAAAACACTGCGACGCGCAAAATAGCGCGAGTGTCAACTGCACAAAACAGTGCGACGCGGAAAGTAGCACCAGTGTGAAAAGCACAAAACAGTGCGACGCGCAAAATAGCGCGAGTGTCAACTGCACAAAACAGTGCGACGTGCAAAGTCGCGCGAGTGTCAACTGCACAAAACAATGCCACGGGCAAAATAGCGCGGGTGTGATCTGCACAAAACAGTGCGACGCGCAAAATAGCGCGAGTGTCAACTGCCCAAAACAGTGCAACGCGGAAAGTAGCGCCAGTGTGAACAGCACAAAACAGTGCGACGCGCAAAATAGCGCGACTGTCAACTGCACAAAACAGTGCGACGCACAAAATAGCGCGAGTGTCAACAGCACAAAACAGTGCGACGCGGAAAGTAGCGCCAGTGTGAACAGCACAAAACAGTGCGACGCGCAAATTAGCGTGAGTGTCAACTGCACAAAATAGTGCGACGTGCAAAATCGCGCGAGTCTCAACTGCACAAAACAGTGCGACGCGCAAAATAGCGTGAGTGTCAATTGCACAAAACAATGCCACGCGCAAAATAGCGCGGGTGTGATCTGCACAAAACAGTGCGACGCGCAAAATAGCGCGACTGTCAACTGCCCAAAACAGTGCGACGCGGAAAGTAGCGCCAGTGTGAACAGCACAAAACAGTGCGACGCGCAAAATAGCGCGAGTGTCAACTGCACAAAACAGTGCGACGCGGAAGTAGCGCCAGTGTGAATAGCACAAAACAGTGCGACGCGCAAAATAGCGCGAGTGTCAACTGCACAAAACAGTGTGACGCGGAAAGTAGCGCCAGTGTGAACAGCACAAAACAGTGCGACGCGCAAAATAGCGCGAGTGTCAACTGCACAAAACAGTGTGACGCGGAAAGTAGCGCCAGTGTGAACAGCACAAAACAGTGCGACGCGCAAAATAGCGCGAGTGTCAACTGCACAAAACAGTGCGACACGCAAAATAGCGCAAGTGTGAACTGCACAAAACACTGCGACGCGCAAAATAGCGCGAGTGTCAACTGCACAAAACAGTGCGACGCGGAAAGTAGCGCCATTGTGAACAGCACAAAACAGTGCGACGCGCAAAATAGCGCGAGTGTGATCTGCACAAAACAGTGCGACGTGCAAAATAGCGCGAGTGTCAACTGCCCAGAAGAGTGCGACGCGGAAAGTAGCGCCAGTGTGAACAGCACAAAACAGTGCGACGCGCAAAATAGCGCGACTGTCAACTGCACAAAACAGTGCGACGCGCAAAATAGCGCGAGTGTCAACTGCACAAAACAGTGCGACGCGGAAAGTAGCGCCAGTGTGAACAACACAAAACAGTGCGACGTGCAAAATAGCGCGAGTGTCAACTGCACAAAACAGTGCGACGCGCAAAATAGCGCGAGTGTCAATTGCACCAAACAATGCCATGCGCAAAATAGCGCGGGTGTGATCTGCACAAAACAGTGCGACACGCAAAATAGCGCGACTGTCAACTACCCAAAACAGTGCGACGCGGAAAGTAGGGCCAGTGTGAACAGCGCAAAACATGGCAACGCGCAAAATAGCGCGAGTGTCAACTGCACAAAACAGTGCGACGCGGAAGTAGCGCCAGTGTGAATAGCCCAAAACAGTGCGACGCACAAACTAGCGCGACTGTCAATTGCACAAAATAGTGCGACGCGCAAAATGGCCCGAGTGTCAACTGCACAAAACAGTGCGACACGCAAAATAGCGCGAGTGTCAACTGCACAAAACAGTGCGACGCGGAAGTAGCGCCAGTGTGAATAGCACAAAACAGTGCGACGCACAAAATAGCGCGACTGTCAACTGCACAAAATAGTGCGACGCGCAAAATAGCGCGAGTGTGATCTGCATAAAACAGTGCGACATGCAAAATAGCGCGAGTGTGAACTGCACAAAACACTGCGACGCGCAAAATAGCGCGAGTGTCAACTGCACAAAACAGTGCGACGCGGAAAGTAGCGCCAGTGTGAACAGCACAAAACAGTGCGACGCGCCAAATAGCGCGAGTGTCAACAGCACAAAACAGTGCGACGTGCAAAACCGCGCGAGTGTCAACTGCACAAAACAATGCCACGGGCAAAATAGCGCGGGTGTGATCTGCACAAAACAGTGCGACGCGCAAAATAGCGCGAGTGTGAACTGCACAAAACAGTGCGACGTGCAAAACCGCGCGAGTGTCAACTGCACAAAACAATGCCACGGGCAAAATAGCGCGGGTGTGATCTGCACAAAACAGTGCGACGCACAAACTAGCGCGACTGTCAACTGCACAAAATAGTGCGACGCGCAAAATGGCGCGAGTGTCAACTGCACAAAACAGTGCGACACGCAAAATAGTGCGAGTGTCAACTGCACAAAACAGTGCGACGCGGAAGTAGCGCCAGTGTGAATAGCACAAAACAGTGCGACGCACAAAATAGCGCGACTGTCAACTGCACAAAATAGTGCGACGCGCAAAATAGCGCGAGTGTGATCTGCATAAAACCGTGCGACATGCAAAACCGCGCGAGTGTCAACTGCACAAAACAATGCCACGGGCAAAATAGCGCGGTTGTGATCTGCACAAAACAGTGCGACGCACAAACTAGCGCGACTATCAACTGCACAAAATAGTGCGACGCGCAAAATGGCGCGAGTGTCAACTGCACAAAACAGTGCGACACGCAAAATAGCGCGAGTGTCAACTGCACAAAACAGTGCGACGCGGAAGTAGCGCCAGTGTGAATAGCACAAAACAGTGCGACGCACAAAATAGCGCGACTGTCAACTGCACAAAATAGTGCGACGCGCAAAATAGCGCGAGTGTGATCTGCATAAAACAGTGCGACATGCAAAATAGCGCGAGTGTGAACCGCACAAAACACTGCGACGCGCAAAATAGCGCGAGTGTCAACTGCACAAAACAGTGCGACGCGGAAAGTAGCGCCTGTGTGAACAGCACAAAACAGTGCGACGCGCCAAATAGCGCGAGTGTCAACTGCACAAAACAGTGCGACGTGCAAAACCGCGCGAGTGTCAACTGCACAAAACAATGCCACGGGCAAAATAGCGCGGGTGTGATCTGCACAAAACAGTGCGACGCGCAAAATAGCGCGCGTGTGAACTGCACAAAACACTGCGACGCGCAAAATAGCGCGAGTGTCAACTGCCCAAAAACAGTGCGACGCGGAAAGTAGCGCCAATGTGAACAGCACAAAACAGTGCGACACGCAAAATAGCGCGACTGTCAACTGCACAAAACAGTGCGACGCACAAAATAGCGCGAGTGTCAACTGCACAAAACAGTGCGACGCGGAAAGTAGCGCCAGTGTGAACAGCACAAAACAGTGCGACGCGCAAATTAGCGTGAGTGTCAACTGCACAAAACAGTGCGACGCGCAGAATAGCGTGAGTGTCAATTGTACAAAACAATGCCACGCGCAAGATAGCGCGGGTGTGATCTGCACAGAACAGTGCGACGCGCAAATATCGCGACTGTCAACTGCCCAAAACAGTGCGACGCGGAAAGTAGCGCCAGTGTGAACAGCACAAAACAGTGCGACGCGCAAAATCGCGCGAGTCTCAACTGCACAAAACAGTGCGACGCGCAGAATAGCGTGAGTGTCAATTGTACAAAACAATGCCACGCGCAAAATAGCGCGGGTGTGATCTGCACAGAACAGTGCAACGCGCAAATATCGCGACTGTCAACTGCCCAAAACAGTGCGACGCGGAAAGTAGCGCCAGTGTGAACAGCACAAAACAGTGCGACGCGCAAAATAGCGCGAGTGTCAACTGCACAAAACAGTGCGACGCGGAAGTAGCGCCAGTGTGAATAGCACAAAACAGTGCGACGCGCAAAATAGCGCGAGTGTCAACTGCACAAAACAGTGCGACGCGGAAAGTAGCGCCAGTGTGAACAGCACAAAACAGTGCAACGCGCAAAATAGCGCGAGTGTCAACTGCACAAAACAGTGCGACCTGCAAAATAGCGCGAGTGTGAACTGCACAAAACACTGCGACGCGCAAAATAGCGCGAGTGTCAACTGCACAAAACAGTGCGACGCGGAAGTAGCGCCAGTGTGAATAGCACAAAACAGTGCGACGCGCAAAATAGCGCAAGTGTCAACTGCACAAAACAGTGCGACGTGCAAAATCGGGCGAGTCTCAACTGCACAAAACAGAGCGACGTGCAAAATAGCGCGAGTGTCAACTGCAGAAAACAATGCCACGCGCAAAATAGTGCGGGTGTGATCTGCACAAAACAGTGCGACGTGCAACATAGCGCGAGTGTCTACTGCCCAAAAGAGTGCGACGCGGAAAGTAGCGCCAGTGTGAACAGCACAAAACAGTGCGACGCGCAAAATAGCGCGACTGTCAACTGCCCAAAACAGTGCGACGCGCAAAATAGCGCGAGTGTCAACTGCACAAAACAGTGCGACGCGGAAAGTAGCGCCAGTGTGAACAGCACGAAACAGTGCGACGCGCAAAATAGCGCGAGTGTCAACTGCACAAAACAGTGCGACGTGCAAAATCGCGCGATTCTCAACTGCACAAAACAGTGCGACGCGCAAAATAGCGCGAGTGTCAACTGCACAAAACAGTGCGACGCAGAAAGTAGCGCCAGTGTGAACAGCACAAAACAGTGCGACGCGCAAAATAGCGCGAGTGTCAACTGCACAAAACAGTGCGACGTGCAAAATCGCGCGATTCTCAACTGCACAAAACAGTGCGACGCGCAAAATAGCGCGAGTGTCAACTGCCCAAAACAGTGCGACGCGGAAAGTAGCGCCAGTGTGAACAGCACAAAACAGTGCGACACGCAAAATAGCGCGAGTGTCAACTGCACAAAACAATGCGACGCGGAAGTAGCGCCAGTGTGAATAGCACAAAACAGTGCGACGCACAAAATAGCGCGACTGTCAACTGCACAAAATAGTGCGACGCGCAAAATAGCGCGAGTGTGATCTGCATAAAACAGTGCGACATGCAAAATAGCGCGAGTGTGAACTGCACAAAACACTGCGACGCGCAAAATAGCGCGAGTGTCAACTGCACAAAACAGTGCGACGCGGAAAGTAGCGCCAGTGTGAACAGCACAAAACAGTGCGACGCGCCAAATAGCGCGAGTGTCAACTGCACAAAACAGTGCGACGCGGAAAGTAGCGCCAATGTGAACAGCACAAAACAGTGCGACACGCAAAATAGCGCGAGTGTGAACTGCACAAAACACTGCGACGCGCAAAATAGCGCGAGTGTCAACTGCACAAAACAGTGCGACGCGGAAGTAGCGCCAGTGTGAATAGCACAAAACAGTGCGACGCGCAAAATAGCGCAAGTGTCAACTGCACAAAACAGTGCGACGTGCAAAATCGGGCGAGTCTCAACTGCACAAAACAGAGCGACGTGCAAAATAGCGCGAGTGTCAACTGCAGAAAACAATGCCACGCGCAAAATAGCGCGGGTGTGATCTGCACAAAACAGTGCGACGTGCAAAATAGCGCGAGTGTCAACTGCCCAAAAGAGTGCGACGCGGAAAGTAGCGCCAGTGTGAACAGCACAAAACAGTGCGACGCGCAAAATAGCGCGACTGTCAACTGCCCAAAACAGTGCGACGCGCAAAATAGCGCGAGTGTCAACTGCACAAAACAGTGCGACGCGGAAAGTAGCGCCAGTGTGAACAGCACAAAACAGTGCGACGCGCAAAATAGCGCGAATGTCAACTGCACAAAACAGTGCGACGTGCAAAATAGCGCGAGTGTCAATTGCACAAAACAATGCCATGCACAAAATAGCGCGGGTGTGATCTGCACAAAACAGTGCGACGCGCAAAATAGCGCGACTGTCAACTACCCAAAACAGTGCGACGCGGAAAGTAGCGCCAGTGTGAACAGCACAAAACAGTGCAACGCGCAAAATAGCGCAAGTGTCAACTGCACAAAACAGTGCGACGCGGAAGTAGCGCCAGTGTGAATAGCACAAAACAGTGCGACGCACAAACTAGCGCGACTGTCAACTGCACAAAATAGTGCGACGCGCAAAATGGCGCGAGTGTCAACTGCACAAAACAGTGCAACGCGCAAAATAGCGCGAGTGTGACCTGCACAAAACACTGCGACGCGGAAAGTAGCGCCAGTGTGAACAGCACGAAACAGTGCGACGCGCAAAATAGCGCGAGTGTCAACTACACAAAACAGTGCGACGTGCAAAATCGCGCGAGTCTCAACTGCACAAAACAGTGCGACGCGCAAAATAGCGCGAGTGTCAACTGCACAAAACAGTGCGACGCAGAAAGTAGCGCCAGTGTGAACAGCACAAAACAGTGCGACGCGCAAAATAGCGCGAGTGTCAACTGCACAAAACAGTGCGACGTGCAAAATCGCGCGAGTCTCAACTGCACAAAACAATGCGACGCGCAAAATAGCGCGAGTGTCAACTGCAGAAAAAAATGCCACGCGCAAAATAGCGCGGGTGTGATCTGCACAAAATAGTGCGACGCGCAAAATAGCGCGAGTGTCAACTGCCCAAAACAGTGCGACGCGGAAAGTAGCGCCAGTGTGAACAGCACAAAACAGTGCGACACGCAAAATAGCGCGAGTGTCAACTGCACAAAACAGTGCGACGCGGAAGTAGCGCCAGTGTGAATAGCACAAAACAGTGCGACGCACAAAATAGCGCGACTGTCAACTGCACAAAATAGTGCGACGCGCAAAATAGCGCGAGTGTGATCTGCACAAAACAGTGCGACATGCAAAATAGCGCGAGTGTGAACTGCACAAAACACTGCGACGCGCAAAATAGCGCGAGTGTCAACTGCCCAAAACAGTGCGACGCGGAAAGTAGCGCCAGTGTGAACAGCACAAAACAGTGCGACGCGCAAAATAGCGCGAGTGTCAACTGCACAAAATAGTGCGACGTGCAAAATCGCGCGAGTGTCAACTGCACAAAACAATGCCACGGGCAAAATAGCGCGGGTGTGATCTGCACAAAATAGTGCGACGCGCAAAATAGCGCGAGTGTCAACTGCCCAAAACCGTGCGACGCGGAAAGTAGCGCCAGTGTGAATAGCACAAAACAGTGCGACGCGCAAAATAGCGCGACTGTCAACTGCACAAAACAGTGCGACGCAGAAAATAGCGCGAGTGTCAACAGCACAAAACAGTGCGACGCGGAAAGTAGCGCCAGTGTGAACAGCACAAAACAGTGCGACGCGAAAATTAGCGTGAGTGTCAACTGCACAAAACAGTGCAACGTGCAAAATCGCGCGAGTCTCAATTGCACAAAACAGTGCGACGCGCAAAATAGCGTGAGTGTCAATTGCACAAAACAATGCCACGCGCAAAATAGCGCGGGTGTGATCTGCACAAAACAGTGCGACGCGCAAAATAGCGCGACTGTCAACTGGCCAAAACAGTGCGACGCGGAAATTAGCGCCAGTGTGAACAGTACAAAACAGTGCGACGCGCAAAATAGCGCGAGTGTCAACTGCACAAAACAGTGCGACGCGGAAGTAGCGCCAGTGTGAACAGCACAAAACAGTGCGACGCGCAAAATAGCGCGAGTGTCAACTGCACAAAACAGTGCGACACGCAAAATAGCGCGAGTGTGAACTGCACAAAACACTGCGACGCGCAAAATAGCGCGAGTGTCAACTGCACAAAACAGTGCAACGCGGAAAGTAGCGCCAGTGTGAACAGCACAAAACAGTGCGACGCGCAAAATAGCGCGAGTGTCAACTGCACAAAACAGTGCGACACGCAAAATAGCGCGAGTGTCAATTGCACCAAACAATGCCATGCGCAAAATAGCGCGGGTGTGATCTGCACAAAACAGAGCGACACGCAAAATAGCGCGACTGTCAACTACCCAAAACAGTGCGACGCGGAAAGTAGGGCTAGTGTGAACAGCACAAAACATGGCAACGCGCAAAATAGCGCGAGTGTCAACTGCACAAAACAGTGCGACGCGGAAGTAGCGCCAGTGTGAATAGCACAAAACAGTGCGACGCAAAAACTAGCGCGACTGTCAACTGCACAAAATAGTGCGACGCGCAAAATGGCGCGAGTGTCAACTGCACCAAACAGTGCGACGCGCAAAATAGCGCGAGTGTGATCTGCACAAAACAGTGCGACGCGGAAAGTAGCGCCAGTGTGAACAGCACGAAACAGTGCGACGCGCAAAATAGCGCGAGTGTCAACTGCACAAAACAGTGCGACGTGCAAAATCGCGCGAGTCTCAACTGCACAAAACAGTGCGACGCGCAAAATAGCGCGAGTGTCAACTGCACAAAACAGTGCGACGCAGAAAGTAGCGCCAGTGTGAACAGCACAAAACAGTGCGACGCGCAAAATAGCGCGAGTGTCAACTGCACAAAACAGTGCGACGTGCAAAATCGCGCGAGTCTCAACTGCACAAAACAGTGCGACGCGCAAAATAGCGCGAGTGTCAACTGCAGAAAACAATGCCACGCGCAAAATAGCGCGGGTGTGATCTGCACAAAATAGTGCGACGCGCAAAATAGCGCGAGTGTCAACTGCCCAAAACAGTGCGACGCGGAAAGTAGCGCCAGTGTGAACAGCACAAAACAGTGCGACACGCAAAATTGCGCGAGTGTCAACTGCACAAAATAGTGCGACGCGGAAGTAGCGCCAGTGTGAATAGCACAAAACAGTGCGACGCACAAAATAGCGCGACTGTCAACTGCACAAAATAGTGCGACGCGCAAAATAGCGCGAGTGTGATCTGCATAAAACAGTGCGACATGCAAAATAGCGCGAGTGTGAACTGCACAAAACACTGCGACGCGCAAAATAGCGCGAGTGTCAACTGCACAAAACAGTGCGACGCGGAAAGTAGCGCCAGTGTGAACAGCACAAAACAGTGCGACGCGCCAAATAGCGCCAGTGTCAACTGCACAAAACAGTGCGACGCGCAAAATAGCGTGAGTGTCAATTGCACAAAACAATGCCACGCGCAAAATAGCGCGGGTGTGATCTGCACAAAACAGTGCGACGCGCAAAATAGCGCGACTGTCAACTGCCCAAAACAGTGCGACGCGGAAAGTAGCGCCAGTGTGAACAGCACAAAACAGTGCGACGCGCAAAATAGCGCGAGTGTCAACTGCACAAAATAGTGCGACGCGGAAGTAGCGCCAGTGTGAACAGCACAAAACAGTGCGACGCGCAAAATAGCGCGAGTGTCAACTGCACAAAACAGTGCGACACGCAAAATAGCGCGAGTGTGAACTGCACAAAACACTGCGACGCGCAAAATAGCGCGAGTGTCAACTGCACAAAATAGTGCGACGCGGAAAGTAGCGCCAATGTGAACAGCACAAAACAGTGCGACGCGCAAAATAGCGCGAGTGTCAACTGCACAAAACAGTGCGACCCGGAAGTAGCGCCAGTGTGAATAGCACAAAACAGTGCGACGCGCAAAATAGCGCGAGTGTCAACTGCACAAAACAGTGCAACGTGCAAAATCGGGCGAGTCTCAACTGCACAAAACAGAGCGACGTGCAAAATAGCGCGAGTGTCAACTGCAGAAAACAATGCCACGCGCAAAATAGCGCGGGTGTGATCTGCACAAAACAGTGCGACGTGCAAAATAGCGCGAGTGTGATCTGCAAAAAACAGTGCGACGCGCAAAATAGCGCGAGTGATAAACTAGACAAAACAGTGCGATGCGCAAAATAGCGCGAGTGTCAACTGTACAAAACAGTGCGACGCGCAAAATAGCGCGAGTGTGATCGACAGAAAACAGTGCGACGCGCAAAATAGCGCGATTGTGAACTGCACAAAACACTGCGACGCGCAAAATAGCGCGAGTGTGATTTGCACAAAACAGTGCGACGCGTAAAATAGCGCGAGTGTGAACTGCACAAAACACTGCGACGCGCAAAATAGCGCGAGTGTCAACTGCCCAAAACTGTGCGATCCACAAAATAGCGCGAGTGTGATCTGCACAAAACAGTGCGACGCGGAAAATAACGCGAGTATGAACTGCACCAAAGAGTGCGACGCGCAAAATAGCGCGAGTGTCAACTGCACAAAACAGTGCGACGCGAAAAATAGCGCGAGTGTGAACTGCACAATACGGTGCGGCGCGCAAAATAGCGCGAGTGTAAACTACACAAAACAGTGCGACGCGCAAAATAGCGCGAGTGTCAACTACACAAAACAGTGCAACGCGCAAAATAGCGCGAATGTGAACTGCACAAAACAGTGCGAGGTGCAAAATAGCCCGAGTGTAAACTGCACAAAATAGTGCGACGCGCAAAGTATCGCGAGTGTGAACTGCACAAAACACTGCGACGCGCAAAATAGCGCGAGTGTGATCTGCACAAAATAGTGCGACGCGCAAAATAGCGCGAGTGTGAACTGCACAAAACTGTGCAACGCGCAAAATAGCGCGAGTGTCAACTGTACAAAACAGTGCGACGCGAAAAATGGCGTGAGTGTGAACAGCACAAAACTGTTTGACGCGCAAAATAGCGCGAGTGTCAACTGCACAAAATAGTGCGACGCGGAAAGGAGCGCCTGTGTGAACAGCACAAAACAGTGCGGCGCGCAAAATCGCGCGAGTGTCAACTGCACAAAACAGTGTGACGCGCAAAATAGGGCGAGTGTCAACTGCAAAAAATAGTGCGACGCCCAAAATAGCGCGAGTGTGATCTGCACAAAACGGTGCGACGCGCAAAATAGCGCGAGGGTCAACTGCACAAAACAGTGCGACGCGGAAAGTAGCGCCAGTGTGAATAGCACAAAACAGTGCGAGGCGCAAAATAGCGCGACTGTCAACTGCACAAAACAGTGCGACGCACAAAATAGCGCGAGTGTCAACTGCACAAAACAGTGCGACGCGCAAAATAGCGCGAGTGTGGTCTGCACAAAACAGTGCGACGCGCAAAATAGCGCGAGTGTGAACCGCACAAAACAACGCGACGCGCAAAATAGCGTGAGTGTCAACTGCACAAAACAGTGCGACGCGGAAAGTAGCGTCAGTGTGAACAGCACAAAACAGTGCGACGCGCAAAATAGCGCGAGTGTCAACTGCACAAAACAGTGCGACGAGCAAAATAGCACGAGTGTGAACAGCAAAAAATCGTGCGACGCGCAAAATAGCGCGAGTGTGAACTACACAAAACCGTGCGACGCCCAAAATAGCACCAGTGTCAACTGCACACAACAGTGCGAGGCGCAAAATAGCCCGAGTGTAAACTGCACAAAACCGCGCGACGCCCAAAATAGCGCGAGTGTCAACTGCACAAAACAGTGCGAGGCGCAAAATAGCCCAAGTGTAAACTGCACAAAACAGTGCGATGCGCGAAATAGCGCGAGTGTCAACTGCACAAAACAGTGCGACGCGCAAAATAGCGCGAGTGTGATCTGCAAAAAACAGTGCGACGCGCAAAATAGCGCGAGTGATAAACCGCACAAAACAGTGCGACGCGCAAAATAGCGCGAGTGTCAACCGCACAAAACATTGCGACGCGCAAAATAGCGCGAGTGTCAACTGCACAAAACAGTGCGACGCGGAAAGTAGCGCCAGTGTGAACAGCACAAAACAGTGCGACGCGCAAAATAGCGCGAGTGTCAACTGCACCAAATAGTGCGACGCGCAAAATAGCGCGAGTGGAACTGCACAATACGGTGCGACGCGCAAAATAGCGCGAGTGTAAACTGCACAAAACAGTGCAACGCGCAAAATAGCGTTAGTGTGAACAACAAAAAACCGTGCGACGCGCAAAATAGCGCGAGTGTGAACTACACAAAACCGTGCGACGCCCAAAATACCGCGAGTGTCAACTGCACAAAACAGTGCGACGCGCAAAATAGCCCGAGTGTAAACTGCACAAAACCGCGCGACGCCCAAAATAGCGCGAGTGTCAACTGCACAAAACAGTGCGAGGCGCAAAATAGCCCGAGTGTAAACTGCACAAATCAGTGCGACGCGCGAAATAGCGCGAGTGTCAACTGCACAAAACAGTGCGACGCGCAAAATAGCGCGACTGTGATCTGCAAAAAACAGTGCGACGCGCAAAATAGCGCGAGTGTGACGCGCAAAAAACAGTGCGACGCGCAAAATAGCGCGAGTGATAAACTACACAAAACAGTGCGATGCGCAAAATAGCGCGAGTGTCAACTGCACAAAACAGTGCGACGCGCAAAATAGCGCGAGTGTGATCGACAGAAAACAGTGCGACGCGCAAAATAGCGCGATTGTGAACTGCACAAAACACTGCGACGCGCAAAATAGCGCGAGTGTGATTTGCACAAAACAGTGCGACGCGCAAAATAGCGCGAGTGTGAACTGCACAAAACACTGCGACGCGCAAAATAGCGCGAGTGTCAACTGCACAAAACTGTGCGATGCACAAAATAGCGCGAGTGTGATCTGCACAAAACAGTGCGACGCGAAAAATAACGCGAGTATGAACTGCGCCAAACAGTGCGACGCGCAAAATAGCGCGAGTGTCAACTGCACAAAACAGTGCGACGCGAAAAATTGCGCGAGTGTGAACTGCACAATACGGTGCGGCGCGCAAAATAGCGCGAGTGTAAACTACACAAAACAGTGCGACGCGCAAAATAGCGAGAGTGTGAACAGCAAAAAACCGTGCGACGCGCAAAATAGCGCGAGTGTCAACTACACAAAACAGTGCAACGCGCAAAATAGCGCGAATGTGAACTGCACAAAACAGTGCGAGGTGCAAAATAGCCCGAGTGTAAACTGCACAAAATAGTGCGACGCGCAAAGTAGCGCGAGTGTGAACTGCACAAAACACTGCGACGCGCAAAATAGCGCGAGTGTGATCTGCACAAAATAGTGCGACGCGCAAAATAGCGCGAGTGTGAACCGCACAAAACTGTGCCACGCGCAAAATAGTGCGAGTGTCTACTGTACAAAACAGTGCGACGCGGAAAATGGCGTGAGTGTGAACAGCACAAAACTGTTTGACGCGCAAAATAGCGCGAGTGTCAACTGCACAAAACAGTGCGACGCGGAAAGGAGCGCCTGTGTGAACAGCACAAAACAGTGCGGCGCGCAAAATCGCGCGAGTGTCAACTGCACAAAACAGTGTGACGCGCAAAATAGGGCGAGTGTCAACTGCAAAAAACAGTGCGACGCCCAAAATAGCGCGAGTGTGATCTGCACAAAACGGTGCGACGCGCAAAATAGCGCGAGGGTCAACTGCACAAAACAGTGCGACGCGGAAAGTAGCGCCAGTGTGAATAGCACAAAACAGTGCGACGCGCAAAATAGCGCGACTGTCAACTGCACAAAACAGTGCGACGCACAAAATAGCACGAGTGTCAACTGCACAAAACAGTGCGACGCGCAAAATAGCGCGAGTGTGGTCTGCACAAAACAGTGCGACGCGCAAAATAGCGCGAGTGTGAACCGCACAAAACAACGCGACGCGCAAAATAGCGTGAGTGTCAACTGCACAAAACAGTGCGACGCGGAAAGTAGCGTCAGTGTGAACAGCACAAAACAGTGCGACGCGCAAAATAGCGCGAGTTTCAACTGCACAAAACAGTGCGACGAGCAAAATAGCACGAGTGTGAACAGCAAAAAATCGTGCGACGCGCAAAATAGCGCGAGTGTGAACTACACAAAACCGTGCGACGCCCAAAATAGCACCAGTGTCAACTGCACACAACAGTGCGAGGCGCAAAATAGCCCGAGTGTAAACTGCACAAAACCGCGCGACGCCCAAAATAGCGCGAGTGTCAACTGCACAAAACAGTGCGAGGCGCAAAATAGCCCAAGTGTAAACTGCACAAAACAGTGCGACGCGCGAAATAGCGCGAGTGTCAACTGCACAAAACAGTGCGACGCGCAAAATAGCGCGAGTGTGATCTGCAAAAAACAGTGCGACGCGCAAAATAGCGCGAGTGATAAACCGCACAAAACAGTGCGACGCGCAAAATAGCGCGAGTGTCAACCGCACAAAACATTGCGACGCGCAAAATAGCGCGAGTGTCAACTGCACAAAACAGTGCGACGCGGAAAGTAGCGCCAGTGTGAACAGCACAAAACAGTGCGACGCGCAAAATAGCGCGAGTGTCAACTGCACCAAATAGTGCGACGCGCAAAATAGCGCGAGTGGAACTGCACAATACGGTGCGACGCGCAAAATAGCGCGAGTGTAAACTGCACAAAACAGTGCAACGCGCAAAATAGCGTTAGTGTGAACAACAAAAAACCGTGCGACGCGTAAAATAGCGCGAGTGTGAACTACACAAAACCGTGCGACGCCCAAAATACCGCGAGTGTCAACTGCACAAAACAGTGCGACGCGCAAAATAGCCCGAGTGTAAACTGCACAAAACCGCGCGACGCCCAAAATAGCGCGAGTGTCAACTGCACAAAACAGTGCGAGGCGCAAAATAGCCCGAGTGTAAACTGCACAAATCAGTGCGACGCGCGAAATAGCGCGAGTGTCAACTGCACAAAACAGTGCGACGCGCAAAATAGCGCGACTGTGATCTGCAAAAAACAGTGCGACGCGCAAAATAGCGCGAGTGTGATGCGCAAAAAACAGTGCGACGCGCAAAATAGCGCGAGTGATAAACTACACAAAACAGTGCGATGCGCAAAATAGCGCGAGTGTCAACTGCACAAAACAGTGCGACGCGCAAAATAGCGCGAGTGTGATCGACAGAAAACAGTGCGACGCGCAAAATAGCGCGATTGTGAACTGCACAAAACACTGCGACGCGCAAAATAGCGCGAGTGTGATTTGCACAAAACAGTGCGACGCGCAAAATAGCGCGAGTGTGAACTGCACAAAACACTGCGACGCGCAAAATAGCGCGTGTGTCATCTGCACAAAACTGTGCGATGCACAAAATAGCGCGAGTGTGATCTGCACAAAACAGTGCGACGCGGAAAATAACGCGAGTATGAACTGCGCCAAACAGTGCGACGCGCAAAATAGCGCGAGTGTCAACTGCACAAAACAGTGCGACGCGAAAAATTGCGCGAGTGTGAACTGCACAATACGGTGCGGCGCGCAAAATAGCGCGAGTGTAAACTACACAAAACAGTGCGACGCGCAAAATAGCGAGAGTGTGAAAAGCAAAAAACCGTGCGACGCGCAAAATAGCGCGAGTGTCAACTACACAAAACAGTGCAACGCGCAAAATAGCGCGAATGTGAACTGCACAAAACAGTGCGAGGTGCAAAATAGCCCGAGTGTAAACTGCACAAAATAGTGCGACGCGCAAAGTAGCGCGAGTGTGAACTGCACAAAACACTGCGACGCGCAAAATAGCGCGAGTGTGATCTGCACAAAATAGTGCGACGCGCAAAATAGCGCGAGTGTGAACCGCACAAAACTGTGCCACGCGCAAAATAGTGCGAGTGTCTACTGTACAAAACAGTGTGACGCGGAAAATGGCGTGAGTGTGAACAGCACAAAACTGTTTGACGCGCAAAATAGCGCGAGTGTCAACTGCACAAAACAGTGCGACGCGGAAAGGAGCGCCTGTGTGAACAGCACAAAACAGTGCGGCGCGCAAAATCGCGCGAGTGTCAACTGCACAAAACAGTGTGACGCGCAAAATAGGGCGAGTGTCAACTGCAAAAAACAGTGCGACGCCCAAAATAGCGCGAGTGTGATCTGCACAAAACGGTGCGACGCGCAAAATAGCGCGAGGGTCAACTGCACAAAACAGTGCGACGCGGAAAGTAGCGCCAGTGTGAATAGCACAAAACAGTGCGACGCGCAAAATAGCGCGACTGTCAACTGCACAAAACAGTGCGACGCACAAAATAGCACGAGTGTCAACTGCACAAAACAGTGCGACGCGCAAAATAGCGCGAGTGTGGTCTGCACAAAACAGTGCGACGCGCAAAATAGCGCGAGTGTGAACCGCACAAAACAACGCGACGCGCAAAATAGCGCGAGTGTCAACTGCACAAAACAGTGCGACGCGGAAAGTAGCGTCAGTGTGAACAGCACAAAACAGTGCGACGCGCAAAATAGCGCGAGTGTCAACTGCACAAAACAGTGCGACGAGCAAAATAGCACGAGTGTGAACAGCAAAAAATCGTGCGACGCGCAAAATAGCGCGAGTGTGAACTACACAAAACCGTGCGACGCCCAAAATAGCACGAGTGTCAACTGCACACAACAGTGCGAGGCGCAAAATAGCCCGAGTGTAAACTGCACAAAACCGCGCGACGCCCAAAATAGCGCGAGTGTCAACTGCACAAAACAGTGCGAGGCGCAAAATAGCCCGAGTGTAAACTGCACAAAACAGTGCGACGCGCGAAATAGCGCGAGTGTCAACTGCACAAAACAGTGCGACGCGCAAAATAGCGCGAGTGTGATCTGCAAAAAACAGTGCGACGCGCAAAATAGCGCGAGTGATAAACCGCACAAAACAGTGCGACGCGCAAAATAGCGCGAGTGTCAACCGCACAAAACATTGCGACGCGCAAAATAGCGCGAGTGTCAACTGCACAAAACAGTGCGACGCGGAAAGTAGCGCCAGTGTGAACAGCACCAAACAGTGCGACGCGCAAAATAGCGCGAGTGTCAACTGCACCAAATAGTGCGACGCGCAAAATAGCGCGAGTGTGAACTGCACAATACGGTGCGAC